>CM022299.1:514888459-515488459 GCA_011799875.1 Thinopyrum elongatum
GTATATAAAATATATTTCTGATGTATACGAAAATTGTTGAATGTGTAGACAAAAGTTGACATAGAAAGAATAGAAACCAATGCAAAAGAATAGAAACAGAGAAAGCCAAAAAAGAAACAGATAATAATCAAAGAAACTCGATGAAAACGAACAAAAAACAAAGAAAAATTAAGAAAGAAAGAAAGAAAAGCAAGAACAGTGAAAATCGAGAAAAGAAATAAATAAAGAAAAGAGAATTCAGTACTGTGAAAGAGACGAAGAAAACCGGTTAAAAAAGAAGAAAGAAAGAAAACAATGAAGAAATAGTGAAAAAAAAACAGAAGCAACCAGTAAGTTGACCACCATGTCTTGATCGAGAAGGAGAATAAGTCGCCTCACTCGACGCAGAGAAGAAAATCAGCCGGCTCATTAGCTACACGGTGGGAAAAAAGGTTTAGACGAGACGGACGGTGCACTCGCTACAAACGAGATACTCCCTCCCTTCCAGTTTATAGGGCTCAAATCTCAAATCTCATCAACCAAGGCATTTTGTGAGTGAAAGAATGTATCGTATACTTTACAAAACTACCTCAATTAAACTCATGCATTAATTTGGATTAATTACAGTGCATGCATGCTTAGCCACTAGATAAGTAGGAACATTACATGCATTGGTGTGTTCCTTTTTAATTCTTGCATGCAAAGATTTAATACGCATTGGAAACTAAAAATGAGATAGAGATGAGCCCTCTAAATTGGAAAAACAAAAAAAGTTGAGATAAGCCTTATAAACCGGAAAGGAGGGAGTATAGGGTTTGGCGTGTTTGTGGCCGCACCACGCGTCCAGGCAGGGTGTTCTTGTCCGCCGCCCACTTTATTTTTTGGAACGCGCAAGAGAATTACGCTTCGATGTATTAAGAAGAAGAGAGAGTCAGTTACAATTGCATGCCACAAGGGCTGGCCGCGGTCCACCCTCCACGGTTACAAGAAAAACAACTCCTCCTCACTAATACCCACGGCTCCGCTAACAATTCTTGGTTGGCCTCCGCCTCCGCCAAGCGAGTTGCCAACTTTGCCACTCACTAGACAAAGTCGCTAGTAACTTACTCAGTGTCCCAAAATATTGTCAAACACCCGACGATTCCTCTCCTTCCAGATCGAATGCATGACTAGGATGAGAAGAGAGTTGAAGTCCTTCCTGACAGCCACCGGCATCGCTGTACTTGACGAGGTCCATCATTGCATCAGCACATCTTGGCTAGAAGGGGCCACATGTTCCCACCCTTTTGCCCGAAGAACATCAAACCAGACCGCGCGGCCCACTCTTTTGGGCGGCTGAAAGCTTCCGCAGCATAATTCGTTTAGACCACCACTGCCTTGACCACACGCCATCGATTTCTACACCCAAACTATTACTACCGCCGTGCTGCCAGTGCCGAAACCCGAATTTTCAAACAACTGAGGCCTCATTTAATCCAAAACGTAGGATTTAAAAACAGGAATTTGATAGGATAGCACTTGCCATTCTAAGGATTTGTCTTGCCTCATTCCTACGCAAAAAATAAGTTTTGAGTGGATGCATAGATTCCTCTAAAAACACAGAAATAAATAGTATTCCTACCAAATTCCTGTACGCGTCTCCTATCAAACGAATCCTTATTTTTTTTTAACGAAAAAGACGAAACCTTATTCCTATGCTTTTTCTATACAAATCCTCCAAACCGAATGAGGCATGTCGACGACATCTGGAAGACGGAACGTGTGCTGGGTTCGTGGTTCGTGGATGGCAGGTATGGTTCCCTCCTTCGCCGTCTTAGTCATGGTGGGGTGCCAGATCTGGAGTTTGATGCCGTGTCCGGAGTGCTGCCCCGGTCTGATTTGTTCAACGGGAATGGCTTCACTATTGGTGAGCCACCATGCAGGTCCGCAAAGCTGCATATCAGCGATGGAGCCACGTCGAGCTCGGGTGAGGAGATAATCCGTTATTCTTTTCTTTGGTGGCTGCTGTGATGGTGCCGGAGGCAGATGACGGACGTTGGTGTCAAGTTCAGAGATATTCTGCTATCTTTTCAGTTTTGTCATATCGGTCCTTACGTGACTTGTACTTTATTTTTTATGATATGAACGAGACACATATTACCATGAAAAAAAAGAAAAAAAATGAGGCCTGTGTCTTTTTCTAGGCCAACGATTCCGAGTCTTCTTTGAGCAGAGTTCCCCCGAGATTTGCGGCATCAAAGGTGGCTTTCCCAATTATAACTTTATTGCATTAGCACGTACGTTACTTTACGGTGATCTCCAGGTTCAGTCAGCGGTCTTTTTGTAGCTATACCACCGTGCGACAAGCAGGTACGCGCCGAAGTTGCCGATGCAGAGCATGGCGAGCAGCCAGAAGAAGTAGTCGAGGTGGCCGTCGTTGATGTCGTCGGGGATCCACCCGGGCCGCCCGCCCCGGGTCGTCGCGCGCACCACGACGGCCACGAGCGCCGAGCTCGCGTAGTTGCCCAGCGCAAACGCCGCGCTGGAGAGCCCCGAGCAGACGCTCCGCATGGCGTCCGGCGCCTGGTCGTAGAAGAACTCCATCTGCCCGATGAACGTGAACACCTCCGCCGCGCCCACCACCACGTACTGCGGCACCTGCCAGAAGATCGACATCGGCACGTACTCCGCCCCGTCGGCGCCGGTGTAGGTGCCGTGGCGCGCGACGACGCGGCGCCGCGCGACCTCGAGCGTGCCGGCGGCCAGCATGGCGACCGTGAGGATGACGAAGCCCACGCCCATGCGCGCCAGCTGCGTGAACCCGCGGCGGTGGCCCGTGAGGCGGCGCGCGAGCGGGACGACGGCGCGGTCGTAGAGCGGCACCCAGAGCATGACGCTGAGCGTGTCGAAGACGGTGAGCACGGCGGCGGGCACGCGGAAGCTGCCGACGCGCGGGTCCAGCGTGTCGCCCTGGAGGATGAAGGTGGTGGTCATCTGTGTGTACGCCGCCGCGAAGATGATGCCGCACGCCCACACGGGCAGCAGCCGGAGCACGCACTTGAGCTCCTCCACCTGCGTCACCGTGCACAGCCGCCACGGGCTTGCCGGCCGCGCCTTGTCGCCCGCCGTCTCCACCGCCGCCTTGTCCAAGAACCTGAGCGATCGACAGCAACCGAGCGGTGCAACAGATTAATTTACTCACATGGCATGCACGCATCGTCAACTTGAGTAAAAGATGCCATGACTAATGCACGCAAACGTCCAAACCACAGCGTCTTTCATGAAATCCGGAGATTTTTCCTGTACGGCGTGTGGAAATGGCATCCTGATAGAACCACTAAAGCAAAAGGAAGGAAAATGATGTGAAACGGACTGGGCGTGCATGCGACAAGCTTCTTTTCTTTCCTGTGCAATTATCTTCAGAGTGAAATGGGACGAACGTACGTACCGTGCACGCCCTCACGGCACCACAGAACGTGACTGTCTGACAGGCACGTTCTGCAATTTTACTCACCCGGCCCAGACAAGATACAGAAAAGCATCTCGCCAATTCAATCATCAAGATGCGCTAAATTTTGACGAAAATGAAAAGTACGTGGTGCCTTGACCCAGGTAAACAAACGGCATGGCTCAATCATCGGCGAAATAATTTTTACGTTTCTTCTTTCCTCGGAAAACTTCACTTGACGGAGACCAGCACTGGACGGTAAAGAGGAGCGGTGCAAGTGGAAGCAATGCTAGCGACGGCCGGGGCACGGGCACTGAGCCACTGACCTGAACTGGTCGGTGTGCGCGAGGCGGCGACTCCCCAGTATCGCCGACGTGCCGTCGTCGCCGTCACGCTCGTGCAGCAGCGCGGCGTCGGCGGGCGCCTCCACGTCGTACTTCCTGGCGGCGGCGACAACCACCTGGGCGATCCTGGTGAGCGGGCTGCCGCCGGGGGGCTGGTGGCGCCGGTACGCGCCCGTGCCGGCCAGGAACAGCGCGACGGCGACGACGCTGAGAAGCGCCGGGATGCCGTAGCCCAGCCGCCAGCCGTGGGCGGACTGCACCCACACCAGCACGGTGCCGCCCACCAGCGAGCCCACGTTGATGGAGAGGTAGAACCAGTTGAAGAAGGAGCTCTGCCGCCCGCGCTCCTCCTCGTCGGACTCAGCGTCGAACTGGTCGGCCCCGAACGACGACAGGACCGGCTGCAGCGCGCCGCCCAGCGCCACCAGGTACAGACCCGCGTAGAACACGGCGCTCTCCAGCGCCGCCGACGCGCTCGCTGTCACGACGCCATACCCCTGTTCCATCCATCAAGATCCTGGTGAGGTGAGCTTGCCGGGGATGCCTGAAGATATATGATGCGCACTTACCGCGACGGAGACGAGGAGGAAGACGGTGATGGTCCAGTATCTGCCGAGGAAGGAGTCGGCGAGGAAGGCGGCGGCGAGCGGCGTGATGGAGGCGGTGCCCTGCCAGTTGGTGACGCTGTTGGCGGCGGCCTTGCTGCCGGAGTGCAGCTGGACCTTGAGGTAGTTCACCAGGTTGGTCGACACGCCGAAGTAGGCCGTGTACTGGAAGCAGTTGTTCACTGCACCCCACTCACGCGTGCATGCGTGATCGTTAATTAACAGGCCCACCAGCATCAAGCATAAGTGCATGCCACGATGAGCGACAGCAAAACGAAAAGGTTGCAGGCGTTACCGAGGAGAAAAGCGCAGCCCCACGAGCTCTGGCGATCCTTCCGGCGATCATCGCCGCCATGCGAGCCTTTCGATTCTACTTCTACAGCTTCCATCGTCCGAAGAGTTCGGCCGGGTGAGACCTACAGAGACAGGAGCATGCAGAGCAAATGAAACCACTACACGTACAATATCTAAGATGGTTGAGAGTTTAATCGAGATGAAAGGGTTCAAGAAAACATATATACCTTGGTGGCTTGATAACTCCACTTTTTCCTCTGCCTGATGATCTGCTCGTCGACGACCTTTCTTTTGCAGCTACACCTTACGTCCCTTTCGCTCTTAGCAACGAGTTTGCGTTTGGCTACCTAGCTGCTCTGCCTCTGCATATGGTGCCACTGCCACTTGAGAGTCGAGAGTGAGAGCGCTGATGCTAATGGTGGAATGGGGACTGAACAATAATGGACAGCCGGATAGGTTTACACTTTACAATGCCGTATGTAAGGCTGCCAATTGGAGTGCATGGCTGCGAATGCACAAATCTGCCTTGGTTTTAATTACATGATGGCATCTTACATGTACTCGCTCCATACCGGAATATACAACGTTTTTGCAGTTCAAATTGAATTGCAAAAACGTCTTATATTTTGGTACAGAGGCAGTAACAGTCAAACTGGGCCGGTTGGCTAGAGTAATACTCCTTGGACGAAATGTGTTTATGGAATGTCCTGAGTAAATGGCCTTGGTGGTTACAGAATTTGTGCGGTGGATGCGCTTTTGGTCACACAACTTGCAAAGCGGAAAAGCCGGTCACACAACTTGCATTTTTCTTGGCTCTTGGTGCACATTGGTCAAAACCGACCGACTCCGTTAGTCCAACAAACCCCCTTAACTGTTTGATATGGGTTTTCTTTGCAAAGAACACCACGGCTTAACTGTTTGATATGGGTTTTCCTTGCAAAAAACACCACGGCGAACGCACACAATATGATAGGTTTACAATGACGTATATAAGAGTGCCAATTGGAGTGCATGGCTGCGAACACACAAATTTGCCTTGGTGTTAATTACATGGTGGCATCTTACACGTAACAGACAAACTGGGCCGGTTGGCACGAGTAATACTCATCAGACAGAATGTGTTCATGGAATGTCTTTGTCCCAGTCGACTACTCGATTGAGAACTGATCAATGTACAGGTTTATTCATACAAATCCAAGAAAAATCTTCAATGTGTTATAAAAAGTTGTTGATCTAGTAAAATAAATAAAGAAACCCTAATATCTGGCGAACGTTCGTTGCAGGGGTTGGCATTTGCAAACGTTTTAGATGTCAAGTTTAGTGTTGAATGGGGCTCACAGTTTCAGAAACGCATGCTAACTTCTGCAAAGATGAAGAGAAAAATGTGGCAAAGAACGGCAGGATTTGCCATCTCGTACGAGATAAAGTTGCCACTAATTTTTTTCGCTTACTATCCCAATTCTGCTGACGTTCACCAGTTATCATTACCAGAAAAAGATAATGTTGTCGTGGTTGACTGAGAATCATGCTGCAAATTTACAATGTATGTTCGTGCTGATTAAAAAGATGCTCAACATGATGTAGTAATTTGTTCATCTGATGCAGACAATTGTAGCGTTTGTTCGCAGTGCATAGGAAATCATACCAGATGAACGTTTTCGGTTTCGACTGAGATTTAAGTAAATCTCAGGCCGCTGCTGAGAATTAGCAAATTTAATGTCCAGTTAAGTACCATGTATGTCACATTGGTCGGCAGGAAAATGTATATGTAGGCCCGTGTTCGAGAAGGATGGCGCCTGTGTTTTAAATCGCGTGAATGCACGGGTCGTTCTCTCCGTTTGCTTTCCTGGTGATCTAGCTAGCTAGACTCGACCTGGATGGACTCGATCCGAGCGAGACCTAGTGTAGTGGCTTGTGACGACCCATCATTGTCTCCCATGACACTTCAGAGACTGCTCCTTATCTGATCTCTATCCAGCTTTGCTTGCTACGTACGTACCACTCACAGGCACATCTCCAGCGAGCTGTGTACAAACGCTGTGTTTTTGCCCGGCCATGGCGTGTACAATAATGTTATTTTTGCAGTGCCACACTATGATAAATGTTGCGACGGAGAAGAGAGAGAAATCAAAAGAAAAGGTGTGTCTATTTTTATAATTAAGAGATGATTTCTTAGCAATAATATCTCTCTCATCACATCCCTCATAAAAAATATATCTCTCACCATATATTTAGAAATATCTTGTTATTACAGACGAGGCTAAAAAATAACCTATTGTACCACAACATTTTTATTGCCTTTTTCCAGTTACTTGATGGACCTGAAATAAGACTGTCATATCGAGCAATAACTTACATGCATTTATTGTGTTCGTCATGCAAGCAACGCGGCCAGCGTCGGTCTACCACGCGCTCGGGCTTTAGCCTTGCGCGTCGCGGAAAATGGGCAGCAGCAGGTTAGCCGCAACCGCACAAAACCGCGGTTTCGAAATTTCGGTGGCAATGTTGGCAGCAAACGCGCCGGCCGTCCGGCGGGTGGTCTGATTGCACGGCACGGCACGGCGCAAGCACAAGTTGCTGGATGATCGATCGGACGTATCATGCGCGCCGATCGGCGCCATGCCATGCCATGCCTTCTTCAGTCGGCCAGCGAGATTCGGGGCGGACAGACACGAGACGGGGAGGATTGGGGTGGACACGAATGCGGCTTCATAAGCTAGCGATGCTTGTTTAACTAATCGATCATCAGTCACGGCCATGGTGGTATTATTTTTGGGGCCTCGGCATGGACCCCGTGGCGGCTGGTGACTCACGACTTCACTCACCAAGTGAAGTGCCGCTGCTGTTCACCCAGCATAGCGATCCTCCTGCTTTTCCAACTCTTGGTGATAACGTTTTGTCTTCTTGCTCATCATGCATACCACCACTTTAGTCCGGTCTGATGTGCTTTGCGCGCACATGGACCTATTTCACCATTGTTGGTGCCATGCTAATCAATATACTGTACACTCTAGGTCCATGTCGGTAGGACGAAGGCTGAAATGCACGTGCCGTCTTTGCTCAACATGTTAGAGCATCTACAGCCAGATATAGTAAATATGACCACTTAAATATCTGCGGACGCGCTAAACCGTTATTTATCCGTTCGCGCAGCGACACTCCTCATTTTACTTCTTATTTTAATGGAAATGAAGAGAGAGAAATAAAAGAATGAATAAAGAAAGAGAAAATGTGGTCCGGGGTGGGTCCGCGTCCTACGTGGCGGAATGTTCGGGTGCACCCGGGCGCGTCCCCGAGCCCTCATATCCTCCCCATATTTGAGATAAATATGAGGGTTCGCGGACAGCCCTGGCGTATAGGGATGGTACGAGGGGTCCGGTTGGTTAACTTTTTCCTTCTCTCTCCTGTCCGGCCACTGACAGGGCGCGTCCGTGGGCATATGAGGAATGGTTTGAGGCGTCCGGCTGTAGATGCTCTTATCAATTACTACATCCGTCTTGATTTATTGGTCCCTTTTATAATTTGTGTCAAATTTTGATCAAATATTTAACTAACAAAACGTTAATACAGGTGAACAAAATTATATCGTTAGATTCGTATTTAAATGTAGTTTTTAATAATAATATTTTTTATGACATGCATGAATATTTTGTTAGTTAAATTTATAATCAAAATTTGGCACAAAATACAATAAGGACCAATAAACCAGGACGAAGATAGTACCACAGTAGCATCCCGCAAACACAAAACAATGATAGTACTAGAAGTAGCAGTTCTTTCGTGTATTTCTCGAGTCTAAACTACACCAAAGACTATTTTCTTCCATTCACGAGAATGTGACGTGTTAGGCATGCTTTCAGTTTGAGATTGTGTTTGTTTTAGCGCAATTTTAGTTTTGTGTATATGTGTATGAAAAAAAATCTTTGAAATGTGGAAGAGAGGCGAAGCCCAATTAGCTTAACGGGCTAAGCTGGCCCTGTCCAATACTGGGCCGCAGATATCGTTAACTCGGCTGGGTAGGGTAGTTCAAACGCTGCTAGCCAGACCCACACAGCATAGCAACCCAACAAAATCTGGAAACGGTTGGGCTAGTGCACGTATGGTCCTCATACTGGTTGGCGTGTAACACGATGGTCCTTAAATTTGTGGAATGCTCCAATATGGTCCTGGAAGACGAGAATACCTAACACGTACGATCCTGGCTGCGTCTCCTGATACGCACGGTCCACACATGAGCATGCGAGTGAGACGTTCTGTTATCTTTTCAGTTTTGTCATGCCGGTCTTTACGTGACTTGTACTTTGATCTTTATGATATTAATGAGCCACGTTTTACCATGTAAAAAAAATGATGAATCGCTAGCTAGCACAAGCTAACCAGTAGGCAAACTGTGATTCGTTAATGCTAAGGAGCTCAACGCCTACATATGCGCTTCCATGTACCTCTTTTTTTTTTGCATGGCTTCCATGTACCTCTTCAAGCAATTACCCCGAAGTAGTCCTGGCCATGGGAAGCCCGGCCCGGCCCGGCCCGGCCCGGCCCGGCCCGGCCCGGCCCGGCCCGACGCAGCTACCGGGCCGGGCTCGGGCCTAGATTTTGAGCCCGATGGCCGGGCCGGGCCGGGCCCGGGCCCGTTGTTTTTGCACTTTTCTGAAGGGGCCCGGCCCGAGGCCCGAGGCCCGGCGGGCTTTTTACGCGTTCGGGCCGGGCTTGGGCTGAAAAAACAGGCCCAACGGTCGGGCCGGGCCGGGCCGGGCCTGGGCCTAGCTTTTTTGCCTCGGGCTTGGCTAGGCCCGGCCTGGCCCGAGGTTTGGCCAGGTCTACCCCGAAGTCTGTTTTCTATTTTAAAAAAAATCCAAGTTCGTGTTTATTTTGATTCACTAATTTTATTTCATTTTCCATCATTTGAAGAAATAATTGTAAGAAAAAAAAATTACATTGGCCATGGAAATTAAAGAAAGTGTTTGTGCATTTGAAAAAAAATTCTCAACATGTCTACGGAAAATGTGTCACGTGTGTTAAAGAATTGTTAAGGTATTTCTAAAAAAATTGCTTCTCATGCATTTCACGTGTATTCAAAAATATTGTGTGAAATTATACTTATATTGGAAGAAACATATTGAGTTTTAGTACAAATTGAATATTATTATACATTTCTATATTTTATTATTATTACATAATAATTTCTAATGCATGTTGATTTTTTAAAAAAAATACACATGTCAATATTTTTTAATAATTATGCATTTGAAAAATACACTGAGGACACAATAATTGTGGGCACTTGTGTCCTAATTGAAGATGTGAAAATAAAAATGAAGTTGGGAAAAACAAAAATGGTAGTTGGGCATATAATATGCAGAAAGATAACTATTTCCTAAAATACCACTGAACATCAAATACACATTCTAAATATTTTAAACAATTAAGTATTTTAAAAATGCAATGAGGATACATAATAATTGTGCTCGCTTACGCCCGTCGAATGATTACATATCTTTTTAATTTTTTACTTACATTTATTTTTCTTAATTTTTTCTACAATCCATCTAAATTTTAGAAAAAAATCTTATACCTCTTCAAGATACACGATAATTAAAATAGAATATAAAGATTTAAAATATGCAATAATTGTATATTAATAATTATTGTATTTTTATATGTCACAAATATATACAAACTTGAAAAAAAACTAAAAGCATAATAGTTGTATATTGATAATTATTCTATTTTTATAAGGGAAAATAGACACAAACCCAGGGGGAAACGAGATCAACAGAAAACGAATTAGAAAACTACTCCTCTGTATAGCGCTCTAGCTATTTTTTACGCAGGAATTGCTTATCGGTTTGGTGTCTAGCTCTTGTAGACAATTTGCATGGAGGTCACAAGATCAAAACCCCTATGTGCAATTAAATTGTTCATGTTATTTCTCTCTCCCATGCTGACATGTGAGTCCTGTACATCCACGTGGCGCCGTGTGTATTGGGAGACGTAGTCAGGACGGCACGTGTAATGTATGTTAGTCTTTCAGGACCATATTGAAGCATTTCGCAAGTTTGAGGACCATTGTATTACATGCCAACTAGTACAAGGACCATGGATGTAATTTACTCAATTCTTTCTCTTGGAAAAACGGCATGGCTGCCCTATCCTCACCATCGTATCATCGCGTACCTCCGTCTGATCGACGAGCATGTCACGCGCAATCACGGCATACCGCATACACGTAATCGTACGTGTCGTCGCCACTGCTCATGTCTGTAAGGGCATGGGGAATCAATCTGTGATTGGATAGTTAGGAGGGCAGTGATGTCCGTAGCTCATAAGAGTTCAAGTTCTAAACTTGACACTGATGATCGCATTTTTCTAGATTTATTTTAGGTCTTCCGGCGATGTGCGTTTAGTGGAAGGAGACGTTTCTGTCGACTACAAGGACGTTTGTGACGACTTCGTAAATCTTAAAATGATGTGCCGGTCCATTCTCTCATGCTCGTAGGTATAAGATGTGCGTGCGTGCATTCACAAGAGTAAATGTATATCTATGTATAAGCGTCTACGTCTATACTGTATTAAAAAGAATCACTCTCCCGCCCATTCGCGGTGAAAAGCGGGACAACATTCGGGCACATGTAATAATAGTTGGTGGTATCTGTTGAACCGTTCCTGTTAAAACCCGGCCGCTAACGAACTGCAGAATGTTCCGGCCCACCTACCTACACGGTTTCCGCAAGGCTACATAGAACTATAGCCACCACAGTAGTAGTGCGCGCCGTGTTGCGAGACACTACACAGTTTCTGCAAACCGAGACCAAGGGACTCTCGAAATAAAGTTTTGTCCCATTTTATTGATAAAGCAACAACACAAAATACACAACTGAACGATACATTTTGAGGAGGATGTTCTTTTACAAAACAGACCGACAAATACAACAAGAAGTATAAAACTAGCCTAACAATACACCAAGGCCCGACCGAAGACGCTTGAGCTTCACGACAACACCTTTAGAAAGGTGACGGCGCTAAGTGTCGCCACTGTTGAGTCCAAACATACAGACAAGGGTTTTCATCCGGAGCCCTGGTACAAGGACGAAGCCCACGACGATGCCTTTAGGAAGAAAGCGGCACCCAGGGACGTCGCTGTCATCGGCACCAAGCGTGAAGTTTTCATTCGGAAACTTACCTGCACCACCAGATGGCACCTAGACCAGCTCCACAAGGAAGGTCAGCCCGGTCACACCAGATTTGGGCACCGTCACACCCAAAAGATGAGGAGAGGCCAACACCTCCCGCCACTACACTCTTTACCACCTACACAACTAAGAGATGAAGTCACCACCGTCACCACAGAGCCTGTTGAAAAACCAACCGTGTAGCCCACCATTCTGGGCTACCACCCCGGCATCCATGTCCCAAGCCACCACCAACCATCCTGTTCTCAGCGCACCACCCACGGTAGGGTGGAAGACACTTTTTTCTTCCACTCCTAGCCCGGCATCAGCCCCGGGTCTGGGTCGACACAGACGAGAGAGACTAGCCAGTCACGATCTTGACGAGGCACGAACGGAGAGATGGTTCTTCTATCTGTTTCTCCCCCGATGTTCCGGCGTTGACCGTTATGCACGAGAAATTTAAAGCTCCAGCTGAACCACCAACAAGGAATGCGTGACCCGCAAACTCACTTGGGTCGGGGGCAAATTTGACAATTTTGACCTGTGGACGAAATCAATTCACAAAATGAACTGCCCCTAAAACAAATTCACTCGGCTGACCTTTTTGAGTGGCGCCTGACACGCAGGCGTCACACCCTACGGTGCAGCGCCTAGCTCTGGGGCGTTGCACCTCTGTCCAGCGTGGCAGCCCCTGGGCCCGCACCCAGCAGTGCAGCGCCTCAGAGCTACGCGCCACACATGTAATGTTGTGACGCCCCGACTCAATCGTACACTAATCATACATGCAAACGTGTACGATGAAGCACAGGGACTCACGGGAAGATATCACAACACAACTCTAACACAATTTAAACGGAGATCCACAATATTACAGACCAGGGATCCGAAGATCCGAATACATAAGTCAGTCATACAAATATTATCTGAGTACAGACATAGTTAGACAAGTTTTGCCTTAAGAAGGCTAGCACAAACAGCGACACTAGATCGAAAGGTGTTGGCCTCCTGCCTGGGAGCCTCCGATCCTACTCCTGGTCAGCTGGCTCGATCCAGTAGTAAGTGCCCTCTGGACCCTCCTGGTAGTAAGCTCCGGTGGTGGCATCTGGCTCCTGGACTCCATCGTCTGATGTATCATCAATGTGGGGTATGGGGAAAAGAGAAAGTAAAGCAACCGTGAGTACTCATCCGAAGTACTCAGCAAGCAAGGATCTATATTACATATGCAACATTATCAATGGAGAAAGGTTGTATAAGTGGACTGGGCTGCAGAATTGCCAGAATAGAGAAAAGGCCTAGTCCTATCGAAGACTAGCATCTTCAAACATCTTCTCGAGGCCATCATCTTGCAGCAGTAGAAGAGAGTAGAATAGCATTTTATTTAGCAAACATGTTGAAGTACAGCTTAAAGAACCTTCCTCGACTCCCAGCGAGAAAGCGATCCCGAAGTTTCAATTAAGTAACAAGTATCCAGTTCAAGTAGTAGATCGGGATACACAAACTGAGCGTCCTTTACCGTAGGACCGGCTATCGATAGATGATTCATCCCTGCAGGGGTGCACTACTGTTACCCAACACGCTCGATCAACTCTGGCCGGACACACTTGCTGGGTAATGCCCGTCCTCGGAAGATCAACACGAAGCAGCGCCCTACCTAGGCTTGGCAGAGAGGTCAGCACGCCGGACTAACCTATGCACCCAGAGGTCTTGGGCCATCGCCCTGGGCACCCTGCGCGTTGCGAGACTGGCCGGGGTGCAGGCGCGACACTGAGCTCGTCAGTGAAGTATCCAGCCCAATCCCGACAATCAGCCCGCACGGTGAATCGTGACGTCAGACGAGCTTTCGGGAGAAACGTACATCACAGAGGGTCCCATAACCATTATCCCGCGTGGTGGTAGTGCGCATAGGGCACGTCAACCCACTCAGATCACACACCCAAATCCAATAGGCTCAATTAGTATCACGCAGAGACAATTAGAGTCTCTGATGCTCCGCCACAATATCACACTCGGGTGCCCTTCTGGCACACCCGACATCATAGATCCCCAGCGGGTACCCATCAGGGTGAACCCGCCTGTAACACAGGTCAAGTAATCATGTGGTCATAACATCAAGGGGGAAACCCGAGGAATCACCCTCGGTGGATTCCACTCGACGAAATCATCAGGGTGAACGTATGAGGCATCACCCTCGAGGTTCACACTGAGGGTTGCATGACTGAGTCGTATCGGAAGTGGAGAAGGAGGAATCACCCTTGTTGACCACGACCGAACAGCTACACTGCAGAGTATTCATCAGGAGTGCGTTACGAGGTATCACCCTCGGCACTCGATAGTAACTAAGCAGAGTCGTACAACTAAGGGGGTGTGAAGTGAGGTGTCGGTCTCTGGTCGACGATCACGTTGATCGGGTCGTCGATGATCAAGCAGGGGCAACAAGGATAAGGTGGTGGGGTCACGGATGGTTCACTACCAACCTATACTAAACAGTTTATCATAGGCAGGTAAGGTAGCAATGAACAGGTTACAACAGCAGGCTATGCATCAGAATAGGAGCATACATTAACAGTAGCAAAATCTAATGCAAGCAGGAGAATAGAATGGGCGATATCTGGATGCTCAAGGGGGGGGGGGGGGCTTGCCTGGTTGCTCTGGCAAGAGAGCGAGATCGTCAACGGGCTGCTCGTTGGTAGTGTAGTCGTACCCAGGTGCAGCGTCGTCGGTCTCAGCGTCTATCGAAAGAGAAGGGGGGGGAGAGAAACAATAAATTCACGGCAATAATGCAAACAATATGTATGACATTCCTAAATGATATGCTGGGGTGTTCTACTGCCTAACTAAATGATTTAGTTAATTTAGGAATTTATTCAGATTTATTTAATTAAAGTTGGGCAATATTCATTTATCAAATTCGATCTAAAAGTTCAATGTTCTTATAGTTAGAGGCATCTGATGGGAATACGGAGGGCGTATTCGGGTTCGTATCGAAATTCTGAGCAAGTTTCATATATAAATTATTTTCATTGGAGTTACGGTTTATTTAATATGATTTTCTAAAGTTTAAAACATTTTTAGAATTTAATTATTAATTTAAATTCGAATTATCCAGAATAGTGAATGATGACGTCAGCATGAGGTCAGGGTGATGTCAGCAGGTCAACTCTGGCTGACCAGAGTCAAACCTAACAGGTGGGACCCACATGTCATACACTGAGATATTAACAGAGGGGTTAAATTAACTGATTGGATTAATTAGAGGGTGGGGCCCAGCAGTCAGTGACTGATTAGTGTTTAAACTAATTAACTAACTAATTAACAGATTTTCTATTTATTTTAAATTTGTTTAAACGACCGGGCCCCACATGTCAGAGAGACAGGGCGGCCACGTCAGCGTTGACCCCGGTCAACGGGGTCAAAGGGGCCCGCGGGGCCCCACAGTCAGTGGCATGGGGGTGGGACCCACCGGTGCCACGTCGGACCGGCCGCCGGTGAGCGCTTCGGCGAGCCCGAGCGCGGCGTCGAGCTCCGGCGAGCTCGGGATTTGGCTAGGGTTCACCGTTTCGGGCGATTCTTCTTGCGTTCGAAAGCTGAGCCCGAGCCGCGTCGATCTGTGCTAATGACCGGAGCTGGGGTGGCCGGAAATGAGCGGCACGACCACAACGGCGGCGACGGCGTTCGGGTGAGCTACGGGAACCATGCCACGTCGTCTTAACGGACGAAGCGAAGCGCTGGGAAGGCTCTACGCGATGCGGCGAGCAAGTTGGGCAGCAGCGCGCGACCATTTGGTCGCCGGAACGACGCCGGCGACGAGCAATGGCGGAGGCAGGGGCTCGGCCATGGCGGCGAGCGGGCTAGGGGCAAATGCGGCCGCGGAAAGAAGTAATGGAAGGAGGGAGGAGCTCACCGAGCGGCCAAGAAAGGCCCGTGTGAGCTTAGGAGCAGCAGAGGTCGACGGAGACGACGGCGGGCGCCAGCGACCGAGAAGGATAGGCGAGGTCGATCCCGAGCGTGCGGTCGTTCCCGAGCGTGATGACGAGGCGCAATCGAAGCAGACGATCGAGGCGGAGTTGTAGGACGCGTCGGCGGAGCGAACGGGAGACGGTGGTCGCGCAGTTCAACCGCGGCCGTCCATGGCGGCGCCGGGTGAGGAAGAGGAAGGCAAGGGGAGGGGAGTTGTGGCGCTAGGGTTCGCCAGGGGGGTGCGGGGTTGCTCTTAACCCAGCGCGCGCGCGGGCGCGCTGTCGAGCGGCGAGCGAGGGGGGCCTGGGGCGCGCGCGCTCGGTGTTCGACAGCGGGGCGGCGGTGAGCAGTGAGAGGTGGGAGGAGGCGCGGGGTGGGCTGGGCCGCGGCTGTAGCGAGCAGGCCAAGTGCACAGTAGCTCCTTTAGGCCTTTTTCCTTTTCTCTTTTTTGTTTCTTTCTTTTCTGTTTTGTTAATTATTTGGACCCCAAATGGTTTTTGTAAAAAGTGTGACCTAGTCCATAAATACCAGTGCATTATACCCTAACACCAAAAACTAGTTTGGGCAAAACATCATTTCATATTTGATCTAGATTAATTAAAAGGCTATTAAATATTATTTCCAGCCACTGTTAAAAGAGGAATGGGTCACCCAATTAATTTATTAAATGTTGGTTACAATTTTAGAATGGTCTCTGTATTATTTGTCATTTATTGAACATTTTAGTTTTTATGTTGCACAACTTTTATTTTCCACTTTCATTTAAATTTGAATCTTGTCTTAGTAGTTGAAATGCAATATGATGCTAATGATGATTATGCACTGTTAAACATGCTGACTCGTCATTATCAAAAGTGATTACTGTGGCTAATGACATGGGGTGTTACAATTCTCCTCATCTATCAAGAATTCTCGTCCCGAGAATTAAGAGGAAGACTGAAAGAAAGTGGGGTATTCTTCGCGAAGACGATCCTCGCGTTCCCAAGTGGCCTCATCTTCAGAATGATTCGACCATTGAACTTTGAGGAATTTGATTGACTTTTGACGAGTCCAACGTTCAGCTTCATCAAGAACACGGATGGGATATTCTGGATAAGACAGATCTTCCCGTAATTCACGCACTTCGTGATCCACAGCTCGAATAGGATCCTTGAAGCAGCGACGAAGTTGGGATACATGAAAGACATCATGCACTTGAGAAAGATTTGGCGGCAACTGCAATTGATATGCCACTTCTCCTCGACGGGAAAGAATACGGAACGGGCCAATGTAACGAGGAGCTAACTTGCCTTTGATTCCGAACCTATGAGTGCCTTTCAACGGAGTGACGTGGAGGTAAGCTTGCTCGCTAGGTTGATAGAACATTTCCTGGTGCTTTCGGTCATAGTTGCTCTTCTGACGAGACTGAGCAGTTTTCAAATGTTCACGGATAATGCGGACTTGTTCTTCTGCTTGCTGAATAATGTCCGGTCCGACGAGTGAGCGTTCCCCAGTTTCTGACCAATTCAGAGGGGTTCGACACTTACGACCGTATAGAACTTCAAATGGTGCCATCTTCAAACTAGCCTGATAGCTATTGTTGTAAGAGAATTCGGCATACGGGAGAGATTCCTCCCATTTCTTACCGAAGGAGATGACGCAAGCTCGAAGCATATCTTCGAGCACTTGATTAACTCGTTCAACTTGACCCTGTGACTGAGGGTGAAAAGCGGTGTTGAAAGACAGATGAGTTCCCATAGCTTCTTGGAAACTATTCCAGAATCTGGAGGTGAAGAGGCTGCCACGATCAGAACTGATCTCCAACGGAACACCATGGAGTGACACAATTCGGGAAACATACAAGTCTGCTAACTGGCTAGCAGTGATTGTCTCCTTAACTGGCAGAAAGT
Source organism: Thinopyrum elongatum (assembly GCA_011799875.1). Lineage (NCBI taxonomy): Eukaryota > Viridiplantae > Streptophyta > Magnoliopsida > Poales > Poaceae > Thinopyrum > Thinopyrum elongatum. The sequence goes on from CM022299.1 coordinate 514,906,127, forward strand.
GAGCAACCTTGGAGAATCGGTCAATGACGACAAAAATAGCATCATGACCCTTCTGAGATCTGGGAAAACCAGTAATGAAATCCATTTGGACCTTGTCCCATTTCCATTCAGGAATTGCAAGGGGTTGCAGCGTTCCAGCGGGCCTTTGATGTTGTGCTTTAATGCGGCGGCAAACGTCACACTCAGAAACATAACGAGCAATATCTCGCTTCATATTAGGCCACCAGTATCTCTGACAAATGTCACGGTACATCTTTGTGCTACCAGGATGAATTGACAGAGGAGTGTCATGAGCTTCCATCATAACGTGTTCTCTCTCATCCTTGAACTTAGGTACGAAGAGACGGTGTTGGAAAAATAGGATCCCATCATCATTAATATGGAACTCCGACGGCTTTTCTTTTTCAAGGTATCGCTTGATCCTTTCAACTTCAGAGTCATATCGTTGCATAGTCTTGATGCTTTTTTCTAAATCTGGTTCGACAACCAGGGTATTGAGATAACCCTGTGGAACAATATGGAGGTTCAATTTGCGAAGCTCTTCATAAAGCATAGGTTGTGATTCCTGAACCACATGGTTGCTGCAATAAGCCTTGCGACTCAAAGCATCGGCCATTACATTTGCCTTGCCAGGGGTGTATGAGATATTCATATCATAATCGGCTATTGTCTCGAGCCATCTTTGTTGACGAAGGTTCAGATCCGGTTGAGTATATAAATACTTCAAGCTTTGATGATCCGTATATATCTCGCAACGGTTACCGAGAAGGTAATGTCGCCATAGCTTCAGGGCATAAATAACCACAGAAAGTTCGAGATCGTGCACTGGGTAATTTTCTTCGTGAGGACGCAATTGTTGTGAGGCATAAGCAATCACCTTGCGTTCTTGCATTAGGACACAGCCTAATCCTTGACGGGAGGCATCACAGTATATCACGAAATCCTTTTGGGAATCCGGGGGTGCTAATACTGGGGCAGATGTCAATTTATCTTTTAGTGTCTGAAAGCTTTCCTGACATTTTTCTGTCCACTCAAATTTAACACCTTTGTGAAGCAAATTTGTCAATGGTTTTGCAATCTTGGAAAAGTTCTCAACGAATCGACGGCAATAACTTGCAAGTCCGAGAAAACTTCTAACTTGCTTAACATTCTTCGGGGGAGTCCAGTCAAGAATAGCCTGAACTCGTTCGGGGTTAACAACAATTCCATCCTTGGAAATCACATGACCAAGGTAAGTTGCTTCAGAAAGCCAAAATTCACATTTGGAATACTTGGCATACAACTGGTGTTCTCGAAGCCTTTCTAGTACCAGACGGAGGTGTTCAGCATGTTCTTCTTTATTCTTAGAATATATAAGGATATCATCCAAATAAACCACGACGAATTTGTCGAGGTAATCCATGAATATATAATTCATCAGACGGGAGAAAGTTGCTGGAGCATTCGTTAGGCCAAATGACATAACAGTGTATTCATAGGAGCCATAACGAGTGACGAATGCAGTCTTGGGAATATCCTCTTCACGGACACGGATCTGGTGATAACCCAACCTCAAGTCGAGTTTAGAGAACACCGATGATCCAGCGAGTTGATCATAAAGATCATTGATCCGGGGCAGTGGGTATTTATTCTGGATTGTGGCTTGGTTAATGGGCCGATAATCCTGAACCAAATGGTTAGTTCCATCCTTCTTCTTAACAAAGAGTGAAGGTGCTCCCCAAGCAGAGGAACTGGGGCGGATGAAACCACTCTTAAGCGACTTGTCGATTTCTTCCTTAAGCTCGAGTAGGTGATGCGGAGGCATCTTATAAGGTCGCTTGGCAATAGGGACAGTGCCAGGCTTCAAGTCAATGACAAACTCGACAGCTCTAGCCGGGGGTATTCCTGGAAGTTCTTCTGGAAAGACGTCTGGAAAATCTCGAACGACAGGAATGTTCTCGATTCCTTCCAGAGGTGAGGCGTTCAAAGCATTCAGAACATATATCTGAGCTTCAGCGTCCCGTGTAATGCGGGCGGTATAGTTCACTATCTCATCGGTGGGGTGAAGAAGTTGGACGAATTTAGTGGCACAATTGATCGAAGCAATGTGAGCTTTCAACCAATCCATTCCGAGTATGAGGTCTATGGTGGAAGACTTCAAGACGATGGGCGATGCAAGGAATTCCAACCCTTTAATTTCGACGGTAACGTCAGGTGCTATCACGTCAGCATGACAATGACCTCCCGGAGTTTTAATGACTAACTGAGTATGCATTTTCTCATATCGAATGCCATGCATGAATGCAAATTTTCCAGAGATGAATGAATGTGATGCTCCTGAATCAAATAAAACAGAAGCAGGTACTGAGTTAACAAGAAGGGTACCCATCACAGTAGCAGGTTGATCCTGGACTTCTTCAATGTCAATGTTGTAAGCGTGACCACGACCATGTGCAGCAGACCCAGTATTATAGTTGCAGGTCTGATTGTTGCCACGACCATTGCCACAGCCAGCACGAGGAAAAGCTAACTGATTCTGAGTCTGGCGGCAGTCTTTAGCCTGGTGACCTGGTTTGCGGCACTTGAAGCACAGACCATCTTCAGGATGAAGAGGAGCATTGTTTTGAATGCTTGAGCTTTTGGCTGCCTCGGTGGTGGAGGAGGGAGACATGGTGCAGCATAGTTGTTCTTTGGCGTAGAGGTATTGGAACGGATGGCATTGTTGGGAATCCAAACTCGACGCTTCGATGCTGAGCCCGAAGATGAGCCAGCATCACGATAGCGCTTCTGCGAGTCCTTGTATTCCATCTGAGCGGTCTCAACAAGAATTGCCTTGTTCGTTAGAGTTGAAAAGTCGTTGAAGTCTTGAGCAGCAAGTGCAAGCTTGAGGTCGGGGTGTAGTCCACTACGGAACTTCTCTTGCCTGCGTGCATCTGTGGCGATGTCTTCTTCAGCATAGCGGGAGAGGTCTAGAAATTCCCGCTGATAAGCTTCGACAGTCTTGTTGCCGTGAGTGAGGTTACGGAACTGGGTCTTCATGCGTTCCATAATTGCCTGAGGGATGTAACGTGTACGGAAAGCAGCCTGGAACTCATACCAGGTGATGACTGTTCCAATAGGCAGAGTACGCTTGTGTGTGTCCCACCATTGAGCTGCAGGTCCCTTTAAGAAAAAGGCCGCGAAGTTGACGAAGTTGGCAGGGGCGACATTAGCTGACTCCATCTCGTGAGTGATGTCGCGGAGCCAGTCATCAGCATCCAGTGGCTTGTCAGAGTTGCGGAACTGAGTTGGGTTGAGTCGCATAAACTCTGTCAAAGTTATTGAAGCTGGGTTCTGGTTCTGGTTGTTCTCATGCGGAAATTGAGCCATGATTCCAGTCATGAACTGGCGGTTAAGCTCAAACTGTTGCATCATAGCTGCCATATAGTCTGGCGGTGGTGGGTGTTCAGGGGTACCACGACCACGACCACCTGGTCTAACCATCCTGCTAAGCATCAACAGGGGGTAGTTTAGTAAAAGCAATTGCGAGCGTTTAGTGACAAGCATGATGTAACTCGACAACAATTTAAGTAGTGTAACAGATACATAACAGTAGTCAATTAAGACATACAGATCCATACACAGAGTCGGGTACATGCGGACAGCATAACGGTGCAAATTCAAAAGCTAGACATACTAGGCAGCGCGCAGGCACGCGGTAAGGAAGTACACAACGAGACATAGCAAAGGCTACATCAACGTCGGAGAAAACCACCGAAACGGGGTAACTGCAAGTGCGAACGACGAATGTTCGTCGCGGAAGGATCCTGCGCTCCATGTGCACTCTGATGCAGAATCCGGTCTCGAGCTGTAAGAAGAGGTCCACGTGCAGGTGTGTGACCTCCAACAACAGGCAAATCAATACCAGCATACATCTGAGTCCTGCACGGATAAAGGATGTGCTCAGGATGTATCCCTGCGCGAACAGCGGGTAGCAACTGCGTCATAGCATCATAGAGACGTGCTCGAGTGGCAACCAACTCGACGACAAGAGCCCGAACATTGTGATCCAGAGCCTGAGTGCACTGAATCAGAGAGCGCGGGTCATAGCGATGAGGCTCGTACGGGGCATAGATAGCTGTGTAGTATCCAGTAGCATCTCCAGCAGGGGCATACGAAATGTATCGAAACTCAGAGTCATCCAAGATATCGCTGAACTGTCCTCGGAGACGTGCGACAGTAGAGTAGGCGGCATCATGGACTGCCATCTCAATCATCATGCCGATACCGTGGAAAAGGTGTAGCTCGGTGTCTGAGTCATTTAGCTGATCATAGATACGAACATCAGCATGGTACTGCTCCTGATTGAACTCGCGGTAATCCTCATAAACCAAGTACTCAGGATACCAACGGTAGCCAAGTCTGGTCATGAGAGCGATCAAGACAGCTGGAAACCCAGGAGCATCACGAGCCCAAGTGCGAAGCACAAGCTGTGTCGTAGGACGTGGTGGAAACAAACGGTCCATCTGAAACAGAGGAAATTCAGATTTGTCAAATGACAATGAGAAGTTTAACACAACTCGGAGAGAAAGGTTAAACAAAACAATGGAAAGGAAAATGATTATCAGACTAATCAGATCAATGACAGGGAAATCGCATAGATATCCAGCTCTCCGGGTAGACGGGATTTACGAGATCCTAAGTGTCGACGTTAGTAAAATTTATTTAACCCGAATAGAAAAGAGATCAGAGTCCCAGAGTATAGACGAGGAATAAAAGATCCTAATACCACCCAGTTGGCGACGTGGGCCCATAAGCCACACAGCCAAGTTAGTAAATTAGTTTTTATGGTTTGTAGACTCAACTTCGGCCAAGGAATTGGAAGGGGGCTTCCTACAGGCAGTCGGCTCTGATACCAACTTGTGACACCCCGACTCAATCGTACACTAATCATACACGCAAACATGTACGATCAAGCACAGGGACTCATGGGAAGATATCACAACACAACTCTAACACAATTTAAACGAAGATCCACAATATTACAGACCAGGGATCCGAAGATCCGAATACATAAGTCAGTCATACAAATATTATCTGAGTACAGACATAGTTAGACAAGTTTTGCCTTAAGAAGGCTAGCACAAATAGCGACACTAGATCGAAAGGCGTTGGCCTCCTGCCTGGGAGCCTCCGATCCTACTCCTGGTCGACTGGCTCGATCCAGTAGTAAGTGCCCTCTGGACCCTCCTGGTAGTAAGCTCCGGTGGTGGCATCTGGCTCCTGGACTCCATCGTTTGACGTATCATCAATGTGGGGTATGGGGAAAAGAGAAAGTAAAGCAACCGTGAGTACTCATCCGAAGTACTCAGCAAGCAAGGATCTATACTACATATGCAACATTATCAATGGAGAAAGGCTGTATAAGTGGACTGGGCTACAGAATTGCCAGAATAGAGAAAAGGCCTAGTCACATGGAAGACTAGCATCTTCAAACATCTTCTCGAGGCCATCATCTTGCAGCCGTAGAAGAGAGTAGAATAGCATTTTATTTAGCAAACATGTTGAAGTACAGCTTAAAGAACCTTCCTCGACTCCCAGCGAGAAAGCGATCCCGAAGCTTCAATTAAGTAACAAGTATCCAGTTCAAGTAGTAGATCGGGATACACAAACTGAGCATCCTTTACCGTAGGACCGGCTATCGATAGATGATTCATCCCTGCATGGGTGCACTACTGTTACCCAACACGCTCGATCAACTCTGGCCGGACACACTTGCTGGGTAATGCCCGTCCTCGGAAGATCAACACGAAGCAGCGCCCTACCTAGGCTTGGCAGAGAGGTCAGCACGCCGGACTAACCTATGCACCCAGAGGTCTTGGGCCATCGCCCTGGGCACCCTGCGCGTTGCGAGACTAGCCGGGGTGCAGGCGCGACACTGAGCTCGTCAGTGAAATATCCAGCCCAATCCCGACAATCAGCCCGCACGGTGAATCGTGACGTCAGACGAGCTTTCGGGAGAAACGTACATCGCAGAGGATCCCATAACCATTATCCCGCGTGGTGGTAGTGCGCATAGGGCACGTCGACCCACTCAGATCACACACCCAAATCCAATAGGCTCAATTAGTATCACGCGGAGACAATCAGAGTCTCTGATGCTCCGCCACAATATCACACTCGGGTGCCCTTCCGGCACACTCGACATCATAGATCCCCAGCAGGTACCCACCAGGGTGGACCCGCCTGTAACAAAGGTCAAGTAATCGTGTGGTCATAACATCAAGGGGGAAACCCGAGGAATCACCCTCGACGGATTCCACTCGACGAAATCATCAGGGTGAACGTATGAGGCATCACCCTCGAGGTTCACACTGAGGGTTGCACGACTGAGTCGTATCGGAAGTGGAGAAGGAGGAATCACCCTTGTTGACCACGACCGAACAGCTACACTGCAGAGTATTCATCAGGAGTGCGTTACAAGGTATCACCCTCGGCACTCGATAGTAACTAAGCAGAGTCGTACAACTAAGGGGGTGTGAAGTGAGGTGTCGGTCTCTGGTCGACGATCACGTTGATCGGGTCGTCGATGATCAAGCAGGGGCAACAAGGATAAGGTGGTGGGGTCACGGATGGTTCACTACCAACCTATACTAAACAGTTTATCTGTGACACCCTGATTTTTGCCAACTTTTTCTTTTCAAAATTTGACTTGACTTTATTTGAATTTGAATGGATTTCAAATTCTTTCACATGGACTTGGTCATTTTTGAATCTTTGCCAAGTGGTTCCTAGCCTCATCATCTTGCAAATGTTCTGCCAGGAACCTCAAGTACTCAAATTTCCATTCAAATCATTTTCAAAAGCTCTTTTCTTTTAATTGGGAAATTAGGACATTGGCATAGGTTGTGAAGCAACCTATAGTTTAGATGCTCCTAAACTTCTCAATTAATTTCGAAAAATTCCTTGGACCATATCTCCACCAAATCTTCAAAAACATTCCTTGGTCATGTTCAAATATTTTGCTTAAAAATCCATTTTCCTCTCTGTCCAGAACCAGCCATTGTGAAGGAAGTGCATTTTTGATTTGTCCAATTGCTACCAAATTTTTACAGCAATGAGGCAACACCAAATGAGCACTCCCCACAAATTTTCAGCTCTCCTAGAATTATCTTTTGATCAGTACTTCCATTTGCACATTCAGGCCAGTTTTGTGCATTTCACATGAGCTACCCTCAAACTTCAACCAAATGAGCTCAAACTTGGTCAGCTTGTCGTTCATTCAACCAAACTCTCTCCAGACATCTCTCTTGGCCTCATCTCATCCTCTCCTCTCCTCCAGAACCTCCCCAACATTTCTGTCAGCAACTGTTGTTGATGAAACCTCTCCTCTCAGACCACTTCTAGCCAAACCAATTGCACAGGTGACATGATCCTTCGAGGGACGACGCCTCAGACAACTTTGGCCAGGCCAACGTGGCCACGGGACATGTCCTGGCGTGGTGAGCACGGGTGTGGCATGCTGTCGCCGCGCTCTATGACGCGCCCAGGCTCGGGTCATGTTCGAAACGACGACTCGCGCAGCGCGGCGCTGTCCAGACATGCCGACTACCGTCCCCGTGGACGCGTGGACCAGCTGGAGCCCTCACCTGCGCCGGAGATGCCTTGGACGGCCGCCGCGTCTCCGCCGCCCTGTTCTGCCCGTGGAGGCACAGTGGGCGCGCGGCGCGTCGCCTAGCCCCCGCCTCGTCGCTTCGGCATTTAATGCCCCTGGCCGCTCCGGTCTCGTCGCCGCGTCGAGCCATGCCAGCGCGGCGTACGAGCTGCAGTCGCCATGGTCGCTTCGCCGAGCTTTGGGAGCGATCCCCGCTCCTCCTCCCCCGCCTATTTAAAGCCCCCCCAACCCCTCCAGAGCACCTCACCCCTCTCCTCCTTCACCCAAGCCTCTCCTGACAGCCGGAATCGAGGCACGGAGGCCTCTGGCCCCGAGCTCGAGACGAGCTGCGCCGCCTGCCCCTCTCTGCCTCCTCCTCGTTCTAGCCCACCTCCGCCCCAACCAAGAACACCAGCAAGCTCAGTGAGCTCCCGTAGTGCTCCCTGACCTCTTCCCCGAGCCAATTAGTGTCGGAATCATCGAGCTCGTCGCCCACCCGAACTGCAGTCCGCCAGAGAAGGGAAGAACCTCGCCGTTCGTCCACCTCCGACGACTCTGCGGGTACGGGGCGGACCGCCGCTCGACGGCCGATCCATCCAGACCATCCCCAGCCCCTCCCGTCGACGGAAACGCTGGCTAGGCTCGCCGGAGTCCCGCCTCCCCCTCGGCCCCTTCTTCCTCCTCTGTTTCGTTTGAAATGAAGGGGTAAGTAGGCCCTGGGCCGGAGCACTGTGGACTTGGGCCGGCCCAGTCTGTCTGTTCTGTTTTTAAAATTTGCTTTTTAGTTAAATTAATTTAAACAGAGACCTTTGACTGTTAATAACTTTTAACAGAAAGGTCCAATCCAAATAATTCTTTTTGCATTGGGTCCACACCTCAATGCTCTATTTTTCCACCAAATTTCACATTTTTCTTTTACTCATAGAATTTCTGGAACATTAAACAGTGTTGTTTGATATATTTCCTTGCTGTTTTTGGATTATTTTCAGAAGGTGAAAACCTTGGAGTTGAAGAACCAGAGTTTTTGAACAACTCAGCAGACCAAGGCAAGCCAGGATAACCATGTTTTGAAGCATGTCATAGCATTGCATTTTCATATGCATTTTGCATATTAAATTTAACCCCAAATAATTCCAAGTAAATCAATAGATGACTAAGATGACCAACTAAGTTAACATGAGTTGATAACCTGCTGAATGTTTAACGAAACTTAGTTGGTTGATCGAGAGTCACCTATCCGGGTTAAAACGTGCAGCCACATTTGCCGGTATGGGACGGCCTTGACTTGGGCTGGCTGCGTGCTCTTTCACCGGTACCTCCAAAGAGGGAGGGTTATGCGTGCGTCCTACCCTGATCAGGTAGACGACGATAACTCTGTGAGCCCAGTTGAGTTATTTGCCGGCGTCCCCGTTTGGGACAGTTTGTTTGGCCACGACGGTGGCAGGTGTCTTGAGGACACGGGGCCACCCAGGGCTTGACTCCAAGAGGGAGTGTGATGGCCGGTGGTACGATGGAAGAGTCACGGGTCAGACAGGTTTCGTCGGAACGTCGTTGGTCCACCCGAATGGGAGTACGAGGCCATGAGTTCCGTGGTGTGGGTAAAGTGTACAACCTCTGCAGAGTGTTAAATCTATTCGAATAGTCGTGTCCACGGAATTGGACAGCCCGTCCAGACCTCTGTAGGAGATCAACCGTAATAATGATACTGATGAAAGAACTTGTCTTATGTGCGGAAGTACTCAGTGAGGTGGAGTACTCCGTGGGTTGTAAAGCAACCCGGATATGAGTAAGTTGATGACCGTGATCTCAGCCTTCAAGACTCAACATGTTTATTGCCATGCTATTACTTGCTGCATTATTTGGTTGTCATGTGCTTGCGAGTACATTCAAAGTACTCACCTGGCGTATCATGCCAGATGCAGGAGAAGACTAAGACGCAGGTCTTGGAGGTTCGTGTTATAATGCCTAGGATGTGTCCACAGTAGTGTCCCTGTGGATGGAGTTGCTGCCATATTCCGCTACGCTTTAGCTTCCCGCTGCAATATTGCTAAGTTATGCCGAGGCCCATCATGTTTGATAAATAATGTACATACTGTATAGCACTTGTTGTGCTCTGGCCTCGAGGATCTTGTAAGCTTGTACTCTTTATTATCAATAAAAGTCAGCTATGTTTCTGTTGCCAAGATGTTGAGTGTTTCCAGAAGACAATGATCTCTGGGCTGGGAACACTGGCATTCCGGTTCTATGAGCTAGGGTGCCACAGCGCTTGGTATCAGAGCCGTGCTGACTGTAGGACACCCTAGGTAACACGCGCTAGAACTGCGAGTAGTATAGGACCTTGAGTGTGCATATTGCTTGTTGCATTTGTTTGCGCATATCATGCATCATGCATCCTTATATTACTAACTCTTTTCATGGTGAGTGTAGATGGCACCAGTTCCATTCCATTTCACCTATGAGCCAGAGCCCCACTCTTTCTCAGCTCTGCTTCGCTGTGTCTGGCTTCGGGTGTATCCCTACGGAGAAGACCCGGTGTACCAGGTGTATCGGGATCAGCTGGCGGAGTCAGTGGTTGAGTACCATGTAGTGGCCTACTTGACCGCGACCTCGGATATTGGAAGCTCTTCTCGCTTTGCTAAGGGTGGAGTAGCTTCTACTCCGGAGTTGGCGATCCAGTTTGCTGCCATGGAGGCCATCACCGACTTGCGCTATCACGAGGTCCAGATGCAGACACACCCAGGTTTCTTCCATTACCCCACCCTGTCCCCAACGACAGGGCGAGTCATTTTCTCACCCACCGATCCAGAGGTTGATCGTGCCACTGGTGTGTTATCCCAGTATATTCACGCCAGTTACCGCATGATCATATCCTTGGCTGTGGAGCTTAATCGTGTGCAAGAGGCACTTGCTGCAGTGACTCCCGCACCCCATGCTGTAGTTCCACCAGTGTATTCGCCACCAGTTCCACCCTCACATATGTTTAGCATGCCTTCTAGTTCCTCTGGGCCATCAGGCATATCGTCTGATAGCCGACGTGAGACCCCAGCTGAGTGGGCCTCGCTCCTCGCCACTCCTGCTCCGCCGATGCTGAGGCGACACGCTTCCTTTTCTGCAGAAGGGGAGACGTCTCGTCAGCGTCGTCGTGTTTCCTTTGACCCAGTAACCCACATCATCAGTTCTGACTCAGACTCAGACTCAGGGTCTGATGAGGACTCTTCAGAAGAGCAGTGTCCGTGCCATCGACGCCACTAGACTAGAGTTGGAGTAATTATGCATGCATCATTGCATTTGTCAACTGCCGTTTGAGCAGTTTATCATGTTATCCACTACTAGCTTGCCATGTATTATGTTGGGATGTCTTGTATAATTATGTTGTTATTCGCCTTTGCTTAATGATTTCTTTTGGGTGTCACATAATTATAATTTACCCTTATGGATCTTGCTCATCGATTCGGTATTTGCTTTGGGAACAAAATTTAGATGAAGAGAGGCAGTAGCAGTCAAGGCAGTGATGGAACCCCAGTCCGTCGCTCAGACAGACAGGCCGGGCAAGAGCCCGAAGACTTACCGCCTACACCACCACAAGCACCTACAACTGAACAAATCATGAGGATGTTTGAAGAGAAGAGGAACCAGGACTTTATGGAGTTCCTCAGAACTATGCAGACAGTGGTTGGTCAAAACAATGGTAACGGGGTGCACTCTAAGCTGACAGATTTTCAGCGGACCAAACCGCCTAGCTTTGGCCAGGCCGTTGATCCTATTGAGGCAGATGACTGGCTTAGAACAATGGAGAAGAAACTGGAAATTGCCCGCTGCAATGAAGCGGATAAGGTTCCATTTGTTACCCACTATCTTGAAGGTCCCGCCGCAATCTGGTGGGATAATACTAAGCTGACATGGCCAACTGGAGAAGAAATCACTTGGGAGTGATTCAAGGAATTGTTCCGCAAATACCATATCCCCACGGGAATTATGAAGATCAAGCAGAAGGAATTACAGTCCATAGTGTTCGGGCTGACAAATGCTCCCGCATACTTTATGAGCATGATGAACAAAATTTTCATGGACTTCCTGGATAAGTTCGTGGTAGTGTTCATCGACGATATACTCATATACTCTAAGGATGAAGAGGAGCATAAGCAACACCTTCAAGCTGTTCTGAAAAGATTGAGAATCCATCAATTATACGCCAAATTCAGCAAGTGCGAATTTTGGCTCAAGGAGGTGGGATTTCTTGGTCACATCTTGTCGGAAAATGGTATAGCCATTGACCCTGGCAAGGTTACGGCTGTCTTAAATTGGAAGGCACCAGCTACGGTGACAGAAGCCCGTAGTTTCCTTGGATTGGCGGGATACTACCGCCGCTTCATTGAAGGCTTCTAAAAAATAGCCAAACCTATGACGGAGCTATTAAAGAAGAACCAGAAGTTTATCTGGACCACTGAGTGTGAGAACAGCTTCAAGGAGTTGAAGACAAGGCTGACAACAGCCCCTGTTCTAGTCCTCCCTGATATTTGTAAGAGTATTGACATTTACTGCGATGCGTCCAGACGTGGGATTGGATGTGTACTTATGCAAGAAGGAAAGGTTGTGGCCTATGCATCACAACAGCTACGACCTCATGAGGAAAATTATCCCACTCATGACCTGGAGCTAGCCGCAGTAGTGCATGCCTTCAAAATCTGGAGACACTATCTGATTGGTCAAAGGTGTGAGGTATATACAAACCACAAGAGTCTTAAGTATATCTTCACGTAACCCGACCTGAACCCCAGGCAACGCAGATGGCTTGAGCTTGTCAAAGATTATGATGTTGGTATCAACTATCATCCAGGCAAGGCGAACGTAGTTGCAGACGCCTTGAGCAGGAAGCAAGCTGTCGTAAATGCTCTAGTGGAGGGTATGAACCAAAGTTTACGCAAAGAGTTTGCTAAACTTAACTTGATACTATGTGGTCCTATGACTCCAAACACGTTGGAGATTAAGCCAACCTTGATGGAGGAAATCCAAGAAGCCCAAAAGACGGATGAGGGAATCTGAGAAATTAAAGGATTGATTCAGAAAGGGAAGGACAAGTCCTTCCGGGAGGATGAACAAGGAACCGTATGGTTCAAGAATCGAATTTGTGTGCCCGACCGAAATAACTTGAGGCAGCAGATACTTAAGGAAGCACATGAATCTGCCTATTCAATTCATCCAGGTGGTACTAAGATGTACCAAGACTTAAAGGAGACATTTTGGTGGCCTAGAATGAAGAACGACATTCCATATTATGTCGCATGTTGCGATGTTTGCAACAAAGTAAAGGCAGAACACCAAAAACCAGCCGGATTGCTGCAACCGTTACCAGTACCCCAATGGAAATGGGATGATATATGCATGGATTTTATCGTGGGACTACCTAACAATGTTTTCGAGTCGATGAGTCGACGAGTCGCTTGGCGGGGGCGACTCTAGACTAGTCTAGACTCATGGTCGATGAGTCGACATGGCGACGAGTCGACGTGAATATATAGTACTTACCAGCAGCAACAGCTAGGGGAAGAGCACAAGTGCTCAACAGCAGCAGCAGCAACAAGGGGAGGAGCACACCAGCAGCCACATCAACCAGGGGAGGAGGGGAGGAGCACAACAGCAGCATCAGCAACCAGGGGAGGGAGGAGAACAATAGTAGCAGGGGAGAAGGGGAGGAGCACACCAGAGGAGGGGAGGAGCAGAACAGAGAAGGGGAGGAGCAGAATAGAGGAGGAGAACCAGGGGTGGCGGCTGGAGAGGGTTGGATCGAAGGGAGGGGGTGGGGGGATGATCAATCTAGGTTTCCAGGGAGATGGGCCGGCCCATACTTGTAAACAGAAGAAATAACTGTTGGGCCCAATTTGAGTTGCTCGACCTAGAATGATCGACTAGTCGAGACTAGTCGCTCGAGTCGCTCGACTCATGCCAGGAGTTGAGTCGAGAGGCCGAGTCGAACCTGGAGCAGCGACTCATAGACTAGTCGTCCACTAGTCGCGACTAGTCGAACAACTCGAAAACAGAGCTACCTAAGTCCACAAAAGGTAATGACGCAATCTGGGTCATAGTGGACACACTTACAAAAGTGGCTCACTTCATCCCCGTGAAGACCACTTACAAGGCCAATCAGCTGGCACAACTATATATGTCCCGGATCGTAAGTCTGCATGGGGTACCTAAGACTATCACTTCAGATAGAGGTTCCCTCTTTACCTCAGCATTCTGGTATCGGCTACATCATGCTTTGGGCACTATGCTAAAGCACAGCACAGCGTATCATCCTCAAACAGATGGACAGACCGAGCGAGTAAATCAAATATTGGAAGATATGCTTCGGTCATGTGCACTTTCTCATGGACCCAAGTGGGAGGATAGTCTGCCATACGCAGAATTCTCCTACAACAACAGTTACCAAGCCAGTCTCAAGATGTTGCCTTTCGAGGCTTTGTACGGACGGAAGTGCCGCACACCACTGAACTGGTCTCAGACAGGAGACAGTCGTATCTTTGGAACAGACTTGATGCTCGAAGCAGAAAGACAGGTCAAGGACATACAAGAGCGCTTGCGAGCAGCCAAATCACGCCAAAAGAGCTATTACGACCCGAAGCATCGGGAAGTAACCTTTGAACCAGGAGATTATGCTTATCTAAGGGTGACTCCTATGAAGGGAGTAAAAAGGTTTGGAACCCGAGGGAAGTTAGCCCCGAGATATATTGGTCCTTTCCTAGTGACTGCTAGGAAAGGGAGAGTTGCTTACAAGCTAGAGCTGCCACCAGCACTGTCGGATGTGCATGATGTGTTTCACATCTCACAGCTAGGAAAATGCATTGCACCCCCAGCTAAACAAGCAGACATGAGTGAATTAGAATTGGCAAAGGACCTGACCTACGAGGAAAAGCCAGTTAAGATCTTGGATGTGATGGAGAGAATCACGAGAAGCAAGACAATAAGGTTCTATAAGGTGCTGTGGGAACACCACACGGAAAGAGAGGCTACTTGGGAGAGAGAAGACTTCCTAAGATCTGCCTATTCCTATTTGTTCCCTGAGCAACCGAATCTCGAGGACGAGATTCATTCTAAGGGGGGTAGGTTTGTGACACCCTGATTTTTGCCAACTTTTTCTTTTCAAAATTTGACTTGACTTTATTTGAATTTGAATGGATTTCAAATTCTTTCACATGGACTTGGTCATTTTTGAATCTTTGCCAAGTGGTTCCTAGCCTCATCATCTTGCAAATGTTCTGCCAGGAACCGCAAGTACTCAAATTTCCATTCAAATCATTTTCAAAAGCTCTTTTCTTTTAATTGGGAAATTAGGACATTGGCATAGGTTGTGAAGCAACCTATAGTTTAGATGCTCCTAAACTTCTCAATTAATTTCGAAAAATTCCTTGGACCATATCTCCACCAAATCTTCAAAAACATTCCTTGGTCATGTTCAAATATTTTGCTTAAAAATCCATTTTCCTCTCTGTCCAGAACCAGCCATTGTGAAGGAAGTGCATTTTTGGTTTGTCCAATTGCTACCAAATTTTTACAGCAATGAGGCAACACCAAATGAGCACTCCCCACAAATTTTCAGCTCTCCCAGAATTATCTTTTGATCAGTACTTCCATTTGCACATTCAGGCCAGTTTTGTGCATTTCACATGAGCTACCCTCAAACTTCAACCAAATGAGCTCAAACTTGGTCAGCTTGTCGTTCATTCAACCAAACTCTCTCCAGACATCTCTCTTGGCCTCATCTCATCCTCTCCTCTCCTCTAGAACCTCCCCAACATTTCTGTCAGCAATTATTGTTGATGAAACCTCTCCTCTCAGACCACTTCTAGCCAAACCAATTGCACAGGTGACATGATCCTTCGAGGGACGACGCCTCAGACAACTTTGGCCAGGCCAACGTGGCCACGGGACATGTCCTGGCGTGGTGAGCACGGGCGTGGCATGCTGTCGCCGCGCTCTATGACGCGCCCAGGCTCGGGTCATGTTCGAAACGACGACTCGCGCAGTGCGGCGCTGTCCAGACGTGCCGACTACCTTCCCCGTGGACGCGTGGACCAGCTGGAGCCCTCACCTGCGCCGGAGATGCCCTGGACAGCCGCCGCGTCTCCGCCGCCCTGTTCTGCCCGTGGAGGCACAGTGGTCGCGCGGCGCGTCGCCTAGCCCCCGCCTCGTCGCTTCGGCATTTAATGCCCCTGGCCGCTCCGGTCTCGTCGCCGCGTCGAGCCATGCCAGCGCGGCGTACGAGCTGCAGTCGCCATGGTCGCTTCGCCGAGCTTCGGGAGCGATCCTCGCTCCTCCTCCCCCGCCTATTTAAAGCCCCCCCAACCCCTCCAGAGCACCTCATCCCTCTCCTCCTTCACCCAAGCCTCTCCTGACAGCCGGAATCGAGGCACGGAGGCCTCTGGCCCCGAGCTCGAGCCGAGCTCCGCCGCCCGCCCCTCTCTGCCTCCTCCTTGTTCTAGCCCACCTCCGCCCCAACCAAGAACACCAGCAAGCTTAGTGAGCTCCCGTAGTGCTCCCTGACCTCTTCCCCGAGCCAATTAGTGCCGGAATCATCGAGCTCGTCGCCCACCCGAACTGCAGTCCACCAGAGAAGGGAAGAACCTCGCCGTTCGTCCACCTCCGACGACTCTGCGGGTACGGGGCGGACCGCCGCTCGACGGCCGACCCATCCCGACCATCCCCAGCCCCTCCCGTCGACGGAAACGCCGGCTAGGCTCGCCGGAGTCCCGCCTCCCCCTCGGCCCCTTCTTCCTCCTCTGTTTCGTTTGAAACGAAGGGGTAAGTAGGCCCTGGGCCGGTGCACTGTGGACTTGGGCCGGCCCAGTCTGTCTGTTCTGTTTTTAAAATTTGCTTTTTAGTTAAATTAATTTAAACAGAGACCTTTGACTGTTAATAACTTTTAACAGAAAGGTCCAATCCAAATAATTCTTTTTGCATTGGGTCCACACCTCAATGCTCTATTTTTCCACCAAATTTCACATTTTTCTTTTACTCATAGAATTTCTGGAACATTAAACAGTGTTGTTTGATATATTTCCTTGCTGTTTTTGGATTATTTTCAGAAGGTGAAAACCTTGGAGTTGAAGAACCAGAGTTTTTGAACAACTCAGCAGACCAAGGCAAGCCAGGATAACCATGTTTTGAAGCATGTCATAGCATTGCATTTTCATATGCATTTTGCATATTAAATTTAACCCCAAATAATTCCAAGTAAATCAATAGATGACTAAGATGACCAACTAAGTTAACATGAGTTGATAACCTGCTGAATGTTTAACGAAACTTAGTTGGTTGATCGAGAGTCACCTGTCCGGGTTAAAACGTGCAGCCACATTTGCCGGTATGGGACGGCCTTGACTTGGGCTGGCTGCATGCTCTTTCACCGGTACCTCCAAAGAGGGAGGGTTATGCGTGCGTGCTACCTTGATCAGGTAGACGACGATAACTCTGTGAGCCCAGTTGAGTTATTTGCCGGCGTCCCCGTTTGGGACAGTTTGTTTGGCCACGACGGTGGCAGGTGTCTTGAGGACACGGGGCCACCCAGGGCTTGACTCCAAGAGGGAGTGTGATGGCCGGTGGTACGATGGAAGAGTCACGGGTCAGACATGTTTCGTCGGAACGTCGTTGGTCCACCCGAATGGGAGTACGAGGCCATGAGTTCCGTGGTGTGGGTAAAGTGTACAACCTCTGCAGAGTGTTAAATCTATTCGAATAGCCGTGTCCACGGAATTGGACAGCCCGTCCAGACCTCTGTAGGAGATCAACCGTAATAATGATACTGATGAAAGAACTTGTCTTATGTGCGGAAGTACTCAGTGAGGTGGAGTACTCCGTGGGTTGTAAAGCAACCCAGATATGAGTAAGTTGATGACCGTGATCTCAGCCTTCAAGACTCAACATGTTTATTGCCATGCTATTACTTGCTGCATTATTTGGTTGTCATGTGCTTGCGAGTACATTCAAAGTACTCACCTGGCGTATCATGCCAGATGCAGGAGAAGACTAAGACGCAGGTCTTGGAGGTTCGTGTTATAATGCCTAGGATGTGTCCACAGCAGTGTCCCTGTGGATGGAGTTGCTACCATATTCCGCTACGCTTTAGCTTCCCGCTGCAGTATCGCTAAGTTATGCCGAGGCCCATCATGTTTGATAAATAATGTACATACTGTATAGCACTTGTTGTGCTCTGGCCTCGAGGATCTTGTAAGCTTGTACTCTTTATTATCAATAAAAGTCAGCTATGTTTCTGTTGCCAAGATGTTGAGTGTTTCCAGAAGACAATGATCTCTGGGCTGGGAACACTGGCATTCCGGTTCTATGAGCCAGGGTGCCACATTATCATAGGCAGGTAAGGTAGCAATGAACAGGTTACAATAGCAGGCTATGCATCAGAATAGGAGCATACATTAACAGTAGCAAAATCTAATGCAAGCAGGAGAATAGAATGGGCGATATCTGGAATGCTCAAGGGGGGGGGGGCTTGCCTGGTTGCTCTGGCAAGAGGGGAAGGTCGTCAACGGGCTGCTCGTCGGTAGAGTAGTCGTATCCAGGTGCAGCGCCGTCGGTCTCAGCGTCTATCGAGAGAGAGATGGAGGGGGAGAGAAACAATAAATTCACGACAATAATGCAAACAATATGTATGACATGCCTAAATGATATGCCGGGGTGTTCTACTGCCTAACTAAATGATTTAGTTAATTTAGGAATTTATTTGGATTTATTTAATTAAAGTTGGACACTATTCATTTACTGAAATCGGTCTAAAAGTTCAATGTTCTTATAGCTGCGGGCGTCTGACGGGAATACGGAGGACGTATTCGGGTTCGTATCAAAATTCTGAGCAAGTTTCATATATAAATTATTTTCATCGGAGTAACGGTTTATTTAATATGATTTTCTAAAGTTTTTATTAATTTCTGGAATTTATTTAATTATTTAAATCAACATTATCCGAAACAGTGTTGCGATGACATCAGCATGACCTAAGCATGACGTCAGCGGTCAACTCTGGCTGACCAGAGTCAAACTGACAGGTGGGACCCACATGTCATACACTGTGGCTTAATCAGAGAGGTTAATTTAATTATTTGAGTTAATTAACAGGTGGGGCCCAGCAGTCAGTGACTGATTAGTATTTAATTAACTAATTAATAGATTTTCTATTTATTTAAATTCAATTAAACGGCCGGGCCCCACATGTCAGTGAGACCGGGCGGCCACGTCAGCGTTGACCCCGGTCAACGGGGTCAAACGGGCCCGCGAGGCCCCACAGTCAGTGGCACAGGGCGGGGCCCACCGGTGCCACGTCGGCGGTGGCCGGTGACGCACCGGAGTAGCTCCGGCGAGCACCAGGGACGGCGGCACAGGGCACCATTGCGAGCGCGGCCGGGCTCTTTCGAACGGGCAGACGACGGCGGAGCGATCGAGGGTGACGGCGGGGGCTGCGGTGGTCGGTAGCGTCGACGGCAAGCAATGCGGCGGATGCCGGAGTTCGGCCACCGTCGGGATCGGGGCTGCGGCGTGCAAAAAGGGCAGGGTGAGGTGGCTACGGTGTCTACTCGTTGCGGGGAGTGCAACGGTGGCACGCACGGGACCAAATGGTCGCCGTGGCCACGCCGGCGACGAGGTCAGGCGGCGGCGCATTCGGGCATCTCTATTGCGACCACTACGGCGACGATATCGAGCTGGAAAGAGAGGGGGAGGAGGAGCAGGAGCTCACAGTGGGGCGTAGCCGTTCAGAGCGGGCGCGGGGAAGGCCTGGAGTAGCCGGAATCGACGGCGAACTGTGGCGGGGATCCGAGGAAGAAGACGACGATGTGGGGGTGATGCAGGGCTCCCGGAGCTCAGGCTCGTGGTCGAGGAGGACAGCGCGTTGCGGCGGAGCTCGTGGACACAATGGGGAGGCGAACGGGGCACGGTGGCCGCGAGCTTCAGCGGTGGCCGACCATGGCGGCGTCGGGCGAGGTGGGGAACGGGGGAAGAGGGGCAAAGGGGGCGGCTAGGGCTCGTCCGCGGAGTCGAGGGGGGGGTCCATATAGGCGCCCGCGGCGCCGCAGTGCTCGTTGTCGAGCAAAGGCGAGGGGGGGCCGGGGCGGTGAGCGCGGGCGCGGGCGACAGCGCGGCGAGGTGAGCAGTGCGAGGTGAGGGACGGCGCGGGGGTGGGCTGGGCCGCGACTGTAGCGAGCAGGCCGCGTGCACAGTAGATCGTTTAGGCCTTTTCCTTTTTCTCTTTTCTGTTTCTGTTTCTTTTCTGTTCTGTTAATTGTTGAGGCCCCAAATGGATTTTGTAAAAAGTGCGAGCTAGACCTTAAATACCAGTGCAATATACCCTAACACCAAAAACTAGTTTGGGCAAAACACCATTTCATATTCGATCTAGATTAATTAAAAGGCTTGTAGATATTATTTTCAGCCACTGTTAAAAGAGGTTTGGGTCACCTAATTAATTTATTAAATGTTGGTTACAATTTTAGAATGGCCTCTGCAATATTCGTTATTTATCGAACATTTTAGTTTTTATGTTGGACAACTTTTATATTTCACTTTCATTTAAATTTGAATTTGACTTAGGAGTTGAAATGCAATATGATGCTAATGATGATTATGCATTGTTAATCTCGCTGACATGTCATTATCAAAAGTGATTACTGTTGCTAATCACCGGGGGTGTTACACCTGTCTCCCTTACATACGGTGTGTATCGCTCATCATAGCGCATCCCCCCAAGTTTGACCCCGTGAGACCGAATCTTCAGAGGTTGAAGCTCCTACAAACAAGCAAATTAGAAAATTACATATGGGGCATTTGTGTTTGAAATAAACATGAAATTCATAATACCGGCCACTTTCATTATTACCCGCTGCTGCACCGACATAGCGTACGACCGGTGTTGATGGTCCCAGTGATCATCGAGAAGCCAAACCATCCTATCAATTTCAAACAAAGCATTCTTGTCAACACGATTATCTTTTCAATACAAATAAACTAAAGTAGGCCTACTATATGCAAGATTCAAAGCATATGTATCCAAAGCATTCTTGTCAATACGAATATAATTTCAATACAAATAAACTAAACTAGGCCTACTTCATGCAAGATTCAATAAAATATCTTTTCCATAGAAATAACATGTCAACCTATGTATCCAAAGCATATTTTTTCAATAAAATAAACTAAACTAGGGTTGTAAAATAATAAAGATCATCTACAATTAGGTATCTAATACATGCAAGATTCTAATCTAATCAAACAAGGGTTCCCAAATCTTCAAAATAGCATACATTCTATGGATAGAAAGAAAGGGATCAGAGGAGAGTACCTTCTAGGATGGATTGGTGAAGAAATCCACGGACCAAATCGTCAGATCTGAAGGATTTGGGAGAGGGATTGAGAGGGGGAGAGGAGGAAGCCGCCGGCGCCGCTGCTTCTGTAACTTGTAACTGAACAAACGAATGGTGTGGGGTGGGGAGTGCAGCGCCTAAGGGCTAGGCGCTACACATTACATGTGTGGCGCCTAGCTCTGAGGCGCTGCACTGCTGGGTGCGGGCCCAGGGGCTGCCACGCTGGACAGAGGTGCAACGCCCCAGTGCTAGGTGCTGCACCGTAGGGTGTGACGCCTGTGTGTCAGGCGCCACTCAAAAAGGTCAGCCGAGTGAATTTGTTTTAGGGGCAGTTCATTTTGTGAATTGATTTCATCCACAGGTCAAAATTGTTAAATTTGCCTGGGTCGGGTTACAAATGAATACTGCGCCGACATGCCAACTCTCGTGAAATGATGGAGTCCTTGAGCAATCGGCACATGCATCGGTCCCTTTATTGTACCACTACTGGAGTTCAGTACAGTCTGCAGAAATGGAAACAAAATTTGGATCATATTTACAAGCCGAATGGGAACCTAATAGTAGTATTTTTTTTCATGGTAATACGTGTCTCATTCATATCATAAAGAACAAAGTACAAGTCACTTAAGAACCGACATGACAAAACTGAAAAGATAGCAGAACATCTATGAGCTTGACACCAACGCCCATCACCTACCTCCGGCACCACCACAGCAGTCACCGAAGAAAAGAATGACGGATCACCTCTTCACTCGAGCTCGACGCGGCTCCATTGCTGATATGCAGCTTTGCGGACCTCCAAGGTGGCTCACCAAAAGTGAAGTCATTGCCGTTGAACGAATCAGACCGGGACAACACCCTGCACACGCCATCGAACTCCAGATCTGGCACCCCACCACGACTAAGACGCCGAAGGAGGAAACCATACATGCCATCCACGAACCACGAACCCAGCACATGTTCCGTTTTTCAGATGTCGTCGATGCAGACCACAGTCTGCATCCACTCCTGGACTACCTCCCAAGCTCCACGCCGACGCTGGAGCAAACACCGTCGCAACGGCGGAGCCCGAGGACACAGGTCCACCACGAGGATGCCGCCGCCACCACACCATCCTTACTTGAACAGATTAGTTTCCAAATCCATCCCCAACCATAGGACCGATGGCCTCGTCAGGGAAGGATCCAAAGAATCTTTATTCAGCGTCGTCATCGTTGCCGCCGAAGCCAAGACGATGAACAGCCTAAAAACCTAGACTACAAGGGAGTAAAAATGATCCATGCGCGTGGATCTGACGACCCCCTCACCACTGATGACCGAGGTCCCCGGCGGAAGGGAGCCGCCGGAGGATGGCGCTAAACGATGGCCTCTCCTGGCGACGGCTAAGGTTCCAGCCGCCAAGGAGGAGAGAAACGATCTACGAGGTCTACCTAATAGTAGTACTCGTACATCGCAAAGAGAAGAAAAAGAACTCAACTAGTGGGGTTTGAATTTTAACAGCGTACGCACAAGAATAACCGAGTATATAGCAAAAAACTACCACATTACACACAGGCTATGTCTACAAAAAATATCACTTTTTTATTTTTTTAAAAAACTACCACAAAAGTGGTACGCTGTTCCAAAAAACCCTAGTCACCGAACGATACATTTTAAGTGGGTTTATGACATGTGGGGCCCGCCCATTCGGGTTTTGGCGGCCGGAGACTGACGGCACGCGGGCTGACAACCGTTTGGGCGAACCGTTCCGACCAGGTGCTAAGTCACCGATCCGGCTCACTCTCTCTCCCCCGCGCTTACTCACTCCCACTCTCTCCCCCCTCACTCTGTTCTCCCTTGCCCGAGCTCGCCATCATCGCCGACGACCTCCCTTCCTCGTTGCCGGCCCGGATGCCTTCTTGGAATGATGGGGATGAGAGCTCCGACGACGACGGCATGGGGGGAAACCTGATTGATATGGAGTACTTTGTAAGCATCATCCTCCTCCCTCTGCCATTATTTAGTGTTAGGGTTCAATCGATTTGGGAATTAGAGTTGAGGATCTGCACATATGGCTGGATTCCTTTGGTTTAGGGTTTGGTTTAGCCAGTGCTTGATGGATCTGCAACTATTGGATGCATTGTTTATCTGATCTACCTTGTACTGTATGTACGACACACCTGCCACCATCCCTCAGCCATTGTTTTGTGGTGCTCCCATGGAGGAAGTTCCTAAGTGCAGTCTGCACCAAATGATGCCTAGGAAGTATGTTGCTTTTGAAGGTACTAACACTGGAAGGAGGTTCTATGGATGCCCTATTCAGGTGAGACTGGTGAGTAATGTAGTAATTCAGTAGTTCATTGTTATCTGAAGTCAGTGTTCTTATTGGCCGAAAGTGGTTTTCTACTTTAGTAGTTCATTGATATATCAAGTCAATGATTCAGTTATGCTTTGTGGTTATCAGTTATGCTTAGTGGATTCAGTTATGCTTGATGGATTCAGCTATGCTTAGTGGATTCAATTATGCTAGATGGATTCAGTTATACTATAGTGGTTTGAAGATTGCAGAAAGTGGTTTTCAAAATAGTTGGCACTGGATTCGGTTATGCTAAGTGTTGGTTTGTGCTTGCATTAATTAGAGTGCACAAATGCTCTCTATTTGCACTAGATTGAGTTATGAATGTATATTAACTTAGTTTGAATTGAATAGATTTCTGAATTTAATGCAAGCAAAAACCTCCTTGTATATTAACTCTGTTCTAACTATTTGTGCATTAATTAGAGGATATTAATTCAAACAGAGGATATACAAGGAGGAGATGTATAAATTAGATTTCTGAATTTATACATCTCCTCCTTGTATATTAACTCTATTCTAACTGAATTTAGTACTAAATTTATGCATTTTCTTATGTATGTGATGTCTGATCAAACTTAATTCATTTATGAATTTAATATTGTTGTTTGATTGAACAGGGAGGTGTCAACTATGGTGTAGTTAAGTGGGTTGACCCAGTCCACCCTGATATACTCAAGAACTGCCTCATCAAGTTGTGGGAAATATTCCATGAGCAAAACCTTGGCAGGATTCAAGACAAGAATGCATATGATGCTGAGTTAGCCAAGTTGATGAAGGAGAAGGATCATCTGTGTGATGAGTATCACAAAATGGTTGATGATGTTACCAACATGTTTGACTGGAAGGATGGTGTTGGCAAGGTGGACTACCAGAAAGCAATTGATGCTGAGAAATTTGAGAAGTAGAAGGAAGAGCTAGAGATGGCGATGAAGATGGAGAAGCTTAGGCTAGCAAAGAAGAAGAGGTGTATCCTTCAGGCCCAGGCATATATAATTCACAATACTAGGAAGGCTATGAAAGAGATCAAGGTGTTGGAAATATGTCCTAGAGGCAATAATAAAGTGGTTATTATCATATTTCCCGTTCATGATAAATGTTTATTATTCATGCTAGAATTGTATTGATCAGAAACTTAAATAGATGTGTGAATACATAAACTACACCGTGTCCCTAGTAAGCCTCTACTAGACTAGCTCGTTGATCAAAGATGGTTATGGTTTCCTAACCATAGACATGAGTTGTCGTCTCATAACGGGATCACATCATTAGGAGAATGATGTGATGGACAGACCCAACCGTAAGCTTAGCATCAGATCGTTTAGTTATTTGCTATAGCTTTCATCATGCCAAGTATCAATTCCTTAGACCATGAGATCATGCCACTCCCGGATATCGAAGGAATGCCTTGTGTGCTATCAAACCTCACTTCATAACTGGGTGATCATAAAGGTGCTCTACAGGTATCTCCGAAGGTGTCTGTTGGGTTGCATGGATCGAGACTGGGATTTGTTGCTCCGTGTGACAGAGAGATATCTCTGGGCCCTCTCGGTAATACAACATCATCAGAAGCTTCATGTGACTAATGAGTTTAGTCATGGGATCTTGTATTACGGAACAAGTAAAGAGACTTGTCAGTAACGAGATTGAACTAGGTATGCAGATACCGACGATCGAATCTCGGACAAGTAATATATCACCGGACAAAAGGAATTGCATACGGGATTGACTGAATCCTTGACATCATGGTTCAACCGATAAAGATCTTCGTTGAATATGTAGGAATCAATATGGGCATCCAGGTCCTGCTATTGATTATTGATCGGAGAGGAGTCTCGGTCATGTCTGCATGTTCCCGAACCCGTAGGGTCGCACGCTTAACGTTCGGTAGCGCTAGCCGCTAGGGTAGTATTGAGATATTAATAGTGGAAAATACGAAGGTTGTTCGGAGTCCCGGATGGTATCCGAGATGTCACGAGGAGCTCCGGAATGGCCCGGAGGTAAAGATTTATATATGGAAAGTTGTTGTCGGGGTTCCAGGAAAAAGTCTGGATTTTTCGGTATTGTATCGGGAAGCCACCAAAAGGTTCTAGAGGGTTCCGGAGGGGTCCAGAAGTCCTTGGAGGGTTCCACCACGTCCCATATAGTAGCATGGGCTGTAGGGGGGCGCCCTAGCCTTAATGGGCTAGGGGCACCAGCCCCTACAAGGCCCATGCGCATGGGGAGGGGAAACCCTAAGGGGGAGGGCCTCCACTTAGCTTGGAGGGCACTCCTCCCCCCTTGGCCGCTGCCCCCTGCCTTGGGATGGGGGCTAGGGCTGCCACGTCCCTCCCTCGCCCCTATATATAGTGGGGAGGTGCAGGGGCAGCCAACCCTTCCGTGCTTGCCCCGTCTCCCTCCCATTACTCCTCCATGTTCCGTCAGTGCGTGGCGAAGCCCTACCGGAGTTCTGCTGCCACCACCACCACCACGTCGTCGTGTTGGTTCAGATCTCATCTACCTCCTCTCCCTCACTTGCTGGATCAAGAAGGAGAGGATGCCGCCGAGCCTTACGTGTGCTAAACTTGGAGGTGCCGCACGTGCGGTACTTGGATCGGATTGGATCGCGACGCGAGTACGACTACGCCAACCACGAGCTCTAGATCGTTAATGCTTTAGGTCTACAAGGGTATGTAGACACCACTCCCCTCTCGTTGATATACATCTCCTAGATTAGATCTTGGGTGTTCATAGGAATTTTTTTGATTTTCATGCTTCGTTCCCCAACACAAGGTGGACAGGGATCTTCTTGCACAAGAGAAGAAAGATCTGGAGAAAGTTGTGGCTGATCTGCTTAGTGCTGGCCATGGGAGCAAGGAAAAGCTTATGAAAATCAAGGCCATACTAGATTCATGAAGATCAGACTATTGTTGATAAGTAAGTAAGTTGGCGTACCATATATAACAGGCCATGCAAGTTGATGGTGGTAATTGTATATTTTATGCAACACTATACGAACTGCTTAAGTTATGGTAACTGGAGTGAAGGGAGATGCCAATGTTTAAGTTATGATTATGTTAAATGATGCACTGTTGAGAACCTATCTTAAGTAATGCAGTGAAGAACTGTTTTATTAGTTCTAGTTGTTTTCATGTGTATGTAGTTATTTTAATGCAGTGAAGAAGTGTGTTAGTGCCCTGCTATTTTATTTTACAGTTGGGCTTAAAGTCTCATTTATCCAATGTGGGCCTAGAACTGGGTTGTTATCCAACCTTGCAGCCAGCCTACCAGCACCTAGTGTCCATCTATAAAACCCACCCCCACCAGAAACCCTGATGTAACCCAAACCCCTACCTTCTCCTCCCCACAGCCGCCAGAGAAATACCAGATCCCTAGCTCTGTGGGCATGGACCCTGGAGAGGTAGTAGATGTAGAAGAGGAGGTGGCCAGGGAAGACAGGCAGAGAGAGGGAAGAAGAGCAGTAGAGCAGAGGGGAGAAGGCCACCGGCGGCAACAAGATACAACCCTGAGTACCGCCGCCGTCTGGCTGAGAAGATCTTGGCAACTCGCAACCGCAAGGATAAGGAGCAGTTCCTGGAGGCCTTCCCCAATGGATCTAACTTAGTGATGATGATATCATCTACTGGGTAAGGAGGAGGGCCAACTTTCATCCATTTCAAGTAACTAGGCAGAGGTGGACTAGGATTCTGTACCCATGAGGATTGCTCTGGTTATCTTTTATGAATCCTTGATCTATGTATGAATTATTCCCTGATGTGTTGAAGGATCTACCTATATGTACTGATCTATGTATTGAAGGACTAGGCAGATTTATGTATCCAAGGATCTATCTAGATATTGATCTATGTATGAATGATATATCTAGTTTTATGTGTTTGAATGAATGGATGAGTTTTTTCTGTGGATGGATGATTTATATGTTTGAATGAATGAATGGTTTTTCTGTTTGAATGACAAGTTGCCACCCAAAATGGCCTAATTAGGTCATTTTAGGATTGGTCAACAAGTTGCCACCCAAAATGGCTTAATTAGGTCATTTTAGGGTTGGTCGACAAGGTGCCCCCTAAATGGCCTAATTGGGTCATTTTAGGGTTGGTCGACAAGTTGCCCCCCTAAATGGCGTAATTAGGTCATTTTAGGGTATGTCGACAAGGTGCCCCCCTAAATGGCCTAATTAGATCATTTTAGGGTTGGTCGACAATGTGCCACCCTAAATGGCCTAATTAGGTCATTTTAGGGCTGGTCGACAAGTTGCCCCCTAAATAGCCTAATTAGGTCATTTTAGGGTTGGTCAACAAGTTGCCATCCAAAATGGCCTAATTAGGTCATTTTAGGGTTGGTCGACAAGGTGCCCCCTAAATGGCCTAATTAGGTCATTTTAGGGTAGGTCGACAAGGTGCCCCCCTAAATGGCCTAATTAGGTCATTTTAGGGTTGGTCGACAATCTGCCACCCTAAATGGCCTAATTAGGTCATTTTAGGGTTGGTCGACAAGTTGCCCCCCTAAATGGTCTAATTAGGTCATTTTATGGTAGGTCGACAAGGTGCCCCCTAAATGGCCTAATTAGGTCATTTTAGGGTTGGTCGACAATGTGCCACCCTAAATGGCCTAATTAGGTCATTTTAGGGTTGGTCAACAAGTTGCCCCCCTAAATGGCCTAATTAGGTCATTTTAGGGTTCGTTGACAAGTTGTCACCCAAAATGGCCTAATTAGGTCATTTTAGGGTTGGTCGACAAGTTGCCACCCAAAACATCAAACATAGTCATGCTCAGATCAAATCAAAATACCCCAGACAATAGCATGACACAACCATAGTTCATCACACATTACTTAATTGTTCCAAACAGCTCAAACAAACATAGTTCAGGGCAACCAACATAGTTTAGGGCAACAAACAAAGATAGGAAACTAACTGTCTCAAGCATGCCAAACAAACATAGTTCAGGGCATGACAATTATATGTTTGATAACCATATTACAACACATTCAATGGTTGCCACTAGCTGTAAAATACTCATCCCATTTGCTTGGGGCTTTCTTCTTCCTCTTTGAACCAACATCTGGTTCAACTAATGTTGATGCTGCCCTTGGAGCATTGAAACCTCTTGCAACTCTTGACCTGGTGTTCTTTGCTGGAGATGATGCACTTGACCTGCTGTTCTTGGTTGGTGCTAAAGATGTGTTCTTTCTCTTTCTTGATCCTGTTGCTAAGACTGCAGTAGCAACAGTGCGACGCCCCCGATTCAATCGTACACTAATCGTACACGCAAATATGTACGATCAAGATCAGTGACTCACGGGAAGATATCACAACACAACTCTAGACACAAATTTAAGTCATACAAGCTGTATATTACAAGCCAAGGATCTCGATGGCTCAAATACAAAAGAGTCAGCGGAAGCAACAATATCTGAGTACAGACATAAAGTAAACAAGTCTGCCTTAAGAAGGCTAGCACAAACAGCTACAACGATCGAAAAGGCAAGGCCTCCTGCCTGGGAGCCTCCTAACTACTCCTGGTCGTCGGCGGTCTCCACGTAGTAGTAGGCACCCTCGGGGTAGTAGTAGTCGTCGGCAGTGGCGTCTGGCTCCTGGGATTCGTCATCTGATTGCAGCAAACGGGTATGGGGGAAAAGAGTTAGCAAAGCAACCGTGAGTACTCATCCAAAGTACTCGCAAGACTTATATCAGATCTAAACTAAGTATGCATCAGTTTCAAAGGAATGAGGCTATATCTTTGGACCGAACTACAGAAACGCTAGAAGAGGAGGGAAATCCTAGCCTATCGAAGACTAGCATCTTCAAGCATCTTGCAGCATTTAGAAGAGTACAGAATAACATATTATAAGTGGCAAGCATGTTGTAGTATTAACGCCCAGAGATCCTTTCTCCACTCCCTGTGAGAAAGCAATCCCGGAGCCATCATATCCATTTATCATCTCTAGTATCTAGTTCTAGTTGTATAGATTGGGATACAACTTCAAGTCGTCCTGTTACCGTGGACATGGCTATTCGAATAGATAAAATTCCCTACAGGGGTGCACCACATTACCCAACACACTCGATCACTCTGGTCGGACACACTTTCATGGGTCATGCCCGGACTTGGAAGATCAATACATCGTAGCCCTACCTAGGCTCAATAGAGAGGCCAGCACGCCAGTCTACATCCTAAGCACGCAGGGGTCTTGGACCCATGGCCCTTTGCACTCTTGCATGTTGCATGGGCGGCCGAGATCAGTCCTGGCGACCTCCTTATACAAGGCAGTGTTGGGGAACATTGCATGGAAAAACAAATCTACGCACACGCAAGATCTATCCATGGAGATGCATAGCTACAAGATGGGAGAGTGTGTCTACGTACCCTCGTAGACCGTTAAGTGGAAGCATTTATTAACATGGTTGATGTAGTCGAACACCTTCGCGATCCAACCGATCAAGTACCGAACGTACGACACCTCCGCGTTCAGCACACGTTCAGCTCGGTGACGTCCTCGCCTTCTTGATCCAGCAAGATGGACGAAGTAGTACATGAGTTCCGGCAGCATGATGGCGTGGTGACGGTTGTGGTGAACTTGTTCCTGCAGGGCTTCGCCATGCACAGCGAAAAACTGGACGGAGGATGAAACTGTGGAGAGGGGCGCCGCACACGGCTAAGAGATTGTCATGGGTTTGTGTGGCGCCCCATCCCTCATATATATATAGGTGGGGGGAGGGGAGGCAGCCAGGAGGCACCCCAAGGGTGTCCGCCGGCACCCTTGGGCTCCTGCCCTATGGCACCCCCCCTTTCCTTGTTTGCACAAGGGGGGGGGGGAGGAAAGGGGAGGAGAGGAAGGCAGGGGGAGGCCGACTCCCCCCTTCCTTTTTCCCCCAAGGCCTGCGGCCAGAGGAGGGGCGCGCCAGCCCCTTGTGGGCTGGTGTGTTCCCCTCTTTTGGCCCATATGGCCCATTAACCTCCCGGGGCTTCCCGGAACCCCTTCCGGTGATCCGATGATTACCCGGTACACTCCGAAACCTTTCCGGTGACCAAATAACATCGTCCTATATATCAATCTTTACATCTGGACCATTTCGGAGATACTCGTTGTGTTTGTGATCTCATCCGGGACTCCGAACAACATTCGGTCACCAATTCACATAACTCATATAATAATTTATCGTCAATGAATGTTAAGCGTGCGGACCCTACGGGTTCGAGAATGATGTAGACATGACCGAGATGACTCTCCGGTCAATGAACAATAGCTGGACCTGGATGCCCATATTGGTTCCTACATATTCTACGAAGATCTTTATCGGTCAAACCTTATGACAACATACGCAATTCCCTTTCTCTGTCGGTATGTTACTTGCCCGAGATTCGATCGTCGGTATCTCCATACCTAGTTCAATCTCGTTACTGGCAAGTCTCTTTACTCGTTCTATAATACATCATCTCGTAACTAACTCCTTAGTCACTTTGCTTGCAAGCTTCTTGTGATGTGTATTACCGAGAGGGCCTAGAGATACCTCTCCGATACACGGAGTGACAAATCCCAAAATCTCGATTCATGCCAACTCAACAGACACCTTCGGAGATACCTGTAGAGCACCTTTATGATCACCCAGTTACGTTGTGACGTTTGATAGCACACAAGGTATTCCTCCGGTATCCGGGAGTTGCATGATCTCATGGTCGAAGGAATATGTATTTGACATTAAGAAAGCAATAGCAATAAACTGAACGATCATATGCTAAGCTAACGGATGGGTCTTGTCCATCACATCATTCTCCTAATGATGTGATCCCGTTTTCAAGTGACAACTCATGTCCATGGTTAGGAAACCTTAACCATCTTTGATCAACGAGCTAGTCTAGTAGAGGCTTACTAGGGACACGGTATTTGTTTATGTATCCACACATGTATTTAAATTTCCGGTTAATACAATTCTAGCATGAATAATAAACCTTTATCATGAATAAGGAAATATAATAATAACAACTTTATTATTGCCTCTATGGCATATTTCCATTAGTATTTGATGACCCACAAGTATAGGGGATCAATCGTAGTCCTTTCGATAAGTAAGAGTGTCGAACCCAACGAGGAGCAGAAGGAAATGACAAGCGGTTTTCAGCAAGGTATTCTCTGCAAGCACTGCAATTATAAGTAACGAGTAGTTCGGAAGCAAGATAATTTGTAACGAGTAAGTAACGGTAATGGTAACAAAAGTGCAGCAAGGTAGCCCAATCCTTTTGAGGCAAAGGACAGGCCAAAACGGTCTCTTATGATAAGCAAAGCATTCTTGAGGGTACACGGGAATTTCATCTAGTCACTTTCATCATGTTGGTTTGATTTGTGTTCACTACTTTGATAATTTGATATGTGGGTGGACCGGTGGTTAGGTGTTGTTCTTACTTGAACAAACCTCCTACTTATGATTAACCCCCTCGCAAGCATCCGCAACTACGAGAAAAGTATTAAGAATAAATCTCATTATAGCATTGAACTTTTGGATCCAAATCAGTCCCTTACGGAATAGCGCATAAACTAGGGTTTAAGCTTCTGTCACTCTCGTAACCCATCATCTAATAACTACTCCACAATGCATTCCCTTAGGCCCAAATATGGTGAAGTGCCATGTAGTCGATGTTCACATGACACCACTAAGGGAATCACAACATACATATCATCAAAATATCAAGTTCACATGATTACTTGCAACAAGATTTCTCCCGTGACCTCAAGAACAAAAGTAACTACTCACTAATGATAATCATGCTCAAGATTAGAGGGGGTATTAAATAGCATAATGGATCTGAACATATAATCTTCCACCAAATAAACCATATATTAATCAACTACAAGATGTAATCAACACTACTAGTCACCCACAAGTACCAATCTATAGTTCCGGTACAAAGATTGAACACAAGAGATGAACTAGGGTTTGAGAGGAGATGGTGCTGTTGAAGATGTTGATGGAGATTGCCCTCCCCAAGATGGGAGAGTTGTTGGTGATGATGATGACGATGATTTCCCCCTCCGGGAGGGAAGTTCCCTCGGCAGAATCGCTCCGCCGGAGGGCAAAAGTGCTCCTGCCCAAGTTCCGCCTCGAGACGGCGGCACTTCATCCCAAAAGTCCTCTCCTTATTTTTTCTTGGTAAAAATGACTTATATACCAGAAAAGGGGCACCGAAGGTGGGCCGAGGAGGGCACAACCCACCAGGGCGCGCCTGGGCTCCCTGGCGCACCTAGGTGGGTTGTGCCCACCTGGTGGGCCCCCTCTGGTAGTTATTTGCTCCAATAATTCTTATTTATTCCATAAAAATTCCTCATGAAGTTTCAGCTCATTTGGAGTTGTGCAGAATAGGTAGCCTGACGTAGCTTTTTCAGGTCCAGATTTCCAGGAGCCGGAATTCTCCCTCTTTCTGTGAACCTTGCATATTATGAGAGAAAAGGCATTAGAATTACTTCGAAAAGCATTATTATGCATAAAAACATCATAAATAACAGTAGGAAAATATGATGCAAAATGGATGTATAAACTCCCCCAAGCTTAGACCTCGCTTGTCCTCAAGCGAAAACCAAAATCGAAAAACATGTCCACATGTTTAGAGAGAGAGGTGTCGATAAAAACAAAATACGGACATAGAAGCATCATGTATATTATTATAACATCAACCAACTTTAATATAAAACTTTATCATAGAACTTTTATCATATAACTTCTCATGAACAAGTAACAATTCATCACAACATCGAAGTATAAAGCATAAACTCTATTGAAAACCAACAAACTATGTTCTCAGTCAACTTTGCAACTACAATTCATCATCTTTTCAGGAAGGGTCACGTATCGAAGCCTTTTTGGCAAGTCCACATACTCAACCATCATATAGTCGTCTATGATTGCTAACACTCACCGCATACACATGAGCAAAACGTTTTAACCGGACACATAGAAAGATAGGGGCTTAAAGTTTCGCCTCCCAACATACTCACCTCGAGGGTGATGTCAACAATAATAACTCATGCTACTCATATCCAACTGGATATATGTGCCTAGATCTTTCCTCAGCACATGATGCTTGCCAAAAGAGAAAATAAAATAAAAAGGAATAGAGAGAAGAACTTTGACTCTTGCATAAAAGTAAATACATAAAAGTAAAAGATAGGCCCTTCGCAGAGGGAAGCAGAGGTTGCCATGCGCTTATTTGTTTGTATGCTCAATCTCTTAGTGCAAAAGAACGTCATGTTATATTGCCCCTTGTGATAGCAACCTTTATTATGCAGTCTGTCGCTTTTAATCTTTGCCATCACAAGTTCGTACAACCCTCAATTTTCTCTTACACTAAATGATCTAACACTTTTAGAAGCAATTTTTATTGCCCTATTTGCACCGATGACAACTTACTTGAAGGATCTTACTCAATCCATAGGTAGGTATGGTGGACTCTCAAAATAAGATTTGGGTTTAAAGGTTTTTGAATGCACAAGTAGTATCTCTACTTAGTGCGGAATTTTTGGCTAGCAAAGATGGGGGTAAGCACCACATGTTAAAGGATCTATGACAACATAACTTCTATGTGAATATGAACAAACATAAATCATTACGTTGTCTTCCTTGTCCAACGTCAACAATTTTGGCATATAATATTTTGGTGGGGACTCACAATCACAAAAGATGTCCAGGATAGTGTATTTGCATGTGAATCTTCTCTTCCCTTATTAATTCTTTCATGAATTGCATCATTGACCAATGCTATGTTTGTCGATCTCCAATAAAATTTTCTACTTATACTCTTCCTTATGTGATGTCATTACTTACCCTAAAATTAGCATATGATTTTTTAATTTATTTCCTTTCTTTTTATTGAACATGAAAGTAAAGAAAACAAAACTCAAACTAAACTTTATTATATATATCTTGCACATGATTACAAAGATAGATCACTAAGCAAACACTCGAAAAGAAAGGATCAAACTAAACTTTTATTCATCTAAAGCAAAAGATAACTATGGATCGAACTAAGATAAGTAAAGGCAAAAGATAGTGGAGCTGATATGATACCAGGGCACCTTCCCCATGCTTGGCACAAGCCGAGGGGAGTGCCCATACCCGATTACTCAATTTTCCTTTGGTGATGAAGAAGGAGGTGGTGGTGATGAAGTAGAGGGTTTGTCTTTCTTCCTTAGCTTATGCTTGAGGACGGAATTTTCCTCCTTTAAATCACCGATCTCCTGCTTAAGCTCTACTATCCTTTTGCATAATTCTTGCTTGTTTTCCTGCAGGAGACAAAAAGGGATAAACTGGACCTTAGGTTTCTTTGGTTTGCTGGGGAGACTTGATTTCTTGAATTCCACGTGCATGTCAGCTTCGTTTGAGCTTGTCTCCTCCTCCCTTTTAGGGTCATAGTCTTCTTCTTCCTCCGTGATATAGTGTTCCACATCCCCATAAACCTTGGGGTTTGCGACATAATCAGCAACATAGCTCCCACCCCCCGAGTCTTGGGATGACATATTTTCAGATCTGTCGGGAAAACAGCGAGAAAAGAAAACAGAGGATTTCTCCGTGATACGGTGGTCAATATGTTCGGGGGGTATATAAAGATTTTTTATCTTGGGAAACAAGCAAACGAAAGAAAAACAGAGTCCGGAAGGTACCCGAGGTGGGCACAACCCACCTGGGCATGCCTGGCAAGCCAGGCGCGCCCTAGTGTCTTGTGCCCACCAGGGTCACCTTCCTGGTAGTTTCTTATTTTCCTAATTTTTTAAATATTCCAAAACTGACAAAAAATATTTTTGCGGATTTTTCGGAGTCTATTTACTTACCGTATCACATACCTCCTCTTTTTCACGATTCTGGAGTGTTCCGGAAGGTTTCCTTTATGTGTTCTTCCGGTGTCATGGTTTGGATAATATTGCTTTCAACATTAATGGGCGTACCTGAGATATAATGTTTTATTCTTTGCCCATTGACAACCTTCGGGTTAGTACCTTCGGCATTATTTATCTTGATGGCTCCGGATCGATAAACCTCCTCGATAACATAAGGTCCTTCCCATTTGGAGAGGAGTTTTCCTGCAAAGAATCTAAAACGAGAGTTGTACAAAAGAACATATTCTCCAACTTTGAACTCACGCTTTTGGATTCTTTTGTCATGCCATCTTTTAACTTTTTCTTTAAATAACTTGGCATTTTCATAGGCTTGGGTTCTCCATTCATCTAGTGAGCTAATATCAAATAACCTCTTTTCACCGGCAAGTTTGAAATCATAGTTGAGTTCTTTAATTGCCCAATATGCTTTATGTTCTAACTCAAGAGGCAAATGACAAGCTTTTCTATAAACCATTTTATACGGAGACATACCCATAGGATTTTTATATGCTATTCTATAAGCCCAAAGTGCATCATCTAACTTCTTAGACCAATTCTTTCGGGACCTATTGACAGTTTTTTGTAATATTAATTTTATTTCTCTATTGCTAAGTTCAACTTGACCACTAGACTGAGGGTGATAAGGTGATGCAATTCTATGGTTATCATCAAATTTAGCAAGCATTTTATGGAAAGCACCATGAATAAAATGTGAACCACCATCAGTCATTAAATATCTAGGGACTCCAAACCTTGGGAAAATGACTTCCTTAAGCATTTTAATAGAGGTGTTGTGATCAACACTACTAATTGGAATAGCTTCTACCCACTTAGTAACATAATCAACAGCAACCAAAATATGTGTATACCCATTAGAGGAAGGAAAAGGTCCCATGTAATCAAATCCCCAAACATCAAATGGTTCAATAGCAAGAGAATAATTCATAGGCATTTCCTGACGCTTACCAATATTACCAATTCTTTAATATTCATCACAAGATAAAACAAACTTACGGGCATCCTTGAAGGGAGTATGCCAATAAAAACTAGATTGCAATACCTTGTGAGCAGTTCTATCTCCCGCATGATGTCCTCCATAAGCTTCGGAGTGACATTTCCGTAGGATTTGTCCCTGTTCATGCTCAGGTACACAACGTCTAATAATACCATCTACTCCATCTTTATAAAGATGTGGGTCATCCCAAAAGTAATGTCTTAAATCATAGAAGAATTTTTTCTTTTGTTGGCATGTGAAGCTAGGTGGTATATATTTAGCAACAATATAATTGGCATAGTCAGCATACCAAGGAGTGTTATGAGAACATTTATTGCAGCTAATTGTTCATCAGGAAAACTATCATTAATAGGTTGTGGGCCATCAAGAATATTTTCTAACCTAGACAAGTTATCAGCCACGGGGTTCTCAGCTCCCTTTCTATCAGTCATATGTAAATAAATTCTTGTAGCAAAAGAACCCACCTAATGGGTCTAGGTTTAGCATCCTTCTTTTCCATAAGATATTTTATAGCAGCATGATCGGTCTGAACGGTCACTTTAGAATCAACAATGTAAGATCTAAATTTATCACAAGCAAACACAACTGCTAAAAATTCTTTTTCAGTAGTAGCATAATTTCGTTGAGCACTATCCAGAGTTTTACTAGCATAATGAATAACATTTAATTTCTTATTGACTCTTTGTCCTAGAACAGCACCAACAGCATAATCACTAGCATCACACATAATTTCAAAAGGCAAGTTCCAATCAGGTGGTTGAACAATAGGTGCAGAAATCAAGGCTTTCTTAAGTGTTTCAAAGGCTTCTACACAATCATCATCAAAAACAAATGGAACATCCTTTTGTAAAAGATTTGTAAGAGGCCTAGAAATTTTAGAGAAGTCTTTAATAAACCTCCTGTAGAAACCAGCATGACCGAGGAAACTACGAATACCTTTGATATCTTTAGGGCATGGCATTTTCTCAGTTGCATCAACTTTAGCTTTATCCACCTCAATACCTCGTTCAAAAATTTTATGTCCCAAGACAATACCTTCATTAACCATAAAGTGGCACTTCTCCCAATTCAAGACGAGATTAGTTTGCTCACATCTCTGCAAAACTCGATCAAGGTTGCTCAAGCAATCATCAAAAGAAGTTCCATAAACAGAAAAATCATCCATGAAAACCTCAACAATCTTTTCACAAAAGTCAGAGAATATAGCGGTCATACATCTTTGAAAGGTAGCAGGTGCATTGCATAAACCAAAAGGCATACGTCTATAAGCATAAGTTCCAAAAGGGCA
Source organism: Thinopyrum elongatum (assembly GCA_011799875.1). NCBI lineage: Eukaryota > Viridiplantae > Streptophyta > Magnoliopsida > Poales > Poaceae > Thinopyrum > Thinopyrum elongatum. Next base: position 514,943,601 of record CM022299.1, read on the forward strand.
AGTAAAGGTGGTTTTCTCTTGATCAGGTTGTGAGACAGGTATTTGAGAAAAACTGGAATATCCATCAAGAAAGCAAAAATGTGTGTGCTTTGATAATCTTTCTAACATTTGATCAATAAAAGGCAGAGGGTAATGATCTTTTCTAGTAGCTTTATTTAGTTTTCTAAAATCAATTACCATTCTGTAGCCAGTGACAATTCTTTGTGGAATAAGTTCATTCTTATCATTAGGAACAATGGTAATACCTCCCTTTTTAGGGACACAATAAACGGGACTTACCCATCTACTATCAGCTATGGGATAGATTATGCCTGCTTCTAGAAACTTTAGTATTTCTGTTCTTACCACTTCTTCCATTTTAGGATTTAAACATCGTTGGTGATCAACAACGGGTTTAGCATCAGGCTCCATATTAATTTTATGCTGACAGAGAGTGGTACTAATGCCCTTTAAATCATCTAGAGTATATCCAATGGCAGCTCGGTGCTTCTTTAGAAACTTCAATAATCTTTCTTCTTCATGTTCTGAAAGGTTAGCACTAATAATAACAGGATAAATCTTTTTCTCATCAAGATAAGCATATTTCAAAGTGTCTGGCAATTGTTTTAATTCAAACACAAGATCACCTTTAGGTGGAGGAGGACCTCCTAGAGTTTCAATAGGCAAATTGTGTTTGAGCAGAGGACGTTGTTCAAAGAAAATCTTATCTATTTCATTTCTTTCATGCAGATGCATATCATTTTCACGGTCTAGCAAATATTGTTCTAGTGGATCAGTAGGAGGCACAACAATAGAAGCAAGACCAATTATTTCATCCTTACTAGGCAATCCTTTCTTATGATGTTTTCTACTAAACTTAGAAAAATTAAACTCATGAGACTCATCACCAAAACTCACACCGACGATTTGTTTCTCACAATCTATTTTAGCATTGACGGTGTTCAAGAAAGGTCTACCAAAGATAATGGGACAAAATTCATCTTGTGGGGAACCAAGAACAAGAAAATCGGTAGGGTATTTTATTTTCCCACACAAGACTTCAACATCTCTAACAATCTCAAGTGGTGCGATGGTGTCCCTATTAGCAAGTTTAATAGTAACATCTATGTCTTCTATTTCAGCGGGTGCTATATCATTCATAATTTCTTGATATAAGTGATGACCCACAAGTATATGGGATCAATTGTAGCCTTTTCGATAAGTAAGAGTGTTGAACCCAACGAGGAGCAGAAGGAAATGACAAGTGGTTTTCAGCAAGGTAATGTCTGCAAGTACTGAAATTGTAAGTAGCAGAGTAGTTTGATAGCCAGATAATTTGTAACGAGCAAGTAACGGTAGTAGTAATAAAAGTGCAGCAAGGTAGCCCAATCCTTTTGAGGCAAAGGACAGGCCAAAACGGTCTCTTATAATAAGCAAAGCGTTCTTGAGGGTACATGGGAATTTCATCTAGTCACTTTCATCATGTTGGTTCGATTCGTGTTCGCTACTTTGATAATTTGATATGTGGGTGGATCGGTGCTTAGGTGATGTTCTTACTTGAACAAACCTCCTACTTATGATTAACCCCCTCGCAAGCATCCGCAACTACGAGAAAAATATTAAGAATAAATTCTAACCATAGCATTAAACTTTTGGATCCAATCGGTCCCTTACGGAATAGCGCATAAACTAGGGTTTAAGCTTCTGTCACTCTCGCAACCCATCATCTAATAACTACTCCACAATGCATTCCCTTAGGCCCAAATATGGTGAAGTGTCATGTAGTCGACGTTCACATGATACCACTAAGGGAATCACAACATACACACTATCAAAATATCGAACACATATCAAGTTCACATGATTACTTGCAACATGATTTCTACTGTGACCTCAAGAACAAAAGTAACTACTCACAAATGATAATCATGCTCAAGATCAGAGGGGTATTAAATAGCATATTGAATCTGAACATATAATCTTCCACCAAATAAACCATATAGTAATCAACTACAAGATGTAATCAACACTACTAGTCACCCACAAGCACCAATCTATAGTTCCGGTACAAAGATTGAACACAAGAGATGAACTAGGGTTTTAGAGGAGATGGTGCTGTTAAAGATGTTGATGGAGATTGCCCTCCCCAAGATGGGAGAGTTGTTGGTGATGATGATGACGATGATTTCCCCCTCCAGGAGGTAAGTTTCCCCGGTGGAATCGCTCCGCCGGAGGGCAAAAGTGCTCCTGCCCAAGTTCCGCCTCGAGACGGTGGTGCTCCATCCCGAAAGTCCTCTCCTTATTTTTTTCTAGGTCAAAATGACTTATATACCAGAAGATGGGAACCGGAGGTGGGCCGAGGGGAGCACAACCCACCAGGGCGCGCCTGGGCTCCCTGGCGCACCTAGGTGGGTTGTGCCCACCTGGTGGGCCCCCTCTAGTACTTATTGGCTCCGATATTCCTCATTTATTCCATAAAAAATCTCCGTGAAGTTTCAGCTCATTTGGAGTTGTGCAGAATAGGTAGCCTGACGTAGCCTTTTCAGGTCCAAATTTCCAGCTGCCGGAATTCTCCCTCTTTGTGTATACCTTGCATATTATGAGAGAAAAGGCATTAGAATTACTCTAAAAAGCATTATTATGCATAAAAACATCATAAATAACAGTAGGAAAACATGATGCAAAATGGACGTATCAATAAGGTAAAAGGAATGGCACTCACGCTAGCACCTATGTCGCATAAACCATGATTACATTGATCTCCTACTTTAACTAAGACAACAGGCATGCCAACAATAGGTCTATGTTTATCTTTTCATCGGGTTTGGCAATTCTAGCAGCTTCATCATAGAAGTAAATAATATGCCCATCTATATTTTCAACCAAGAGATCTTTAACCATAGCAACACTAGGTTCTACTTTGATTTGTTCAGTAGGTTTGGAAGTTCTAATATAACTTTTGTTGACCACAGTTGAGACTTTAGCATGTTCCTTCATCCTAACAGGGAAAGGTGGTTTTTCAATATAAGCAGTAGGCACAACTGGATCAACATTGTAAATAATAGTTTCATCTTTAGGTATTACTGGTTCTTTAATTTCTTCTTTGATAGGTGGGTGATATTTAAACCACTTCTCCTTAGGGAGGTCAACATGAGTAGCAAATGATTCACAAAAGGAGGCTACTATCTCAGAGTCAAGTCCATATTTAGTGCTAAACTTTTGAAAAGCATCGGTATTCATAAAAGATTTAACACAATCATACTTGAGCTTAATACCTGACTCTTTACCTTCATCGAGTTCCCAGTATTTTTAGAGTTGCGTTTAATTCTTTCTAAAAGATCCCACTGGAAGTCAATAGTCTTCTTCATAAAGGAACCAGTACAAGAAGTATCAAGCATGGATCGGCCATCATGAGAAAGCCGAGCATAAAAATTCTGAATAATAATTTCTCTTGAGAGCTCATGATTGGGGCATGAATATAACATTGACTTAAGCCTCCCCCAAGCTAGAGCGATACTTTCTCCTTCACGAGGCCAAAAATTATATATATAATTCCGATCACGATGAACTAGATGCATATGATAAATTTTTTGGTGAAATTCCAATTTCAATCGATTCCAATTCCAAGATCCAATATCATCGCATAGCCTATAGCATGCCAATGCTTTTCCCTTCAAAGATAAAGGGAAAAACTTCTTCTTAGCTTCATCTCCGGGTAAACCTGCAAGCTTAAATAATCCAGAAATTTCATCCACATATATCAAGTGCATATCAGGATGTTCGGTTCCATCTCCTGCATAAGGATTAACTATCAGTTGTTCTATCATACCCGAAGGAATTTCATAACCAATATTTTCAGTAGGTGCAGTAGGTTGAGGGGTAACTAATTGTGATTCCGGTCGAGGTGAAGATACCCCAAACAAACCCCTCAAAGGATTGTTTTCCATAGTAACAAGTGACAATAAATTTCGGCACGTAGTAGTAATTTTTCCTTACCAATTTCCACTTACCAAGAGCGCTTCACTCCTTGGCAACGGCTCCAGAAAAGAGCCTTGATGACCCAAAAGTATAAGGGATCAATCGTAGTCCTTTCGATAAGTAAGAGTGTCGAACCCAACAAGGAGCAGAAGGAAATGACAAGCGGTTTTCAGCAAGGTATTCTTTGCAAGCACTGAAATTATAAGTAACGAGTAGTTTGGTAGCTAGATAATTTGTAATGAGTAAGTAACAGTAATGGTAAGAAAAGTGCAGCAAGGTAGCCCAATCCTTTTGAGGCAAAGGATAGGCCAAAACGGTCTCTTATGATAAGCAAAGCGTTCTTGAGGGTACACGGGAATTTCATCTAGTCACTTTCATCATGTTGGTTTGATTTGTGTTTGCTACTTTGATAATTTGATATGTGGGTGGACCAGTGCTTAGGTGCTGTTCTTACTTGAACAAACCTCCTACTTATGATTAACCCCCTCGCAAGCATCCACAACTACGAGAAAAGTATTAAGAATAAATCTAACCATAGCATTAAACTTTTGGATCCAAATCAGTCCCTTACGGAATAGCGCATAAACTAGGGTTTAAGCTTCTGTCACTCTCACAACCCATCATCTAATAACTACTCCACAATGCATTCCCTTAGGCCCAAATATGGTGAAGTGCCATGTAGTCGACGTTCACATGAGACCACTAAGGGAATCACAACATACATATCATCAAAATATCGAACACATATCAAGTTCACATGATTACTTGCAACAAGATTTCTCCCGTGACCTCAAGAACAGAAGTAAACTACTCACTAATGATAATCATGCTCAAGATCAGAGGGGTATTAAATAGCATAATGGATCTAAACATATAATCTTCCACCAAATAAACCATACAGTAATCAACTACAAGATGTAATCAACACTACTAGTCACCCACAAGTACCAATCTATAGTTCCGGTACAAAGATTGAACACAAGAGATGAACTAGGGTTTGAGAGGAGATGGTGCTGTTGAAGATGTTGATGGAGATTGCCCTCCCCAAGATGGGAGAGTTGTTGGTGATGATGATGACGATGATTTCCCCCTCCGGGAGGGAAGTTCCCCCGGTGGAATCGCTCCGCTGGAGAGCAAAAGTGCTCCTGCCCAAGTTTCGCCTCGAGACGGCGGCGCTTCATCCTGAAAGTCCTCTCCTAATTTTTTTCTAGGTCAAAATGGCTTATATACCAGAAGAGGGGCACCGGAGGTGGGCCGAGGAGGGTACAACCCACCAGGGCGCGCCTGGGCTCCCTGGCGTGCCCAGGTGGGTTGTGCCCACCTGGTGGGCCCCCTCTGGTAGTTATTTGCTCCACTAATTCTTATTTATTCCATAAAAATTCCTCGTGAAGTTTCAGCTCATTTGGAGTTGTGCAGAATAGGTAGCCTGACGTAGCTTTTTCAGGTCCAGATTTCCAGCTGCCGGAATTCTCCCTATTTGTTTGAACCTTGCATATTATGAGAGAAAAGGCACTAGAATTACTCCAAAAAGCATTATTATGCATAAAAACATCATAAATAACAGTAGGAAAACATGATGCAAAATGGACGTATCAGTCTCCCACTTGCAGTAGAGTCAATAATCTAGTTCACATCGCCATGTGATTAACACCCATAGTTCACATCGCCATGTGACTAATACCCAAAGAGTTTACTAGAGGCAATAATCTAGTTCACATCGCCATGTGATTAGCTAAGGTGTGATCATGTTTTGCTTGTGAGAGAGGTTTAGTCAACGGGTCTGCCACATTCAGTTCCGTATGTATTTTGCAAATTTCTATGTCTACAATGCTCTGCATGGAGCTGCTCTAGCTAATTGCTCCCACGTTCAATACGTATCCAGATTGAGACTCAGAGTCATCCGGATTGGTGTCAAAGCTTGCATCGACTTAACCTTTTACGACAAACTTTTATCACCTCCATAACCGAGAAACATTTCCTTAGTCCTCTTTAGGTACCTAAGGATAATTTTCACCGCTGCCCAGTGATCCACTCCTGGATCACTATTGTACCCCCTTGCCAAACTCATGGCAAGGCACACAACAGGCCTGGTACATAGCATGGCATACTTTATAGAGCCTATGGCTAAGGCATAGGGAATGACTTTCTTTCTCTCTCCATATTCTGGCGTGGTCGGGCTTTGAGTCTTACTCAACTTCACACCTTGCAACACAGGCAAGAACCCTTTCTTTGACTGATCCATTTTGAACTTCTTCAAAACTTTGCTAAGGTATGTGCTTTGTGAAAGTCCTATTAAGCGTCTCGATCTATCCCTATAGATCTTGATGCCCAATATGTAAGTAGCTTCACCGAGGTCTTTCATTGAAAAACTCTTATTCAAGTTTCCTTTTATGCTATCCAGAAATTCTATATCATTTCCAATCAGCAATATGTCATCCTAATATGTCTCCAACGTATCTATAATTTATGAAGTATTCATGCTGTTATATTATCATTCTTGGATGTTTTACAATCATTTTATAGCAACTTTATATCATTTTTTGGGACTAAACTATTGACATAGTGCCCAGTGCCAGTTGCTGTTTTTTGCTTGTTTTCTTTACTTCACAGGAAATCAATATCAAACGGAGTCCAAACGCAGCAAAAAATTTTGGAGAATTTTTTTTGGACCGGAAGACCCAGGATGGGCTAAAAAGTACCAGAGGGGAGGCCCGAGGTGGGCACAACCCATCTGGGCGCGCCCAGGAGCCCAGACATGCCCAGGGGGTTGTGCCCCCCTCGGTGACCTCCCGCATCGCCTCTTTGCCATATAAATCACCAAATATTCCAAAAACCCTCGGGGTAACCCTAGATCAGAAGTTCCACCGCCGCAGGCCTCTGTGGCCATGAAAAACCAATCTAGACCCCGTTCTGGCACCCTGCCAGAGGGGGAAATCATCATCGGTGGCCATCTTCATCATCCTAGCGGCCACCATGATGAAGAGGGAGTAGTCCACCCTCGGAGCTGAGGGTTTGTACCAGTAGCTATGTGTTTAATCTCTCTCTCTCTCGTGTTCTTGAGATGTCACGATCTTGATGTATCGTGGGCTTTGTTAATATAGTTGGATCATATGGTGTTTTCCCCTCTCTATCTTTTGTGATGAATTGAATTTTCCCTTTGAGATTTCGTTTTATCGGATTGAATACTTTTATGGATTTGAGAGCACTTGATGTATGTCTTGCTATGAATACCCGTGGTGACAATGGGGCATCATATTGATTCACTTGATATGTGTTTTGGCACTCAACTCATGGATTCCCGAGGTGACATTGGGGTAATCTATGCATAGGGGTTGATGCACATTCTCGTCTTTGTTTCTCCGGTAGAAATCTTGGGGCACTCTTTGAGGTTCTTTGTGTTGGATTGAGTATTATGAATCTGAAATTGTTTGATGCATATCGCATAATCAACTCATGGATACTCGCGGTGACATTGGAGTATCTAGGTGATATTAGAGTTGGTTGATGTGTATCATATGGTGTTATTTTAGTACGAACTCTTGGTTAGATCGATTGGAAAGAATAGCTTGGTGTTATTTTAGTACGAACTATAGGATAGATTGATCGGAAAGAATAGCTTTGAGGTGGTTTCATACCCTACAAACAATTTCTTCTTATGTTCTCCGCTAGATAGGAACTTTGGAGTGATTCTTCATCGCACGTTGAGTGATTCTTCACCGAACTTTGGAGTGATTCTTCATCTACAAGAACAAGTTGTGTAGTAGACACCAAGACGCAGCGGCGAGCGCGAGGGGGAAGGCGAGGCCAGGGCAAAGCAGGGCGTGTGCTGCAGGGAGGGGCGGCGCGCAGCGCAACGCTGGGCGGCGAGCGGTGCGTGGGCGCTGGGGCACGGCACCGAACAGCTATGTGCATGGGCTAGGTGCGGGGCGCGGCAGGCGGGGCTCAGCGGCAATGAACGAGGCGAGTGCGGGGCGGCCACGGTGCTGCAGCGAGCGCGGCTGCGGGCACGTGGACGCGCGCTAGGGCGTGGTCGGATGCGAGGCGGCCGGAGGCCTGTACGCGGCAGCGGTCAGCGGGCAAAGCTCGACGGATCGGCCACTAAGGGGCATGGGGAGGAAGAAGAGGGGGTCGGGGAGGACCAGATGCTCACGTTGGTGCTCGTAGTGGTCTCGGGGAAGCCGGGGAAGCACGAGGTCGAGCAGATCGACGAAAACGGCGGCAGCGACCGTGATGACGAGGACAGGTCGATGGCGAGGCTCGGGACTCCGCAGTACAAGTCCTTCTACTCCGGTGTCGAGGATGATGGTGCCCATCTCCTGGTCTTCTCGTTGCGGCTCGCGGTGGACGTCGACCACGACAATGATGGTGGCGCGGCGATGGTTGCGCCCGGGCATGGACGAAATTAAGAGGGAGAGAGACGAGCGAGGAGAAAAGAGGGGAATCAGATGAGGGCGGGCTATGGTTTCGTTGTGGACAGAATTATAGGGACAAGGGGCAACGTGGAGGTCATCCGGTCGTAGCACCGTGCAATGGCTGCCACGCCATGGCCTCTGCTATTGTACATGAGGAAGAAGGTTAGGGAGAGATGGGCTGGGTCTCCTTCTAGTACTAGATGGGCCAGGTGTATAGTGTAGGGTTTTCCCTTTTCTTTTACCTTTCCAGTTTGATTTATTTATTTTGGTTTCACATTTTTGTTTTGGTACGAAATGATTTTAGTTATAATTGAAACTTCTCACATAAATACCTTGTGATATTTTGGTACTGTCTGTAAAGTTAGAGATTATTTGGAAATGCTTGAATTTATGTTTATTTTTTAAATAGGCATAATAAGTGCTGTTTGTCCACATTAAATATTTCTAGGGACAAAAAGGGGTAGTCAAATGAACTTGGGTTCTTCGTGAAAATTCCTTGGAGATTATTTGCAATATTATGAACATTTTTTATTTTATGTTTGAAGAAGTAATTATTTGACTTGCATTTCAAATTGGATTTTGAATTTGATTTTGGACGAGTGGCAATTTGGCTTAGTCAAATTGATGAAATGGCACCATTAGCGTGAGGTTACTGTGGCAAGAGTCTCGGGGTGTTACAAACAGTGGATGCTCTTGATGCAGTTTGGGGTGTGGCAACAGTTTGGGTGGCTCTAACTGCTGCTGGAGATGGTTTTGTGGCCCTAACTGCAATTGCTGAAGTTGCACGAGATTTGGTGGCTCTCTTTTATGCTCTTCCACTAGATGCAACTCTGGCTGGACGAGAAGCAGCAGCTGCTGCTGATGTCGCTTGAACTACGTCGATATTTCCCCAAAGAGGAAGGGATGATGCAGTACAGCTACGGTAGGTACTTCCCTCAGTTATGAAACCAAGGTATCAATCCAGTAGGAGAATCAAGCAACACTATGTAAACGGTACCTACACATAAAGAACAAACACTTGCAACCCGACGCGTAAGAGGGGTTGTCAATCCCTCCACGGTAAAAAGTTAGATAAAATGTGGTAGATTGGATAAATAGCTCTCGATAAAAGTGAAATAAAATAAGTAATAAAAAAGTGCAGCAAGGTATTTTTGGGTTTTTGGAATAATAGATCTGAAAATAAAAGCGAATAAAAATAGATCTCAAAGCAAATATGATAAAGAATAGACCCGGGGGCCGTAGATTTCTCTAGTGGCTTCTCTCGAGAAAATAGCATACGGTGGGTAAACAAATTACTGTTGGGCAATTGATAGAAGATCGAATAATTATGATGATATCCAAGGCAATGATCAATATATAGGCATCACGTCCAAGATTAGTGGACCGACTCCTGCCTGCATCTACTACTATTACTCCACACATCGACCGCTATCCAGCATGCATCTAGTGTATTAAGTTCATGGAGAAACGGAGTAATGCAATAAGAATGATGACATGATGTAGACGAGATCTATTCACGTAGGAATATCCCCCATCTTGTTATCCTTAATAGCAACGATACATGTGTGTCTTGCTATCCCTTCTGTCACTGGGAAAGAACACCGCAAGATCGAACCCATCACAAAGCACCTCTTCCCATGGCAAGAAAAATCAATCTAGTTGGCCTAACTAAACCAAAGATTTGAAGAAGAAATATGAGGCTATAAATAACCATGCATATAAGAGATCAAAAGAAGACTCAAATAATATTCAGGGATATAGATCTGATCATAAACTCAAAGTTCATCGGATCCCAACAAACACACCGCAAAAAAGAGTTGCATCAAATAGATCTCCAAGAAACCATTTTATTGAGAATCAAAAGAGAGAGAGGAAGCCAACTAGCTACTGCCTACAGACCCTTAGGTCTATGGTGGACTACTCACGCATCATCGGAGAGGCACCAATGAGGATGATGAACCCCTCTGTGATGGTGTTAGATTGGATCTCATGGTTCTGGAACTTGCGGCGGCTGGAATTGTGTTTCGTCGACTCCCCTAGGGTTTTGGGAATATTTGGGAATTTATATGGCGAAGAGGTGGTGCGGGAGGTCACTGAGGTGGGCACAACCCACCTGGGCACGCCTGGGCCTCCTGGTGCGCCCAGGTGTCCTGTGCTCACCTCGGGCCTCCCCTCTGGTTCAACCCAGCAATTCGACCCATGGGCGGCCGCGCCCATGGGCACCTGAACCGAATGTGTAGGGTTTGGGTCGGCATATTCACCCATGGGTAACCCGATTAGTCACGGGTAGGTTATGGGTATGAGGTCCTGCCCATGGGTCACCCGATGGGTTGCCCGATTAGCTGACATGTGGGGCCTTTATATCTAAATAGTAGTAGGCTAGTATCCTCCCGCGGTCCAGCCCACCGTCCCCGGCCCAGTCCAGTAAGTCAGCACCTAGGTTTTATGAGGCAGAGAAGCCACCCATGTCCTCCTCGCGCAGCCACAACACACAAACCTAGCTGCCCACTCCCGCAGTCTCGCTCTCGCCCTCTCCCAGTCCCATCGGCAAGACGCCGCCGCCGCCCACTGTACCACGTCGTCGCAGGCTGCCGGATCCCCGCGGCCGCCATCCTCGCGGGCCATAGGATCACCACTGCCTCCATCCTCGCGGGGACGCAGGATCCCCGCTGCCGGTCGCCTCCATCCTCACTGGATCCACGGCCAAGCACCACCTCTGCCTCCATCCTCGCTGGATCCGCAGCCAAGCACCAACGCCGCTCAATGCCGCCGTCTCGGTCCTCATTCTCCCTCGAGCAGCAGGTTCACCGCGCCGGAGCAGCAACGCCACCACCTCTGCACCGATCCCGTCCAAACGGAGCAGCACCGCCACCATCCCCATTCTTCCTCCAAGGCTTCACCACATCGGACCAGCACCAAGGCCATCATCGTGCCGGAGCAGCACTGAGGCCATCATCGCGCCCTCCTTCTATCTCACCAAGGTTTGCAACAGTAGAACAATTCCCAACCTTTTCTATTTAGTTTACATCAGTAAAATAGATGAGAGATGAGTTCAACTAAGTTATTTTGTGTGGTCTTGTATAGATGAGTTCACCAGTGGATAGTTTCTCGGTGTTGGGAGTGAAAAGCTCAGCTGTGCATGGAACTGAACATGACAAGTCATCCACTCCACAAGCAACAGAGGGTACAGATGGCATCGAGGCTGATACGACCCAAGGTACTGGTACTAAACCTGGACAAACTGGAAAGAGGAAACTTACATCTGAAGTATGGAATGAGTTTCATAAAGAATTTATTGGTGGGAAATGGCAAGCTCAATGCATGTATTGTAAAAAAATGGCTTAGTGCAGCAAGCACAGGTGGCACCACACATTTGAACAACCACTTGAAAACTTGTTGTCCCAAGAGTGCACCTGTAGGCCTAAAGCAACAGAAGTTAAGGTTGGCGACTGCTAGTGGTGGGAAAGTTGAACTCGATAACAATGGAGTTTTTGACCAAGATGAAGCTAGGAAAAATCTTGCCTTAATGATCTGTGTTCATGAATATCCTTTGTCGATGGTTGATCATTCTATTTTCTGAATGTTTTGTGCTTCAATGCAACCTTTGTTCAAGGTTGTCTCAAGAAATACCATTAGAAAGGATATCTTGCTTATGCATTCAGCCCAAAAGGAAAAGATGGTGAAATATTTTGCAAATTTCAAATAACGAGTAGCTGTCACCTCAGACTTGTGGACTGCAGGCAATCAAAAGAAAGGCTACATGATTGTTACAGCCCATTTTATTGATGAATCTTGGAATCTAAAGAGCATCATTTTGAGGTATGTTTTGTTAAAGCGAAGCTTTTTCGTATCATTAGGAATCTGAACTATTTTGTTAATGATTGTGAAGCTGAACCTAGATGTTTATTGTATATTAGGTTTGCATATGTACCAGCCCCATGAATGTCTTCTTGATTGGCATCTAGAGAGGAAGTTATCCACAATTACCCTTGACAATTGCACAACTAATGACAAGGCTATTGATATCTAGATAGATACGTTGGATACTAAATCCCTTATGTTGGAGGGTAAGCATCTGCATATGCGTTGTTGTGCACATATCCTTAATCTGATCGTGGAAGATGGAATGAGTGTAATGGAGAAAGGTATTGCTAGAGTCCATGACAGTGTTGCATTTTGGCAGGGCACACCTAAAAGGCACGAGAAATTTGAAAAGATGGCACACACTCTAAACATTGACTATTCTAGAAGGTTGTTTTTGGATTGCAAGACTAGGTGGAATTCTACATATAAAATGATATCCATTGCATTACTATGAATTGATGTGTTCAAGAAACTAAGAACACGTGAGCTCCTATTCAACTGTTGCCCAACCGTAGAAGATTGGAAATTTGCAAAAGAACTTTGTGATAGGCTACAAATTTTCTTTGAGATCACTGAGCTATTCTCGGGGACTAAATATGTTAGAGCAAATCTGTTCTTCCCCAAAATATCTTCTATTCGTCTAGCAATACGAAAATGGTCTACTAGTGAGCATGTTCCTTTGCAAAAGATGTCTGAGGAAATGAAGACGAAGTTTGAGAAGTATTGGAAAGAAGTCCATGGTCTTATGTCTATGGCAACAGTCCTTCATCCAAGATATAAGCTTCATATGTTGCAAGCTTTGTTTGGCTCTCTCTATGGGTTTGAACATGCAACTACAGAAGTGGAGAAAATTAGAAAGTTAATGGGTGATTTGTTGCTAGAATATCAAGCATCTAATGGTGGTGTGGGTACCTCGGAGTCACATGTAGGTAGAAGTGTTTCTACCCAAGGTGGTGCTGCAGTAGATGAAATGGAGAATATATTTAACCAATATATGTCCTCGAAGCCTGTTACAAGTGCTTCTCTTGCGCGGACAGAACTGGACTTATATTTGGAAGAGGATATTATCCATAGGCCAGAGGGTCTCGACATCATCAATTGGTGGAAGTTTGGAGGTATCAAGTATCCTACATTGCGAAGAATGGCTCATGATATACTAGCCATTCCTGTAACAACCGTGGCATCAGAATCTGCCTTCAGTACTAGTGGGAGAATACTAAGTGCACATAGATGTTCACTTGCACCAAACATGACCGAAGCTCTTATGTGTATGCAAGCTTGGTCCCGTGCAGACATGTTAGATGATAATCTAGTTGAATCATGACTGTTCTTTCCATATATACATGATACGTCTCCAACGTATCTATAATTTTTTCTTGTTCCATGCTGTTATATTATCATTCCTAGATGTTTTACAACCATTTTGTAGCAAATTTATATCATTTTTTGGGACTAACCTATTGACATAGTGCCCAGTGCCAGTTGCTGTTTTTTGCTTGTTTTTTACTTCACAGAAAATCAATACCAAGTGGAGTCCAAACGCAGCGAAACTTTTTGGAGATTTTTTCTGGACCAGAAGACACCTTTTGGGCCAAAGAAGTACCAGAGGGGGCTCCGAGGGGAGCACAACCCACCCCAGGTGCGCCCTGGTGGGTTGTGCCCACCTCGGCTGCCTCCCGCACCGCCTCTTTGCTCTATAAATACCGCGAAAATCCAAAAACCCTAGGGGAGTCGACGAAACACAATTCCAGCCGCCGCAAGTTCCAGAAACACCAGATCCAATCTAGACACCATCATGGAGGGGTTCATCATCCTCATTGGTGCCTCTCCGATGATGCGTGAGTAGTTCATTGTAGACCTACGGGTCCATAGTTAGTAGCTAGATGGCTTCCTCTCTCTCTTTTGATTATCAATACAATGGTCTCTTGGAGATCTATTTGATGTAACTCTTTTTGCGGTGTGTTTTTTGGGATCCGATGAACTATGAGTTTATGATCAGATCTATTTATCCATGAAAGATATTTGAGTTTTCTTTGATCTCTTATATGCATGATTACTTATAGCCTCGTATTTCTTCTTCGAATCTTTGGTTTAGTTAGGCCAACTAGATCGATTTTTCTTGCCATGGGAAGAGGTCCTTTGTGATGGGTTCGGTCATGCGGTGTTCTTTCCCAGTGACAGAAGGGGCAGCAAGACACGTATTGATCGTTGCTATTAAGGATTACAAGATGGGGTCTATTCCTACATGAATAGATCTTGTCTACATCATGTCATCGTTCTTATTGCATTACTCCGTTTTTCCATGAACTTAATACACTAGATGCATGCTGGATAGCGGTCAATGTGTGGAGTAATAGTAGTAGATGCAGGCAGGAGTCGGTCTACTAATCTTGGACGTGATGCCTATATAATGATCATCGCCTGGATATCATCATAATTATTTGAAGTTCTATCAATTGCCCAACAGTAATTTGTTTACCCGCCGTATGCTATTTTCTCGAGAGAAGCCACTAGTGAAATCTACGGCCCCCGGGTCTATTCTTTATCATATTTGCTTTGAGATCTACTAGCAAAAGGGCCCGTGCGTCGCAATAGGAGAAAAGAATACCACACGCTCTTAATTTACAAAATATGGTCTATAATCTGAGTAATTTGTAGTGACGGCCCAAACAAACAATACATACAAAGAAACGGGCAATTGATCTTCAATTTTGTCTCCAATCCTGATTTTGCTGAGATGTTCATCCACAATCCGGATCAATACCGATATGAAAGAAAGATGGATAATGCACTGTTGATTAAGATTGCACCCTAGATAGTATTTTTTATAAATGGTTAACAGGTAAAATAACATCATATTCAGATTCTATATATTTTTCTAATCAAATTACATATATAACATATTAAATTTGGAGTTACGGTTTAGAAGATATGAGTATTTTAAAAAACATTTGATATGTACTGTGGGTTTAATGTCAGAAACATCCGGGGTTTTTCTATAAAATAACGTGACGGACTAAGAATACCTATTTGCTTTATTAGTATGTATAGATTTTTATTTGTTTTTGTTTTCAGATCTATTATCCAAAAAATCCAAAAATACCTTGCTGCACTTTTTCTTTATTTATTTTATTTTGTTTTATCGAGAGATCTATTTATCCAAAATCATACAAACCAATCTATCTTTTACCCGTGAGGGATTGACAACCGCTCTTACGCGTCGGGTTGCAAGTATTTATTCTTTGTGTGCAGGTACCGTTTACATAGTGTTGCTTGGTTCTTCTACTGGTTCGATAATCTTGGTTTTATAACTAAGGGAAATACCTACCGAAGCTGTACTGCATCATCCATTCCTCTTCGGGGAAATACTGACGCGGATATGAGCCATCAAGAAAGGATTTCTGGCGCCGTTGCCGGGGAGACATCATCAATATCTATCAGGTTCCTAATCACAAAGCTCATCCCCTTGCAATTTACATTATTTGCCATTTGCCTCTCGTTTTCATCTCCCCCACTTCACAAAAATTTGATGTTTTATTCGCCCTCTTTTTCGTTCGCTGTTTTCTCGTCAGATCTGTTTTTGAGCACAATCTTGTTTGCGTAGTCACGATGACTCAAGAGAACACCAAGTTGTGTGATTTTTCCAATAACAATAACAATGATTTTATTGGCACTCCGATTGCTCCTCCCGCCACTAGTGCGGAATCTTGCGATATTAATGCCGCTTTGTTGAATCTTGTTATGAAAGATCAGTTTTCTGGTACTCCTAATGAGGATGCCGCGTACCATCTTAACACATTCGTCGAATTGTGCAATATGCAAAAGAAAAAAGATGTGGACAATGATATTGTGAAGTTGAAATTATTTCCGTTTTCTTTGCGAGATCGTGCAAAAATTTGGTTTTCTTCTTTGCCTCGCAATAGTATCGATTCTTAGGATAAATGCAAAGATGCTTTCATTACTAAGTATTTTCGGCCCGCGAAAATTATTTCCCTGAGAACTCAGATCATGAATTTTAAGCAACTTGAGCATGAACATGTTGCACAATCTTGGGAAATAATGAAATTGATGCTAAGAAATTGTCCTACTCATGGTTTAAATCTTTGGATGATCATACAAAATTTTTATGCGGGATTGAATTTTGTTTCTAGAAATCTTTTAGATTCCGCCGCGGGTGGTACTTTTATGGAAATTACTTTGGGTGAAGCTACTAAATTGCTTGATAATATTATGGCAAATTATTCACAATGGCATACCGAAAGAGCACCTACTAGTAAAAAAGTTAATTCGGTTGAAGAAATGAATTATTTGAGTGAAAAGGTTGATGCTCTTATGAAATTGGTTGCTAATAAAAGTGCTCCTATTGATCTTAATGATGTGCCTTTGTCTACTTTGATTGAGCAAAATAGTGATTCCGTAGATGTGAATTTTGTCTCGCGAAACAATTTTAATAGCAATGCTTATAGAGGTAATTTTAATCCTAGGCCTTTTCCTGGAAATTCCTCGAATAATTATGGTGGTTCCTATGGTAATCCTTCTTATAATAATAATAGGAACACCTCTGATCTTGAGAATAATATTAAAGAATTTATCAATGCTCAAAAAGTTTTCAATAATACGATAGAAGAAAAGTTGAATAAGATTGATGATATGTCTAGAAGCATTGATAGAATTTCTCATGATGTAGAAAATCTCAAGTTGAAAATTTTTGTACCCAAAGTTTAGGAATCAATTAAAGCTTTGTATGTTTCTATGGATGAAAGTAAGAAAAGAACCGCTATGCTTAGAGCTAAAAGAGAATTTTTAGAAAGAGCGTTTTCTAGTGATTGCTTTCATAAAAATGATGAAGATCTTAAAGTGATTGGTGTTTCTTCTATTGATTACTTGTTTAGTAAAATTAAAATTGATGATAAAGGGACTGAAGAAGAGTCACCTTTAGTTAGAAGGCGTCCCGATAATTTGGAGGGTGAAAATCTTGATGAAAAAAATGATAAAGTGGGTTTGGAGAGGTCAAAACTTTAACTAGTGATGTGCCCACTCTTTTTTATTACAAAGACTCTAATTATGATAAATGCTCTTTGATTGATTGTATTTTCTTTGTTGCAATCCATGATAAATTCACCCCATGCTTATGAACAAAATAAAGCTTTTACTAAACATATTGCTGATGCTATGATGAAAGCTTTTGAAGAAAAGTTGGAATTAGAGATCTCAATTCCTAGAAAATTACATGATGAATGGGAACCCACCATTAAAGTCAAGATAAAAAATTATGAGTGTTTTGCTTTATGTGACTTGGGTGCTAGTGTTTCCACAATTCCGAAGTCTTTATGTGATGTGCTTGGTCTTACCAATATTGAAGAGTGTTCTTTAAATTTGCACTTGGCGGATTCTAATATTAAAAAGCCTATGGGAAGAATTAATGATGTTCTTATTCTTGCAAATAGGAATTATGTGCCCATAAATTTTATGGTTCTTGATATTGATTGTAATCTGTCTTGTCCTATTATACTTGGTAGACCGTTTGTATGTACTATTGGTGCCGTGATTGATATGAAAGAAGGCAATATTAAATTTTAATTTCCACTAAGACAGGGAATGGAACACTTCCCTAGAATAAGAATAAATCCACCTTATTAATCAATCATGAGGGCATCCTATGGATCTAGAACTAAAGATGACAATACTTGAATCTATGTTTTATGCCTAGCTAGGGGCGTAAAACGATAGCGCTTGTTGGGAGGCAACCCAATGAATAAAATTTATTTTTGCCTTTTTATTTCTATTCTTGAGTGTTTGCATAATTATGCCTCTGTTATGATTGTGTTTTTTATGTTTTAATTAGTGTTTGTGCCAAGTAAAGCCTTTGGGATAGCTTTGGTGATAGTTGTTTTGATCCTGTTGAAAAACAGAAACTTTTGCATCCAGTAAAATAATTGTCTAGATTTACAGAAGCAACAAAAAATTCTGATGTTTTTACACGAGATTGATATACGAAATTAATCTGTTATCCTAGTTTTTTAGAATTTTTGGAGTTACATAAGTATGAGTAAAATTCGATTCTTTACAGACTGTTCTGTTTTTGATAGATTCCATTTTCTTTGCATTGTGTGCTTATTTTGATGAATCTATGGATTGTATCGAGGGGTATAATCCATGGTAAAGTTAGAATACAGTATATATAATGCAATAGCAAAATTTGAATGGGTTTTCTACAGTACTTAAAGTAAAGATTGGTTTTCTTATACTAACGGATCTCATAAAGGTTTTGTTGAGTTTTGTGTGATTGAAGTTTTCAAGTTTTGGGTGAGATCACGATGGATGAAAGAATAAGGAGTAAGAAGAGCCTAAGCTTGGGGATGCCCATGGAACCCCAAGGCAATATTCAAGGAGAAACAAGCAGCTAAGCTTGGGGATGCCCCGAGTGGCATCCCCTTTTTCTTCTGACGACCATCGGTATTTTACTTGGAGCTATATTTTGATTTGTCACATGTCATGAGTTTTGGTTGGAGCGTCTTGTATTATATGAGTCTTTGCTTGTTTTGCTTTTTATTTTGCGTTAAGTATCCTTGCTGAACACACCTATTTGAGATAGCCAAAATTATACTATGATTTGTTATAATTGCTCTTTATGCTTCACTTAAATTTTTTCTGAGCTATGGAATTGCTCTAGTGCTTCACTTATATCTTTTTGAGCACGGTATGCTTTAATATTTTTGAAGAAATGCTCTCATGCTTCACTTAGATTTATTTGAGAGTTAGTAAATTCTTGAAGAAATTCTCTCATGCTTCACTTATATTATTTTGAGAGATGAAAAATTTTATGCTCATATTCTTCACTTAGATTTGTTTGAACTATCAAAAGCAACATATGAAACTAGTCCCAAAGTGATAGATATTCAAGAGGGATATAATAAAAACTTTCATGAAGATCATTGGACAAAATAAACTTGATTCTTTGTAATAGTTTTGCGATATGATGATAGTGATATGTGAGTCATGTTAGTGAGTAATTATGCTTTAGTAAGAATATTGGTGTTAAGGTTTGTGATTCCCTATGCAAGCATGAAAGTCAATAGTTATGCAATGAAATTACATCCTACTTGTGGTGCATTATTCGATGTTAGTTATGCTTAATGCTCGCTTATGTGATTTTTTGTTTCTTGGTTGGATGCTTCTCAATCTTTTTGCGAGCCTTCACTTGTACTAAGTAGGAATACTACTTATGCATCCAAAATCCTTAAACACAGTTTTGCCACATGAGTCCACTATACCTACCTATATGCGGTATTTCCATGCCATTCTAAGCAAATTTGTATGTGCCATCCCTACTTCCCCCTGCCGCTTCATGAGCGGTACGAGCACACAAAAAAGAAATTCATTTTGAAAATTAGAGATGACACATACAAATTTGCTTAGAACAGCACGGAAATACCGCATATAGGTAGGTATGGTGGACTCATATGGCAAAACTGGGTTTAAAGATTTTGGATGCACAAGTAGTATTTCTACTTCGTACAAGTGGAGGCTAGCAAAAAGATTGAGAAGCAACCAACCAAGAAACAAAAAATCACATAAGCGAGCATTAAGCATAACTAACACCGAATAATGCACCATAAGTAGGATGTAATTTCATTGCATAAATATTGACTTTCGTGCTTGCATAGGGAATCCCAAACCTTAACACCAATATTCTTACTAAAGCATAATTACTCACCAACATGACTCACATATCACTATCATCATATCTCAAAACTATTACAAAGAATCAAGTTTATTTTATCGAATGATCTTCATGAAAGTTTTAATTATATCCCTCTTGAATATCTATCACTTTTGGACTAGTTTCATATATTGCAATTGCTTTTGACAAGCTCAAACAAATCTAAGTGAAGAACATGAGCATAAATTTTTTCGTCTCTCAAAATAATATAAGTGAAGCATGAGAGAATTTGTTCAAAAATTTACTAACTCTCAAATAAATATATGTGAAGCATGAGAGCTTTTCTTCAAAAATATTAAAGCACACTATGCTCAAAAAGATATAAATGAAGCACTAGAGCAATTCCATAGCTCAAAAAAAATTAAGTGAAGCATAAAGAGCAATTCTAACAAATCATAGCATAATTTTGGCTCTCTCAAATAGGTGTGTCCAGAAAGGATACTTGTGACAAACTAAAAAGCAAAACAAGCAAAGACTCATAAAATACAAGACGCTCCAAGCAAAACTCATGATATGTGACGAATAAAAATATAGCTCCAAGTAAAATACCGATGGTCGTTAGAAGAAAGAGGGGATGCCTTCCGGGGCATCCTTAAGCTTAGTTGCTTGGTTCTCCTTGAATATTAACTTGGGGTGCTATGGGCATCCCCAAGCGTAGTCTATTTTCACTCCTTATTCCTTCATCCATCGCGATCTCACCCAAAACTTGAGAACATCAATCACACAAAACTTAACAAAACCTTCGTGAGATCCATTAGTATAAGAAAACCAATATATAGTTTAAGTACTGTTGCAAACCTATTCAAAATTTTTTATTGCATTATATCTACTATATTATAACTTTTCCATGTCTTATACCCCCCGATACAATCCATAGATTCATCAAAATAAGCACACAATGCAAAGAAAATAGAATCTGTCAAAAATAGAACAGTCTGTAAAGATGCGAATTGTTCCCATACTTCTGTAACTCCAAATATTCTGAAAAATTAGTAAAACGGAAGAAATTTATATGTCAATCTTTTGTAAAAAATTCTGAATTTTTTGTCGCTTATGGGAATTTCAACAATTCTGTTACTGGACGTAAAAGTTTCTGTTTTTCAACAGGATTAAATCAACTATCACCAAACCTATCCCAAAGGCTTTACTTGGCACAAATACTAATTAAAACATAAAAAACACAATCATAACAGAGGCATAATTTTTTAAACACTCAAGAACAGAAATAAAAAGGCAAAAATTAATTTTATTCATTGGGTTGCCTCCCAACAAGCGCTATCGTTTTATGCCCCTAGCTAGGCATAATGCATAGATTTAAGTATTGTCATCTTTAATTTTTGATCCATAGGATGCCCTCATGATTGATTCATATGCTGGCTTAATTCTTGTTCTAGGGAAGTGTTCCATACCCTTTCTTAGTGGAAATTGAAATTTAATATTGCCTTCTATCATATCAATCACGGCACCAATAGTACGTAAAAACGGTCTACCAAGTATAATTGGACAAGACGGATTGCAATCAATATCAAGAACAATAAAATCTCTGGGCACATAATTTCTATTTGCAAGTATAAGAACATCATTAATTCTTCCCAAAGGCTTTTTAATAGTAGAATCCGCCAAGTGCAAATTAAGAGAACATTCTTCAATGTCGGTAAGACCAAGCACATCACATAAAGATTTTGGAATTATGGAAACACTAGCACCCAAATCACATAAAGCAAAACACTCATAATTTTTAATCTTGACTTTAATGGTAGGTTCCCATTCATCATGTAATTCTCTAGGAATTGAAATATCTAATTCCAATTTTTCTTCCAAAGCTTTCATCATGGCATCTACGATATGTTTAGTAAAAGCTTTATTTTGTTCATAAGCCTGGGGTGAATTTATCATGGATTGCAACAAAGAAATACATTCAATCAAAGAGCAATTATCATAATTAAAGTCTTTGTAATCCAAAAGAGTGGGCACATCACTAGTTAGAGTTTTGACCTCTCCAAACCCACTTTTATCAATTTTTTCATCAAGATTTTCACCCTCCAAATTATCGGGACTCCTTCTAACTAAAGTTGACTCTTCTTCAGTCCCTTTATCATCAATATTAATTTTACTAAACAAGGATTCAATAGAAGAAACACCAATCACTTTAAGATCTTCATCATTTTTAAGAAAGAAATCACTAGAAAACGCTCTTTCTAAATATTCTCTTTTAGCTCTAAGCATAGCGGTTCTTTTCTTACTTTCATCCATAGAAACATATAAAGCTTTAATTGATTCATCAACCTTGGGTACAAAAAATTTCAACTTGAGATTTTCTACATCATGAGAAATTCTATCAATGCTTTTAGACATATCATGAATCTTATTCAACTGTTCTTCTATCATAGTATTGAAAACTTTTTGAGCATTGATAAATTATTTAATATTATTATCAAGATCAAAGGAGTTCCTATTATTATTGTCAGAAGAATTACCATAACTATTAGAGGAATTTCCAGGAAAAGGCCTAGGATTAAAATCACCTCTATAAGCACTGTTATTAAAATTATTTCACGAGACAAAATTCACATCTATGGGATCACTATTTTGCTCAATCAAAGTAGACAAAGACACATCATTAAGATCAATAGGTGCACTTTTATTAGCAACCAATTTCATGAGAGCATCAACTTTTTCACTCGATGTACTAATTTATTCAACCGAATTAACTTTTTTACTAGTAGGTGCTCTTTCAGTATGCCATTGTGAATAATTTACCATAATATTATCAAGCAATAGTAGCTTCACCCAAACTAATTTCCATAAAAGTACCACCTGCGGTGGAATCTAAAAGATTTCTAGAAACAAAGTTCAATCCTGCATAAAAAATTTGTATGGTCATCCAAAGATTTAAACCATGAGTAGGACAATTTCTTAGCATCAACTTCATTCATTCCCAAGATTGTGCAACATGTTCATGCTCAAGTTTCTTAAAATTCATGATTTGAGTTCTAAGGGAAATAATTTTCGCGGGCAGAAAATACTTAGTAATAAAAGCATCTTTGCACTTATCCCAAGAATCGATACTATTGCGAGGCAAAGAAGAAAACCAAAATTTTGCACGATCCCTCAAAGAGAAAGGAAATAATTTCAACTTCACAATATCATTGTCCGCAACTTTTTTCTTTTGCATATCACACAATTCTACGAATGTGTTTAGATGGGATGCGACATCCTCATTAGGAGTACTGAAAAATTGATCTTTCATGACAAGATTCAACAAAGCGGCATTAATATCACATGATTCCGCACTAGTGGCGGGAGGAGCAATCGGAGTGCTAATAAAATCATTGTTATTGGTATTAGAATAATCACACAACTTGGTGTTTTCTTGAGTCATCACGACTACGCAAACAAGATTGCAAACAAAAACAGATCTGACGAGAAAAATGCGAACGAAAAAGAGGGCGAATAAAATGGCAAATTTTTGTGAAGTGGGGGAGATGAAAACGAGAGGCAAATGGTAAATAATGTAAATTGCAAGGAGATGAGATTTGTGATTAGAAACCTAATAGATGTTGATGATGTCTCCCTGGCAACGGCGCCAGAAATTGGCAAGTTGACGGGAGACTATCTTGACTTGATCCTCCCCAGCAATGGCGCCAGAAGTTTCTTTTGATGTCGCTTGAACTACGTCGGTATTTCTCCAAAGAGGAAGGGATGATGCAGTACAGCTACGGTAGGTATTTCCCTCAGTTATGAAACCAAGGTATCAATCTAGTAGGAGAACCAAGCAACACTATGTAAACGGTACCTACACACAAAGAACAAATACTTGCAACCCGACGCATAAGAGGGGTTGTCAATCCCTCCACGGTAAAAAGATAGATAAATTTGTGGTAGATTGCATAAATAGCTCTCAATAAAAGCGAAATAAAATAAGTAATAAAAAAAGTGCAGCAAGGTATTTTTGGGTTTTTGAAATAATAGATCTAAAAATAAAAGTGAATAAAAATAGATCTCAAAGCAAATATGATAAAGAATAGACCCGGTGGCCGTAGATTTCACTAGTGGCTTCTCTCGAGAAAATAGCATACGGTGGGTAAACAAATTACTATTGGGCAATTGATAGAAGATGTAATAATTATGACGATGTTGAAGGGAATGATCAATATATAGGCATCATATCCAAGATTA
This sequence comes from Thinopyrum elongatum, assembly GCA_011799875.1. Classification (NCBI taxonomy): domain Eukaryota; kingdom Viridiplantae; phylum Streptophyta; class Magnoliopsida; order Poales; family Poaceae; genus Thinopyrum; species Thinopyrum elongatum. The sequence continues at coordinate 514,967,736 of CM022299.1, forward strand.
GTGGACCGACTCCTGCCTGCATCTACTACTATTACTCCACACATCAACCGCTATCCAGCATGCATCTAGTGTATCAAGTTCATGGAGAAACGGAGTAATGCAATAAGAACGATGACATGATGTAGACGAGATCTATCCATATAGGAATAGCCCCCATCTTGTTATCCTTAATAGCAATGATACATGCGTGTCTTGCTACCCCTTCTGTCACTGGGAAAGAACACCGCAAGATCGAACCCATCACAAAGCACCTCTTCCCATGGCAAGAAAAATCGATCTAGTTGGCCTAACTAAACCAAAGATTCGAAGAAGAAATATGAGGCTATAAATAATCATGCATATAAGAGATCAAAAGAAGACACAAATAATATTCATGGATATAGATCTGATCATAAACTCAAAGTTCATCGGATCCCAACAAACACACCGCAAAAAAGAGTTACATCAAATAGATCTCCAAGACACCATTTTATTGAGAATCAAAAGAGAGAGAGGAAGCCATCTAGATACTGCCTACGGACCCTTAGGTCTATGGTGGACTACTCACGCATCATCGGAGAGGCACCAACGAGGATGATGAACCCATCCGTGATGGTGTTAGATTGGATCTCGTGGTTCCAGAACTTGCGGCAGTTAGAATTGTGTTTCGTCGACTCCCCTAGGGTTTCTGAAATATTTGGGAATTTATAGGGCGAAGAGGCGGTGCAGGAGGTCATCGAGGTGGGCACAACCCACATGGGCGCGTCTGGGCCTCCTAGCGCGCCCAGGTGTCTTGTGCTCACCTCGGGCCTCCCCTCTGGTACTTCTTTGGCCCACTGGGTGTCTTCTGGTCCAGAAAAATCTCCAAAAAGTTTCACTGCGTTTGAACTCCGTTTGGTACTGATATTCTACGTAGTAAAAAACAAGCAAAAAACCAGCAACTGGCATTGGGCACTATGTCAATAGGTTAGTCCCAAAAAATGATATAAAGTTGCTATAAAATGATTATAAAACATCCAAGAATGGTAATATAACATGGAACAAGCAAAAATTATAGATACGTTGGAGACGTATCAGCTGTCAGGGATGGACCTGGAGAAACCCTTGCTATAGGTGGCCTGGGTGGTGCTGAAGCTGCTGGGTAGGATGCTATGTTTTCCTACAATTAAAACAAGTAGTAGTTCATAACATTGATGCAGAAGCTTAAGAAATATTTTGCATTGGCTTAGTTACCGGGTGTATGTTTTTCCTTGACAAAAACTTGGCCTTACGACTGTCTCCATAGAGTGTCCACGTGTGGCCTTGCTTGTTGCAGTTACTGCATGTTATTGTGCCCATCCTTGATGTATCCTTTGGAGCTGGCACTTCAAATTCACCCTTTCTCCTAGCTGTCTGCTTCTTCCCTTTCTTCTCCTAAATACTGGTGGCTCAATGTCTGGTGTGTTGGTGTTTGGCCAGAATTCTAGCCCATGAACAGGGTAGATGATGTGCTGGTATGCAGCCTTGTACATTTTCTTCTTAAAGAATGGATGCACATAATCTTCTGGGTGAACTTTTATCTTCTGGATAGCTGCTATTGCACGGTGGCAAGGTGACCTAGTCATGTCCCCCTCCTGCAAGAACAGCTCCCTTCATTCAGCTTCACACATTAAGTGTTCTCTCCACTAGTAACATGCCATATGTTGGGACCAGCCATGTATGCTTCACAATATTTAGCCCATTTCTTGCTCTCTTCAAGCTTCGCCATGTAATGTGGGGTTATTTCTCACCTACAGTTCTCTGTTTTCTCTCTGATGCCCTAGTACTTAACCATTAGTTTGGTCCTCAACCCTTCAAACATGGTCATAATTGGCTTGGACCTAACATCTAGAATCATTTTGTTGAAAACCTCACTAAGGTTGTTGACAACCAAGTCAGTCGCACACATGATCCATTACATATCTAGCCCAACACTCCTTAGGGATGCCATTCAACCACATGTAAGCTGGTTCACATGCTGCTTTCAAACCAGCTATTCCTTCTTTGTGACCATGTTCAGTGAAGGAATTGCTAGCTTTGTCAACCCATTTTTTAAGTTCTTCTACTCTAAAGCCAGCTAACTAGAAGTTGGCATATATGTGTCTAAGGCAATATCTTTGTGGGGATTGAGGAAATACTTCATTAATTGCCTTAAGAAGACCCTGTTGTTTGATTTCATAAGCAATTAATAAGAAAACTATAGCAGCATGGCTATGTGCATAGGTCAGATTAAGGCAAGTCAGAGAAAATACCTTCTGCCTGTCAGACATGATGGGTGTAGTTTCCAAATTTGTTACTGGTGCCAATGCACACACTAAGCTGGTTAATAAACCAAGTCCAGCTGTCACCATCCTCTTTGTCAACCACCCAAAAAGCAATTGGGAAGATATTGTTGTTCCCATATCTCCCTGTTGCTGCCAATATCTGTTGACCTGTGGATAACTTGATGAAGCAACCATCAAGTCCTACATAAACAGTGATATTTAGGGTCAAATGAAATAACTATGTCCAATAGTTATATTTGAAAAAGCAGTACATCACTGAAATTTACCTATGAAAGGCCTACAGCCAGCAAGGAATCCATCCTTTGATGCCTGGACGTAGTAGAACATGTACTTGAACCTTGGTGTGGGGGCTGGGTTCAAAGGATCCTCAAAAGTGGTCACTATGCATTTGCTTCCAGGTTTTGTGTCAAGCACACATTGTAGGTTGATACGTCTCCAACGTATCTATAATTTTTTTTGTTCCATGCTGTTATATTATTAATCTTGGATGTTTTATATTCATTTACTAGAAACTTTATAGCATTTTTTGGGACTAACCTATTGACATAGTGCCCAATGCCAGTTGCTGTTTTTTGCTTGTTTTTTAGTTTGCAGAATATCAATACCAAAGGTAGTCCAAATGCAACAAAACTTTTTAGAGGTTTTTTTCTGCCCAGAAGACACCCAGGAAGCCAAAGAAGCACACGAGGGGAGGCCCGTGGGGCCCACTAGGCACCAGGGCACGCCAGGGAGCCCAGGCGCGCCCTGGTGGGTAGTGGAGCCCACAGGAAGCTTCTCCACCGACATCCACCTCTATAAATACTCTAAAATCCCAATAACCCTAGGGGAGTCGAGGAAATACAGTTTCCGCCGCCGCAAGTTCCAGAACCACGAGATCCAATCTAGAGGCCTTTTTCGGCACTCTGCCGGAGGGGGCAACTATCACGGAGGGGTTCTTCATCATCCTTGCTGCCCCTCCGATGATGTAGTGATTGATATGAAAGAAGGGAATATTAAATTTCAGTTTTGAAAGAACATGTGGTGCCCCCATGTGTGGTTTTGGTAATTGATGACATTCTCTATGGACTAATGGTTGCCTTGGGTTATATTTGAAGGATTTGTCCATAGGCATTTCTTGAAGTCCATGTGTTGGTTTCAAGGAGTTTTTGAGTTGACCAAGGTGCTATTCAAGGAATTATCCAAAGTTTGGTCAGAGAGAAGACATGATACAAGGTTGATTAAGATTAAGTTAAGGAGTGAATCAAGTTGATCAACACACAAAGCGTACAAGATGTACTGAGAGGGATCAAGTGATCCCATGGTACGGTAAGCATTGTCCATTACGCTTTGTGTACTAACCCGTGGTCTATGTGAGAGTTGTTTGTGGGTTTAGGTATGTTTCCATGGTCGTGCATCAAAAGGAAGATATCATATAACCCATGGAGGATGACATCAAGTGATGATGGTCATCAAGGTTGCGGTGTGCAATTTCAAGTGGAGCATCACGAAGAGATCGTGCTTGAAGCTTGCCGTTCATTGTGGTGACAATGGACTTGTGAAGATGTGCCGAAGAGTAGGTCACCCATAGTGGAGTATGGGGGAGCAATCAACTATTCTTCATTGAGCCAACTCAATCAAGTAAGGTGGTCCAACTTGAGGAAGTCAATATCGTCAGCATCAAGCTCAAGTGGACTATGTGCAAGGCAAAGGCTTGCCCTTGATAGGTTTTCTAATTTACCGGTCTGATGGTGGTAGTTGGGAGACCATGTTGTAGGATCGATTGTCGTACTATCAAGGGGGGCTCTCTAGTGAGTATCTTGATCGAATCGTTCATCGAGAGCTCGAACCATTGCATCCTTGCATCATCTTTCTTGGTTCTTGTTTGGTTCTTCTCCTTGTGAGATTTGGAGCTTATGGTCATCTTCATGACAAGCTCGAGTTCATCGAACACGGAGTTCACATGCATCTTCTATGATGTTTTCAATGTTGGAGTTTATGCCGGTTCTTCATTCATAGAGGTTTCACATCTCTATACCTTTGGCATTTTTCTACAGCCTCTTAGTACTAGCTGTCATCTATCCAACAAGCTTGAGTTTGCTCAATTCGGAGCTAATTTGCAATAGTTATGGCAGTTCTGGTTTTGTTTTAGCCATCCGTTGCTGTGCTTGTGAGCTGGAGGCCACAAGCGGTAGTACCGCTCTGGCATGCGGCAGTACCGCTTATAAGTGGAAGTACCGCTGCTTAGTGCTGCGGCTACTACCGCGGCTTTTGGAACTCGGTTTTTGTGTCGGGTTTGCGCAGAAGTGCAACGGTAGTGTGAAGCGGTAGTACCGCCTGTAAGCGGTAGTACCGCCCACTACTACCGCTGCACTGCCGCTCCCTCCAGGTCTCAATGCACTCTCAGCGGAAGTGAAGCGGCAGTGGAGAGCAGCACTACTGCCTATAAGCGGTAGTACCGCTCAGGTGGGCGGTAGTACTGCTGTAGTAGTCCTACTGCTTCTCCCCTGTTCCTGCTCTGCTTCTGAGTATCCCCGAGCTGCAACCCTAGTGGTAGTACCGTTGGGGCGAGCCGTAGTACCGCTCTGGCTGCACTACCACCTCGTGGCTTCGTGCCATTGCACTGCTTTTGGGTTAGCGGTAGTACCGCTCTGTTGAGCGGTAGTACCACTCTATGCAGGCTAGGAGCAAGGCAAAGGTTGGATTTTTTTTCCCTACTATAAAAGGGGGTCTTCTTCCCCATTGAACCTTATCCTTCTATCTCATGTTCTTCCCCCATTGTTGACCTTCTTCGAGCTTGCTATTGATGTCTACTACGCAACCTTCTTCTTGTAGACTCGTGTTGGGCCTCCAAGCGCAGAGTTTTGTAGGACAGTAGCAATTTTTCCCTCAAGTGGATTACCTAAGGTTTATCAATCCGTGGGAGGCGTAGGATGAAGATGGTCTCTCTCAAACAACCCTGCAACCAAATAACAAAGAGTCTCTTGTGTCCCCAACACACCCAATACAATGGTAAATTGTATAGGTGCACTAGTTCGGCGAAGAGATGGTGATACAAGTGTAATATGGATGGTAGATATAGGTTTTTGTAATCTGAAAATATAAGAACAGCAAGGTAACTAGTAACAAAAGTGAGTAAAAACGGTATTGCAATGCTTGAAAACAAGGCCTAGGGTTCATACTTTCACTAGCGCAAGTTCTCTCAACAATGATAACATAATTGGATCATATAACAATCCCTCAACGTGCAACAAAGAATCACTCCAAAGTTTCTATCGGAGAACGTAGGACGAAAACGTGCATCAACCCATATGCATAGATTACCCCAATGTCACCTCGGGAATCCGCGAGTTGAGTGCCAAAACATACATCAAGTAAATCAATAGAACATCCCATTGTCACCACAGATATCCCATCGCAAGACATACATCAAGTGTTCTCAAATCCAATACTGAATCCAACATAACGGAACCTCAAAGAGCAAGACTCAATTCATCACAACAAGAGATAGAGAGGGAAGAAACACCATATGATCCAACTATAATAACAAAGCTCGCGGTACATCAAGATTGTGCCAAATCAAGAACACGAGAGAGAGAGATCAAACACATAGCTACTGGTACATACCCTCAGCCCCGAGGGTGAACTACTCCCTCCTCGTCATGGAGACCGCTGGGATGATGAAGATGGCCATCCGTGATGGTTTCCCCCTCCGGCAGGGTGCCGGAACGGGCTCCCAATTGGTTTTTCGTGGCTATAGAGGCTTGCGGTGGCGGAACTCCCGATCTAGGTTTCTTTCTGGGGGTTTCTAGATTTATAGGAATTTTTGGCGTCGGTTTCAAGTCAGGGGGGGTCCACGAGGCAGTGACAAGGTAGGGGGGCACGCCCTAGGGGGGCGCCCTCCACCCTTGTGGATGCCTCGTGGCTCCTCTGGTCCATCTTCGATACTCCGTGGGCTTCTTCTGGTCCATAAAAAATTGTCGTAAAGTTTCAGCTCATTTGGACTCCGTTTGGTATTCCTTTTCTATAAAACTCAAAAACAAGGAAAAAACAGAAACTGGCACTGGGCTCTAGGTTAATAGGTTAGTCCCAAAAATAATATAAAATAGCATATAAATGCATATAAAACATCCAAAACAGATAATATAATAGCATGGAACAATAAAAAATTATAGATACGTTGGAGACGTATCAAGCATCCCCAAGCTTAATTCCTGCTTGTCCTCGAGTAGGTAAATGATAAAAACAGAATTTTTGATGTGGAATGCTACCTAACATATTTATCCATTAATCTTCTTTATTGTGGCAAGAATATTCAGATCCATAAGATTCAAAACAAAAGTTTAATATTGACATAAAGACAATAATACTTCAAGCATACTAATAAAGCAATCATGTCTTCTCAAAATAACATGGCCAAAGAAAGTTATCCCTACAAAATCATATAGTCTGGCTATGCTCCATCTTCATCACACAAAGTATTAAATCATGCACAACCCCGATGACAAGCCAAGCAATTGTTTCATAAATTTCATGTTCTCAAACTTTTTCAACTTTCACGTAATACATGAGCGTGAGCCATGGACATAACATTATAGGTGGAATAGAATATGGTGGTTGTGGAGAAGACAAAAAGGAGATGGTCTCACATCAACTAGGCGTATCAATGGGCTATGAAGATGCCCATCAATAGATATCAATGTGAGTGAGATGGGATTGCCATGCAACGGATGCACTAGAGCTATAAGTGTATGAAAGCTCAAAAAGAAACTAAGTGGGTGTGCATCCAACTCGCTTGCTCACGAGGACCTAGGGCAATTTGAGGAAGCCCATCATTGGAATATACAAGCCAATTTCTATAATGAAAAATTCCCACTAGTATATGAAAGTGATAATATAGGAGATTCTCTATCATGAAGATCATGGTGCTACTTTGAAGCACAAGTGTGGAAAAAGGATAGTAGCATTGTCCCTTCTCTCTTTTCTCTCATTTTTTTATTTTGGGATCTTTGGGCTCTTTTTTTTTCTCTCCCTTTTTTCTTTTTTTTTTATTTTTCGTCCGGAGTCTCATCCCGACTTGTGGGGGAATCATAGTTTCCATCATCCTTTCCTCACATGGGACAGTGCTCTAATAATGATGATCATCACACTTTTATTTACTTTACAACTCAAGAATTACAACTTGATACTAGAACAAATATATGAGTCTATATGAATGCCTCCGGCGGTGTACCGGGATGTGCAATGACTCAAGAGTGACATGTATAAAAATATGAATGGTGGCCTTGCCACAAATACGATGTCAACTACATGATCATGCAAAGCAATATGACAATGATGAAGCGTGTCATAATAAACGGAACGGTGGAAGTTGCATGACAATATATCTCGGAATGGCTATGGAAATGCCATAATAGGTAGGTATGGTGGCTGTTTTGAGGAAGGTATATGGTGGGCGTAATGCACCGGCGAAAGTTGCGTGGTACTAGAGAGGCTAGCAATGGTGGAAGGGTGAGAGTGCGTATATTCCATGGACTCAGCATTAGTCATAAAGAACTCACATACTTATTGCAAAAATCTATTAGTCATTGAAACAAAGTACTACACGCATGCTCCTAGGGGGATAGATTGGTAGGAAAAGACCATCGCTCATCCCCGACCGCCACTCATAAGGAAGACAATCAATAAATAAATCATGCTCCGACTTCATCACATAACGGTTCACCATACGTGCATGCTACGGGAATCACAAACTTTAACACAAGTATTTCTACCAATCCACAATTACTCACTAGCATGACTCTAATATCACCATCTTTATATCTCAAAACAATCATAAGGAATCAAACTTCTCATAGTATTCAATGCACTTTTATATGAAAGTTTTTATTATATCCCTCTTGGATGCCCATCATATTAGGACTAAATTCATAACCTAAGAAAATTACCATGCTGTTTAAGACTCTCAAAATGATATAAGTGAAGCATGAGAGTTCATCAATTTCTTCAAAATAAAAGCACCGTCGTGCTCTAAAAATATATAAGTGAAGCACTAGAGCAACCGACAAACTACTCCAAAAAGATATAAATGAAGATCAATGAGTAGTCAAATAATTATGTAGCTGTGTGAGGACTCTCTCTCATTTCAATTTTAGATCTTAAGTATTTTATTCAAACAGCAAGAAAAAAAAATAACATTCTAAAAATAGCACACATCATGTGAAGAAGTAAAAACTTAGGCTCAACCGATACTAACCGATAATTCTTGATGAAGAAAGGTGGGATGCCAACCGGGGCATCCCCAAGCTTAGATGCTCGAGACTTCTTGAAATATTACCTAGGGATGCCTTGGGCATGCCCAAGCTTAAGCTTTTGTGCCTCCTTAATTCCTTTTATATCACGGTTTCCCTAATTCTTAAAAAACTTCATCCACACAAAACTTAACAAGAACTCGTGAGATAAGTTAGTATAAATCAAGTGCAAAAACCTTATCATTCTCTACTGTATCAAATCACTAAAATTATTATTTAACATTGCATACTAAATGCCTCTGCATATTTAATACTCCTATCCTCAAATAGAATCATTAAACAAGCAAACATATGCAAACAATGCAAACATAACAGCAATCTGTCTAAACAGGACAGTCTGTAAAGAGTGCAATTTTACTCATACTTACCTAACTCCAATTTTTTTTAAAAATAACCACACTGTATAAAAAATTTTGTTACTAGTTGTGTAAAAATTTCAAGATTTTATCATGTTCTGACTTTCCATAAGAATTCAGACAATGATAGAAAACTTTCTGTTTTCAAAACAGCAACATATAAACTCGCAAAATAAGCATGGTAAAGGCTAAACTTGACACTTTTAATGAAATAAAAGGTAAAAAACTTATTATAAATAACAGAAAGCAAATATAAACAAAATAAAATGATTCTCCAAGCAAAACACATATCATGGGACGAATAAAAATATAGCTCCAAGTAAGGTTACCGATAATGTTGAAGACGAAAGAGTGGATGCCTTCCGGGGCATCCCCAAGCTTAGTTGCTTGGATCTTCCTTGAATATTATCTTGGGGTGCCTTGGGCATCCCCAAGCTTAGTGTCTTGTCACTCCTTATTCTCCTCATATTGATTTCTCACCTAAAACTTGAAAACTTCAATCACACAAAACTTAACAAAACCTTCGTGAGATCCGTTAGTATAATAAAACAAATCATTCACTTGGGTACTGTCAAAGACAAGATTCATAATTGTTCTCACACGATGCCTACTGTACCCTATCATTTCTACAATTTATATTAAGCAATATAAGCCATAAAAACTAGAAAACAAGCAAACTATGCTTCGAAAACAGAATCTGTCAAAAACAGAACAGTACGTAAAGATCTGAATTAAGGTCATAATTCTGTAACTTCAAAAATTCTGAAAATTCGGGCAACGTAGAAAATTTGTATAAAAATCCTCTGTAAGAAATTCAGAGTTTTTCCATTTTCCAGTGAAATATAGGAATTTCTGTACTGGACGCAAAAGTTTCTGTTTTTGCACAGAATCAAGTCAACTATCATCCACACTACCCCAAAGGCTTTACTTGGCACTTTATTCAAACAAAATCTATAAAACATGATTAATACAGTAGATTAATCATGTGAACACACAAAAACAGTAGGGGAAAATATTGGGTTGTCTCCCAACAAGCGCTTTTCTTTAATGCCTTTTTAGCTAGGCATGATGATTTCAATGATGCTCACATAAAAGATAAGAATTGAAACATAATGGGAGCATCATGAAGCATATGACTAGCACATTTAAGTCTAACCCACTTCCTATGCATAGGTATTTTGTGAGCAAACAATTTATGGGAGCAATAATCAACTAGCATAGGAAGGCAAAACAAACATGACTTCAAGATTTTCAACACATAGAGAGGAAACTTGATATTATTGCAATACCTACAAGCATATGTTCCCCCCTCATAATAATTTTCAGTAGCATCATGAATGAATTCAACAATATAACTATCACATAAAGCATTCTTTTCATGATCCACAAGCATAGAAATTTTATTACTCTCCACATAAGCAAATTTATTCTCATGAATAGTAGTGGGAGCAAACTCAACAAAATAACTATCATGTGAGGCATAATCCAATTGAAAATTAAAATCATGATGACAAGTTTCATGGTTATCATTATTCTTTATATCATACATGTCATCACAATAATCATCATAGATAGCAACTTTGTTCTCATAATCAATTGGAACCTCTTCCAAAATAGTGGATTCATCACTAAATAAAGTCATGACCTCTACAAATCCACTTTTATCAATACTGTGAAAAGATTCAACACCCTCCAAAATAGTGGGATCATTAGTACCTAGAGTTGACACTCTTCCAAACCCACTTTCATCAATATAATCATCATAAATAGGAGGCATGCTATCATCATAATAAATATTCTCATCAAAACTTGGGAGACTAAAAATATCATCTTCATCAAACATAGCATCCCCAAGCTTATGGCTTTGCATATCATTAGCATCATGGATATTCAAATAATTCATACCAACAACATTGCAATCATGCTCATCATTCAGAGATTTAGTGCCAAACATTTTATTGACTTCTTCTTCTAGCACTTGAGCACAATTTTCCTTTCCATCATTTTCACGAAAGACATTAAAAAGATGAAGCATATGAGGCAACCTCAATTCCATTTTTTTTAGTTTTCTTTTATAGACTAAACTAGTGATAAAACAAGAAACTAAAAGATTTGATTGCAAGATCTAAAGATATACCTTCAAGCACTCACCTCCCCGGCAACGGCGCCAGAAAAGAGTTTGATGTCTACTACGCAACCTTCTTCTTGTAGACTCGTGTTGGGCCTCCAAGTGCAGAGTTTTGTAGGACAGTAGCAAATTTTCCCTCAAGTGGATGACTTAAGGTTTATCAATCTGTGGGAGGTGTAGGATGAAGATGGTATCTCTCAAACAACCCTGCAACCAAATAACAAAGAGTCTCTTGTGTCCCCAACACACCCAATACAATGGTAAATTGTATAGGTGCACTAGTTCGGCGAAGAGATGGTGATACAAGTGTAATATGGATGGTAGATATAGGTCTTTGTAATCTGAAAATATAAAAACAGCAAGGTAACTAGTAACAAAAGTGAGTAAAAACGGTATTGCAATGCTTGAAAACAAGGCCTAGGGCTCATACTTTCACTAGCGCAAGTTCTCTCAACAATGATAACATAATTGGATCATATAACAATCCCTCAACATGCAACAAAGAATCACTCCAAAGTTTCTATCGAAGAACGTAGGACGAAAATGTGCATCAACCCCTATGCATAGATTACCCCAATGTCACCTCGGGAATCCGCGAGTTGAGTGCCAAAACATACATCAAGTAAATCAATAGAACATCCCATTGTCACCACAGATATCCCATCGCAAGACATACATCAAGTGTTCTCAAATCCAATACTCAATCTAACATAATGGAACCTCAAAGAGCAAGACTCAATTCATCACAACAAGAGATAGAGAGGGAAGAAACACCATATGATCCAACTATAATAACAAAGCTCGCGGTACATCAAGATCGTGCCAAATCAAGAACACGAGAGAGAGAGAGAGATCAAACACATAGCTACTGGTACATACCCCTCAGCCCCGAGGGTGAACTACTCCCTCCTCGTCATGGAGACCTCCGGGATGATGAAGTTGGCCACCGGTGATGGTTTCCCCCTCTGGCAGGGTGCCAGAACAGGCTCCCGATTGGTTTTTCGTGGCTACAGAGGCTTGCGGCGGCGGAACTCCCGATCTAGGTTTCTTTCTGGGGGTTTATGGATTTATAGGAATTTTTGGCATCGGTTTCAAGTCAGGGGGTCCACGAGGCAGCGGCAAGGTAGGGGGGCACGCCCTAGGGGGGGCGCGCCCTCCACCCTTGTGGATGCCTCGTGGCTCCTCTGGTCCATCTCCGATACTCCGTGGGCTTCTTCTGGTCCATAGAAAATCATCGTAAAGTTTCAGCTCGTTTGGACTCCATTTGGTATTCCTTTTCTATAAAACTCAAAAACAAGGAAAAAACAAAAATTGGCACTAGGCTCTAGGTTAATAGGTTAGTCCCAAAAATAATATAAAATAGCATATAAAACATCCAAAACAGATAATATAATAGCATGGAACAATCAAAAATTATAGATACGTTGGAGACGTATCAGGTATCTCTCAATCCCTCCATGGATTCTTGCTGGTTTTTGGGGGGAAAGAGAGAGGAGATCTAGATCCACATTTCCACCAATCACTTTCTCCTCTATGTGAGGGGAACCCCTTGGATCTAGATCTTGGAGTTCTTGGTGCTCTCCTTCTTGTTCTTCCTCTCATTTTCCTCCATAGCTTTTGATGCTTGAAGGAAATATGCCCTAGAGGCAATAATAAAGTTGTTATTTTATATTTCCTTATTCATGATAAATGTTTATTATTCATGCTATAATTGTATTGATCGAAAACTTAAATACATGTGTGAATACATAAACAAATACCGTGTCCCTAGTAAGCCTCTACTAGACTAGCTCGTTGATCAAAGATGGTTAAGGTTTCCTAACCATAGACATGTGTTGTAATTTGATAATGGGATCACATCATTAGGAGAATGATGTGATGGACAAGACCCATCCATTAGCTTAGCATATTGATCGTTCAGTTTATTGCTATTGCTTTCTTCATGCCAAATACATATTCCTTCGACTATGAGATTATGCAACTCCCGGATACTGGAGGAATACCTTGTGTGCTATCAAACATCACAACGTAACTGGGTGATCATAAAGATGCTCTACAGGTATCTTCGAAGGTGTTTGTTGAGTTGGCATAGATCGAGATTAGGATTTGTCACTCCGAGTATCGGAGAGGTATCTCTGGGCCCTCTCAGTAATACACATCATAAGAAGCCTTGCAAGCAAAGTGATTAATGAGTTATTTGCAAGATGATGTATTACGGAACGAGTAAGGAAACTTGCCGATAACGAGATTGAACTAGGTATGAAGATACCGACGATCAAATCTCGGGCAAGTAACATACCGATGGACAAAGGGAATTACGTATGTTGTCATAAGGTTCGACCGATAAAGGTCTTCGTAGAATATATAGGAGCCAATATGGGCATCCAGGTTCCACTATTGGTTATTGACCGGAGAGGTGTCTCGGTCATGTCTACATAGTTCTCGAACCCATAGGGTCCGCACGCTTAACGTTCGTTAACGATATAGTGTTATATGAGTTTTATGATTTGGTGACCGAATGTTGTTCGGAGTCCTGGATGAGATCGCGGACGTGACGAGGAGTCTCAAAATGGTCGAGACATAAAAATTGATATATAGGACGATAGTATTCGGACACCGGAAGTGTTTCGGAGTGTACCGGGTAGTCATCGGAGTACCAGAGGGGTTACCGGACACCCCTAGGAGGGTAATGGGCCTATTGGGCCATTAGAGGGGAGCACACCAGCCACAAGGGGCTGGCGCACCCCCTATGGCAGCCGCCCAAGTGGGGGAAAGGAAACAGGGGGGATTCGGCCTCCCCCTTCCTTCTCTCTTCCCTCTTTCCTTTCCCCTCCGATAAATATGGTAAGGGGGGCACCACTTGGGAGGGACCCCAAGTAGGATTCGGCCTACTTGGGGGCGCCTCCTGGCTGCTCCCTCCTCCCCCCACCTATATATATGTGGGAGGGGGTGCCTATCATAACCACAACAATTGCTTAGCCGTGTGCGGCGCCCCCCTCCACCGTTTACACCCCGGTCATATTTTCGTAGTGCTTAGGCGAAGCCCTGCGGAGATAGCTTCACCATCACCGTCACCACGCCGTCGTGCTGCTGGAACTCATCCACTACCTCTCCGTCTTGCTGGATCAAGAAGGCAGAGGACGTCACCGAGCTGAACGTGTGCTGAACGCGGAGGTGCCGTACGTTCAGTACTCGATCAGTTGGAGCGTGAAGAAGTTCGACTCCATCAACCGAGTTAACAAACGCTTCCGCTTACGGTCTACGAGGGTACATAGACACACTCTCCCCCCTCGTTGCTATGCATATCCATGGATAGATCTTGCGTGTGCGTAGAATTTTTTTTGTTTTCCATGCAACGTTTCCCAACAGTGGCATCCGAGCCAGGTCTATGCGTAGATGATATGCACGAGTAGAACACAAAGAGTTGTGGGCGGTGATAGTCATACTGCTTACCACCAACGTCTTATTTTCATTCGGCGGTATTGTGAGATGAAGCAGCCCGGACCAACCTTACATGTCCAAGCACATGAGACCGGTTCCACCGACTAACATGCAACTAGTTTTGCATAAAGGTGGCTGGTGGGTGTCTGTTTCTCCTACTTTAGTTGAATCGAATTTGACTACGGCCGGTCCTTGAAGAAGGTTAAAACAGCAAACTTGATGAATCACCGTTGTGGTTTTTGCGTAGGCACTATAGGAATCAGGCACTTTGCCGTCTGCCATGGCTGACGGCAAAGACATGCCTGGCGGATGGCAAAGGCCTTTGCCGTCAGCCAGCAGACTGTTGACGCTCAAAAGTGGCACAATCATAAAAGTTGCTTTAAGCTATGTCAAGATTAATTCAAACTTATGATTGGAAGTCACCATGGGATGGCTTTCTTCTAAAAGATCAAGATGGATATGAAGGTGTTCTAAAACGGAGCTCGGATGCAAAAGTTATGACAAGTTCGGAGATGCTCATGTTGACACCAGATTAAAGAATGGCTTGAAACCCAATTAATATGGCCTCAAATGGAAACAGTTTCAACATGAAAGTTATGCGTCTCGTCGAAACGGTTGATTTTGATATAAAAATCATCCCAATCCGAGTTCGTATGCAAAAATTAGAGCCATCGGAATGCAGCCCTGTCAGGAGCAAAATATGGCGCGCCCCACCAGACACCTTGTGTGATGGGTAGCGCGAATAATAGCCTATTTTGCGCGAGCGATTTGACCCTCAAGATTACCTCTGATCAAAAAACGTTCAACATAAAAGTTGTTCGTCTCGTCAAAATGGTCAACTTTGCTTTTGGGCACATTTTCATCCGAGGTCGTTTACCACCTCAAAAAAGACCCGCAAGGTGCAGCCAGAAAACTTGCCGGGATGGAAACCTTGCCGGAGAAATCCTGCCGGGAACAGTAACCTTGCCGGGGTGAGAAAACTTGACGGGATGGAAACCTTGCCGGGAACAGTAATCTTGCCGGGGTGAGAAAACTTGACGGGATGGAAACCTTGCCGGGGAAATCTTGCCGGGAACAGTAACCTTGCCGGGGTGAGAAAACTTGACGGGATGGAAACCTTGCCGGGGAAATCTTGCCGGGAACAGTAACCTTGTCGGGGTGAGAAAACTGCCAGGATGGAAACCTTGCCGGAGAAATCTTGCCGGGAACAGTAGAAACTGTCAAGGCCAATCCGACCAGATGCTGAAGATGGGCTTAAATACTTATCTAGATGGCCTCAGATGAAAAAGTGTTCAACATGAAAGTTGTTCGTAACGTCGAAACGGTGAACTTTGCTTTTGGAGTCATCATCATATGACATAGTATACGACCTGCAGAGATGCTACAAGAGTCAGGCGATCCAGTCAGCTACATGAACGAGTCCGACCCAAAATTAAAGATGACCCCGTGGAGTATTCAAGATGGCCTTATTTGGGAAAGTGATCAACATACGGATTGTCGGCCTCGTCGAAATGCACAAAATTGATATTTGGCCGTCTCCATCGGAAGTCATATGCAGATTTCACGGCCCACGCAAGGAAGACAGAAGATTGGACCAGATTCGGGATGGATCTGAGTGGGACCAGAACTAGGACTCTAGGACGTGAATTGATGTAATTTTCTTGTAAGGAAAGCCTAGATTGAATCCTTTGCTTGTACGGGAAGTCCAGCCGCCTCTTATATATGTTGGGGGTGACGACCGATTGAAGAACACACAATCGAACAAATCAATAGACTACTTTTTATCTACGTTTTATCTCTCCATCGTTTTTCTTCCTCGTTCTTCGCTGTTCCTCGAGTTTGAGAGCTGCGAATCCCGAGGCTCTAGGGGTGAGAGAATTGACCTAGGGCAGCCCATTGCCGCCGCGCGCCCTGACGGGGTCCCTCCCGGGCGTGTGGGGTTTCGGGTCTCCAAAAGCGCCCGCCGACTGTCCTGCGTATCGCGCTGTCGGTCGGGTCTCCTTTGACATGAGCTGCGGTGCATCACCCCCGGCGTCGAGGGTACACGTGACGTGTTCGTGTGTCAACACACTTTTTGGCGACTCCGCTGGGGAAGAAGATCAATCATCATCATCCACCATGTCCGATCTTCCCAAGCCATCTGAGGTAGACGCCGATAACATCATTAAGCCCAGTCTTGATGAGATATCGGCCGATCATCGCCAAGTCTATGAGGAGTACAAGAAGGCACGCGAGGAGAAGGACTTGCAGGAATTCCTTGCAAAGTTCAAGAAGGATTGCCAAGGCAACATCACTCCGATTGAAGAAATCAAGTTCCCTCCTCTTCAAGCCGAGCAGGTTAAATCCTCTGTAAGTACTGCCTTCTCTCCTGAGCAGTGGGCTGAGATTGAGAGTCGTATTGCTGATGGTAACAATCTGGTTTATCAAACTTTCCTAGAAAATACTCATGCTCAGAAGAATATATCTCAATCATCTAGTGGTAATGGTGGTATAGCTGCTAATGTGCAAAACCCTAATCTGGCTTTACCTATTTCATCGGCGCCTCCTGTGCCGATGACTTATTATCCTACCCAAACCAATCAGATTGTGGCTGCACCCATTAATCCTATCATGAACATGCCAGGTTTGGTGGCAACGCCGAACCAAACCCTACCTACAGGTACAACCACTCGGCCACTACCGAACTATGGTTCGGCGTACATGCCACAATTCCTACCTACAGCTAGTAGTCATACTGCTCCTATGCCACTGCAACAAACTTCATCGTCTACTACAGACGATGCTTTAGCTAATCTTAGAGAGGAGATGGCTAAGATGCTCCGAGAGAATTTTGGAGTTGAGTTGCCAAGGAACCGTATTTACCAAAAGCCATATCCAGAATACTTTGATGCCATTCAATGCCCTCAGGGATATAAAATTCCAGATTTTGTTAAGTTTAATGGAGAGGGTACAAAAACCACATGGGAGCATGTTAGTCAATACTTGGCACAATTAGGTGAAGCAGGCTCACTAAATGAATTGAAAGTGCATTTATTTCCTTTATCATTAACTGGTACCGCATTTTCATGGTTTTCTTCTTTACCACATGGTTCCATTCGAGTTTGGTCGTAGCTAGAGCAGAAGTTTCATGATCACTTTTATAGTAGCAATAACGAGCTTAAGTTATCACATCTTACATCAGTTAGACAAAAGCATGATGAATCGATCTCTGATTACGTCAAAAGATTTAGAGATACAAAAAACCGGTGCTATAGTTTGGTGATAACCGAGAGAGATTTGGCTGATCTTGTGCTTAGTGGTTTGAAAATTCCCATTAGAGAAAAGCTAGAGGGATATGAGTTTTTAAATGTCAACCAAGTCTTACAAAGGGATTTGGCTCAAGAAAGCCGAAGCAAAGAGCTCAAAGAAGTGCATAGATATAAAGCTGATCGTCCTAAGATGAACATGGTTGAATATGATAGTGATCACTCGGACGATGAGGGTGATATTTATGCTACTGAATTTGTTTGGCCATCTAAGGCCAAACCCTTCACTTGCAATGATCTGAAACCGATTCATAAGAATCGTGATGAAGAGATGAAGTTTACTTTTAACATTGCCAAGTGTGATAAAATATTTGATGCTTTGCTGCAAGCCAAAATTATTAGAATATCTCATACTTTACCGCCGTTTGAAGAGCTGAAACGGCGCGCTTATTGCAAGTATCATAATTCTTTTTCTCATGCTACTAATGATTGCAATGTTTTTTGACGACAGATACAATCGGCCATCAATGATGGATGATTGAACTTTTCTGAGATGCAAGTTGATAAACAGCCCTTTCCAATGAATACCATGGATTTGGAAGGGAAGAAGCTGCTCATTCGGCCGGAGGTAGCCGAATCTGCTAATAAAGCTAATGTCATTGTTGGTCAGCCCAGGAAAGATAAGGAGAGCGACAAGGTCTTGGGGAGACAAGTCGTGCTTGACAAGCAACCCGGTGGCAAGGAAATAATCAAGATCACCATTAAGAATCCTGCACTCGGGGGGCAACCGCAAGTGCAAGAAAATACTCGTGTTAAATTTGTTAAGCCCAAGAGTCCAGAGGTTGGCAAGTGGAAGACGAATGAAGCTAAAGTGCAGCGCAAGAAGATCAAGCCAACTTTTGATATGTTGTTGTCCAAATATGCCAGTCAAGCGGCCGGTTCTAGCTCTAACCGGTCATCAAATTTGAAGCGCTCAAGGTCACCTCCTCGAGAAGAATTTCAGCATCATACAAGGCCATATGGGTCGTGGGCACCGGGACCATGGATGCCGCCACCCCCCTATGCGCCATACTACATGGGAGACTTCAATGGAGGATGGTGGCAGCCCCCAATGGCCCCTTATGCTTTTCATCCGGGTTGGGCAGAACCAAGGAGGCCCGTTCATGAGAGACTTTCTTATCCCACACGAGGCCGTTTGAACAATGGTGTCAATCAGCCAATGCAAGATAATCAAAAAAGGGTTGGCAAGCAAGTGTGGCGTGCTAAATCACCAAGTGCAGAAATTTCAGAGCCTAGCAAGCAAAAGGAGAAGAATACTAGTGGTGAAACTATTATGATAGGCACTAAAGAATTGACAATCAAAGAGCCGATTATTGTTGAAAAACCGGCTGGTTCCAGTAAAGATGTGGCTGTTGTCCAGCAGGGTCCCATGGCTAATGATCATGAAGCTAGCACAAGCAAGGCCAAGTCGAGGGATCCAAAATATACTCAGCCTAAGTGGTGTCCTTCCGGTCTGACCAAGGCACAAAAAAGAAGACTGCAGCGCATGAGGAGTCAAGAGATGGCAGAACAGGAGGCCGAGAAGCAAAGAGATAAATTGTTCAAAGACATTCGGCCCATGGTACCCCCAAAACAAGTGTGGAGGCCAAAGCAAAAGGAAAACATAGCAGCTTCTGCATTGATCATAGCAATACCTACACCACCAACGGAGGACGATGCAACTACTATTACATCATCCACTTTGCCTGCTGCTTCCTCTTCCCTTGGAGATATTTTGGAGTCAGTGGACATGCTTGCGGAAGGAGATGAAATGCTTGATTATGAGTCTACACCGGTTCATGAAGGTATGGATATTAATATGGTGTATTACTTACCCGCTGAATTTCATGCTATAGATGAAGAAGGGGAAGTGGCTCAGCTAGATTTTGGTCCTAAAAATGCTATATTCGAAAAGCCAAAAGAACCGGTGACGCACTTGAAGCCATTGTTCCTTAAAGGTCATATTAATGGATCGCCGGTGGCTAGAATGCTTGTCGACCGTGGTGCTGTGGTGAATCTTATGCCATATTCGGTTTTCAAAAAATTGGGGCTGCGTGATGAAGAGTTAATAAAGACCAACATGGTGCTTAATGGATTTGAAGGCAAAGAGAAAACTGAAGCCAAAGGTGTAATGTATGTGGAGCTTACGGTGGGAAGCAAAACTTTGGCTACCGCATTCTTTGTCGCCGAGGTGCAAGGTAACTACAATGTGATATTAGGCCGCGATTGGGTTCATGCAAACCAATGCATGCCATCTACTATGCACCCGTTTTTAATTCAATGGGTTGATGATGAAGTAGAAGTCATTCATGCGGATAATTCGGCTTGTGTTGCTTTGGCCGATGCATCAGTGGATTGGCAACATCCCAATGCTACTTGCTTGACGGGGCGCGACTTATCAGAATTTGATTTTCTGAGTGCCACAAAAAGTGGTTTCGTGCCCGTTTCTTTAAAGCCGGTTGGTGGTAATCGGCTCCAAGTTATGATGTATTTAAATTGATTCTAACTCAGATTGGTTGCAAAAGCGTCTTGTTGAATATCGGTCCAATGAGAACGATATGTATGAGTCTATAGAGGAGTTAGATGATATGGATAAATTAGGACAAGGTTTTACGTCGGCCGATCCATTAGAAGAGATAGACATAGGAGATGGTTCAATTCCTAGGCCGACATTTGTAAACAAAAATTTAAGAGCTGATCATAAAGCTAAGTTGATCGAGCTATTGAAAGAATATGTTTGTTGCTTTGCATGGGAATATCATGAGATGCCAGGTTTAAACCGAGAGCTAGTGGAGCATCGGTTACCTATAAAGGCTAGTTTTAGACCGTACAAACAATCGGCCAGAAAGTTTAACCCAAAAACATATGACCGGATCAAGGAAGAGATCGGTCGTTTGCTTAAAGCTAATTTTATTAGACCTTGCAGGTATGCCGAGTGGATTTCTAACATTGTACCAGTAGAGAAGAAAGGCTCCGGCAAGTTGAGGGTGTGCATTGATTTCAGAGATTTGAATAGAGCTACACCTAAAGATGAGTATCCCATGCCAATAGCTGATATGCTTATTAATGATGCTTCTGGACATAAGGTCATTAGCTTTCTTGATGGTAATGCGGGGTATAACCAGATTTTTATGGCCGAAGAGGACATGTCCAAAACAGCTTTTCGATGTCCTGGTTTCCTTGGTTTATTTGAGTGGACAGTGATGACCTTTGGATTAAAGAATGTCGGTGCCACGATCAAAGGGCTATGAATTTAATTTTTCATGATTTACTTGGTGTTATACTTGAGGTTTATATTGATGATATTGTTGTCAAATCGGATGCTTTCGAATCTCATCTAGCCGATTTGCGCTTAGCTTTTGAAAGAATGAAAAAATATGGACTGAAGATGAATCCTTTGAAGTGTGCATTTGGCGTGTCGGCTGGGAAGTTTTTGGGTTTCATTATTCATGAAGATGGCATAGAGATTGATCCCAAAAAGATAGAGGCTATACAGAAAGTGGAGGCTCCAACATGCAAGAGAGATATGCAAAAGTTCCTTGGCAAGGTCAATTATTTGAGAAGGTTCATTGCTAATCTGTCAGGGAAAGTTGATGCATTTACTCCTATCCTTCGGTTAAAGAATGATGTTGATTTCACTTGGGGGGCAAAACAGCAAGAAGCATTTGATATGATCAAGAACTATTTGTGCACGCCTCCAGTGATGAAAGCGCCCAAGCATAGGGAACCCTTTAAGCTTTACATTGCAGCAGAAGAAGGTGTTATTGGTGCTGTTTTGACTCAAGAAACCGAAGGAAAAGAGCATGCTATTACATATTTGAGCAGGCGTTTATTGGACGCCGAGACAAGGTATACATTTATTGAAAAACTATGCCTATGCTTATATTATGCTTGCACAAAATTGAGACATTATTTGGTGCCGAGTGAATGCATAGTAGCTTGTCAAACTGATGTCATTAAATACATGTTGCATAGGCCAATTCTTAGTGGTAGAATTGGCAAGTGGGCATATGCTTTGATTGAATATGATTTGGCTTATGAATCTCTAAAATCCATGAAAGGCCAAATCGTTGCTAATTTTATTGTTGAGCATCGGATTAATGACAAGCATGATGTTGATATAAACCTTGTCTCATTAGTACCATGGAGATTATATTTTGATGGTTCAGTTTGTAGCAGTGGCCAAGGTGTTGGTATTGTTTATATATCTCCTCATGGTGCTGTTTTTGAAGCCTCATGCCGCTTAGAATATTTTTGCACAAACAATCAAGCCGAATATGAGGCATTGTTATTCGGCCTGGAGATGTTGCTTGCCATAGGTGCTACACATATTGAGGCTTTTGGTGATTCGTTATTAGTAGTGTAACAAATATCCAAAGTCTTTCAATGTTTTGACGAATCACTTAATGTTTATCTTGATAAATGTCTAGATATAATTTCTACTTTGGATTATTTTAGCATTGCTCATATATCTAGACATGACAATTGGAGAGCAAATGAGTTGGCACAACAAGCATCCAGCTATCATGTTGATCATGGCATGTTTCATATTTCTCAGAAGCCGATGTCTTGTCTTCCAAATATGGGAGAGGCCGAACCAGAGCCCACTGATTCGGCCACTAACAAAAAATCTAGTGCAGGTGAAAATCATGACTGGAGGAAGCCCATTATGGATTACTTGCGCGGTCCGAGTGAAAGGGTGGACAGGACTATTCGGCGTATGACTTTCAAATATACAATAAGAGATGGTGGTCTTTATCGCCGAACGGTTGAAGTTGTTCTTTTGAAGTGCTTGGACGAGGACCAAGCAAGAGTTGCTATGGGAGAAGTACATGAAGGCATTTGTGGTACTCATCAGTCGGCTCCCAAGATGAAGTGGTTCTTGCGACGTGCTGGATTTTATTGGCCGACCATGATCAATGATTGCTTCAGGTACTATAAAGGGTGTGAAGCTTGTCAAAAATTTGGTGATATTCAATTGGCTCCTGCTGCTATGTTACATCCTATTATCAAGCCGTGGCCTTTTAGAGGATGGGGTTTAGATTTCATTGGGAAAATTCATCCATCTTCCTCGAAGGGGCATCGGTTCGTGTTGGTGGCAACCGATTATTTCACCAAGTGGTCTGAAGCAGTACCTCTCAAGAACATGACACATACGAAGGTAATTCAATTCATGACAGAGCACATTATTCATAGATTCGGTGTTCCTCAGACATTGACTACAGATCAAGGTTCGTCTTTCATGTCACATCAAGTTAGAGAATTTGCCGAATCATATAACATAAAGTTGCTCAATTCATCTCCGTATTATGCCCAAGCTAATGGACAAGCTGAGTCTAGCAATAAGATATTGATCAAGCTCATCAAAAAGAAGATTAAGGATAATCCAAGAAAATGGCATGAGTTATTGTCTGAAGCTTTATGGGCACATAGAATCTCAAGGCATGGTGCTACCAAGGTAACTCCATATGAGCTAGTATACGGTCAAGAGGCTGTTTTACCAGTGGAAGTGAATTTGAGTGCTTTGAGAATAGCCAAACAAAATGATTTATCGGCAGTAGACTTTTATAATTTGATGATGGATAACATTGATGAAGTTGCCGATAAACGTTTGGCTGCTTTGAAGGCCATAGAGAGGGACAAGCTGAGGGTAGCAAGAGCTTACAATAAAAAGGTCAAGTTGAAGAATTTTCAGGTTGGCAATCTTGTGTGGAAAGTGATTCTGTCGATTGGTTCTAGAGATAGAAGATTCGGGAAGTGGTCTCCAAACTGGGAAGGTCCTTTTAGGATTGCAAGGATAGTTCCTGGAAATTCATATTTGGTGGAATCCATGCAAGGAGTATTATTACCTCGAGCTCTCAATGGCAGATATCTGAAGAAGTACCACCCGAGTGTGTGGCAAGAAGCCTGATTAGGCAATGGCCGATACATGATTATCGCCCTTAGCATAAACACGGCCGATACATAATTATCGCCCTAAGCACATATAAATGGCCGATGGAGTGTTGACATCGTCCTTAGAACAAACATGGTACAAGCTATTTTTCGGCACGCTAGCTTTGCCGAAAAACAGGGGGGCATGTGTTGACGCTCAAAAGTGGCACAATCGTAAAAGTTGCTTTAAGCTATGTCAAGATTAATTCAAACTTATGATTGGAAGTCATCATGGGATGGCTTTCTTCTAGAAGATCAAGATGGATATGAAGGTGTTGTAAAACGGAGCTCGGATGCAAAAGTTATGACAAGTTCGGAGATGCTCATGTTGACACCAGATTAAAGAATGGCTTGAAATCCAATTAATATGGCCTAAAATGGAAAAAGTTTCAACATGAAAGTTATGCGTCTCATCGAAACGGTTGATTTTGATATAAAAATTGTCCCAATCCGAGTTCGTATGCAAAAGTTAGAGCCATCGGAATGCAGCCCTGTCAGGAGCAAAATATGGCGCGCCCCACCAGACACCTTGTCTGATGGGTAGCGCGAATAATAGCCTATTTTGTGCGAGCGATTTGACCCTCAAGATGACCTCTGATCAAAAAACGTTCAACATAAAAGTTGTTTGTCTCGTCGAAACGGTCAACTTTGCTTTTGGGCACATTTTCATCCGAGGTCGTTTACCACCACAAAAAAGACCCGCAAGGTGCAGCCAGAAAACTTGCCGGGATGGAAACCTTGCTGGAGAAATCTTGCCGGGAACAGTAACCTTGCCGGGGTGAGAAAACTTGACGGGATGGAAACCTTGCCGGAGAAATCTTGCCGAGAACAGTAATCTTGCCGGGGTGAGAAAACTTGACGGGATGGAAACCTTGCCGGGGAAATCTTGCCGGGAAGAGTAACCTTGCCGGGGTGAGAAAACTTGACGGGATGGAAACCTTGCCGGGGAAACCTTGCCGGGAACAGTAACCTTGTCGGGGTGAGAAAACTGCCAGGATGGAAACCTTGCCGGAGAAATCTTGTCGGGAACAGTAGAAACTGTCAAGGCCAATCCGACCAAATGCTAAAGATGGGCTTAAATACTTATCTAGATGGCCTCGGATGAAAAAGTGTTCAACATGAAAGTTGTTCGTAATGTCGAAACGGTGAACTTTGCTTTTGGAGTCATCATCATCCGACATAGTATACGACCTGCAGAGACGCTACAAGAGTCAGGTGGTCCAGTCAGCTACATGAACGAGTCCGACCCAAAATTAAAGATGACCCCGTGGAGTATTCAAGATTGCCTTATTTGGGAAAGTGATCAACATACAGATTGTCGGCCTCGTCGAAACGCACAAAATTGATATTTGGACCGTCTCCATCGGAAGTCATATGCAGATTCCACGGCCCACGCAAGGAAGACAGAAGATTGGACCAGATTCGGGATGGATCCGAGTGGGACCAGAACTAGGACTCTAGGACGTGAATTG
Source organism: Thinopyrum elongatum (assembly GCA_011799875.1). Taxonomy (NCBI): domain Eukaryota; kingdom Viridiplantae; phylum Streptophyta; class Magnoliopsida; order Poales; family Poaceae; genus Thinopyrum; species Thinopyrum elongatum. The sequence continues at coordinate 514,992,920 of CM022299.1, forward strand.
ATGTAATTTTCTTGTAAGGAAAGCCTAGATTGAATCCTTTGCTTGTACAGGAAGTCCAGCCGCCTCTTATATATGTTGGGGGTGACGGCCGATTAAGAACACACAATCGAACAAATCAATAGACTACTTTTTATCTACGTTTTATCTCTCCATCGTTTTTCTTCCTCGTTCTTCGCTGTTCCTCGAGTTTGAGAGCTGCGAATCCCGAGGCTCTAGGGGCGAGCGAATCGAGCTTGGGCAGCCCATTGCCGCCGCGCACCCTGACGGGGTCCCTCCCGGGCGTGTGGGGTTTCGGGTCTCCAAAAGCGCCCGCCGACTGTCCTGCGTATCGCGCTGTCGGTCGGGTCTTCTTCGACGTGAGCTGCGGTGCATCACCCCTGGCGTCGAGGGTAAACGTGACGTGTTCGTGTGTCAACACAGACGGCACCACATCCGGCTGAGCAAGCTATGGCAAAGGGCACTTTGCCATCTGCTGGCAGACGGGAAAGATGCAAAGGTCTTTGCTGTCTGCCAGCAGACGGCAAAGGGCATGGATGGCACACGTGGCAGCTTAGGTCCGTTAAGGGGTTAACGGCGTGCTTTGCCGTCTGCTAGCAGACGGCAAAGACCTTTGCATCTTTGCCGTCTGCCAGCAGACGGCAAAGTGCCCAAATAGGCCAGCCCAGATGCCCCCCCCCCAGGTAGCTGCCACGTGGCATGCTATGCCGTCTGCTAGCAGACGGCAAAGATGCAAAGGTCTTTGCCGTCTGCCAGCAGACGGCAAAAGCAATTATATAGGCCAGCCCAGTGCCCCCAGGTTGCACAGGTAGCTGCCACGTGGCAGCTTTGCCGTCTGCTGGCTGATGGCAAAGCTCTTTGCCATCTGCCAGCAGACGGCAAAGTGCCTGTATAGCCCCTATTTTTTTTGTTTTTTCTTAAATTCAATCAATTTCACAGATATATATATATACACATTTGAAAATACTTTCAACAAGCATACCAACACATATACATACCAAATCATATCCCTGCCATATGGATATGATCATCCAACACATATACATACCGAATCAAAATTCCATATGCAACATATATAACTAGCCAACATATCCAACAACAAGCATACAATGGTTTCATCCACACATACATATATAGGTGGCAAGTTTCACATTGTTCATCCTACAAAATCAAAACAAAAAGGAAGGACAAGGAGAAGAGTAGACTCCATTAACGCAAGCTTCCTCATCTAAAGCAAATCTGCAAATTGGGAAAGAAGAAAGTTAGAAGAAGAAGAAGAAGAAGAAGAAGAAGAAGAAGAAGAAGAAGAAGTAGAAGAAGAAGAAGAAGAAGAATTTTTCTTCTCTTTCTTTTTCTCCTCTCCTCTTCTTTATCTTCTTCTTCTTCTAACTAAGGTAACCTAGGTAATTATGCCATCCTTTAGTTAAGCTAGGTAAAAATGCTAAGTGTAGGTCATTTTAGAGCTAAGCTAGGTAAATAGGTCATTTTGGAGCTTAGTAAAGTTATTATGTCATTTTCAAGGAAAATAAGCTAAGTCTATGTCATTTTGGAGGTAACCAAGATTATCATGCCATTTTTGACCTAAGTATGCTAAGTATGTCATAAATGAACTAAAGAAGCTAAGTATAGGTCATTTTTTAGCTAACCTAGGTAGTTATGCCATTTTTGAGCTAACTAAGCATATTTATTCATTTTGGAGGACAAAATGGTAAGTGTAGGTCATTTTAGAGCTATCCTAGTTAAAATCGGTCATTTTGGAGGTAGGTAAGGTTATTTTGTCATTTTGGAGGAAAATAAACTAATGATATGACAGTTTGGAGCTAAACCAAGGTTATTATGCCATTTTTTACCTAAGTATGCTAAGTATGTCATAAATGAACTAAAGAAGCTAAGTATAGGTCATGCTAACCTCGGTAGTTATGCCATTTTTTAGCTAACTAAGCATATTTATTCATTTTGGAGGACAACATGGTAAGTGTAGGTCATTTTAGAGCTATCCTAGTTGAAATCGGTCATTTTGGAGCTAGATACGGTTATTTTGTCATTTTGGAGGAAAATAAACTAATTATATGACAGTTTGGAGCTAAACCAAGGTTATTATGCCATTTTTTACCTAAGTAAGCTAATTATGTCATAAATGAACTAGCTAAGCTAAGTATAGATCATTATTGAGCTATCCTAGGTAGTTATGCCATTTTTTAGCTAACTAAGCATATTAAGTCATTTAGGAGGAAAAAATGCTAAGTATAGGTCATTTTATAGCTATCCTAGGTAAAGTATGTCATTTTGGAGCTAAGTAAGGTTATTATGTCATTTTTGAGGAAAATAAGCTAAGTATAGGTCATTTTGGAGCTAAATAGATCATTTCTTAAGCTAAGTATGCATTTGTTAAGCAAAACACATGGGAAAACTTACCATCATCACGGAGGTGAAGGACCGGTCGGGGTTGCGCCAGTGCCAGATGGAGAAGGATCGGTCGATGCTTGTCGGGAGGCATGCTGCACCAAAGATCATTTGCAATGTCTCGTTAGCATGATGCAACTCAAATGTGAATGCTAGTAACTAATGACCATTCAAATGAAACTCACCGTGGGCGCTATACCAATCTGGGGCATCGGCGGAGGGGTCTGACCGTTGCTCTGGCACATGGTCTGCACATTTTGTTTTCATGAGTCAGTCATATTAGTTAGTAATGAAATGAACATTACGTGCATGATTTGGCTAATATGCAGGAGAAACTTACCACGAGGAGCTCGTATAGGGCCCGGTGTGACGCATCGTTCCGGTTCCTCTCCTCCTCCAACAGCCTAGCCGTCCTCTCCTTCATGTCCCTCTCCCTCTCCGCCGCCTGCCTGTTTGCCTCCGCCAGAAGCTCCTGGGCCCTAGCCTCGATGGCGAGCTCCATTGGCCATGGACGAGGCCTTATCTCAGGATCGGAGCTCGTCTGGCGCTTCTTGATCTCCGGGAGAGTTCTAGGACAACGTATCAGTCCATCCCCAATGGCTACTGAGCCATGGTACCTCCTGCCACCAGATAGCATCACGATCTCTGGATCAAAAGGACTCTGGCTCGGGTTGAAGTCCTCCCCTTTCCTCATCTTCCCAACATCTCTGTACCTCATGAGCTTGTTGTGGGAGGAGATGTTGGTGAAGCTCTCTGGATGATCGAGGTCATCCTCAGAGAATGCCTTGGCCTTCTTGTAAGGGGTATTATGGGCCATGGCATAGAGGTCAAACACCGGTGGCACCTCCTTATTGTTGTGTCGAGCCTAAAAGAGAGGAACAAAATATTAGTTAAGGGATCAAGCTAGCATGAAGAATGAAATTGCATGAATCGTGAAGCAAACCACATACCCAGTGATCCCCGTACTCAAACAGGTTAGAGCTCCCTTGATGGTGTGGCACACCTTGCATTTGGGCACGCTTATCCTTGGCCTTGTTGTGGACGGCTAGCCATTGGGGAGAACACCACTCATCCACCAACGCCTCCCAACAGTCCATCCTATCCGCACACCATCTCGGGGGCACCTAAGTTAGACAAGAGAAATTTCAGCGCTATGCCTACGAATCAAATCAAGGAAACTAAGTACAAGGCCTTAAGAATAGGTAATTACCTTCATGTACTTCTCCTTACTCAGAAACTTGGCGCGGCACTTCAACTTGGACCTCTTAATGTTAGTCGAGGTGTAGTAGTCTCGAACAGCCTGCACCCAAGCCTCATGCCATAAGTTCTAAAGTAGGCGCTTGCACTCGGCTTTGACAACCATAGCCGCGTCCGCCTCATGTTCCTCAAGACACCTGTAGAAGGTCTGCAATCAAACAAGACAACACTGATTAGTACAATCACTAGGTACTGTTGATTTTTAATTTTGTAAAGGAGAAATTACCCAAAACCGCCAGATCACAATGTCGGCCACCGTCTCGCACAAGACACCGTCGACCCTCTCCTCCGGCGGGGCCGAGGCAGCCACGTACAGCTCCCAGCTCAGTGCTAGTTGTGGAACCTCACCCTCACCAGGCAACGTGACCCACCCCGGGAAGTTCTGCCGGCAAAGCACACCAAGGACCTGGTTGGGCCTGCGGACACCAGGGGCGTGTTTCCAACCCCTGCAGTATGACAAGGCCAACACATTAGATATTAATTTGAAGAAACATGAAGGCAAAAAGTTAAAAAAGAGTAAATGCACTTACTTCTCCCCATTAGGCTCAATCAACCACCTCTGATCGCGGGTCGCCGGCACAGGCGGGAGCTTTGTACCACCACGCTGGTAGACCTTCTTGCCCCCCTCAACCAGCTCGCCCTCGCTATAGCTATCCTCAGAAAAGCTGTCCTCGCCACCATCAACATGGCCACTAGCCTCCGGAGTCACGTGGGACGAAGACTCTGGGACTGGAGTCTCCTGGGACGAAGACTCTGGGACCCGAGTCTCGTGGGACGAAGGCTCGGCGACCCGAGGCTCGTCGGCCCAAGGCTCGTGGACCGGAGTCCAAGACAGGTCCATGTCAGACGGGTCCACCTGAGATGGAGCAGTCCTGTGGTTGGGAAAATCAGCTGGGGGTGGCGGCGAGGAAGGCGTAGCAGCCTTCCTACCTCTCCCGCTGCCACGCCCACCTCTAGCACCCCTCTTCGTCTTCCCCCGACCTCTCCCGGCCGAAGAAGAAGCGCCCGCCGGTGTCTCCATACTGTCTACCAGCGCTCTTCGGAGGTGCTGGGGTGGAATAATAGCACCCCTCCCAGCACGCGCCGAGGAAGGAGGCTCGGAGCGCTCTCGACCCGCGCCCACCATCTGTCAACACCTGCAATGACAAAGAGTAAACGAAATTAGTACAACATAAACATCGTAAAAAATTTAAGTGTGTCATCATCATGAACATAATAAAAAATTGAATACCTAATAACATGAACTAATTAATAATATATATGTACATAATAATAATTGAATACCTGACATTACTAATATTACTCTTCATCGTCTATATATGCTCCGGGATCAATAAATGCATCATCATCATCATCACTATCAGTAATGACGTGCTCATCATCATCATCAATAAATGCATCAACATGTGGAAGGCCTCCTTTACGTAATCGGTCAAGCATTGATAGGTCATCCGCAGCAGTAACCTCTTCTAGTTACGGCTCTTCTTGTTCCAGCTCAAGGGTGAAGTCGGATTCATTCTCGCTGTCTACTTCAATGTTCCGGGGTGAAGTAGAGCGGTTCTTGAAATGTTTTTTGGAAAGACGTGTTTCTTGGAAGAATTCTCCTTCATATGTGTCTGGGTTAATGTGAGGTTCATAATCCTCTTCATTGGGGGGAGGTGGTCTAACACGCGGCGGCACTTCATAAACGACATCCCAACCATTGAGATTTGGATCACTTTGACAGGCCCACGGTAGATAGAAAACTTGGGTTGCCTGTTGGGAACATCCAAATGGGTGCTTTGTTTGATTTCCACTAGCCCTATATGTTCATGAGTCCTTCTAGTGTCCTTCGGCTGGAACCAATAACATTTGAAGACTACGACGTTTGGTGGGTTTGCACCATAGAATTGAAGTTCATAAATTGCTTCAACTCTTCCATAATACTCGGTATCTCCTTCGCCGGTAGCAGAGACACAACAATTTGTAGACTTTCGGTTGCCCATAGATAGCTCTTTGCCATAGGTACGAAAGCGATACCCGTTGATGTCGTATTTGTCAAATGAACGAACCTTAAAGTCAAAACCATTAGCGACTTGTCTCAATTCAGCGTCCATAAACTCTGAATTAGCCTACAAGTTTAATATGAAAGGATTGTTGCATTAGCCGCAAATTAGACGAAGAAATGAAATGGTCTAATGGAAATTACCGTTTGTTTGAACCAAGAGATGAAACCGGGATAGCCGCCTCCATGCTTTGCCAGAAGCTCATACTCTTCGACGGAATCCTTTTGGATCACCGCTCCATACGAGAATTTGGTGACGTATCGACTGTATCAAATATATTCGGGAATAAGAGCAGTTCAAAGGAATTAGTTAGTTCAAAGGAATAAGAGCAGTTCAAAGGAATTAGAACTTACTCGATGTATGGCCGCACTTCTGTTAGGTTGTTGAAGATATACAACAAAATGGTCCGCCATTCTTTGACATCCAACGTTAAGGAATTAGAAGCATCGGCTGGTGCGAGATTCCCTTTGAATAGGCTGAGGTTGGATCCACCCTTTTTAGGGTCGCCAGCATTGTACCGAGGCTTCGGATTATGCAAATGATGATTTTTGGCTTCGTAGTGTGCTGTCACGAAGTTTGCCGCCTCCTCAGTAATGAATGCCTCGGCCATCGATGCTTCAATTCTACGTTTATTTTTACATTTTGCTCGAAGCGTCTTCTGCATCCTCTCAGTTGCGTAGCACCAATGATTTTGCACGGGCCCCCCCAATCTTGCCTTGGTCGGGAGATGCAAAATAAAGTGATGCATTGGATTAAAGAAGCCCGGCGGAAAGATCTTCTCTAACTTGCAAATCAACTCCGGCGCCAACTCTTCCATTTCTTCTAGCAGGCCAGGCGATTGTTCTTTCGCACAAAGAACACGGAAGAAATAGCTTAGCTCTGCCAGTACTAGCCATTCATCCTCAGGGATGAAGCCAAGCAACATCACCGGCATTACCCGCTCAATCCATATGTGCCAATCATGACTCTTGAGACCAAATATCTTCAATTTTTCAAGACTCGCTCCCCTCTTTAGATTCGCTGCATACCCATCGGGGAACATCAACTGCATTTTCACCCACAAGATAATTTCCCTCATAGCTGGCCTTCCAAGATTGAACCATGCCTTTGGCTTTGTCCAGTTCTGCTTTCCTTTCGGTGGTTGCATGTTTTGTAACGGTCTATCACATAGCACCTCCAGATCGACTCTAGCCTTAGTATTATCCTTTGACTTCCTCTCTATGTCAAACAATGTACCAAAAAGTGCCTCGGCGATATTCTTTTCAGTGTGCATCACGTCGATGTTGTGTGGGCAAAGGAGGTCTTTGAAGTAAGGCATATCCCACAAGCATGTCTTGTGAGTCCAGGCGTGTTTCGAATTATACCCCTTGAAATACCCTGGACGCTTTGGATCTGGCTCGAGAGCGATTAACTGATCCAAGGTCTCTTGGCCTGTCAATGCAGGTGGTGCAGAGTTTTTGACAACTCTACCTTTGATGAAGTTCTTCTTGTCTTTCCTGAACTTATGGCGAGGATCCAGGAACTGTCTATGCAAGTCGAAGCAAGAAAACTTGCGACCGGCCTGAAGCCAATGAAACTCAAGAGCTCCCTTGCATGTGGGGCACGGGAACCTTCCATGCACACACCAGCCAACGAATAGCGCATACGCCGGCAAGTTGTGCGTCGAGTACATGTACCAGACACGCATTATGAAGTTCTGTTTGCTAAAGGCGTCGTATGTCTTGAACCCATTATCCCAGGCTTCTTGCAATTCGTCCTTCAGTGGCTGCATGTACACATTCATATTCTTCCCCGGATAGTTGGGCCCTGGAATTATCAACGTCAGGAAAATGTTCTTTCTTTGCATAATCTGTCCGGGGGGAGATTGAGCGGAATGACAAATACGGGCCAACAACTGTATTGGGCTGCCGTCAGACCAAACACACTGAACCCATCCATGCTGATGGCGACTTGAGGATGCCTTGGATCTGCCACTTTTACCTCATGTAAAGCATTGAAGCGCTTCCACGCTTCACCGTCCGATGTGTGCACCATCATGAGCTTCCCATCTGCATCTAGTTGAGTTCTTTTGCCCGTTTTGTGCCATGTCATCTGTCTGGCCGTCTCTTCGACCATGAAAAGATGTTGTAGTCTTGGTACAATTGGCATATACCAAAGAACATTCACTGGGATTTTGGTCTACATCTTCTCACCCATACCGTTGTCTACCACAACATACCTGGATGACTTGCAAATGGGACAATAGTTCAAGTCCGCATACTGTAACCTAAATAAGGCACATCCTTTCTCACAGGCATGTATCTTCTCATAGGGCATCTTAAGAGCATGGAGGATTTTTTTTGACTGGTACAGGTTTGCAGGTAGTACATGGCCTTTGGGTAGAAAACGTCCAAATACTGTCATCATCGCGTCGTAGCATTCTCTGCCCAAGTTGAATTGAGCCTTCAGAGCCATTATTTATGAGATGGCATCTAGCTGACAAAGCTCAGTGTGCTCGTGGAGAGGACGTTTTGAAGACTCCAACATTTCATTGAAGGCCTTTGCAGATTCCTCCATCTCATCGTCCGAGTCCCGAGCATCATCAAAGTTTTGCACCATGTCTTCCATCCCGGTACCATGCTCGTCGGTGCGATGACGAACCACCTCGGCTCTGGGACGTTGGGCAGACTCACCATGAAGTGTCCAGACCGTATAACCAGGCGTAAAACCATACTTCTGTAGGTGTTTACTCATTTCAAGCTCGTCCTTCCTTTTATAGTTGCCGCACTCGGCACAGGGGCACCAGCTTATTGTCTGGCCATTTGCAAATGCGGCTCTCACAAACCCCCTGGTTTTTGTTAACCATTCATCAGTCATGTCTTTCTGACTAGTGTGACCGGTGTACATCCACGCACGATCACTCATATTGCGTAGCTACTGGACACACAAGAAATATATACATAATTCAGCAAACCATATCCATCAGTTAATGGAGTTTGTCACTTTTATTACGTCCATGCGGCCTAGACGCTAATAGGTAAAGATAGGTCCTAATCCCACCCGAGTATGTGTAGATTGGGTTCGTTTTCCCATGCTCTGCTTCGGATCCGACGCAAAATTTCGGCAGCACCTCCCTGCTGTTCTCCTGATACATGTCTTGGCAATAAGCAGAGAGGATGTGTACCCGGAGAACAATAGGGAGGCACTGACGAAATTCTGCATCGGATCCGGAGCAGAGCATATGGGAAAACGAACCCAATCTACACATACTCGGGCTGTCCATGGATAATGTTGGACAATTTGACAGAATCACGGTTATAAATATGCAAATGCATGCATATTTATAGATGTAACCCTTTCGAACGGGAGACGCATAGTGGTCACGCATACTGATGATTGAAGACACCTATAGCTAGCAAGTTTCATCGGCTCGAAGACCGGAACAAAGCAAATGAAGGGGGGAGGAGGAGATGTCATTTGTGCTCACCCACGAACGCAGGGGCGGAGCTCGTCAAACGCACGACCTCTGGAAGGGGCGGAGCTCGTCGAACGCACGGCCTCGCGGCGACGAAACAACTGCACATTTAAAACCACCTGATCAACACAAATATGATGTTTTTTATAACAAAATCGAAAAATATATGACCTAACTCATAATTCACAAATATATGACCCCGTCGGCCTCTAGAAGGCCGAAGAGCACCTTTTTCGGGAGGTGTCGGGGGTCAGGGTGTCGGGGGTGTCGTGTAGGGGTCGGGGTGTTGTGTCAGGGTCGGGGTGCTGTGCCGCGGTCGGGGTGTCGTGTCGGGGTCAGGGGGTTGGGGTGTCGGGGTCGGGATGGCAAATCCTCGACCCCTCGACCCCTTGGCAACCCTCGACCCCTCGACCCCTTTTCCCCTCGACCCTCGACCCCTCGACACCTCGATCCTCGACCCCTAGACCCTTGACTCCTTTTCCCTCGATCCTCGACCCCTCGACCACTCGGCGACCCTCGACCCCTTGGTGACCCTCGACCATCGACGACCCTCTTTTTCTACTTTTCCTACTTTTTTTCATCTTCTTCTTCTACTTCTTTTTTTTCATCTTCTTCTTTCTTCTTCTTTCTTCTTCTTCTTCTTCTTCTACTTATTGTTCTTTTTTTTCATCTTCTTCCTCTTCTTCTTCATCTTCCTCTTCTTCTTTTACTTCTTTTTTTTTCATCTTTCTTGTTTATTCTTAAAAAACAGAAAAAAAAACCTAAACTAAACTAAACTAACCTAAACTAAACTAACCTAAACTAAATCTAAAAAAATAGAAAAAAAACTCACCTCACCACGGGGAGGGGGCGCGGGTTGAGGAGGCAGGCCACGGGGAGGGGCGTGGGTTGAGGAGGCCGAGGGGAAGGGCGGCCGGCGACGGTGCGGCTGCGGCGGCGGGGTAGGGCGGGCGGCACGCCTCCGGCGATGGGGCGAGGCAGAGCAGCCGCCGCGGCCTGTGTCCGCTGGGCGGGCGGCCGGGCCAGCGACGGGGCGGGCTCCGGGGGGCGGGGCTGGCCGGCGGCACCTCGGGCTCTGGGGGTGGCGCGGGGTGGCAGCGGCTCGGTTGAGGTGAGGGGAGAGAGAGAGGGGTGGGGCGCGGGGCACTGACCGTTTTTTAGTTAGCAGACGGCAAAGCTTTGCCGTCTGCTAGCTGACGGCAAAGACTTGGCTGACGGCAAACATGATCTTTGTCGTCAGCCCTTTCTTTGCCGTCAGTTTTCTGTAAGCTGATGGCAAAGACATTCTTTGCCGTCAGCTAGCTGACGGCAAAGATCCTGATTCCAGTAGTGAGGTAAGAACAGTTCTTGCTAGAAGCCCGTAGCAGCCACGTAAAACTTGCAACAACAAAGTAGAGGACGTCTAACTTGTTTTTGCAAGGCATGTTGTGATGTGATATGGTCAATATATGATGTGATATATGTTGATGTATGAGATGATCATGTTTTGTAATATCGACAACCGGCAGGAGCCTTAGGGTTGTCTCTTTGTTGTATGAAGTGCAAGCACCATATAATTGCTTTACTTTATCGCTATGCGTTAGCAATAGTTGTAGAAGCAATAGTTGGCGAGACGACCTCGACATGACGATGGAGATCAAGGTGTCGAGCCGTTGACGATGGAGATCATGATGATGCTTTGGAGATGGAGATCAAAAGCACAAGATGATGATGGCCATATCATGTCACATATTTTGATTGCATGTGATGTTTATCCCTTATGCATCTTATTTTGCTTAGAATGGTGGTAGCATTATAAGATGATCCCTTCACTAAATTTCAAGATAAAAGTGTTCTCCCCGAGTATGCACCATTGCCAAATTTTGTCGTTTCGAAGCACCTCATGATGATCGGGTGTGATAGACTCTACGTTCACATACAACGGGTTTAAGACAGTTTTGCACATGCAGAATACTTGGGTTAAACTTGACGAGCCTAGCATGTACAGACATGGTCTCGGAACACTGGAGACCGAAAGGGTAATGGAGCATATGAGATGTTCCAAGAGTTGAAGTTAATATTTCAAGCAAATGCCCGGGTTGAGAGATATGAAGTCTCCAACAAGTGCTATAGCTGCAAGATGGAGGAGAACAGTTCTGTCAGTGAACACATACTCAAAATGTCTGGGTATCTTAATCACTTGACTCAGCGGGGAGTTCATCTTCTAGTTGATAGTGTTAGTGACAGAGTTCTGCAGTCACTGCCACCAAGCTAAAAAGGCTTCGTGATGAACTATAATGTGCAAGGGATGAATGAAATGATTCCTGAGCTCTTCGCAATGCTTAAGGCCACGGAGGTAGAAATCAAGAAGGAGCATCAAGTGTTGATGGTTAACAAGACCACTAGTTTCAAGAAAAAGGGCAAGGGAAAGAAAGGGAACTTCAAGAAGAATGGCAAGCAAGTTGCCACTCCCGGGAAGAAGCCCAAAGCTGGACCCAAGTCTGAAACTGAGTGCTTCTACTACAAAAGGAATGGTCACTGGAAGCGAAACTGCCCCAAATACTTGGCGGATAAGAAGGATGGAAAGGTGAACAAAGGTATATTTGATATACATGTTATTGATGTGTACCTTACTAATGCTCGTAGCAGCGCCTGGGTATTTGATACTGGTTTGGTTGCTCATATTTGTAACTCGAAACAGGAGCTGCGGAATAAACGAAGATTGGCTAAGGACGAGGTGACGATGTGCGTTGGGAATGGTTCCAAGGTCGATGTGATCGCCGTCAGCACTCTACCTCTACATCTACCTTCGGATTAGTTTTAGACCTCAATAATTGTTATTTGGTGCCCGCGTTGAGCATGAACATTATATCTGGATCTTGTTTATTGCGAGACGGTTATTCATTTAAATCAGAGAATAATGGTTGTCCTATTTATATGAGTAATATCTTTTATGGTCATGCACCCTTGATGAATGGTCTATTCTTGTTGAATCTCGATCATAGTGATACACATATTCATAATATTGATGCCAAAAGATGCAAAGTTGATAATGATAGTGCAACATACTTGTGGCACTGCCGTTTAGGTCATATTGGTGTAAAGCGCATGAAGAAACTCCATGCAGATGGACTTTTGGGATCACTTGATTATGAATCATTTGATACTTGCGAACCATGCCTCATGGGCAAGATGACTAAAACTCCGTTCTCTGGAACAATTTAGCGAGCTAATGACTTATTGGAAATAATACATACCGATGTATGCGGTCCGATGAGTGTTGAGGCACGCAGCGGGTATCATTATTTTCTGACCTTCACAGATGATTTGAGTAGGTATGGATATATCTACTTGATGAAACACAAGTCTGAAACATTTGAAAAGTTCAAAGAATTTCAGAGTGAAGTGGAGAATCATCGTAACAAGAAAAATAAAGTTTCTATGATCTGATCGCGGAGGCGAATATTTGAGTTACGAGTTTGTCCTTCATTTAAAACAATGTGCAATTGTTTCACAACTCACGCCACCTGGAACACCACAGCGTAATGGTGTGTCCGAACGTCGTAACCGTACTTTATTGGATATGGTGCATTCTATGATGTCTCTTACCGATTTACCACTATCATTTTGGGGTTATGCATTAGAGACAGCCGCATTCATGTTAAATAGGGCACCGTCTAAATCCATTGAGACGACACCGTATGAACTATGGTTTGGCAAGAAACCTAAGCTGTCGTTTCTTAAAGTTTGGGGTTCTGACACTTATGTCAAAAGGCTTCAGCCTGATAAGCTCGAACCCAAATGGGAGAAGTGCGTCTGTCGGTGTCAAAACCGGCAAACCTCGGGGTAGGGGGTCCCGAGCCGTGGATCTGGGATCGACGGGGAACAAGGGACGACGAACACAGTGTTTACCCAGGTTCGGGCCCTCTCAAAGAGGTAATACCCTACGTCCTGCTTGATTATATTGGATGTTTAATATGGTTTACAGAGTAGATCTACCTCGAGATCAGCATGAGCTAAACCCTAAGGGGATGAGGTGATGGATGTAGCTCTCCCCCTAAAGACTACAACCCTCAGTTTATATAGACACCGGTAGGGTTAGGGTTACAAAAGATAGATTACAATAAGGGATTAAAGAAATCCTGCGCATTCTTGACTTGGAAGGCACACCACGGCTTCATAGATCTCCTGACAATATACGGCTCCACCAGTACACCCCATGTTCAATGGGCCGGCAGCCCGAGGACCCCTTAGTCCATGACTCCCTCAGTAGCCCCCGAACTTGCCTCCAACGCCAAGTCTTGTATCCGGTATCCGCTCACTCAATCAGGGTTCGGCTTGCGAGGCAAGTTCTTCAGTATATTTTGCCCATGTTCGGAGCCAAGTGATGTCCAGAATCTGAAATGGCAGTTTTACTTAACAACAAAGGCGATAACAAAAAATGGTTCAAGTGTAAATAGTGCCTTCATCTGACAACTTTTTCTCTTTTAATGAAGAGTCGCCTCCGGCCATAACACCGAGCAGTTACTATTTCTCGAGGCGCAACTCAAGGCTGACGCCACGTTTGGCACGTCCCCTCGAGGTGGAGATCGTGTCCCGCCTTTCGGGGGATATGGTTAATGATTTTGATTCCCCTCCCCATACATAACATTGCAGGTATATCGGGAAGTGGAGAAGCCAACGGCGTGGAAAAAGGAACCCCTGGTCTGTCATCAGTCTATAAAGGGGGAGCCACTATAGTCAGCATCCCACGCCTTCCTCCACCTTCCGCTCACGCAGATCCTCAGAGCTCCAGCGCCCCTTTCCTTTGCCTCCACAGCAAATCCCACTCCGTTTCTAGCCATGGCCGGATCCGGCGCCAACGGGAAGTGGGAGGCTTCCACCGTCACCGATGGCGACATCGTGAAGCTGAAGCAGGACGGCTATTTGTCGGCCGACATTGCCCATCGGGCCCCCGAAGAGGGCCAGATCATCCCTACGCCCCAGCCGGGCGAAAGGGTCGTATTCCTCCCTCATTTCCTTAGGGGGCTAGGATTTCCCCTGCACCCCTTTGTGCGAGGGTTGATGTTTTTCTACGGGCTAGATTTTCACGATCTAGCCCCCAACTCCCTTCTCCACATCTCATCTTTTATTATCTTCTGCGAAGCCTTCCTCCGAGTCCGGCCACACTTCGGCCTGTGGCTAAAGGTGTTCAACGTCAAGCCCAAGGTAGTTGGTGGCGAGCAGGCGGATTGTGGCGAGGCCATGATCAGCAAGCTGACATGGGTTCAATGGCTGAAGGGACACTTCGTCGATACCGTCAGAATGTGGCAAAAAGAATGGTTCTATATCACCAAGCCGTGGGGAGCCGGCTGGGCGGCAGCTCCCGCATTCAGATCCGGACCCCCCACCAGGCTGGCCTCATGGATCAACAAGAGCCCGGACTGGGGATCTGCTGACGATTTGAAGGCGCTGCAGAAGTGCGTTGTCAGCGTCATGGAGACCAGCGCGAAGCTGGTCGACGTGATTCAGGTCATGCTCCATCGTTGATTCCTCCCCTGCCAGGAGTGGGCCAAGCCAATGTGGGAGTACGACCCCGAAGATCCGCCCACCGTGCAGCACCTCTTCGGCATGACCCACAAGGAAGTGTGGAGTCTGCTATTCAAGCCGCAGAAGGAGTGGCCGGTCGAGGGGGAGGACATCGGCATCGACGCCGCGAACCCTTCAAGGAAGGTAAGCGGCACTTGTCTTATCATAAATCCAAATATTAGCACCACACGATTTGACCCGAACCTCTTTATGGGGATTTTGCAGGGTTGGCTTGCCAAGGCCGAGAAGATCAGCGGCCCCACGCCGCTACCAGAGGGGCCCCGATTCGAGCAGCTAGAGAAGCTATTGGTCGTGGTGCCTTACAAGGCGCCCGACAAAAAGGGCAAGAAGATGGAGGTGCCGGAGGCCCGAGAGGGCCTCCATCGCAAAGCCCGTCCAGACAGCAGGTTCGGAGACACCGCGGCCCAGTCCGCACAGGAGGGGGACGAGGACGGGGAGGAAAGTGCCTCCTCGCACTCTAAGAAGAGGGCGGCATCCAGCGACGTTGAGGAGGTTCAACCTCCACTGGTACAACGAGGTGCTATACAAACGGTTTTTAACCCCTTTCCGCGACGGTGTTTGGAACCGCCGCCAAGTGAGTGACTGCGATAGGGGGGTCCTTCCCACACGACCCTGAAACCATCGGGGATAGGGAGGCTTGGTGCATACAGTTATCCCTATAAAACTGTTTATGATATCTTGAATATCCGAAATGCTCCATCCTTGCAACTCGTTTGTGCTCGCATTGCCATCGCAGTCGGTATTCTGTGGTGCTACGTTTACGATGCGCGACCCATCACAAACAGTTCACGATTATAGAAGCAGACAATCACACACATTTACTTTTCCTCGACTGTATGCGATTCGATGTAAGAGCGCACATAGTTGTCACTTTAAAACTGTATGCGAAGCTTGAATACATCCCACACGATTCATCCATCATACCAACGTCGGATGAAGACATATCGCACGCGTTCTTCTATGACCAAACGTTTGTGATGTGCACAACATCATAAACAGTCCATAATTGCGAAGCGTGTGTGATAAGGTGACTATCGCAAACATTTAATAAGAAAGAACTGTGTGCGATGTTGTTGTTAATCGCACACGTTTTTTCTTGGCTGATCGTGTGTGCAGTAGAGATTGATCGCACACGTAGTGGATCCTAGAAATGTGTCTGATCTCCACGTCTATCGCAGACGTTTCGCTTTCGCAAACCGTGTGCAGTGTAATCCCTAATTTAAAAATCACATGTTTTGAATTTGAAAGTAGGCAATCACTTATTTCATATCCAACCATGTTTATTACAAATATAGGTTCAACCACGAATGCATAATTCGATGCACAGGTACATATACTGAAGAACTACAGAAGCACCAAGTAAAGAATGATGAACCACAGTTGTACTAAAGACTGTAAAGAGAGAGGCGAAAGACATTCTGGTTGCTGGAGAAGGTGAAGCGGAATGCCCATATTGTGCCCTCCTCCATGCGTAATGCGCGCACGACTCTAGGGCAACCCCTTGTGATGGTTGCCCGTCCATCCTTCACTGTCTTCATTAGGACTTCTCGATGCTCATTGTAGTCTGGATGAAATACTTTAACCTTCACTGCGTGTCCACCAATCATGTACTTTGCGAGGTAATCTTGAGTGAACTGCTTCGGGAACCACTGCGAACGAAAAAGATTCATACATTGTTGTCTAACAACTCATTATGGGCAGTAAAAAGAGAAGGCTGCAGAGTTTGTAGTTACCATCCTACAGCTCACTGTTGTGTTGGATAGAGCATAAACAAATAATTTGCTTGCCACCGTTCGTATCTTTTTCCTAATAATCCTTATCAGTTTCCACACTTGATGCTTGTTCATGAATATCTCATTGCCCCATATGCAAAAAGGGTCGATGTGTGGATCTTTGCCAAGGGCATATGTACCTACAAGCAACAAGTCAATATTAGAAGCTAACAAGTGGCCAGGACTGGATCTATATGCACTACATTATGGAACGACGGGGGGAGTACAAGCCGAGGGATGAAACTAACCTCGGCAAAAAATGGTGGCCACTCCCGTTGTTGTCCTGCATAAGTAGTGCAAAGGCATGATAAGTACAGCAACCTTAACATCAAACAAATATAGCAAAGGTAAACAACATCATCTCCAAATGATAGCTTGAATGTGTTGGTTTCAGCATGCTGTTAAAGCAGATATAAAATGGAAGGCAATGTTACCTACAACAGGCTTAACAGCCATCAAATATTGCAATTCAAACTGGTATTGTTGAAAATGAATAGAATGTAGGTAATTCCTAAACATCACACTGGATAAATGTGTCAAACTAAAATAAAGGGCATGTGTTAACTAGACCAGGCATAACTGGAACCAAATATAGCCGTTCAAACTGGTATTGATGCAATCGAGCGGCACAGTTCCGACTTGCACATAATGAACATCACATTGTTAATGAATGAAATAAACAAGGCATAAATGATCAGTATAACAACAAAATATAGCCATTGAAAACTGGCAGAGTCTCACTACAACCAACCTAACAAGCAAATACATATAAACAGGGCATATGCTTGAAAACTGGACAAATGCTCACTGCAACCAACCTAACAAGCAAATACAGATAAACAAGGCATCTGCTTGAAAACTGGACAAATGCTCACTACAACCAACCTAACAACTAAATACAGATAAACAAGGCATCTGGTTGATAACTGGACAAATGCTCACTGCAACCAACCTAAGAACCAAATACATATAAACAAGGCATCTGCTCGATAACTGGAAAAATGCTCACTGCAACCAACCTAACAACCAAATACAGATAAACAAGGCATCTACTCACTATAAACAACCAAATATAGCCATTCGTGAAACTGAAGTGGACAATTCATACTTAAACATCACATAGCCCTATTGAATAATTCCATTTTGCATAACTGAAATAATTAAACACGGCACAGTTAAAACACCGCATGACAAATGCTACTACAATAAAGGGTGCGGGTTGGCAAGCTAGAAACGGTAAGATTTGCTGATAGGATGTTGCCTCACATGTCATGGATGGGATCCTTCTAGTTGGAAGAGCACAGACCCATGGTATGCTCTCTGATGTCACAGATGGGTTGTTTCACCTTGGAAGAACCTTTGTGGGTGACCTCCTCGTGGTCGTGGTCGATGAGATCTGACTTGGCAATTGAGGATCCCAAGTCACCACCGTAGAACGTGTCCTATAGAAATGACAAAATGGGCTCGATGGCGTACAAGGATCGCAAATCCTTGACTGCGTGGCAGAGGAGATCAGCGGCAGGGCCGTCAAAGAGATCGACGGCGGTTGAACCAGAGGGGTTGGGGATGGACCACTTAACCTGTGACATGGCCCGCGTGAAGCCGTCGCTGTCGACGAGCTTGATGTCGTAGCCAGCTTTCCCGAGATACAGTAGTACACTAGCCCGCTGACGTGAAGCCTTCGTCATGGCAACGTAGTCAACATCTTCGCCGGCTTCCGTGGCTAGGTGTTGCTCCGGGATCGACAGGTCGGGGCGAACGGTGGCCACCTCGCCAATGTCCGCCGGAGAGGCCATGATAAACCTCTTCTTGGCCAAACGCTCGTCGGGCTCCCCGGGATACGTGGTCGAGCTTAGGCTTCGACATTCTGGAGCACGGGATGTGGATCTGGCGGGGAGGGACACCGCAGGCCTCATCAAAAAACTCAGGGGAGTGGGACGACGGTATGGGAATCGCTTGGTAACCTGAACTTTATTATCTAAGCTAGGAGGAACGGGCAAACCGGCAGGGGTTGGCGGCGACGGCGGCGGCGGCGAGCTAGGGTTCGAGGGGGGAGGGGCCCGGGTGGGGGGGACTGTGGAGGGGAGGGGGCGGGGTGGTGTTTGAGGATACGCCGCGGCTACTGAAAATTTTAGTAATGGTGGGTGGAGATAGTGGTGGACGAGGGAGGGCAACGGTTCAAATGCCTCGGCTACTGCAATTTTACTATAAGGTCGGTGCTGGAGGAGTGTGGGCGACGGTTGAAGTACGGCGGCTACTAAAATTTGGGTAAAGGAATTGATGTGGGGCGGGAGTACCCAAAATCACGCACGGTCCAATAAGAATATGCGTGTATGATAATAAGGAAAAGTGGCGGAACCGCCAATTTTTGCAATGCTCAAGGCGAGTAGTTTGTTTTTAGATTTCTAGCTAGCTGGTCTATCACACACGGTTTGTCCTAATTTTCAGACGCAGGCGTGGAATTCAATCTAAATAAGCTACCTGCCTTTAGCTTGTGCAGGTGGTGATTTTACAGCGCACTTGCATCGCACACGGTTAAGCCAGTACCTCCACCTTTGCTCGCGCTTGAGCAATCGTGGTGATTCACAGCGCACTTGCATCGCACACGGTTAAGACATTATACCCGTGTCCGTTGAGCATCATCAGAGTCTTTGCAGCAAAAAAAACTTTAGAGAGGGACAGAAGACAGCAACACCAGCATGTGGCCCAAATATATATGAGTGAAAAGGGTGGTCTGTGATGCTCAAAATTCCAATGCATAACTTTGACCACGCGGGCCCACGGTTGGGCGCGTCGTCGAAGATCGATGAGAGGGGCCAGAAGTAAAGAACCACCTGGAAGTGGCCAAATATATGTAGGAATATAGGGTGTGATGTTTAAAACTTTAAATACACAATGCACAACTTTGGTGGCACCTGCCTCGCAAACCCGAAAGCACCCTTGGATATATCTATAATGACATAATGTCGTACCTAGCTAGGGTGCTTGACCCACCTCCCACTTCGTGTCGGCGGGGCAGATGCACGTAATGATACTTTGGTCATACATGCATGTCGCCATGACCTACCATAAGACGGACCAGTGAATCTATCGTTTGGTCAAACGACAACCGTTGTTGTCGATAAACTGCTTGGGCAAATAGATTGAACCATCATAAAAAATCGCACGAGAGGGACCACAAAACCAAGACCACTTGCGTGCGGCCCAAAATGATGTACCTTGGAAGGGGTGATGTGTGTTTTCAATATAGAATAATGTACAATTTAGATGTAGCGCCTGCCTCTCGATACAGACAACAACCATGAAAGCCAGGTAGTTAAGGACGAGATACGCAGGGTACGGTGTCGGTCGAACCCAGCAATCTGAGCATGTGGGAGGGAATCTTGACAATGCATGAGCTCGATCTTTTGGTTGAACGACATGTGACGGTGACCGGCCCTAACACGAATTCATGGCCACATAGATATGCGTGTCATCACAAAAAACCACACAAGGGAGACGTGGTCAATCAGAAGACCGCGTATACACTGCACGCGGCCCGAAAATATGTATGGGTACGGTGGTGTGTGATGTGTTTAAATCCCGAATGCACCAACTACATTATAAACCGAACAGTACCATACCTGACCCCAAGCCAGGTCCAATACATACAATGTCGGTTTCCCAACTTCGAGGCGGCGGGGGGGGGGGGGGGGTGTCGTCCAACGCATGCGCTCAAATATTATTTGGTCTAACATGGCACACATAGCAATAGGAAACCATCATGGTCAAACCCTTCTCGTATGTTGGCTCAAAGGGATAGATTGTGTGGGCCCCCCTCATTATCGGTCAAGGATAATATATATACCTCGGGGAGCCCACAGATATGTGCGACGTCTATAAACCGAACAAGGGAGACATGCTCGATCAAAACACCCGGCCCCCTATACCATGCATGTGACCCGAAAAAAATGTATGGGTCTGGTGTTTGATTTGTTCAAATCCCGAAAGCACAAGTTCGATGGGGCACCAACTACATCAGTAACATTACAAACTGAACATCGTACCCCCACGGCCAGGTTAAAGACGTACGATGTCGGGAACACAACTTCAAGGCGGGTGGGGTAGGAGCCGGGTGCCGTCCAACGCATGTGCTGAAACTTGATTTGCTCTAACATAGCACACGGAGCAAAGAGTAAACCCTTCTCGTGCGTTGAGTCAAAGGGATAATTTGTGTGGGCCTACAGATGTCGATCATTCTTTGATTTTTGAGAACAAAAAATAACCAATAAAAAACATAGTCTACAAATTAGCAAAACAAGGATCCCAAGGTTTATATAATCGCCATGACAGGTCAATATAGAGACATTTATCTCTATAATGACCATATCATAGCGTTTAAATGAAGCTAGAGATATGCAACTTCCCACCGGGTCACCCATCCTTAGACTACTCTAGCCCGAGCATGCTTAACTTATGTGTTCTATTCGACTAGGCTAGCGGATGGGAAGCCGCCCCTTGCTGATAGGAATTGCCTCCTTGCCTTTAAGGCATTTCACGTTGGTCACCCTATGGGACCTACTCCCTACTATCACACACATTTGTGCTTTTAGAAACTGTGTGCAATATTTACATGGCCGGTGTGTCACCGCCTAGCCTTCAATGAGCACTAACACTGGCAGCGGGAAAACGATGGGAGAAGAGGTGGGAAACCGATGGGAGGAGTGGCGGGAAACGATAGCGTGTTTGGATATATAACAACAATTATTATAGAAAACATAGTAGAGAAGGAAGCGTGAGCTAGCACGACCCATGCGCACAGTGCTTACCCATATAAATAAAATCACAACCGGAACTGCATGTGCTGTCGAAAGGGATGAGGATTGTCGTTTGATCTGGGAGCATCCAACGGTGCAGACGTACGATCCGTGGGGTTTGGGTTCTGGCCAATCATAACGCATGACTCAGATCGCGCGTGCAGCAGGGGGGGCATCGGCCACGGTTTGGTAGGCACACGACTTTCGTGAGTGAACCATGTGCTAAGTTTTATTACAAGCCTCTTACAAACCGGAGCTTCTCTCAAGAAGCCTCGTGGTTCCGATAGGGAAACGTGTCCCCCTTGTGGGCGAAATGATAATCACTGCCTCTTTTCGCCTTGTATTTTCTTCTACAGGAAACATGGAATGATAGGATATCCATGCTGAAATTTAAAATTATTCTCGGTTCGTTTGGCCTTTTTATACACTAATTGAGTTTCCAAGGCATTTGATGTCCATAATTCAAATCCGAACTACAAATACATGCTCCAGTTCACCAAAATGGCTAGAAAAATTATACGCGTGTCATTGGGTGCATGTTTAGGTCCCATGCAAGGAATGGGAATGAATTACAACCGTACCGGCGTCCTGGCACGTCCTCAAACATTTGGAATCTCGGTTTTTAAATCCCTGTAAATCCAAAACTCACCAGAAAGTCATGAAAGTTGGCATGGTGTCACGTCATGGCACATATATGTCATGGTAAAAACATTGTCCAATTTCGGCCAAGCTTTATTACAAACCTCTTACAAACCGGGGCCTATCGCAAGAACCCTCGTGGTTTCGATAGGGAAACATGTCCCCTTGTGGGCGAAACGATAATCGCTCCCTCTTCTAGCCTTGCATTTTCTTCTACATGCAACATGGAGCAGCGGGAGATTCACGCTGAACTTTGAAATTATTCAGGGTTCGTTTGACCTTTTTTATTCATTAATTGAGTTTTCTAGGCATTTACCGTCCATAATTCAAATCCGAACTACAAATACATGCTCCAGTGCACCAAAATGGCTAGAAAAAACGTACATGTGTCCTTGGGGTGCATGTTTAGGTCCCATGGAAGGAATGGGAATGAATTCAACCGTCTCGGCGTCCTGGCTCGGCCACAAACATTATGAATCTTGGTTTTTAAATCTCCATAAATCCAAAACTCACCAGAAAATCATGAAACTTGGCATGGTGTCACTACATGGCACATATATGTCGTGGTAAAATAATTGTCCAATTTGGGCCAAGCTATATTACAAGCCTCTTACAAATCGAAGCTTCTCGCAACCCTCGTGGTTCCGGTACGGAAACATGCCCCTCTTGTGGGCGGAACGATAATCGCTGCCTCTTCTCGCCTTGAACTTTGTTTTCTATAGGCAACATAGAATAACAGGAGTGTCGTGCTGAAATTTGAAACTGTTCAGGGTTCGTTTGGCCATTTTATATATTAATTGAGTTTTCTAGGCATTTAATGTAGTCCATAATTCAAATTTGAACTACAAGCACATGCTCCAGTGAAGCAAAATGGGTGGAAAATCATACATGTGTCATTGGGTGCATGTTTAGGTCTCATTGAAGGAATGGGAATGAATTACAAACTTCTCGTCGTCCTAAAACATTGAGAATCTCGGTTTTTAAATCCCAGTAAATTGAAAACTCACCCAAAAAACATGAAACTTGGCATGGTTTCATGACATGGCACATATATGCTGTGGTAAAAAAATCGTCCAGTTTGAAACAAGGCGCACACATTAATAGCCAACGAAGTCCTTTTGAAACAAATAGCTGACACGTTAATATCGCAAACGGTTGTATTATATGAACCGTGTGTTCCTGTAACCATTTAAGTGCGGCCACGCGTCCCTCTTTTCTTATGGGATAGTACTACCTCCGTCCTCGTTCATTGGTCATCTTTGTATTTTGTGCCAAAATTTAACCATACTCGGTGGCGTGCGTGCAGCTGTTTGATTAGACGGGACGAGCGCGAGAAGTCCGCCGTGCAGGCTCGACGGGACGCGTACGAGCAGTCCACCACGCAGGCTCGACGGGACGCGTGCATCCTGTCCACCTCGCAGGCTCGACGGGACACGTGCGAGCAGCAAGGACGCCCCATGCTCACCGGGAAGCGAGCTCTTTGACCTCCATCCACCAGCCGCCCGCTTCGCTCACAACTTCTCCATTAATGGCGGCCTAGCCACTATTTAACACGCGGTTAATTAAAGCACCTGGACGGAGGGTGTTTGCTTGTGATCCCATGGCCCTGCTCAACGTTAGCACTTGCTTTGTTCTTGTTTTCAACTCGTATTCCGGCCTAATTTAAAATGCCACATAGGGCAAAGGATAATACGATGACAAATAAAATGGCAACGGATAATACGACGAAAATTTTACAATGGCGCGGATAATAATTGTCTTACATATTTCGGATAATTTAAAATGCCACATGCGGCAAAGCCCGGAAACACGGGGGCAAGAGAAGAAGGAAATCGCAGACAACGATCTGGGTCGCTACTGTCTCTACTCCTCGATGGATCGCCGGGCGACGACATCCTCCAGCTCCTTCTTCAATTCCTCACGACTTTGCTTGAAAGCAGCCACGGATTCCTCCACCTCCTGCTCGCGCTCGATCCGTAGCTTCCTCAAGTCACCCATCAGTTCCTCGACGATTGATGTCAGCGTCATCCCTGAGGCACTGCTCTGCTCATGCAGCATCTTCCAGCCGGCGGCCTCCTCCTCCTTCTCGGCGAGCGCCTTGAGGAGCTTCGCATTGTCACCGATGAGTTGCTCGACGAGGCCGGTCGCCTTCTCAACCGAGGAATCGCTGATCTCGAGCAGCTTCATGAAGCTGTCGACCAGCTCCTGCTGCTTAATGAGGCCAGCGAGAATGTCATCGTCGCCGGCCAAGGACTTCAACAACGCCAGCTCATCGCGATCGCCGACACGGCGAGTGCGCTTGTGAGAGCCCTCACGTGCCGGTGAGAGCTCGTTCGAGGGCTCCGCGGCGCGCCGAGACATCACTGCTGTGGCTGCCGCATGGCGACAGGACCTCTCTAGTGCTTCTGTGGCCTTGGTCTTTGCTCCCTGGTTATATGTCCACCCGAAACTCCTCCCACCGGTCATGGCGGAACGACTTGACAGGAAAGACTAGTTTTGTGGATGATTGAAAGGATCACGATGTCGCCTAGAGGGGGGGTGAATAGGCTTTTAAAAATCTTTTACGGATTTGGCTATATCCTAATGTGGAAATATACTAAGCGGATACTTTTCAAGCACAAATCCTAAATATACTAGGCTCAACTAAGTGCACCAACAACTTATTCTAAATAAGATGAGCACAACAAGGATACTAGTAAGCACAGGTAAGTTACACAAACTTACACAAGATATCACGCGATAGTAGCAAGTATGAATTGCGGACTATAAAGTGTAGGCCTAAATAATCTCTACAAGGAAATGGCCAACACAATGTAATGAACCAACACAATATAATGAGTACAACAAGATATAGTGAATGCACGGTCAAGTGACCAAAGTAAACCACAAGTAAGGAGAAAGGGTTAGGGATAACCGAAGTCACGAAGACGAGGATGAATCCCGATGTTCACTTCCTTGGAGGGAAGCTAGTCACCATTGGAGGGATGGGTGTTACCACGAAGGCACACCAACACCACGAAGGCTCACCCTATTCTCCTTGAGATATCACCACGAAGGTGATTCCCAACCACTAGTGGTAGACCTTGAGGCGGCCTCCAAACCTTCACAACCTTTCCGGGGGACAAATCACAAGTTGATTCCTCACTGGAGTACTCCTACCGCCTAGGAGTCTCCAACCTCCAAGAGTAACAAGACCGAGGGGGAAATGCTCAAGAATTGCTCAAATCACAAATTGCTTTGGTCAAAAGAGAGAGGAGGAGTGGATGTATGCTTGGATGAAATCTCTCTCAAGAACTCTCACACATCTCTTTGGGATTTAACACAATAATGCTCAAATCCCTCTCTCTCAAATCCCAACAAAAGCAACTAATGCTATGGAGGGATGGGAGAGGAGAGGAACAATGGAGGAGGTCAACAAATGAACCCTAGATCCATGGGATAGTTTTCCCCCAAATGGACTGGAGCTTTTAGGCTTGGGGAAGGAGGAGAGAGCTCTCAAGAATGGGGAAATTTTGGATGTGGAAACCCTAGCTCGTTGGGGAAGAAGGGAACCTTATATAGTGCCCCCACCAAATCTGCCCGTTATGCACAGAAAAACGCAGCCCGGAACTTCCGGGCTCCCTTTGGAGAATATCAGTGCAACACTCTGGAAAGCCCGGAACTTCGCCCGGAACCTATCTCGGAACGTCCGGACCCCGGAACCTCCGGGAAGCCCGGAACTTCCGGGCATCCCGGAACTTCCGGCCCTCCAGATAGTAAAACATGCACAACTTTTTCATACGAACTCCGATTTTGATGATCTTGGGCTCGTTTTGTAGCTATGGAAAAACCCCAGGTCCTCACATAGAGAACCATCCAAGATCAACCAAAATGGAGGATGCCAAATATGCAAAGGTGTTCTCATATATTTGGGAAACCTATTTGGCTTTGGATTTTGTTTGGTATATAGGATAGGAGTGGAATTGTGTAGAGAAGATGTTGACTTGAGCAAATCCATCACGAACCCCTTTGATCCCCTCTTAATAGTGCGGGATCCCTATAACTCAAGAATCATAAAAGAGCTATACTACATAGCTATCGAGAATCCATTCTTGAGTGTATGTGTTTCTTCGGTGGTCATCATTCCACAACACTAACGTCAAAGGAACTAATACCTTTGACCCGAGCCTTTCACTTGAGCTTGATGGTGATGTTTCTTCTTGGCTCAATTTGAAGGCAAGACATTGGTGAAGCCTTCAAGTAGCTCCCCCATACACAATGTGGGAAGCTTTGCTTTGTATTCATCTTCACGTGTCCATCACATGACCATCTGCAAGCTTCAAGCATGTAATTCTCCAGACTACCTATCTTGAA
The DNA here is from genome assembly GCA_011799875.1 of Thinopyrum elongatum. NCBI lineage: Eukaryota > Viridiplantae > Streptophyta > Magnoliopsida > Poales > Poaceae > Thinopyrum > Thinopyrum elongatum. The sequence continues at coordinate 515,019,204 of CM022299.1, forward strand.
CTTGCCCTTGTAAACCATGATCATCATCACTTGATGTCATCCTCTCATGGGCACTTGAAATCTTTCTCTTGATGTAAGTCCATGAGAATCACCTAACCCACACAGACATAGAAAACACATAGAATGGGTTAGTACACAAAGCGCAATTGACAAATTCTAACCATACCACAAGATCTCATGTGGCACATGATTTGCGCTTGTGTGTTGACCATCTTTGAATTCAATCTTCGATCTTCATCTTGGTCAACATTTATCTTTGCTCCATGATTAATCTTGACGCACAACTATATGTATATGGCATTCATTCCGAATCCATTCAATCTCCTTCTTGCATCACCCATGGGACAAACCTTCCTATATAACTTGATGTCATTGTTTCTTCACAGGAATTGTCATTCATTATCACGTCCCAATGCATCTATTTATGTTGATGGATTTCATCCATTAATTCATCCAATATTCTTCATGCATTGCAAATGGAACTTTCCTTCAAATGTATATCTCAATGCAAACATTAGTCCATTAGGATTGTCATTTAATTACCAAAACCACACATGGGGACTACATGTACTTTCAGTGATGAGGAGAGGAACTGTGAAGTTATTTTCGAGTGGGTAGTTTTTATAGCCCGGTGCTAAGTGTGAACACATATTGGTTTGATCGGTGTGAATAGATTTGCAATTACTTATTGCGTTGTAATCTGCAATGTGACGAGAAACAAGGTTAGAATTTATTGATGGTTCTGGGCCTACAAAGCCCGTTTCTGTTGTTCTGGCTCATCGCAAACAGTTCTTATGGATCAACCGTATGCCACGCATCGGAAGGACGAAACGTGGGCCCGCGTTCTCGGATGTACATGTACGTGTCTGCCCACTATCACACACGGTCAAGATATCACCATCGTGTCCGACGGATGCACTGTCGTGCCTCCCACGGGGTGCCCGAAGGTTGACCATGTGGTTGCTCGCCGTTAAAGCGTCCGCGGAGCGCTCTGCTCGTCATTGAGGCGGCCGCGGCGTGCTCTGCTCGCGTCCCTCCGCGCGTTTTGCTCGCCATTGAGGCGGCCGCGGCGCGCTCCGCTCTGGCATCCCTGCGCGCCCTCTGCTCGCCGTTGAGGCAAATTTACAATGGCAACGATTAATAATTGTCTTACATATTCAGGATAATTTAAAATGCCACATGCGGCAATGCCCAAAACACTCACGACCTACATATGCATATAATTATAATAAAATATAGGCTAAAAGGCTGAGCTGGCGGCCTTCCGACGACGGTCTTCTCGGACTCCATGATCAGCATAGCACCCTTGCGGCCGTTCATTCCAAGTGTCCCGACCCGCCTCCGCCTACGGAGCTGCTGGCGCTGGGAGGCTCTTGGGGCTGCTGGGCCTCTTCCAGAAGAGCTTGACAACATGCAATCGCGCTCATGATATCTCCGCGGAACCGCTCCATTTCCATGTCTCTGGCCTGGTAGCAAATTCCGTCCATCACCTGCATCCTCAAGATATCACGTTGGTGATGTTCTACTTCGTCGGGGACATCAACTCCGCCAAGGATGCGCTCGAGCCTGGCCACCACATCGTCGGGATCGAGGTTGACATGGCCTTCACCGGCAATGATGAAGCCGCAGGCTGGCTGTGTCTTGACTGAATCGCAGAGGTCCTCTGCCCATTCCTTGTGGGGCATCAGGCTCTCGATGAGCACTGGTGACAGCGGCTCTTCGGGTGGGTCGTCGATCATGCCGCCGAGCAGCTCTGGATCTTTTGCATGGTGGATGGCAAATTGCTCATCACACTTCCTCTGCAATATGTTGATTGCGCCCAAGGACTGTCACGCCGATATCGCTGCCGATGGGCCACGGTGCCTGCACCGGCCGATGAAGTTCTTACTCCCCGACCTGCTCCGGCTCGTTCTCCTCGCCGAAGATGTAACACAGGTAGGGGTCGACGTTGAAGCTTTGGTCGTTGCCTGGCATGCTTGGAATAACTAATGGTAGATGGGTGAGGACTAGATCTGCGTAGAGTGTCGTGACGGTGCATTGCCGCCTGGGTTATATGCAGCAAGCCATTAGCTGGTAGCAGGAAACCGATGAGGGAAGAGGCGTGGATTTTACAATTGACCCATGTGGAGCATGGGAAGCATTCGCTGGAGCGCGGGAAGACTAAGTGGAGCACACACACAACCCGAATACCGTATGCGGTGCCACGTGTTATTTATCACACACGTGTTAACATAAGGAAACGTATGTGTAACTTACTAATCATTGCACACGAGTACTCGCAGACGCATCATGTGCGATACTCCTAACCACAGCAAGCAACTAGTTTGCATTTTTCAAAGTTTTTTGTACAAATAGAATCGCACACGAACTAACTATAGTAACCGTCTGTGTTATAATTTCTCATCGCAAATAGTTCATCCGAGTGGGTTGTTTGCTGCGTATCACACACATCTTGTTTACACGAAACGTTTGTGTCCTTCTGGCTCATCGCAAACAGTTCATCTATGTGAACTGTATGCCGCATTTCACACACATCTTGTTAAGTTGAACCGTTTCTGTTCTCTTCCCTAATCGAAAATAGTTCGTCCGAGTGAACCGTATGCCGTATATCACACACACCTTGATCTGGCTGACCATTTCTGTTGCATTCCCTAATAGCAAACAGTTCATCGGAGCGAACTGTATGCCGTATATTGCACACACATTGATATGGTTGCCCGTTTCTGTTCTTCTGTCTAATCGCAAACAGTTCGTACGGATCAACCGTATGCCCCGCATCGCACACATAACTAAAATCTGAATCGTGTTTGATGTCTCCGCCATCACAAATGTTTTGCATCTTTTTTGACGGTTTTTTTACATCCCCGTTTGCGATTAATGCATCGCACACAGTTTCATCAAAGGGTCTCTGATCGTAGTGCCCCGTTAGCAGCATCCTGCAGTAGTGCTCCTCAGGCCCGAAAGAGATAGTGCCAGCCCAAGCTGGTCCTGTCTGACAGCTCGGACTCCGACAAGGAGTCCGAAGCGCCCGAAAAGGTTCCGGAGAAGGAACCCAGGGTCAAGCCCCAAGCGGCCAGGTACATATTGCGACATTTTCAATTTCTTTATCCTTTTAGTAGTCCCTGGCGGAACATAGATTGATTGTTTTTCTGATGGTACAGCCCTCCGCGTGGCCACCCCACCGAGGAGACCTCTTCGGGGACGTCCTTGCCCGCCGAGCTGGCGGACAGTGGCTCACGCTCGGTGCCTCCTCCAATCCCTGAAGAAGCTGGGGAGGTGGTGTCACGAAAGACCCCTCCTCCTTCGAACACGGGGGAGGAGGTCGATGCCACCATGGCCGAGGCCGACGCCTCGGTCATTGAAGACGAGGGGGATGCATCCCTCCTAGCTACCGCGGGGAGGAAGTCCGGACCATCCGGACCTCCTCAGCCGTCCGCTCCCAAGCCCCCAAGGCCCTCGACGGCACAGGCTCCCCCTTCCGGTGGAGAAGGGGTCGGGGAGCCAACGCCAGCGCTGAACACCTCCAAACGGGCGGCGGCTGGCCGGCCGGATGCACTGGAGGAGTTGGTGAACAACTCCGCCATCACTGATGGGCACCGCACTCTTATGAGTGCGGTCATGCAAGGTGTTCGGTCTGTCCAATCCGGACTGAACGATGCTGTCCAAGGCCTTCTGACAGGCTTTGAGGTAAGTCAAGTAATGCTCCTTTCTCATAGAGCGGTTGTAATCTTTAGTTTGGGTAGGCCGTGTACATAGCAGCCCTCGGGACTCTACAAGGACTTCGGAGAAGCCTGTAGAGGATCAAATTCGGTAGGCCGAGTAATAATATCGACATTTCTTTTGCTGACGCAGGCATCTTCCATGGCCGCGGCTGCTAATGCCACGGCACTGGAGGAAATGGATCGGAAGCTCAAGCTTTTCGATAAAGAGCTTGACCTTGTCAACAAACGGCTTGACGAGGCGCAAGGTAAGCCCTTTGATAAGATGTGTATTTGCTTGCGCTAATCCTTAATCGTGATGATCCTGCAGCTGCCACCGTCGAGGTCGAGGGCTTGAGGGAGGCCCTGAAGAAAGCCGAGGCAGAGGCGGCCGCAAAGGAAAAGGTCGCTGACGAGGCGGTGGCAGAGCTCGAGAAGGCCAAGCTCGCTGCTGATCAACACGAGACTCGAGTGACTGAAGTCCAAGTGGAGCTCCAGGATGCCGTCAAGAAGCTAGAGGCCCTTGAGAAGGAGCAGGAGGAGCGATCCTCCCGGCTATTGAAGGCGGAGAAGGAGCTCCAGGAGGCAAGGACCGAATCACGAGGTGTCCGGGAGGAGCTCCGCCAAGTCGGGAAAATTGCAAATGGTAAGAAATACTTACTGCAGAGTGTGTTCGGAGGCAACAGGTTTGCCCTGCTGACGCAGGTCTGGCGCTCCGCAGTCGTCTTCGCCGAACTTCCGAAGAATGTGGCGGCCGCGGCGAAGCACTACGCTACTCTCGAGGAGGACTCTACGCAGCGGCTCTTCTGGTCACAGTTTCTGAATGCCGAGTGTCCTCTCCTCCTCAGTGATCAAATGAAGCAGCTGATGGAGATGCATCGGATGTCCGAGCTGGCTGTGAAGGACCTCTGTGTCAGTCTATGGCCTGCTGAGCCCATTCCGGACACCTACTTCGGCCTTGCGCAGAAGCTGCGGGAGGCGCCGCTCCGGGTTGACACCATGAAGCGCTCATCGTGCCTTGAGGGGGCGAGTCTTGCGTTTGCGAAGACCATGGTGCATTGGCCGAAGATTAATCCAATGGACATGGCCACTGGTCCTCCACCCAAGGGAAAGGAGCATCGCCGCCCTGAGCAGTACTTTGCACAGGTAATGAATGGCGCGCAGGCGATAGAGGGCCAGTGTTCAAAGGATGTAATGCTTGAGTGATTGTATTAAGTTTGTACCAAGTGGACCTTATGCTTTATAATGCGTCCGCCTGACTTGTTTTATATTGTCATGATTTTAATTTTGACTCCTATTCGGACGTATGTTTAATCTGAAAGCTACCAGTCGTCGGCTTCAGCCCCCAGGTGAATGTCGCGAGGGGTGTTTAGTCTCCGCGCTATTACCCTTAGCTAACATCTTGGTACCCGGAGGCGGTAGTGCGTGAGCAAAACTAGGCAATCAGACTATTCGGTTTTACTGCTTTCACTTAGCCTTAGGAGCTTGATGGTGGGGGCTAAGGACTAGCCCCCGGTGTATTGTGATGTACTTGGGGGTCAATGCATACCCTTTCCAGTCACATGGCTTGTGTTAAGATGAACCCTTCGTGTGACACGGCGAAATCGCCAATGATTTTTGGAGTCAAACCTCGTCATCGGATCGCTTACCGGTTCGCGCTTACTATGACGGTCAGTTTTCGGCTTTCTCCTCCTGAGGTACTTGACCGGGCAAGCCATAAGTACAATCGCAGGGGTTATCACTTTGCCCTCTTAGCCGAACATGCGGAACATAAGGGGCAAGCACAGGAGCCGGGCAACCCAACTATTGACCCAAAACATAGTCCGGAACTGGTGCATATAGTGTAATATCCGAGACGCCGAACACCCAGTGGAAGGTGGTGCTGGACTTTAAGATATGGAGCTGATATGTAAATCGAACTCTTGGCTAGTTAATATATTTTCATGCCGGGCTGTTCGAAGAGCGAGTGGAGAATTAGAAAGGAGATAGAAAATTGCCAGATGCAGATATCCGAACACCATAAAGGGCGCTTTTATTATTTCTTGTAAGCTCAAGTCGTCTAACCTGTACAATTCGAACTGCCAAGGCATTATTAAAAATAAAAGAGTTTTACAGAGTAAAGGTTTACGCAGGGCCTTGATGCGTGAATCCTTCACTTTGCCCTGCTGCACGTCTGCGCCTTTGCTTCTGGGAGGTGGGGGTTGGGACCTTCGATGAGACCTTGAGGGGTGAGGATCCTGCCGATGGAGCTTTATGCTTGGGGGGTTTCCGGAATTGGCCCCCAGATCGTCCGAAGACGAGGTAGTTCCGAAGTTCGGCTTAGCCGAACATATACTTCGGATTTGTTGGTATATGCCTCATGGCTGCCCATGGTATTTTGAGTGCGAAATTGTGCTGATGAGGCACGTGGAGTGCAAAGAATATGGGCATGCCGTGGTGCACGCATCCCTATTTGTGGCAAACGCATGTGGGTTCCCATGACGGGGAGCGAGTTTGAACCCGTTTACTGTTGTCGCCGGCCTTTACGGCAGGTCGGCATCCGGGATTGTATGGGCCGGTTTGGTCTTCGGCCGCTAGGGCCGCAGTGTGCTCTTCGGTTCGAAGTGAGCGTTCTGTGTTGCCGTTGATAGTTATGACGCCCGAAGGACCAAGCATCTTCAACTGTAGGTACGCGTAATGCGGCATGGCATTGAATTTGGCGAACGCTGTTCAGCCGAGGAGGGCGTGATAGCCGCAGCGAAAGGGTGCAATGTCGAAGATCAAGTCCTCACTTCGGAAGTTATCCGGAGAGCCGAACACTACTTCAAGCGTCACAGTGCCTGTGCAGCGGGCCTCCACTCCCGGAATGACCCCCTTAAAGGTGCTATTACTAGGTTTGATCCTTGATGGATCGATCCCCATTTTCCTCACTGTATCTTCGTATATCAGATTGAGGCTGCTACCACCGTCCATGAGGACTCTAGTGAGGTGGAATCCATCGATGATGTGGTCGAGCACTAAGGTTGCAGACCCTCCATGGCGTATGCTGGTCGGATGGTCCCTGCAATTGAACGTGATCGGGCAGGCTGACCATGGATTGAACTTCAGCGCTACTGGCTCGACGGAGTACACGTCTCGTACCGCTCGCTTCCTCTCCTTCTTCGGTATGTGGGTTGCATAGATCATGTTTACCGTCTTGACCTCGGAAGGGAAGGGTTTCTGGCCTCCACTGTTTGGCCTGCTGGGCTCATCATCGTACTTGCTTCGTGGGCTTTTGCCCGAGTCTTCGGTGATACGTCCATTTTGCATCATGCTTTTATATCAATATTTATTGCATTATGGGCTGTTATTACACATTATGGCACAATACTTATGCCTTTTCTCTCTTATTTTACAAGGTTTACACAAAGAGGGAGAATGCCGGCAGCTGGAATTCTGGGCTGGAAGAGGAGCAAATATTAGAGACCTATTATGCACAACTCCAAAAGTCCTGAAACTTCACGGAGAATCATTTTGGAATTGATAAAAAATATTAGGCGAAGAAAGCACCAGAGGGGGGCCACCAGCCAGCCACAAGGGTGGAGGGCGCGCCCTACCCCCCTGGGCGCACCCCCCGACCTTGTGGGCCACCTGGCAGGCCCCCGACGCCCATCTTATGCTATATGGTGTGTTTTGACCTGGAAAAGATCATAAGGAAGCTTTCGAGACGGAGCGCCACTGTCTCGAGGCGGAACCTGGGCAGAACCAATCTAGGGCTCCGGCGGAGCTATTCTGCCGGGGAAACATCCCTCCGGGAGGGGGAAATCAACGCCATCGTCATCACCATCGATCCTCTCATCGAGAGGGGGTCAATCTCCATCAACATCTTCACCAGCACCATCTCCTCTCAAACCCTAGTTCATCTCTTGTTTCTGATATTTGTCTCAAAATCTCAGATTGGTACCTGTGGGTTGCTAGTAGTGTTGATTGCTCCCTGTAGTTGATGCTAGTTGGTTTATTCGGTGGAAGATCATTTGTTTAGATCCTTAATGATAATTAATACTCCTCTGATTATGAACGTGAATATGATTTGTGAGTAGTTATGTTTGTTACTGAGGACATGAGAGAAGTCTTGTTATAAGTAATCATGTGAATTTGGTATTCGTTCGATATTTTGATGAGATGCATGTTGTCTCTCCTCTAGTGGTGTTATGTGAACGTCGACTACATAACACTTCACCATGATTTGGGCCTAGGGGAAGGCATTGGGAAGTAATAAGTAGATGATGGGTTGCTAGAGTGACAGAAACTTAAACCCTAGTTTATGCGTTGCTTCGTAAGGGGCTGATTTGGATCCATATGTTTCGTGCTATGGTTAGGTTTACCTTAATTCTTCTTTCGTAGTTGCGGATGCTTGCGAGAGGGGTTAATCATAAGTGGGAGGCTTTTCCAAGGAAGGACAGCACCCAAGCACCGGTCCACCCACATATCAAATTATCAAAGTAACGAACGCGAATCATATGGGCATGATGAAAACTAGCTTGACAATAATTCACATGTGTCCTCGGGAGCGCTTTGCTTTATATAAGAGTTCGTCCAGGCTTGTCCTTTGCTACAAAAAGGATTGGGCCACCTTGCTGCACCTTGTTTACTTTTGTTACTTGTTACCCGTTACAAATTATCTTATCACACAACTATCTGTTACCGATAATTTCAGTGCTTGCAGAGAATACCTTGCTGAAAACCGCTTGTCATTTCCTTCTGCTCCTCGTTGGGTTCGACACTCTTACTTATCGAAAGGACTATGATAGATCCCCTATACTTGTGGGTCATCAAGACTCTTTTTTGGCGCCATTGCCGAGGAGTGAAGCGCCTTTGGTAAGTGGAATTTGGTAAGGAAACATTTATATAGTGTGCTGAAATTTACTGTCACTTGTTACTATGGAAAATAATCCTTTGAGGGGCTTGTTCGGGGTATATTCACCTCGACCGGAAGAGCAAAGAGTTGCTCCTCAACCTACTGCACTTACTGAAAATATTTATTACGAAATTCCTTCGGGTATGATAGAGAAACTGCTAGCTCATCCTTACACAGGAGATGGAACATTACATCCTGATATGCATCTAATCTATGTGGATGAAGTTTGTGGATTATTTAAGCTTGCAGGTTTGCCCGAGGATGAAGTCAAGAAGAAGGTCTTCCCTTTATCTTTGAAGGAGAAGGCATTGACATGGTATAGGCTATGTGATGATATTGGATCAAGAAACTACAACCGATTGAAATTGGAATTTCATCAGAAGTTTTATCCTATGCATCTGGTTCATCGTGATCAAAATTATATATATAATTTTTGGCCTCATGAAGGAGAAAGTATCACTCAAGCTTGGGGGAGTCTTAAGTCAATGTTATATTCATGCCCCAATCATGAGCTCCCAAGAGAAATTATTATTCAAAAAAATTATGCTCGGCTTTCTCATAATGATCGATCCATGCTCGATACTTCTTGTACTGGTTCTTTTATGAAGAAGACTATTGAATTCAAATGGGATTTATTGGAAAGAATTAAACGCAACTCTGAAGATTGGGACCTCGACGAAGGTAAGGAGTCAGGTATAAACCTTAAGTTTGATTGTGTTAAATCTTTTATGGATACCGATGCTTTTCGTGATTTTAGCACTAAATATGGACTTGACTCTGAGATAGTAGCTTCTTTCTGTGAATCATTTGCTACTCATGTTGATCTCCCTAAGGAGAAGTGGTTTAAATATAATCCTCCCATTGAAGTTAAAGTAGTAGAACCGATTAAAGTTGAAGGAGAAACTATTACTTATGTTGATCCTATTGTTCCTACTGCTTATATTGAGAAACCACCTTTTCCTGTTAGAATAAAGGATCATGCTAAAGCTTCAACTGTGGTTCGTAAGAGTCATACTAGAACACCTACACCCCCTGAGCAAATTAAAGTTGAACCTAGTATTGCTATCGTTAAAGATCTCTTGGTTGATAATATTGATGGGCATGTTATTTATTTCTGTGATGAAGCTGCTAGAATTGCTAAACCTGATAGTAAAGATAAACATAGACCCGTTGTTGGTAGCCTGTTGTTTCAGTTAAAATAGGAGATCATTGTTATCATGGCTTATGTGATATGGGTGCTAGTGTGAGTGCAATTCCTTTTTCCTTATATAAAGAAATTATGAATGATATTGCACCTGCTGAGATAGAAGATATTGATGTTACTATTAAGCTTGCTAATAGAGATACTATTTCACCAATTGGAATTGTTAGAGATGTTGAAGTCTTGTGTGGGAAAACAAAATATCCTGCTGATTTTCTTGTTCTTGGTTCCCCACAAGATAACTTTTGTCCCATTATATTTGGTAGACCCTTCTTGAATACTGTTAATGCTAAGATAGACTGCGAGAAAGATATTGTTATTGTTGGTTTAGGGGATATGTCTCATGATTTTAATTTCTCTAAATTTCGTAGACAACCCCATGATAAAGAATTGCCTAGTAAGGATGAAATTATTGGTCTTGCTTCTATTGTCGTGCCTCCTACTGATCCTTTAGAACAATATTTGCTAGACCATGAAAATAATTTGTCTATGAATGAAAGAAGGGAAATAGATAAAATATTCTTTAATCAAGGGCCTATTTTGAAACACAATTTGCCTGTTGAAATCCTTGGGGATCCTCCTCCACCTAAGGGTGATCCCGTGTTTGAGCTTAAACAATTACCGGATACTTTGAAATATGCTTATCTCGATGAAAAGAAGATATATCCTGTTATTATTAGTGCTAACCTTTCAGAGCATGAAGAAAAGAGATTATTGAAAACTCTGAAGAAGCACCATGCTGCTATTGGATATACTCTTGATGATCTTAAGGGCCTTCGTCCCACTCTATGCTAGCACAAAATTAAATTGGAGAAAGATGCTAAACCAGTTGTTGATCACCAACGACGGTTAAATCCTAAGATGAAAGAAGTGGTAAGAAATGAAATACTAAAGCTTCTAGAAGCAGGTATAATTTATCCTATTGATGATAGTCAGTGGGTAAGTCCTGTTCATTGTGTCCCTAAGAAGGGAGGTATTACTGTTGTTCCTAATGCTAAGAATGAATTGATCTCACAAAGAATTGTTACAGGATATAGAATGGTAATTGATTTTCGCAAATTAATCAAAGCTACTAGAAAAGATCATTACCCTCTACCTTTTATTGATCAAATGCTAGAAAGATTATCCAAACATACACATTTTTGCTTTCTAGATGGTTATTCTGGTTTTTCTCAAATACCTGTGTCAAAAGATGATCAGGAAAAGACCACTTTTACTTGCCCTTTTGGTACCTTTGCTTATAGACGTATGCCTTTTGGTTTATGCAATGCACCTGCTACCTTTCAAAGATGTATGACTGCTATATTCTCTGATTTTTGTGAAAAGATTGTTGAGGTTTTCATGGATGATTTCTCCGTTTACGGAACTTCTTTTGATGATTGCTTAAGCAACCTTGATCGAGTTTTGCAGAGATGTGAAGAAACTAATCTTGTCTTGAATTGGGAGAAGTGCCACTTTATGGTTAATGAAGGTATTGTCTTAGGGCATAAAATTTCTGAAAGAGGTATTGAAGTTGATAAAGCTAAAGTAGATGCTATTGAAAAGATGCCGTGTCCTAAAGATATCAAAGGTATAAGAAGTTTCCTTGGTCATGCTGGTTTCTATAGGAGGTTTATTAAAGACTTCTCTAAAATTTCTAGGCCTCTCACTAATCTCTTGCAAAAAGATGTTCCTTTTGTTTTTGATGATGATTGTGTAGAAGCATTTGAAATACTTAAGAAAGCCTTGATTTCTGCACCTATTGTTCAGCCACCTGATTGGAATTTACCCTTTGAAATTATGTGTGATGCTAGTGATTATGCTGTTTGTGCTGTTCTAGGGCAAAGAGTTGATAAGAAATTGAATGTTATTCATTATGCTAGTAAAACTCTAGACAGTGCCCAGAGAAATTATGCTACTACTAAAAAAGAATTTCTAGTAGTTGTCTTTGCTTGTGATAAGTTCAGATCCTATATTGTTGATTCCAAAGTAACTGTTCACACTGATCATGCTACTATTAAATATCTTATGGAAAAGAAAGATGCTAAACCTAGACTTATTAGATGGGTTCTCTTGCTACAAGAATTTGATTTGCATATTACTGATAGAAAGGGAGCTGAGAACCCCGTTGCAGACAACCTGTCTAGGTTAGAAAATGTTCTTGATGACCCACTGCCTATTGATGATAGCTTTCCTGATGAGCAATTAGCTATCATAAATGCTTCTCGTAATACTCCATGGTATGCTGATTATGCTAATTACATTGTTGCTAAATTTATACCACCTAGTTTCACATACCAGCAAAAGAAAAAGTTCTTCTATGATTTAAGACATTACTTTTGGTATGACCCACACCTTTATAAAGAAGGAGTAGATGGTGTTATTAGACGTTGTGTACCTGAGCATGAACAGGAACAAATCCTACACAAGTGCCACTCCGAGTCTTACGGAGGACACCACGCTGGAGATAGAACTGCACATAAGGTATTGCAATCTGGTTTTTATTGGCCTACTCTCTTTAAGGATGCTCGTAAGTTTGTCTTGTCTTGTGATGAATGCCAGAGAATTGGTAATATTAGTAGACGTCAGGAAATGCCTATGAATTATTCACTTGTTATTGAACCATTCAATGTTTGGGGCTTTGATTATATGGGACATTTTCCTTCCTCTAATGGGTATACACATATTTTAGTTGCTGTTGATTACGTTACTAAGTGGGTAGAAGCTATTCCAACTAGTAGTGCTGATCATAACACCTCTATTAAGATGCTTAAAGAAGTTATTTTTCCGAGGTTTGGAGTCCCTAGATATTTAATGACTGATGGTGGTTCACATTTTATTCATGGTACTTTTCGTAAAATGCTTGCTAAGTATGATGTTAACCATAGAATTGCACCTCCTTATCATCCTCAGTCTAGTGGTCAAGTAGAATTGAGCAATAGAGAGATTAAATTGATTTTGCAAAAGACTGTTAATAGATCTAGAAATAATTGGTCTAAGAAACTTGATGATGCATTATGGGCTTATAGAACTGCTTATAAAAACCCTATGGGTATGTCTCCATATAAAATGGTTTATGGAAAGGCTTGTCACTTACCTCTTGAATTAGAACATAAAGCTTATTGGGCAATTAAAGAGCTCAACTATGATTTCAAACTTGCCAGTGAGAAGAGGTTATTTAACATAACCTCGCTTGATGAATGGAGAACCCAAGCCTATGAGAATGCCAAGTTGTTTAAATAAAAAGTTAAAAGATGGCATGACAAAAGGATACAAAAGCGTGAGTTTAATGTAGGTGATCATGTTTTGCTATACAACTCTCCTTTAAGATTTTTTGCAGAAAAGCTTCTCTCTAAATGGGAAGGTCCTTACATTATCGAGGAGGTCTATCGTTCCGGTGCCATCAAAATCAACAACGCCGAAGGCACAAATCCGAAGGTGGTAAACGGTCAAAGAATCAAACATTATATCTCAGGTACCCCCATAAATGTTGAGACCAATATTATTGACACCGTAACACCGGAGGAGTACATAAGGGACACTTTCCAGAACGTTTCAGACTCCGAAAAGGAATAGGTATGTGGTACGGTAAGTAAATCGACTCCAAAATGTTTCCAATGATAATTTTTCTCCATTTTGGAATATTAAAAAAATTGGGAAAATTAAAAGTAGTCTGAAAGAGACACGAGGCACACACAATGGTGGAGGGCACGCCCTACCCCCCTGGGCGCGCCCCCCGACCTTGTGGCCACCTTGTGTGCCCTCCGGACTCTGTTTTCTTGCACAATACTTCTTTTGGTCGGTAAAAATTCATTATATAATCTCCCGAAGGATTTGACCACCGTACCACGACAAAATCCTTTGTTTTTGTTTTGAGCTGTTTCCTGCCAGAGTTTTCAAGGCCTGGCATCATGTCTTCTTCCTCCTTCAACAATGTGGATGAAGATGCTTGGCTAATGAAGATGGAGATGAAGAGAGAAGAACTTGGGGAAACCAACGAGGGTGATAAGATCAAGAAGGTCGCGGGAGATCAAGTTCCGGCAGTAGAAGAAGAAGACATCCTTCAACCATACTACAATCATCTTACCCCTACTGAAATTGAAGCTTTCAAGATTATTGAATTAGTTTGTGTGCAAAATAAATATCTTACTCGCAAAAATATTCTGTTGCAAGAGTACATCACCACACTCAAGGGCATTATTCGTAAACTAGAGAATCTCCTACGCTCGATGTGTGGCACTACTTCATCAACAACTCCATCATCACCACCTCCGAAGAAAGAGATCTAAATACATGGGTATGGGCACTCCCCTTGGCAACTGCCAAGCTTGGGGGAGGTGCCCCGGTATCGTATCACCATCACACCTTTACCTTTATCTTTTTCTTAGTTCGATCCTTTTGGTTATATCTTGATCTAGTAGAATAAAGTTTTAGTATGATCTAGCTTTGAGTTTTGTTTTGATCTCTATCTATGTAATTGAGTCCGTGAGTTATATAATAAAGAGTAGTTTTGAGTTGAGGGCTTTGTTTTCTTTCTATGATCTTGAGGGAATAAAATAATAAAAAGAAATAAAAAGATCATATATTGATCTTATGGAGATTAATGACTTCACATATAAAGAGTATGATGAATAAAATTTGTTGGGAGTTGACAAACATAGTTTTGGTCATCGTTGCAATTAATAGGAAGTAATAAAGAAAGAGAGGCCTCACATATAAATATACTATCTTGGACATCTTTTGTAATTGTGAGCACTCATTAAAATATGACATGCTAAAAGGTTGATGTTGGAAAAGGAAGAAAACATAATGGGTTATGTTTTCTTATATCCGAATAGAAGTTATATTGTCATGGATCCTCCAATATGTTGAGCTTGCCTTTCCCTCTCATGCTAGCCAAATTCTTTGCACCAAGTAGAGATACTACTTGTGCTTCCAAACATCCCTAAATCCAGTTTTGCCATGAGAGTCTACCATACCTACCTATGGGTTGAGTAAGATCCTTCAAGTAAGTTGTCATCGGTGCAAGCAATAAAAATTGCTCTCTAAATATGTATGATCTATTAGTGTGAAGAAAATAAGCTTTATACGAACTTGTGATATGGAAGAAATAAAAGCAACGGACTGCATAATAAAGGTCCTTATCACAAGCGGCAATATAAAGTGACGTTCTTTTTCACTAAGATTTTGTGCATCCAACCATAAAAGCGCATGACAACCTCTGCTTCCCTTTGCGAAGGGCCTATCTTTTACTTTTATCTTCTACCCTTATACAAGAGTCATGGTGATCTTCACCTTTCCCTTTTACACTTTTTCCTTTTGGCAAGCACTATGTGTTGGAGAAAGATCCAAATATATATATCCACTCGGATGTAGGTTATCATAAAGTATTATTGTTGATATTACCCTTGAGGTAAAAGGTTGGGAGGCGAAACTATAAGCCCCTATCTTTCTCTGTGTCCGATGGAAACTTTGAACCCATAAGTATCGTGTGAGTGTTAGCAATTGTGAAAGACTAAATGATAGTTGAGTATGTGGACTTGCTGAAAAGCTCTTGAATTGACTCTTTCCGATGTTATGATAAATTGCAATTGCTTCAATGACTGAGATCATAGTTTGTTAGTTTTCAATGAAGTTTTTGCTTCATACTTTACCTTGTGAACGAATTGTTACTTTAGCATAAGAAATTATATGACAATATATGTGCTGTTCTAAAGATGATCATGATGCCCTCATGTCCGTATTTTATTTTATCGACACCTCTATCTCTAAACATGTGGACATATTTCTCTATATCGGCTTTCGCTTGAGGACAAGCGAGGTCTAAGCTTGGGGGAGTTGATACGTTCATTTTGCATCATGCTTTTATATCAATATCTATTGCATTATGGGCTGTTATTACACATTATGGCACAATACTTATGCCTTTTCTCTCTTATTTTACAAGGTTTACATAAAGAGGGAGAATGCCGGCAGCTGGAATTTTGGGCTGGAAGAGGAGCAAATATTAGAGACCTATTCTGCACAACTCCAAAAGTCCTGAAACTTCACGGAGAATCATTTTGGAATTAATAAAAAATATTGGGCGAAGAAAGTACCAGAGGGGGGCCACCAGCCAGCCACAAGGGTGGAGGGCGCGCCCTACCCCCTGGGCGCGCCCCCCGACCTTGTGGGCCACCTGGAAGGCCCCCGACGCCCATCTTTTGCTATATGGTGTGTCTTGACCTGGAAAAAATCATAAGGAAGCTTTCGGGACGAAGCGCCGCCGTCTCGAGGCGAAACTTGGGCAGAACCAATCTAGGGCTCCGGCGGAGCTGTTCTGCCGGGGAAACATCCCTCCGGGAGGGGGAAATCATCGCCATCGTCATCACCATCGATCCTCTCATTGAGAGGGGGTCAATCTCCATCAACTTCTTCACCAGCATCATCTCCTCTCAAACCCTAGTTCATCTCTTGTTTCCGATCTTTGTCTCAAAACCTCAGATTGGTACCTGTGGGTTGCTAGTAGTGTTGATTACTCCCTGTAGTTGATGCTAGTTGGTTTATTCGGTGGAAGATCATTTGTTTAGATCCTTAATGATAATTAATACTCCTCTTATTATGAACATGAATATGCTTTGTGAGTAGTTACGTTTGTTCCTGAGGACATGGGAGAAGTCTTGTTATAAGTAATCATGTGAATTTGGTATTCGTTTGATATTTTGATGAGATGTATGTTGTCTCTCCTCTAGTGGTGTTATGTGAACGTCGACTACATAACACTTCACCATGATTTGGGCCTAGGGGAAGGCATTGGGAAGTAATAAGTAGATGATGGGTTGCTAGAGTGACAGAAGCTTAAACCCTAGTTTATGCGTTGCTTCGTAAGGGGCTGATTTGGATCCATATGTTTCATGCTATGGTTAGGTTTACCTTAATTCTTATTTTGTAGTTGCGGATGCTTGCGAGAGGGGTTAATCATAAGTGGAAGGCTTGTCCAAGGAAGGACAGCACCCAAGCACCGGTCCACCCACATATCAAATTATCAAAGTAACGAACGCGAATCATATGAGCATGATGAAAACTAGCTTGACAATAATTCCCATGTGTCCTCGGGAGCGCTTTGCTTTATATAAGAGTTCGTCCAGGCTTGTCCTTTGCTACAAAAAGGATTGGGCCACCTTGCTGCACCTTGTTTACTTTTGTTACTTGTTACCCGTTACAAATTATCTTATCACACAACTATCTGTTACCGATAATTTCAGTGCTTGCAGAGAATACCTTGCTGAAAACCGCTTGTCATTTCCTTCTGCTCCTCGTTGGGTTCGACACTCTTACTTATCGAAAGGACAACGATAGATCCCCTATACTTGTGGGTCATCATTCGGCTGTGAGTTTGTCGGCCTGTTTGATCACCCAACATTTTCGGTTGGAGTGGTTGGGGGGCTTCTCTGATGTGCTGTGGATCTGGCAAGGCCTGTCCAGAATTGTGTCCAGTTTGGATGGGCCATCACTGTTACCTTTAGGGGCCTTCTTTCGGGGTCCGGACTTCTGGTTTCGGAATCCAACATTTACTGCCGTATCCTCGCCTTCGCCGTCATTGTGGCAACCTTTATTCTTGCTGCGTTCGGGCTTTCCATTTCCGTCCCGAACCTCGGAGGTACCGGGTGTGTCGGGATTGGTGTTTTTGCGAGTGAGCCAACTGTCTTCGCCCGCGCAAAAGCGGGTCATGAGAGAAGTAAGGGCTGCCATAGTTCTTGGTTTGTCCTAGCCGAGCTGCCTTACGAGCCATTCGTCCTTGAAACTATGCTTGAAGGCGGCCAAGGCTTCGGCATCCGGACAATCGACAATCTGGTTTTTCTTGGTTAGGAATCGGTTCCAAAATTGTCGGGCAGATTCTCCGGGCTGTTGTGTGATGCGATTTAGGTCATCAGCATCCGGAGGCCGGACATAGGTGCCCTGAAAGTTTGCTCGAAAAGCGTCCTCAAGCTCTTCCCAGCCGCCTATAGAGTCTTCGGGAAGGCTGTTCAACCAGTGTCGAGCTGGACCTTTAAGCTTTAGCGGCAAATATTTAATGGCCTGGAGGTCGTCTCCTTGCACCATGTGAATGTGGAGGAGGAAATCCTCAATCCATACGGCTGGATCTGTGGTTTTGTCGTATGATTTGATGTTCACAGGCTTGAAGCCTTCTGGGAATTGGTGTTGCATTACCCTTTCTGTGAAGCACAGGGGGTGTGCGGCGCCCCTAACTCGGGCTACGTCGCGTCGGAGGTCTTCAGCCCTCCGAATCTGCTGCTACTCCTCGATCCTATCATTTCGGTTTAGCCGATCGTAGTATCCTTTCCGGTAAGCGGGCGGGTCTTCTATGGGTCCGTAGATAGACCTGGTACGGCCTCCTCGAGCGTCTAGGTCATGGCGGAGGTCGTACTCGTAAGTGGGCCGCACATGATCCTTGCCGTAACGGCGAGGTGGGGCGACTGGGTGTTCGGCCATGTTAGCTTCTCTGTCCCGCCCTCTAGGGGGCGGTCCGGCTGTTCGGCGCTTGTGTATGTCAGACGTGTTGGCTCTACGGCCTCGTCGTCGAACTACGACAGTAGTCTTCGCTTGGGACAGCTTTTGGTTGGCTGTTCACGGCCATACCCTTCTTCGGCAGCTAGGACTTTAGTCCATCGGTCATTGAGGGTGTCCTGTTCGGCCTTGATTTTGCGTTTTTGTTTCTTTAGGCTGCGGGCGGTGGCTAAAAGCCTTCATTTGAACCGTTCCTGCTCTAGAGGGTCTTCGGGGATGATGAAATCGTCATCCCCGAGACTGACCTCCTATTCAGAGAGTGGGAGGTAGTTGCTATCCTCGGAGTCGTCGGGGTTTTCTAGATTGAGCGGGTCCTCTTGTCCCGTGAGGTCATCCTGATGATGCTCGTTGGTTGCGTCTCTGGTGAGGTCATCCGTATTATTTACGGTGCCGTTCTCCGCGGAGTCCATGTTGCTCGCATGGCTTCGATGTGGCTTCGATCGACGGTGCTGTTTTCGGCGTTTGGGCGGCTCATCTCAGGGCTTGCCTCGGTCCTGATTAGGAGTGCCATCGCCGTCCTTGGGGGTGTCCACCATGTAAATATCGTAGGTGGATGTGGCCGACCAGCGGCCGGTGACAGGGGGGAACATCGGTATTGGCCATGGCTTCGCCCTCCTCGTCCATGTATTCGGTGTTCTTGGAATTATAGTCTAGCATATCGGTTAAATCATCGATAGTGGCTACCAAGTGGGTGGTGGGTGGGACGTAAAATTCCCTATGGTATGCCTCGAGGGGTTGGTGCTTGAAGGCGGAGGGCAGGTCCTCCTGGATGGTCATTTTCTTAATTCGGTCTAGCGCCTCGTTTAGCATTGCGAGGGTCGCCGAACTTGAGGGCTCTGGTCCAAATTCTGTTGTAACGGGTGGTGGGCAGTCAGTGCCCTGGCTGGTCCTTGGTTCCCGCTGGCCGTACTAAGCTTGGGGTGCGGAGCCGGATCCTTGAAGGGGTCCGGATTGTCACTGGTGGTCAAGGACGAGCTTTGGTCCTTGCATGTGACTTCCCCGCCGGGGTTTGAGATTGAGCTGCTTTGGGCCGGGGGTGACCCCTGGCCATTGGCTGCCGCTTCATCGTAAGGGCCCAAGGCCGGGTTAGCGTCGTGAAGGGAAGGTTCGGCCGAGATTGACTCTTGGCTTCTGCCTCCTGATTCTGCCTCGAGGGTCGAGGATAGGTCCTTCGCAGTCATGATGGGTCCGGGCGAAGGCGGAGTCTGGCCTCCGCTTGAAGCGGAGCTCTCCTGGCTCGAAGCTGTTGGGGCCGATCTACAGATTGGATCGGAGGAGGACTCCGGAGCGGGCATGGCGAGGGTGCAGGAGGGGGAAGTAAATCCGGTGAAGACCATATCGCCCCGCGTGTCCGCAACGTATTCGAGACCACCGAATCGAATTCGGTGTTCGGGAGCGAAGGTGTCGATCTGACCTAGACAACCCATCGGGTCGGCATGCAACACGATGCTGCCAAACGCAAAGAGTTGATCGTGAACGAAGAAGTCCCCGGATCCGATGCCTTCTCCTATGATCAGGCGAGCCATCGATCCTTTGGGCGACCCCACAACGGAACTCTCAATGAAGGCACCAATGTCGGTGTCAAAACCGGCAGACCTCGGGGTAGGGGGTCCCGAGCTGTGGATCTGGGATCGATGGGGAACAAGGGACGACGAACAAAGTGTTTACCCAGGTTTGGGCCCTCTCGAAGAGGTAATACCCTACGTCCTGCTTGATTATATTGGATGTATAATATGGTTTACAGAGTAGATCTACCTCGAGATCAGCATGAGCTAAACCCTAAGGGGATGAGGTGATGAATGTAGCTCTCCCCCTAAAGACTACAACCCTTGGTTTATATAGACACCGGTAGGGTTAGGGTTACTGAAGATAGATTACAATAAGGATTAAAGAGATCCTGCGCATTCTTGACTTGGAGGGCACACAATGGCTTCATAGATCTCCTGACAATATATGGCTCCACCAGTCCGGCCCATGTTCAATGGGCCGGCAGCCCGCGGACCCCTTAGTCCATGACTCCCTCAGCGTCTTCATAGGATTCCCTAAGGAAACAATTGGGTACACCTTCTACCACAGATCCGAAGGCAAGATCTTTGTTGCCAAGAATGGATCCTTTCTAGAGAAGGAGTTTCTCTCAAAAGAAGTGAGTGGGAGGAAAGTAGAACTTGATGAGGTAACTGTACCTTCTCTCGAATTAGAAAGTAGCACATCAGAGAAATCCGTTCCCGTGATGCCTACACCAACTAGAGAGGAAGCAAATGATAATGATCATGAAACTTCAGATCAAGTTGCTACTGAACCTCGTAGGTCGACCAGAGCACGATCCGCACCAGAGTGGTACGGTAATCCTGTCCTGGAAGTCATGTTACTAGACCAAGGCGAACCTACGAACTATGAAGAAGCTATGATGAGCCCAGATTCCGACAAATGGCTTGAGGCCATGAAATCTGAGATAGGATCCATGTATGAGAACAAAGTGTGGACTTTGGTGGACTTGCCCGGTGATCAGCAAGCCATAGAAAATAAATGGATCTTCAAGAAGAAGACTGACGCTGATGGTAATGTTACTGTCTACAAAGCTCGACTTGTCGCGAAAGGTTTTTGACAAGTTCAAGGAGTTGACTACGATGAGACTTTCTCACCCGTAGCGATGCTTAAGTCTGTCCGAATCATGTTAGCAATTGCCGCATTTTATGATTATGAAATCTGGCAAATGGACGTCAAAATTGCATTCCTTAATGGATTTCTTAAAGAAGAGTTGTATATGATGCAACCAGAAGGTTTTGTCAATCCAAAAGGTGCTAACAAAGTGTGCAAGCTCCAGCGATTCATCTATGGACTGGTGCAAGCATCTCGGAGTTGGAATATACGCTTTGATGAGGTGATCAAAGCATATGGTTTTATACAGACTTACGATGAAGCCTGTATTTACAAGAAAGTGAGTGGGAGCTCTGTAGCATTTCTAATATTATATGTGGATGACATATTGTTGATTGGAAATGATACAGAATTTCTGGATAGCATAAAAGGATACTTGAATAAGAATTTTTCAATGAAAGACCTCGGTGAAGCTGCTTATATATTGGGCATGAAGATCTATAGAGATAGATCGAGACGCTTAATAGGACTTTCACAAAGCACATAACTTGATAAAGTTTTGAAGAAGTTCAAAATGGATCAGTCAAAGAAAGCGTTCTTGCCTGTGTTACAAGGTGTGAAATTGAGTCAGACTCAAAGCCCGACCACTGCAGAAGATAGAGAGAAAATGAAAGTCATTCCCTATGCCTCAGCCATAGGTTCTATCATATATGCTATGCTGTGTACCAGACCTGATGTGTGCCTTGCCATAAGTCTAGCAGGGAGGTACCAAAGTAATCCAGGAGTGGATCACTGGACAGCGGTCAAGAACATCCTGAAGTACCAAGGATATTTTTCTCGTTTATGGAGGTGACGAAGAACTCATCGTAGATGGTTACGTCGATGCTAGCTTCGACACTGATCCGGATGACTCTAAGTCACAAACCGGATACGTATTTATATTGAATGGTGAAGCTGTCAGTTGGTGCAGTTCCAAGCAGAGCGTCATGGCGAGATCTACGTGTGAAGCGGAGTACATAGCTGCTTCGGAAGCAGCACATGAAGGAGTCTGGATGAAGGAGTTCATATCCGATCTAGGTGTAATACCCAGTGCATCGGGTCCAATGAAAATCTTTTGTGACAACACTGGAGCAATTGCCTTGGCGAAGGAATCCAGGTTTCACAAGAGAACCAAATACATCAAGAGACGCTTCAACTCCATTCGTGAAAAGGTCAAGGATGGAGACATAGAGATTTGAAAAATACATACGGATCTGAATGTGGCAGACCCGTTGACTAAGCCTCTTCCGCGAGCAAAACATGATCAACACCAAGACTCTATGGGTGTTATATTCATTACAGTGTAATCTAGATTATTGACTCTAGTGCAAGTGGGAGACTGAAGGAAATATGCCCTAGAGGCAATAATAAAGTTGTTATTTTATATTTCCTTATTCGTGATAAAGGTTTATTATTCATGCTAGAATTGTATTGATCGGAAACTTAAATACATGTGTGAATACATAAACAAATACCGTGTCCCTAGTAAGCCTCTACTAGACTAGCTCGTTGATCAAAGATAGTTAGGTTTCCTAACCATAGACATGTGTTGTCATTTGATAGCGGGATCACATCATTAGGAGAATGATGTGATGGACAAGACCCATCCGTTAGCTTAGCATATTGATCGTTCAGTTTATTGCTATTGCTTTCTTCATGTCAAATACATATTCCTTCGACTATGAGATTATGCAACTCCCGGATACCGAAGGAATACCTTGTGTGCTATCAAACGTCACAACGTAACTGGGTGATCATAAAGATGCTCTACAGGTATCTTCGAAGGTGTTTGTTGAGTTGGCATAGATCGAGATTAGGATTTGTCACTCCGAGTATCGGAGAGGTATCTCTAGGCCCTCTCAGTAATACACATCATAAGAAGCCTTGCAAGCAAAGTGACTAATGAGTTAGTTGCAAGATGATGTATTACGGAACGAGTAAAGAAACTTGCCTGTAATGAGATTGAACTAGGTATGAAGATACCGACGATCGAATCTCGGGCAAGTAACATACCGATGGACAAAGGGAATTACGTATGTTGTCATAAGGTTCGACCGATAAAGATCTTCGTAGAATATGTAGGAGCCAATATGGCCATCCAGGTTCCGCTATTGGTTATTGACCGGAGAGGTGTCTCGGTCATGTCTACATAGTTCTCAAACCCGTAGGGTTTGCACGCTTAACGTTCGTTGACGATATAGTGTTATATGAGTTTTATGATTTGGTGACCGAATGTTGTTCGGAGTCCCGGATGAGATCACGGACATGACGAGGAGTCTCGAAATGGTCGATAGGTAAAAATTGATATATATAGGACGATAGTATTCGGACACCGGAAGTGTTTCGAAGTGTACCAAGTAGTCATCGGAGTACTGGAGGGGTTACCGGACACCCCCGGGAGTGTAATGGGCCTATTGGGCCATTAGAGGGGAGCACACCAGCCCACAAGGGGCTGGCGCACCCCCTATGGCAGCCGCCCAAGTGGGGGAAAGGAAAGAGGGGGGATTCGGCCTCCCCCTTCCTTCTCTCTTCCCCCTTTCCTTTCCCCTCCAATAAATATGGTAAGGGGGGGGGGGCACTTGGGAGGGACCCCAAGTAGGATTCGGCCTACTTGGGGGCGCCTCCTGGCTGCTTCCTCCTCCCCCCCCACCTATATATATGTGGGAGGGGGGCGCCTAGCACAACCACAACAATTGCTTAGCCGTGTGCGGCGCCCCCTTCCACCGTTTACACCCCGGTCATATTTTCGTAGTGCTTAGGCGAAGCCCTGCGGAGATAGCTTCATCATCACCGTCACCACACCGTCGTGCTACCGGAACTCATCCACTACCTCGCCATCTTGCTGGATCAAGAAGGCGGAGGACGTCACCGAGCTGAACGTGTGCTGAACGCGGAGGTGCCGTACGTTCGGTACTCGATCGGTTGGAGCACGAAGAAGTTCGACTACATCAACCACGTTAACAAACGCTTCCGCTTACGGTCTACGAGGGTACATAGAAACACTCTCCCCCCTCGTTGCTATGCATCTCCATGGATAGATCTTGCGTGTGCGTAGAATTTTTTTTGTTTTCCATGCAATGTTTCCCAACATTGCTTTGGTGGGATTTGGGAGTGAGGGACTTGGGCACTCCGTGTGCCCTTGCCATTGCATTTGGTGCATCGGTTTGGGTTCTTCACGGTGATACGTGGAAGTTACAAGTTGAGAAGCTTATTACTCTTGGGTGTTTGGTACCCTAGAGCTTGTTCCTCTTGGGTTCTTGGGCGCCCTATACGGTTGGTGGTGTTCAGAGCTCAATCATTGTAGTGTAAAGCTCCGGGCAAGCGTCGGGGTCTCCAATTAGGTTGTGGAGATCGCCCCGAGCAATTTGACGGGTTTCGGTGACCACCCCCAAGGGTTGCCAAAGTGTACGGGTTTGGTGACCGCCCCCAAGGGTTGCCATTTGTACGGGTTCGGTGACCGCTCTCAAGGGTCCCTTAGTGGAATCACGGCATCTTGCATTGTGCAAGGGCGTGAGGAGATTACGGTGGCCCTAGTGGCCTCTTGGGGAGCATTGTGCCTCCACACCACTCCAAACGGAGATTAGCATCCGCAAGGGTGTGAACTTCGGGATACATCGTCATCTCCGTGTGCCTCGGTTATCTCTTACCCGAGCCCTTTACTTATGCACTTTACTTTGTGATAGCCATATTGTTTCATGTCATATATCTTGCTATCACTTAGTTGTTTATCTTGCTTAGCATAAGTTGTTGGTGCACATAGGTGAGCCTAGTTGTTGTAGGTTTTGTGCTTGACAAATTAACCGCTAGGTTTATTCCGCATTTGTTCAAGCCTAAACCATAATTATTTTAAAGCGCCTATTCACCCTCCCCCTCTAGGAGACATCCACAATATTTCAAGTTTCCATTAACAAAGGGTATGGAACACTTCCCTAGAACTAGAATTAAGCCACCATATGAATCAATCATGAGGGCAACCTATGGAGCAAACCTAAAGATGACAACACTTAAATCTATGCATTATGCCTAGCTAGGGGCGTAAAACAATAGCGCTTGTTGGGAGGCAACCCAATATTTATCCTTTAATTTTTTTTCTTTTCTATTTTTAAATATATACAAAATTATGCCTTTGTTATGATTGTGCTTTTTATGTTTTAGTTAGTGTTTGTGCCAAGTAATGCCTTTAGGATGGCTTGGGTGATAGTTGATTTGATCCTGTTGGAAAATAGAAACTTTTATGTCCAGTAACAGAGTTTTCTAAAATCACTGGAGCGACGAAAAATTCTAAATTTTTTACACAAGATTCATGTACAAATTTCCCCTGCTTTCCTAATTTCTCAGAATTTTTGGAGTTACAGAAGTGTGAGCTTAATTCGGTTTTCTACAGACTGTTCTATTTTCGACAGATTCTGTTTTCGTTGCATTGTGTGCTTATTTTGATGAATCTATGGATTGTATTGGGGGGGGGGGGGGGGTATAAGCCATGGTAAAGTTAGAATACAGTAGGTATAATTAAATAACAAACTATGAATGGGTTGAAGCAGTACTTAAAGTAGTGAATTGTTTTCTTATACTAACGGATCTCACGAAGATTTTGTTAAGTTTTGGGTGATTGAAGTTTTCAAGTTTTGGGTGAGATCACGATGGATGAAGGAACAAGGAGTGAAAAGAGCTTAATCTTGGGGATGCCTATGGCACCGCAAGGTAATATTCAAGGAGTACCAAGCAACTAAGCTTGGGGATGCCCCGGAAGGGATTGACAACCCCTCTTACACGTTGGGTTGCAAGTTTTTGTTGTTTGTGTGCAGGTGATATTTACATAGTGTTGCTTGGTTCTCCTACTGGATTGATAACTTTGGTTTCATAACTGAGGGAAAATACTTACCTTTGCTGTGATGCATCATCCTTTCCTCTTCGGGGAAATACCAACGCAGATTCAAGCATTCATAGGTAGTCCCTTAACCTGAGATACTGGTTTCTATGATCACCTTGCACAACATCAACAGCCATCAGTCTTTCCCTATAGGCCAAACTCCTAGGAACATGCACCCCAAACTTCTTCTTAGTATGTTTTAGAATTGTCTCTACACCAGCCTTTACATTTGATCTAATTGTGTCCTCCACAGCTTCTGCAATCCAGTGTGCAGTCACCTTGGTACTCTCTCCACTAGCTTCACAACCGTGATCCAGGTGGCACTTCTTGATTGTGAAAGTATCTTCACTTTGGAGGCAGTCATGAAAAATTCACAACCATTTTTCCTGTCTGGACACCAAACAATAATCCTTGTTGGTTCATTCCTATGGTACTGAAAGTTTCCCAAAGTCCTAATATGAAAATTTCTCAATGCCTTTCTAAACTCATACACATTGGTGAAGCAAAGGTCCTTGCACAACTGCTCATGTGCATCAGGTAGTAGTGGGTCATACCATTTCCTCTCTTTCTTCTTCTTCAATATTCTCTTCCTTCCAGAAGGTAGTATATGAACCTCTCCATCTGAATCAGAAATGCCAACATCACCAGGGGAGCAAAATTCATTAGGTTCAGGTACAAAATCTTGAAACTTGGGGATCTCTGGCTGATTGTGAGCTCTAGAAGTAGGTCATGGATTTACTGCTGCTCTTCCAACAGGCTTCAGTTTCTCAGGCCTGCCTTTTGCCACCACTCTCTCCTCTCCACTGTCAGCCTCTTTCTCCTCCTTCCAAAACTCTGAAACATCACTGTCCCCTTCAAACTCTAGTCTTTCTTGTGCATCATATGTTTCTTCTTCATTTACAACATTTTCTTCACCTCTCTTCTAAGGTTTGTAAGACATCTTTATCCCTCTGTAATTACCGCTATCAATCTCAAAGTCTGAGGATGATTTGTCAATATCATCATCTGGTACACTAGTAGATCCATCCTCACCACCAGCATCTCCATCATCACCACCAGGAGTTCCTGTCATGTTCAAGTTGCAGCTCTGCTTTGTGTTGAGATTAACTTTACTCCATCTTGTGACAGACTTAACACAAAATCAGGGGCCCCCACTGGACTGCCTATTGGAACTTGTTCTTCATAAGCATTGTGAGCCCTATTAAATTCAATATCTCTATCTTCATTTGCCTTCGCCACTATAATATTCAGAACTGTAAAATCAGAGTGGTCTATCATTTCTTCAACTGCCTCTTGACTGTCCAGAAGCATTAATCCATCCTGTCCAATTCCTACTTCTTTTACCCAGTACATGTAGTCATCTGAACCATAACCTTCAGTTTCAGTCAGTGCTATCAAGTTGACAAAAGTGATGTCTGAAAGAGAGAACCTTCTTTCCATGTTATCTCTGCCCTGGAAATGCAGCCTAACCTCCCAAATGCCATTATCCAGTCTGCATTATAGAATGTGATACTTCAAACTCTTTGTAAAATTGTACACAATTTGAAAACTCAACTGAATAAATCTAGTGCAACAACATTCAATTATGGCACAACATTACTGCATCTATAATTGCATCCCTATTTAGCCCACTGACTAAAAACTACAATAATTCATCTGCAACTGCATCCATATACAACAAAATTCAGTACAAAATTAAGCAATGCACACTCCGAATCACTACTGAATCACTACTGCATCCAACTAAATCTATAGTACAAAATCCAACTAACTACTTTGTATCACTACTGCATCCAACTAACTACTACATTAACCTAGGGTTTGTTCAAACCTAACTAAAGATTTCCTGAACTGTCTACTAACCTAGCACTATTGAATTAAACTAGGGTTTGGTCAAGAGTAGATGAAGAGAAGAAAGAAACTTACTCAACCCCTTCAAATGCCGAGGCCCAGCGGTGGGAGTTGGCCGGATCCGCGGCGACAACGCTAGCAAGAGCCCTGCCAGCTCTGTACTCAAGTGAGAACTATTGATTCTCCGGCGACGGCGGTGCAGCCCGTGGCGTCGCCGGAGGTGTCAGCTGTGGCGCCGGCGCCGGTGGCTGCGTTGCAAAGCTGCCGCTGCCCAGCCAGTTATCCACTTCCGAATACTCTCCGCCGCCATCCATGGTTCCACCTCCCCCCATAGAGTGGCCGCCGTCGACTGGTTTCGCCGCCGCCAACGACATCGCAGGAGAGGAAGACAGAGTGAGAGAAGAGAGGGGGAAGGGGAAACAGAGGAGACGGCTCGGTCGTCTTGACCGCGGTCGGCAAGGTTCGCCCTAACGACCGTCAGCCCACGAGCCGTCAGCCTCTGGCCGACAAAACCCTGATGGGCGGGCCCCACATGTCATAAACCCACTTAAAATGTAACCATTTGGCGACTAGGTTTTTTTTGAACTTTTGTGGTAGTTTTTGAAAAATTAAAAAAAGTGGTAGTTTTTTGTAGATATAGCCTGTAATATGGTAGTTTTTTTTTGCTATATACTCAGAATAACCACTCACGGTCATGCATGCATGCTGGGTTCTTGTTCACGGCCTTTTTGTTCGTGTGCCACCGCGCGACGTGCAGAGCAGGTACCACATAAGATAACCTTTGCCACCCACGTTTGCAGTTGCACCCTTGCAGATCCGTGCACACCCGTGCCGAACGTCGCCGCTGCCGCCACGACGATCGCCCACGCGCCGATCTCACATACGTAACGTACGTAGCGGGCACGCACATGCTCTCCGTGACTGGCGCCCCGGACCGAGCCGATGCTGGCCTGGCTTGGCTTCCAACGCCGTCGAGGCGCCTGCCCGCCCGACGTACGACGCGGTCGCGAAATTGCAGCGCGTGACCGTGTGCCCGCCTTCGCCTGTTTCTTGCGACCGATGCGTAGCTGGTGCCCGTGCGCTCCGTTGAACCGTTCCGCCAGCCAGCGAACGGAACGGCGAGGCCCTATCTACGCACGCACGCACGCGCCGTGCCGTGCCGCGGGACGCCACACGGTTTCAGGAACAGGAAACCGATCGATGGAGACTCGCGATCTTTGCGACGGCGGACGGAGATACATACTTACATATCTGGTAGTACGTTGTTCCCAGCCGACGGATGCGCCGGCGCGCAATCCGGCGTTGACCGTTGCCATGGACGAGGATTTTTTTTTACCTTCCACATAGCTACCTGTGTCTGTTCCAACAGAATCGCTGAGCCTGATTAGCATAGAAAACGGAGGCTACGACTACCACCGACACAAGCACAGAAG
Organism: Thinopyrum elongatum; assembly: GCA_011799875.1. NCBI lineage: Eukaryota > Viridiplantae > Streptophyta > Magnoliopsida > Poales > Poaceae > Thinopyrum > Thinopyrum elongatum. Next base: position 515,048,296 of record CM022299.1, read on the forward strand.
AAAAAAGAAGAAAAAAGGAAGGGGGAGACCCCAAATGTTTCACATAAAGAAGTGCTCGTGCTGGGAGCTGGGACACACACACGCACCAGCTTGAGCTTTCACGTGAACCGATGGAATCTGGAGGAGCAAACAGGCATCGTACCCGCACCGTTTAATGCACTCCACGTTATTGGAGTTAGAAAAACCTGCCGAATAATGCTACCGTAGCACTCGCTCGCTCCACCAGGCGAGATGTGGAACGGAAACAGCGGAGAGCGAACCCAGGCAAGTTCTGTTACGGCTACTACTAGTACTGGTACTAGTATTAGTATAGTACCACCACCTCGCAAAGAGGGGGAAGAAAAATCTGCTCCCGTACCACCAAGCTGGGTTTGAATTTGAAGGACGAACGCGCAGGCGCAGGCGCAGAGGGGCGAGAGAGAGAGACCGTGGTCACGTCTGGGAAGCGGCCGACGCCTGCCTCCAAAAATCCCCATCGCTTCCTCGTCTTTTCCTTCCGCCCTCGCTTGCTTCTCCCTCCCTCACCTCACCCACCGCCCTCTCGGTCTCGATCCTTCCTTCCTCTCCATCCCTCTCTCTCCCGTACCGCACCAACGCCACGCTGCTGCGCTGCCATCATCCGTCAGGATAGCCACCCTACCAATCGCGGTTGCTTTCCCTCGCCCCAACCACTCCAACATCGCACCGCACGCACGGAGCCTAGCCGATCCAATCCAATCCAATCCGGCCCCGTTAACCCTCTCCGCCCCCGATTCCAATCGTGCCTCCCCCAGCTCCGACCTCCCCCCCGGCCGAACACGTCGGCGGCGATCGAGCAGATCCGGCCGCCGTCCCGTTTACCTCTTCGTGTGATGCGCGGATCCGGGCGGTGACCGGCGGCGGGAGCGAGCCAAGCCATGCCGAGCGTCGGCGTGAAGATCTACAGCGTCTTCTTCAAGCTGCTGCTGCGCCACCGCCTCCAGTCGCTCGCCGCCGCCGCCGACGGCGACGGCGACGCGGCCGCCTTCGGGGTCTCCTGCCGCGCCGACGAGGCCACGGCGCCGGCCAACCCGGCCTTCTCCGCGGCCGACGGGGTCGCCTCCAAGGACCTCCACATCGACCCCAACTCGGCGCTCTCCGTCCGCATCTTCCTCCCCACGCCGCCGCCGCACCACCCGCACCTCCTCCACCCGCGCCGCGCCAGCGACCCCGCCGCCGGCCAAGCGGGCGCGCCCTACAGGGGCTACCTCCCGCACGCCGTCTCCTCCCCGCGGGCCGCCGCCTCCGCGCGCCGCAGGCTGCCCATCGTCGTGCAGTTCCACGGCGGCGGCTTCGTCACGGGGAGCAACTGCTCCGCCTCCAACGACGCCTTCTGCAGGCGGGTCGCCAAGTTCTGCGACGCCATCGTCGTCGCCGTCGGCTACAGGCTCGCGCCCGAGAGCCGCTACCCCGCCGCCTTTGATGACGGGGTCAGGGTGCTTAGGTGGATCGCCAAGCAGGCGAATCTCGCCATGATGAGCAAGGTTGGGGGCGGGGTGGACACCTTCGGTGCCTCCACCGTCGAGCCCTGGATCGCTGCACATGGTGATCCGGCAAGGTATAATTTCGTTTGCAATTGCATTTCTTGCTACTCCTACTTTACTAAATGGCCAAGGAACATAATACTGCAGTGTGAAGTTGCCGAAAAGCGGGCAAGTCAAGCGATAGGAATTTTTGTTTCATTTCTTCAATGGAAGTTCTTGTTTGTGATTCACGACATTATTTCAGAAACTGCAAACAAGAATTGCGCTAGTCAAGTGAACATGTCAAAACGATGAAGATATAGTTCCCTAGTCTATTCGATCTGTTATTGGTTCAAATATGGAGATAGTAATTTCCCCGTGAATTGCCATTCTGGCTAGCAGCAGGTTTAGAGAGAGCTCATGAGTATGTCATTTCCCCGTGGGTTGCCATTTCTGACTAGCAGCAGGTTAAAAAGAGCTCATGAGTATGTCATTTCCCCGCGAGTTGCCATTTCTGACTAGCAGTGGTTTAGAGACCATGAGTACGACATTTCCCCTTGAGTTGTCATTTCTGACTTGCAGCAGGTTTAGAGCTCATGAGTATGTTGACTGGGGAAGATTCAATGTTTACAAGCTGACAGTTATACTCACTTAACATATGGTGTACACTTTCTGTTATATCTTACCATTTGCGTGCACCTTAGCTTTTTGTGTGGACTCTGATCGGGTACACAGGCTCACAACATAGAAGCATCAAATATCCAAATATTAGTTGATTTAGTTCACCAGGATTACATGCTCCAAATGATGTTGACATTTTGAATATGTCAATGCAACTTTACAAGATTTGCTTGACCGTTGGCATGTGGATAGACCTTTTCTTTGTGAGATTGTCTAGGGCACATGTTTTCAACAAAGTTCTATATTTCGGTAGGTACTATATGTTGAGTAAATAACTGCTAATGATGTCACCACAGTCCAATAACCTTGAAAACTAGTGAAGGCATGCAATTTTCATATTACTGATTCTGGGATTCTTTATTGGTCATGTTTGTTGACCTAACATATTAATGAAATTCAATTGCACTGAACTGTTGGATCGAATAGATCAGTTAAAATTTACGCTGGGCTGCTCCCTTACCTGTAATGAAGATTTTATTTTAACTATGATTTCAGTAGAACCTGGTGAAATTAGTACCTTTCTCATGCCTTTTTATTATGTCCGTGATCTCTTAAATGTGATGTACATATTGATGGACTGTCATCATCTCAGACCTTTGGTTGCTTGGTGTATCACACCTACCTGAGTTTAGACCCCTGAACAGATTAAGTGCCCACTTCAATTTAATTTGAAACAGAATAACTGCATATTTGCTAATATCATTAAATAGTTCTTGCCTTCTACCTAAGAGACAAAAGAATATATCTAGTAATTTATCGTAAATCCTTTTGTTTTAACTGTTGTACATTTGTGTTGCTGGAGTTTGACCAGATCACCTGTCTTTTCCTTGGAGCAGATGTGTCCTACTTGGTGTAAGCTGTGGTGCGAACATTGCTGATTTTGTCACTAGGAAAGCGGTGGAAGATGCAAAGCAATTTGACCCAGTCAAGATCGTTGCACAGGTTCTGATGTATCCCTTCTTCATAGGAAGTGTTCCAACACACTCGGAAATAAGGCTTGCGAACTCATACTTCTACGACAAATCCACATGCTTACTTGCCTGGAGATTACTTTTATCAGAGAAAGAGTTCAGCTTGGACCATCCTGCTGCCAACCCCCTGGCCCCTGGCAGAGGAGGCCCCCCACTGAAATGCATGCCCCCAACCTTGACAATCGTTGCGGAACACGACTGTATGAGAGACAGAGCAATTGCTTACTCCGAGGAACTCCGCAAGGTAAATGTGGATGCGCCAGTCCTCGACTACAAAGACACAGTCCATGAGTTCGCAACACTTGATGTGTTCCTCAAGACACCACAAGCCCAGGCCTGTGCCGAAGATATTGCCATATGGATGAAGAAATACATATCCCTGAGAGGGCATGAGTTCTCGTATTAGCTGTAGCAAAAGATCAGCGTTGTGAAATAGTCTTTACGGGAAGCATGGGTGCATTCTTTTTCACCTGGTGATGGGAGGCACTGCAAGTTAAAAGGCGAGGGACCAGTTAGGCGTAATATGAGAGTGCCGAGTACCTTTCCCCTTTATTGATGATCCTTGTGGAAGAATGTAGTGTGCAAATTGTAGACTGAACTCAAAGACAGTTGCTCTTCCGCCTCGTAGAGCTCAATTCTTTCATTCCTTCTGTACCCTTTGTGAAGTATTGAATTGCTGGGTCTCGAAATCACCATTTTTGAGAAAAGAATTATCACCCTAAGCTGTTGGCATACCATAACACGTGAATAATTTATACCATCCAACATTGTCAACCTTGTTTCTCTACTGCTTTCCTACTTGGTTTGCCTTGAAACATCACTGTGTTTAACTTCATGACATAATTATCTGAGTTCTGTTTAAATGAGAGTTATCTTTGTGTGCATGCTACGCATTTCCTTAAAAGTATCAACTTTGATGTTGCAAGGCTTTAAAGTGAAACCTGTTGAAAGACATGCTTCATGCTGACACTTGCATATTCCAGGCTTAAGTTTCTCATCCAAGTATCTGCTAACTTATTGTTCAATCATTGTTCATGTTCCTTTTCACCTAAAGAAAACTGATAGTTAAAAAGCAACACGCATGAAAAAATGACGATGCGAAATCAACATGAACTGTTTCTCTGAAAGAACACTCTCCACAGCAATCAAACTTCATGGCCCAGCTGCAGTTGTCTTCTTAGAATAGTCAGTTATGATCTCAAGAGGAACTTTTGAGCATCCTGGAGCCAATATCTGGAATGACGCAAAGGCATCATTGAACAGCTGTCATAAGATATGCAGTCATATATGATATGTATACTCATGCGTATTCTAGAAGAAAAAAAAAAAGATGTGCAGTCAAGTAACACGCCTAGCGTCCGGTTAATTTTTTTTTTAGAAAAATAACACGCCTAGAGGAGCATTATATGAAACCTTGTTTCTAAACGTCAACCCTGAATGCTGATATTAGCAAGTCTGTCATTGAAATTTTCCACGGATAGGTCAGTAGCAAACACCTGCATGGCTGCATCCGCTAATCTTTACCAATTTTTATCGTCTTTTTTAGAAAGATAGGGGATGCCCACTGGGCTAACGGAAGAGAGCCGGCGAGCTTCTTCAGTTTTTCGGTTTACCACCGGCAAAAAGCAAACCTAACCAGCGACCAAAAGGGAACATTAGGCTATTACATTTCTCATCAGGGAGAAGAAACTTTCCTGTGCTTTTCCAGGTAGGGACGCCGAGCTGAGTCACCAGGCAATTCGCCCCTTGTCTTGTCGAGCAACCGCAGGTTCTTGTCCATCAGCGCCGGCCGATTGAGAGGCCTTGCAGGCGATCTTTCACTCTTCACCGGTGAGTACGATTTCAGCTTCTGGCCCTGTACTAGGAGCAGAAGGTACTGTCAATCGCCCTCGCACGATCCTGACTGCATGAAGGCAAAATGATGCAGAGAGAGACACTGAATCTGGGCATTCAGCTTACCATTCGGAGGAGTATTCGACAAAAAACTACCACATTTCACATTACCGTCCCACAGAACTACCACATTTTGAAAACTGACCGAAAACTCCAGATTAGTACTAATTTTGTGATAAAAAACTACCAAGTTGAGTTGATGACAGATTTAACGGTTTTAAACGCGAATCTGACAGGGCTGGCCCACCGGTCAGGGCGGTGGCCGCGCTAACGGCTAACGGCGCTCGCCTGCCGCCGTTAGCCACGCCTGTCGGTCGGACCATGACTTACCTGGCCGACCGGCTCGCTCCTCCTCCTTCCCACTCACTCTCCGCCGAGCTCACTCACTCACTCTGCTATCCGCTGCTTCTCTTCTTCTTCTCGCACTCCAGCAACGCCGCGACCATGCCGTCGTGGCCCAAAAGCAACGAGACCTCTGACGATGACGAGTACATGAGCGAGTTCAGTAGCATGCAGATGGAGTACTTTGTAAGTCAGCTCACTCTCTCCTCTCCTCTGCTAGAGTTAGGGTTTGAAGATAATTGGGATTTCTCCATTTAAGTTCATATATGTGAGGTGTAGTTGATATATATGTGTTTGCTGCAGCAGCAAACTCCAGAAACTGTGATAGAACCAAGCTTTTGTGGGCTTGTGACTGAATCTGAGCGTAGGTGCATCCTGCACAGGCAGAGGCCAGGCAAATTTGTGGCATTTGAAGGCACTGACACTGGCAGGAGATTCATAGGATGTGCTACTGAGGTAATGAACCAAGTTGTCATGGCTGTGATTGATTCATTTTGTGCTTTTTTGAATTATGCTGATTTTCTGAATTTTGCTTAATTGTAAGAACATTGCTATGTCTAAATTCTGTACTTGTAGCAAAGAGCAATGGAAACATAGCACTGATTTATATTTGTAGTATAGAGTTAGCTAGTGTAGCTACATATGATTAGTGTTTATGATTTGTTATTGTGAATATGTTTGTTAATGAAGAATATAGCTCACTGTAAATTTAACTGAATTTTCAGGATGGTGTGAACTGTGGTGTTTTGGAGTGGGTAGATGCCCCTTGGCCTGTAATTTTGCAAAGGTGCTTAACCAAGCTCTGGAATATGTACCATGAGCAGAACCTTGTGATGGAAATATGCCCTAGAGGCAATAATAAAATGGTTATTATTATATTTCTTTAATCATGATAAAGGTTTATTATTCATGCTAGAATTGTATTGATCGGAAACTTAAATACATGTGTGAATACATAAACAAATACCGTGTCCCTAGTAAGCCTCTACTAGACTAGCTCGTTGATCAAAGATGGTTAAGGTTTCCTAACTATAGACATGTATTGTCATTTGATAACGGGATCACATCATTAAGAGAATGATGTGATGGACAAGACCCATCCGTTAGCTTAGCATATTGATCGTTCAGTTTATTGCTATTGTTTTCTTCATGTCAAATACATATTCCTTCGACTATGAGATTATGCAACTCCCGGATACCGAAGGAATACCTTGTGTGCTATCAAACGTCACAATGTAACTGGGTGATCATAAAGATGCTCTACAGGTATCTCCAAAGGTGTTTGTTGAGTTGGCATGGATCGAGATTGTGATTTGTCACTCCGAGTATCGAAGAGGTATCTCTGGGCCCTTTCGGTAATACACATCATAATAAGCTTGCAAGCAAATGACTAAGGAGTTAGTTACGAGATGATGTATTACGGAACGAGTAAAGAGACTTGCCGGAAACAAGATTGAACTAGGTATGAAGATAACGACGATCGAATCTCGGGCAAGTAACATACCGATGGACAAAGGGAATTACGTATGTTGTCATAACGGTTCGACCGATAAAGATCTTTGTAGAATATGTAGGAGCCAATATGGGCATCCAGGTTCCGCTATTGGTTATTGACCGGAAATATGTCTCGGTCATGTCTACATAGTTCTCGAACCCGTAGGGTCCGCACGCTTAACGTTCGTTGATGATATAGTGTTATATGAGTTATATGATTTGGTGACCGAATGTTGTTCGGAGTCCCGGATGAGATCACGGGCATGACGAGGAGTCTCGAAATGGTTGAGAGGTAAAGATTGATATATAGGACGATGGTATTCGGACACCGAAAGTGTTTCAGAGTGTACCAGATAGTCATCGGAGTACCGGAGGGGGTACCGGACACCCCCGGGAGGATAGTGGGCCTATTGGGCCACAAGAGGGGAGCACACCAGCCCACAAGGGGCTGGCGCACCCCCCATGGCAGCCGGCCAATTGGGGGAAAGGAAAGGGGGGGGGGGGATTCAGCCTCTCCCTTCCTTCCCTCTTCCCCCTTTCCTCCCCCCCGACAAATATGGCAGGGGGGCGCGGCCAAGGGCAGGAGCCCAAGTAGGATTCAGACCTACTTGGGGCGCCTCTTGGCCTCTCCCCTCCTCTCCCCACCTATATATATGTGGGAGGGGGGTGCCTAGCACAACCACGACAATTGCTTAGCCGTGTGCGGCGCCCCTTCCACCGTTTACACCCCCGGTCATATTTTCATAGTGCTTAGGCGAAGCCTTGCGGAGATAGCTTCACCATCACCGTCACCACGCCGTCGTGCTACCGAAACTCGTCCACTACCTCGCCGTCTTGCTGGATCAAGAAGGCGGAGGACGTCACCGAGCTGAACGTGTGCTGAACGCGGAGGTGCCGTACGTTCGGTACTTGATCGGTTGGAGCGCGAAGAAGTTTGACTACATCAACCGCATTATTAAACACTTTCGCTTACGGTCTACGAGGGTACGTAGACACACTCTCCCCCCTTGTTGCTATGCATCTCCATGGATAGATCTTGCGTGTGTGTAGGAAATTTTTTGTTTTCCATGCAACGTTTCCCAACAGTGGCATCCAAGCCAGGTCTATGCGTAGATGATATGCGCGAGTAGAACACAAAGAGTTGTGGGTGGTGATAGTCATACTGCTTACCACCAACGTCTTATTTTGATTCGGCGGCATTGTGGAATGAAGCGGACCGGACCACCCTTACATGTCCACGCACATGCGACCGGTTCCACCGACTGACATGCAACTAGTTTTGCATAAAGGTGGCTGGCGGGTGTCTGTTTCTCCTATTTTAGTTGAATCGAATTTGACTACGGCCGGTCCTTGAAGAAGGTTAAAACAGCAAACTTGATAAATCACCGTTGTGGTTTTTGTGTAGGTAAGAACGGTTCTTGTTAGAAGCCTGTAGCAGCCACGTAAAACTTGCAACAACAAAGTAGAGGACGTCTAACTTGTTTTTGCAGGGCATATTGTGATGTGATATGGTCAAGATATGATGTGATATATATTGATGTATGAGATGATCATGTTTCGTAATATCGACAACCGGCAGGAGCCTTAGGGTTGTCTCTTTATTGTATGAAATGCAAGCGCTATGTAGTTGCTTTACTTTATCGCTATGCGTTAGCAATAGTTGTAGAAGTAATAGTTGGCGAGATGACCCCGACGCAACGATGGAGATCAAGGTATCGAGCTGGTGACGATGGAGATCATGACGATGCTTTGGAGATGGAGATCAAAAGCACAAAATAATGATGGCCATATCATGTCACATATTTTGATTGCACGTGATGTTTATCCTTTATGCATCTTATTTTGCTTAGAACGACGGTAGCATTATAAGATGATCCCTTCACTTAATTTCAAGATAAAAGTGTTCTCCCTGAGTATGCACTATTGCCAAAGTTTGTCGTTTCGAAGCACCACATGATGATCGGGTGTGATAGACTCTATGTTCACATACAACGGGTGTAAGCCAGTTTTGCACACGCAGAATACTTGGGTTAAACTTGACGAGCCTAGCATGTACAGACATGGTCTCGGAACACTGGAGACCGAAAGGTCGAACATGAGTCATATAGTAGATATGATCAACATAGAGATGTTCACCATTGATGACTACCCCATCTCACGTGATGACTGGACATGGGTTAGTTGATTTGGATCATGTATCACTTAGATAACTTGAGGGATGTTAATTTAAGTGGGAGTTCATTAGTAATTTGATTAATTGAACTTAAATTTATCATGAACTTAGTCTTAATAGTTTTTGCATATCTATGTTGTAGATCAATATCTCGCAATATAGCTCCCCTATTTTTGATATGTTCCTAGAGAAAACTAAGTTGAAAGATGATAGTAGCAATGATGCGGACTGGGTTCGTGATCTGAGGATTATCCTCATTGCTGCACAGAAGAATTATGTCCTTGATGCACCGCTAGGTGACTGACCTATTGCAGGAGTAGATGCAGACATTATGAACATTTGACAAGCTCGATATGATGACTACTTAATAGTTTAGTATGCCATATGGCTTAGAACCGGGACTTCAAAAACGTTTTGAACGCCACGGAGCATATGAGATGTTCTAAGAGCTGAAATTGGTATTTCAGACTTATGCCCGTGTGAGAGGTATGAGACCTCCGACAAGTACTTTGCCTACAAGATGGAGGAGAATAGCTCAGCCAGTGAGCATATGCTCAGAATGTCTGGGTACTACAATCGCTTGAATCAAGTGGGAGTTAATCTTCCAGATAAGATAGTGATTGACAGAGTTCTCTAGTCACTATCACCAAGCTACTAGAACTTCGTGATGAACTATAATATGCAAGGGATGACGAAAATGATTCCCGAGCTCTTCGCGATGTTGAAATTGGCGAAGGTAGAAATCAAGAAAGAGCATCAAGTGTTGATGGTTAACAAGACCACTAGTTTTAAGAAAAAGGGCAAGGGAAAGAAAGGGAACTTTAAGAAGAATGGCAAGCAAGTTGCCACTCCCGTGAAGAATCCCAAAGCTGGACCTAAGCCTGAAACTGAGCGCCTCTACTGCAAAGGGAATGGTCACTAGAAGCGGAACTACCCCAAATACTTGGCAGATAAGAAGGATGGCAAAGTGAACAAAGATATATTTGATATACATGTTCGTAGTAACCCCTGGGTATTTGATACCGATTCAGTTGCTAAGATTAGTAACTCGAAACAGGAGTTGCAGAATAAACAGAGACTAGTTAAGGGCGAGGTGATGATGTGTGTTGGAAATGATTCCAAGGTTGATACGATCACCATCGCACACTACCTCTACCTTTGGGATTAGTGTTGAACCTAACAAATGTTATTTGGTGTTTGCGTTGAGCATGAATATGATTGGATCATGTTTACTGCAATATGGTTATTCATTTAAGTCAGAGAATAATTGTTATTCTGTTTACATGAATAAAACCTTCTATGGTCATACACCCAATATGAATGGTTTATTGAATCTCGATCGTAGTGATACACATATTCATAATATTGATGCCAAAAGATGCAAAATTGATAATGATAGTGCAACATATTTGTGGCACTGCCGTTTAGGTCATATTGGTGTAAAGCGCATGAAGAAACTCCATGTAGATGGACTTTTGGAGTCACTTGATTAGGAATCATTTGATACTTGTGAACCATGCCTCATGGGCAAGATGACTAAAACTCCATTCTTTGAAACAATGGAGCGAGCTAATGACTTATTGGAAATAATACATACTGATGTATGCGGTCCGATGAGTGTTGAAGCACGCGGCGGGTATCGTTATTTTCTGACCTTCACAGATGATTTGAGTAGGTACGGGTATATCTACTTGATGAAACACAAGTCTGAAACATTTGAAAAGTTCAAAGAATTTTAGAGTGAAGTAGAGAATCATCGTAACAAGAAAATAAAGTTTCTACGATCTGATCGCGGAGGTGAATATTTGAGTTACGAGTTTGGCCTTCATTTAAAACAATGTGGAATTGTTTCACAACTCACGCCACCTGGAACACCACAGTGTAATGGTGTGTCCGAATGCCGTAACCATACTTTATTGGATATGGTGCGTTCTATGATGTCTCTTACCGATTTACCACTATCGTTTTGGGGTTATGTATTAGAGACAGCCGCATTCATGTTAAATGGGACACCGTCTAAATCCGTTGAGATGACACCGTATGAACTGTGGTTTGGCAAGAAACCTAAGCTGTCGTTTCTTAAAGTTTGGGGTTGCGACACTTATGTCAAAAGGCTTCAGCCTAATAAACTCGAACCCAAATCGGAGAAGTGCGTCTTCATATGATACCCTAAGGAAACAATTGGGTACACCTTCTACCACAGATCCGAAGGCAAGATCTTTGTTGCTAAGAATGGAACCTTTCTAGAGAAGGAGTTTCTCTCGAAATAAGTGAGTGGGAGGAAAGTAGAACTTGATGAGGTAATTGTACCTTCTCACGAATTGGAAAGTAGCACATAAGAGAAATCCGTTCCCGGGATGCCTACACCAACTAGAGAGGAAGCTACTGATGATGATCATGAAACTTCAGATCAAGTTACTACTGAACCTCGTAGATCGACCAGAGCACGATCCACACTTGAGTGGTACGGTAATCCTGTCCTGGAAGTTATGTTATTAGACCATGGCGAACCTACGAACTATGAAGAAGCTATGATGAGCCCAGATTCCGATAAATGGCTTGAGGCCATGAAATCTGAGATAGGATCCATGTATGAGAACAAAGTATGGACTTTGGTGGATTTGCCTAATGATCGACAAGCCATAGAGAATAAATGAATCTTCAAGAAGAAGACTGACGCTGATGGTAATGTTACTATCTAAAAAGCTAGACTTGACGTAAAAAGGTTTTCGACAAGTTCAAGGGGTTGACTACGATGAGACTTTCTCACCCGCAGCGATGCTTAAGTCTGTCGGAATCATGTTAGCAATTGCTGCATTTTATAATTATGAAATCTTGCAAATGGACATCAAAACTGCATTCCTTAATGGATTTCTTAAAGAAGAGTTGTATCTGATGCAACCAAAAGGTTTTGTCGATCCTAAAGGTACTAACAAAGTGTGCAAGCTCCAGCGATCCTTCTATGGACTGGTGCAATCATCTCGGAGTTGGAATATATGCTTTGATAAGGTTATCAAAGCATATGGTTTTATACAGACTTACGGTGAAGCCTGTATTTACAAGAAAGTGAGTGGGAGCTCTATAGCATTTCTGATATTATATGTGGATGACATATTGTTGATTGAAAATGATATAGAATTTCTGGATAGCATAAAAGGGTACTTGAATAAGAATTTTTCAATGAAAGACCTCGGTGAAGCTGCTTATATATTGGGTATCAAGATCTATAGGGATAGATCGAGACGCTTAGTAGGACTTTCACAAAGCACATACCTTGGCAAAGTTTTGAAGAAGTTCAAAATAGATCAGTCAAAGAAAGGGTTCTTGCCTGTGTTGCAAGGTGTGAAGTTGAGTAAGACTCAAAACCCGACCACGGCAGAAGATAGAGAGAGAATGAAAGTCATTCCCTGTGACGCCCCCGGCTTAATCGTGCACTAATCACACACGCAAATGCACACGATCAAGCCTAAGGACTCACTTGAAGGAATCGCAACACAACTCTAAAACATAAATAAAGGCATACAAGCATTATATTACAAGCCAGGGCCTCGAGGGCTCGAATACATAAGCTCGCTTACAAGCATCAGCGGAAGCATCAGATATCTGAGTACAGATATAAAAGAAAGACAGATAGGCCTTTAAGAGGCGGGGCAAAAGAAAACACATGATCGAAAAGGTGCAGGCCTCCTGCCTGGGACCCTCCGAACCTACTCCTGGTCGTCGGTCAACTCGAAGTAGTAACCACCCTCGGGGTGGTAGTAGTAGTCGTCGGCGGGGGCAGCTGTCTCAGGGGCTCCGTCATCTGGTTGCATCAAACGGATATGGGGAAAAAGAGGAAGCAAAGCAACCGCGAGTACTCATCCGAAGTACTCAGCAAGCAAGGATCTACACTACATATGCAACATTATCAAAGAAAGGCTGTATATGTGGATTGGGCTGCAGAAATGCCAGAATAGAGAGAAGGCCTAGTCCTATCGAAGACTAGCATCTTCTTCGGTCTTGCAGCATTAGAAGAGTGTAGATTAGCACAGTATAAAGTAGTAGTAGCGTTATCAACCTCGCCCAGAGATCCTTCCTCGACTCCCTGCGAGAAAGTGATCCCAGAGCCCTAATATCCATGTATCAACCTCGGCCAGAGATCCTTTCTCGACTCCCCGCGAGAAAGCAATCCCAGAGCCCTAATATCCATGTATCAACCTCGGCCAGAGATCCTTTATCGACTCCCCGCGAGAAAGCAATCCCAGAGCCCTAATATCCATATCTCATCTCATCATTAAGTTCTAGTTGTATCGATCGGGATACAACTCCGAGCATCCGTTACCGAGGATCCGGCTATGCATAGATTGGTTCTTCCCTGCAGCGGTGCACCAATTTACCCACCACGCTCGATTAACTCCAGCCAGATACACTTTCCTGGGTCATGCCCGGCCTCGGCCAAACGATACGCTGCAACCCGACCTAGGCTTAACAGAGAGGTCAGCACGCCGGACTAACCCTATGCACCCAGGGGTCTTGGGCCATCGCCCCGGGCGCTCCTGCACGTTGCGAGGGCGGCCGTGAGCAGACCTAGCAACCCACACTATCAAGGCGGTTACTTAACGCGGTCCAACCCGGCGCGCGCCGCTCAGTCACTGACGTCCATTAAGCTTCGGCTGATGCATACGACGTAGAGTGCCCATAACTGTTCCCACGTGATGGTTAGTGCTATCAGGCCAAAGGCCTACTCGGATCAAATATCCAAATCGTTAGTGTATTGGGGGTGTGCGGTACGAGCAGAGACTCATGATCGATGTGACCCCATCGCCCCGTCTCGAGGACTTGCGGCAAGGGCTAAGAATGCCCGGCCATGCCTCGTAATTATCTCACGGGCACCCTCCAGGTCAACCCGTCTCCACATCACTCGCATCTTAAGCTCGCTCGGGTACCCCTCAGGGTCGACCCGACTTTCCAAGTAACAATTGTAAAGTCCAAGTAACCATGTGTCCATAACATCAGGGGAATCTGAGGTATCACCCTCGTTGGATTCCTACTTGATGTATCCGTCAAGGTGAACTCGGAGGAATCACCCTCGATGGGTTCACACTTGAGGTGTTGCACGACAGCGTCGTTATCGGGAGTGGTGAAGGAGGAATCACCCTCGATGACCACGACCAAATAGCTACTCTACAGAGTTAACATCATAAGTGCTAAACGAGGTATCACCCTAGGCACTCGATAGTAACGCTGCAGTGTCGTACAACTAAGGGGGTGATGTGCGGTGCTGGGGTCTGGTCGTCGAGTCTTCCGATGATCTAGCAGGGGCAACTGGGGACAAAGTGGGGGGGGGTCTCTGGTGGATCACTGACCAGCCTATACTAAGCAGTTTAGGATAAACAAGTAGGTAACAATAGCAGGTTACAAAATCAGGCTATGCATCAGAAATAGGATAAGCAGTAGCAGCAACATTTTTCTAATGCAAGCATAAGAGAGAAAGAATAGGTGATATAGGCATGCTCAAGGGGGGGTGCTTGCCTGGAAGCTCTGCGGCAAAGGCCTGGTCTTCAGGGGCGTAGTCGATCTTCGGAGCTGCGTCGGTCTCAGGGACTATGTCGGTACCGGGATCTATCGAGAGAGAAGAGGGGGAGGAAACAAATAAATACACAGCAAACATATGCAACACAGAGCATGCTATGCTAACGTGCAGTGCAGGGTTGCCTAAAGACATGTCTAAATCATTTTAGTTATTTTAGGATTAAAGTTGGATTTATTAACCGGTATGTATGCACTATTTATCTACCAGAAACAGGCTAAAAGTTGCGGGTTCACCTCCATAGAGGGTCCCGACAAGGAAACAGATGGCACGGTTGGATTCGTGGGATTTTTCTGAGCAATTTTCATGTATAAAGTTTTTCCATCCGAGCTACGAATTATTTTCTACGATTTATCGAAGTTTTTAGCATTTTTCTGAAATATTTAAATTAGCAGAATTACTAAAAATGAATTATGACATCAGCATGATGTCACTACTGTGTCAGCAGCCAGCTGGGGGTTTGACTAGTCAACTGGGTCCAGTGGGACCCAGTGGTCAGTCTCTGTCTAGACTAACAGTGGGTTAGTTTAGCTAATTAACTAATTAGCAAATTTAATCTAATTATCTATTAACAGTAATTAGTCGCTCGGGCCCACTCGTCAGTGACAGAGGTGAACAGTGCACGCGCGTTGACCGGAGTCAATGCGGTCAAACATGCGGCGGGGCCCGCTGGCAGTGACACTGGGTGGGACCCAGGCCATGCCAGGTCAGCGCGGCGCTGGAGACGAGCTCCGGCGAGCTCCCGCGGCGGTTCTTCGCCGGCGAGCTTCGGGATTCAGCTAGGGGGCCCCATTTCGCGCATTTCGGGCGGCGTTCGAATGAGCAAAGAGCGCCGCATCGAGTGGTGCAATCGGCCGGGGCTGGGGGTTGCCGGAATGGCGCCGACGGCGTTCGGGTGAGGATGGAAACGACGCTACGAAACACGGCAAAGCGCGCCAGAGGCAGCGTTGGGCTCGCGCGGAAGCACTGAGCACGTCTATAGGCTCGGACGACCATGATGTCGGCTACCTCGACGGCGGCGAGCTACGCGGCGGAGCAGCATTCGAACGGCGATGACAGATGCAGCTACAAGCGGAAAGAGAGGGGAAGGAGAGGGGTTTCGCTCGTCCGCTCACCGTGGAGCTCAAGAAAGGCTCGGCGACAGTTTTGGAGCAGCAGAGGCGAGACGGGGACGACGGTGAACGGTAGCGGGTCCCGAGGTTGACGATGATGGTGATCCGGTGATGGGGCGCTCCCCGGCACGCGTGCGTTGCTGTAGAGGGCGTGGTCGATCTCGGCGGGGTCTCCTAGCACGGTGGAGTGGAACGGGGGGGCGATGGTGGCCGCGGTGGAGCGCGGTGCGGCGACGGCGGCACTCGAGGTTGGGGATAGGCTCGACCCGACGGCTGCGGGGCACTCCAGCTCGACCTGAAGCGCGTGGTCGACGAGGACGAAGTAGAGGAAGCTCTGGGACACGGCGGCGCGACAAATAGTGGTCGGGGGCCACGCCTACGGCGAGGCATCGGCGGCGATCTCGCTCGGGCGAGGTGGAGATGGAGGGGACGAGCGAGGGAGAGAGATGAGTGAGGGAGAGGGAGAGGGAGCGGCGAATGGAGGAGGCGTCCAGGGGAGATGGACGAGGCCTCCCTTATCCCCTCACATCGGTGGCGTCGCGGTGTCGCCTCCTCGCTGGAGCGCACGCGCGTGACCACGGCGGCGACGACACGGGGAGGAGAGAGGCGGAAGGTAAGTGTGAGAGAGAGAGAGGTGGGCTGGGCCTGGCCAACTGGGCCTGTCAGGTAAGTCCAAGTAAGTGGCCTCTGGCCTTTCTTTTCTTTCTGTTTTCTGCTTTTCTTTTTACAGAAGATTTTGGGAATAAAAAGAGATGCCAAATGCATTTAGTAAAATGTGAAACTTGTCCACAAAAATATCATGCATTATTCTGTACTGCCACAAAAAGTTTGGGCAATTTTGGAATTCATTTGAATTTTTCAAAAATGAATAGGGCATTTAAAGTGTTGTTTTGGCACTGTTTTAAATGCTCTGGCACATTTGAGTTGATGATGATGTTGTTTTCCTTAACAATAATTTGTTTTGGAATATTTACTAGAATGTGAACATTTTTCCAGCAGTTTTTGAGCAACTTCATTTTGCACTTTGAATTTGAATTGAATTTAGAGAAGGATTTTGAAATGAGATATTAATCCAATATGATTAAGCTTTGTAAATCAAGATGACTTGGCACTGATCATAAGGGATTACTATAGTGTGATGCTGGGGATATTACATTCCCTATGCCTCAGCCATAGGTTCTATAAAGTATGCCATGCTGTGTACCAAACCTGTTGTGTACCTTGCCATGAGTTTGAAAAAGGGGGTACAATAGTGATCCAGGAGTAGATCATTGGACAGCGGTCAAAATTATCCTTAGTTACCTAAGAGGACTAAGGAGATATTTCTCAGTTATGGAGGTAATAAAGAGTTCGTCGTAAAGGGTTACGTCGATGCAAGCTTTGACGCCGATTCGGATGACTCTGAGTCTCAATCTGGATACATATTGAAAGTGGGAGCAATTAGCTAGAGTAGCTTCATATAGAGCTTTGTAGACATAGAAATTTGCAAAATACACACGGATCTAAATGTGACAGACCCGTTGACTAAACTTCTCTCACAAGCAAAACATGATCACACCTTAGTATTCTTTGGGTGTTAATCACATGGCGATGTGAACTAGATTATTGACTCTAGTAAACTCTTTGGGTGTTGGTCACATGGTGATGTGAACTATGGGTGTTAAATCACATGGTGATGTGAACTAGATTATTGACTCTAGTGCAAGTGGGAGACTGATGGAAATATGCCCTAGAGGCAATAATAAAATGGTTATTATTATATTTTCTTAATCATGATAAAGGTTTATTATTCATGCTAGAATTGTATTGATCGGAAACTTAAATACATGTGTGAATACATAAACAAATACCGTGTCCCTAGTAAGCCTCTACTAGACTAGCTCACTGATCAAAGATGGTTAAGGTTTCCTAACCATAGACATGTGTTGTCATTTGATAATGGGATCACATCATTAGGAGAATGATGTGATGGACAAGACCCATCCCTTAGCTTAGCATATTGATCGTTCAGTTTATTGCTATTGCTTTCTTCATGTCAAATACATATTCCTTCGACTATGAGATTATGCAACTCCCGGATACCGGAGGAATACCTTGTGTGCTATCAAATGTTACAACGTAACTAGGTGATCATAAAGATGCTCTACAGGTATCTCCGAAGGTGTTTGTTGAGTTGGCATAGATCGAGATTAGGATTTGTCACTCCGAGTATCGGAGAGGTATCTCTGGGCCCTCTTGGTAATACACATCATAAGAAGCCTTGCAAGCAAAGTGACTAAGGTATTGGTTGCAAGATGATGTATTATGGAACGAGTAAAGAGACTTGCCGGTAACGAGATTGAACTAGGTATGAAGATATCGACGATCGAATCTCGGGCAAGTAACATATCGATGGACAAAGGGGATTATGTATGTTGTCATAACAGTTCAACCGATAAAGATCTTCGTAGAATATGTAGGAGCCAATATGGGCATCCAGGTTTCACTATTATTTATTGACCGGAAAGGTGTCTCAGTCATGTCTACATAGTTCTCGAACCCGTAGGGTCCGCATGCTTAACGTTCGTTGACGATATAGTGTTATATGATTTGGTGACCAAATGTTGTTCGGTGTCCCGGATGAGATCACGGACATGACGAGGAGTCTCGAAATGGCCGAGAGGTAAAGATTGATATATAGTACGATGGTATTCGGACACCGAAAGTGTTTCGGAGTGTACCGGATAGTCATCGGAGTACCGGAGGGGGTACCGGACACCCCAGGGAGGATAGTGGGCCTATTGTGCCACAAGAGGGGAGCACACCAGCCCACAACGGGCTGGCACACCCCCCATGTCAGCCGCCCAAGTGGGGGAAAGGAAAGGGGGGATTCGGCCTCCCACTTCATTCCCTCTTCCCCCTTTCCTTCCCCCCTCCGACAAATATGGCAGAGGGGGCGCGGCCAAGGGCAGGAGCTCAAGTAGGATTCGGACCTACTTGGGGCGCCTCTTGGCCTCTCCCCTCCTCCCCCACTTATATATATGTGGGAGGGGGGCGCCTAGCACAACCATGACAATTTCTTAGCCGTGTGCGGCGCCCCTTCCACCGTTTACACCCCCGGTCATATTTTCGTAGTGCTTAGGCGAAGCCTTGCGGAGATAGCTTCACCATCACCGTCACCACGCCGTCGTGCTACCGGAACTCATCCACTACCTCGCTGTCTTGCTGGATCAAGAAGGCGGAGGACGTCACCGAGCTGACTGTGTGTTGAACGCGGAGGTGCCCTACGTTCGGTACTTGATCGGTTGGAGCGCGAAGAAGTTCGACTACATCAACCGCGTTATTAAATGCTTCCGCTTACGGTCTACGAGGGTACGTAGACACACTCTCCCCTCTCATTGCTATGCATCTCCATGGATAGATCTTGCGTGTGCGTAGAATTTTTTTTGTTTTCCACGCAACGTTTCCCAACACCTTGGTAGAGTCCAGGATAATGAGGCTCATGAGAGAGAGGTTGCAAAACTGAAGAAGGAGCTGGATTCTCTGGCCAATCAGTACAACCAGCTTGTGAATGATGTTTCCAACTTCTTTGATTATCAGGATGGAATGAAATCTCATGACATGGATTATACAAGCCAGGCAATCAATAAACTGAAGGAGAAGAAGAAGCAACTTGAGGAGCAGTCAAAAATTGAGCTTCAAATGTAGAAGCTTAAGCTAAAAAATGAACTAAGGTGCATCCTGCAGAGTCAAGCTAATATAATTCATAACACCTGGAAGGCCATGAAGGAGACAGAGGTGGAAAGGGACCTCCTTAAAGAAGAGAAGAAGAAGCTGGAGCATATCATTGCTGATCTCCTGAACGCTAGTCATGGGTGCAAAGAAAATCTAGACAAGATCAAAGAAGTTGTCATGGAGGAGTGAAGTGGTGTTGGGAAACGTTGCATGGAAAACAAAAAAAAATTCTACGCACACGCAAGATCTATCCATGGAGATGCATAGCAACGAGGGGGAGAGTGTGTCTACGTACCCTCGTAGACCGTAAGCGGAAGCGTTTAGTAACGCGGTTGATGTAGTCGAACTTCTTCACGATCCAACCAATCAAGTACCGAAGTACGACACCTCCGCGTTCAGCACATGTTCAACTCGGTGACGTCCTCGCCTTCTTGATCCAGCAAGACGGCAAAGTAATGGATGAGTTCCAGTAGCACAACGGCATGGTGACGGTGGTGGTGATGCTATCTCCGCAGGGCTTCGCCTAAGCGCTACGAAAATATGACCGAGGGACGAAACTGTGGAGAGGGGCGCCGCACACGGCTAAGAAATTGTCGTGGCTTTGTGTGGCGCCCCCTCCCACATATATATAGGTGGGGGGAGGGAGGAGGCAGCCAGGAGGCGCCCCAAGTGGGGCCGAATCCCACTTGGGCTCCTGCCCCTAGCCTTTTTAGGCACGCGGGGAAAGGCACGGGAGGGTGGCGCCCCCCCCTTTCCTTTCTCCCATGAGGAGGGGAAGGCAGGAGGGGCTAGCCCTCCCCCTTTCCTTCCCTAGGGCCGGCGGCTAGGGAGAGGGGAGCGCCAGCCCCCTTGTGGGCTGGTGTGTCTCTCCCCTTGGCCCATTAGGCCCATAGACCTCCCGGGGGTGTCCGGAACCCCTTCCGGTGATCCGATGACTACCCGGTGCACTCCGAAACTCTTCTGGTGTCCGAATATCATCGTCCTATATATTAATCTTTACCTGCGGACCATTCCGGAGATCCTCGTCATGTCCGTGATCTCATCCGGGACTCCGAACAACATTCGGTCACCAAATCATATAACTCATATAACACTATATCGTCAACGAACATTAAGCATGCGGACCCTACGGGTTCGAGAACTATGTAGACATGACCGAGACACCTCTCCGGTCAATAACCAATAGCGGAACCTGGATGCCCATATTGGTTCCTACATATTCTATGAAGATCTTTATCGGTCGAACCGTTATGACAACATACGTAATTCCCTTTGTCTGTCGGTATGTTACTTGCCCGATATTCGATCGTCGGTATCTTCATACCTAGTTCAATCTCGTTTCCGACAAGTCTCTTTACTCGTTCTGTAATACATCATCTCGTAACTAACTCCTTAGTCATTTGCTTGGAAGCTTATTATGATGTGTATTACCGAGAGGACCCAGAGATACCTCTCCGATACTCGGAGTGACAAATCCCAATCTCGATCCATGCCAACTCAACAAACACCTTCGGAGATACCTGTAGAGCATCTTTATGATCACCAAGTTAGGTTGTGACGTTTGATAGCACACAAGGTATTCCTCTGGTATTCGGGAGTTGCATGATCTCATGGTCGAAGGAACATGTATTTGACATTCAAGAAAGCAGTAGCAATAAACTGAAGGATCATATGCTAAGCTAACGGATGGGTCTTGTCCATCACATCATTCTCCTAATCATGTGATACCGTTATCAAATGACAACTCATGTCTATGGTTAGGAAACCTTAACCATCTTTGATCAACGAGCTAGTCTAGTAGAGGCTCACTAGGGACACGGTATTTGTTTATGTATCCACACATGTATTTAAGTTTCCGGTCAATACAATTCTAGCATGAATAATAAACCTTTATCATGATTTATGAAATATAATAATAACCATTTTATTATTGCCTCTAGGGCATATTTCCATTAGTCTCCCACTTGCACTAGAGTCAATAATCTAGTTCACATCGCCATGTGATTAACACCCATAGTTCACATCGCCATGTGACTAACACCCAAAGAGTTTACTAGAGTCAATAATCTAGTTCACATCGCCATGTGATTAACACCCAAAGAGTACTAAGGTGTGATCATGTTTTGCTTGTGAGAGAGGTTTAGTCAACGGGTCTACCACATTCAGATCCGTATGTATTTTGCAAATTTCTATGTCTACAATGCTCTGCATGTAGCTACTCTAGCTAATTGCTCCCACGTTCAATACGTATCCAGATTGAGACTTAGAGTCATCCGGATCGGTGTCAAAGCTTGCATCGACGTAACCCATTATGATCAACTCTTTATCACCTCCATAACTGAGAAACATTTCCTTAGTCCTCTTTAGGTACCTAAGGATAATTTTGACCACTGTCCAGTGATCCACTCCTGGATCACTATTGTACCCCTTGCCAAACTCATGGCAAGGCACACAACAGGTCTGGTACACAGCATGGCATACTTTATAGAAACTATGGCTGAGGCACAGGGAATGACTTTCATTCTCTCTCTATCTTCTGCCATGGTCGGGCTTTGAGTCTTACTCAACTTCACACCTTGCAACACAGGCAAGAACCCTTTCTTTGACTGGTCCATTTTGAACTTCTTCAGAACTTTGTCAAGGTATGTGCTTTGTGAAAGTCCTATTAAGCGTCTCGATATATCCCTATAGATCTTGATGCCCAATATACAAGCAGCTTAACTGAGGTTTTTCATTGAAAAAATCTTATTCAAGTATCCTTTTATGCTATCCAAAAAATCTATATCATTTCCAATCAGCAATGTGTCATCCACATGTAATATCAGAAATGCTACAGAGCTCCCACTCATTTTCTTGTAAATACAGGCTTCACCATAAGTCTGTATAAAACCATATGCTTTGATCACCTCATCAAAGCGTATATTCCAACTCCGAGATGCTTGCACCAGTCCATAGATGGATCGCTGGAGCTTGCACACTTTGTTAGCACCTTTAGGATCAACAAAACTTCCGGTTGCATCATATGCAACTCTTCCTCAAGAAACCCATTAAGGAATGCAAGTTTTTGACATCCATTTGCCAGATTTCATAATCATAAAATGTGGCAATTGCTAACATGGTTCGGACAGACTTAAGCATCGCTACGGGTGAGAAAGTCTCATCGTAGTCAACCCCTTGAACTTGTCGAAAACCTTTTGCAACAAGTTGAGCATTGTATACAGTGATATTACTGTCAGTGTCTGTCTTCCTCTTCAAGATCCATTTATTCTTTATGGCTTGCCGATCATCGGGCAAATCCACCAAAGTCCACACTTTGTTCTCATACATGGATCCTATCTCAGATTTCATGGCCTCAAGCCATTTTTCAGAATCTGGGCTCATCATAGTTTCTTCATCGTTCGTAGGTTCGCTGTTGTCCAACAACATGACTTCCAAGACAGGATTGCCGTACCACTCTGGTGCGGAACGTGTTTGGGTCGACCTACGATGTTAAGTTTCATGATCATCATCATTTGCTTCCTCTCTGGTTGGTGTAGGCATCACAGGAACGGCTTTCTCTGATGTACTACTTTCCAATTCGAGAGAAGGTACAACTACCTCATCAAGTTCTACTTTCCTCCCACTCACTTGTTTCAAGAGAAACTCCTTCTCGAGAAAGGACCCATTCTTTGCAACAAAGGTCTTGCCTTCGGATCTGTGGTAGAAGGTGTACCCAATAGTTTCCTTAGGGTATCCTATGAAGATGCACTTCTCCAATTTGGGTTCGAGCTTATCAGATTGTAGCCTTTTGACATAAGTGTCGCATCCCCAAACTTTAAGAAATGACAGCTTAGGTTTCTTGCCAAACCATAGTTCATACGGTGTCGTCTCAACGGGTTTAGACGGTGCCCTATTTAACGTGAATGTGGCTGTCTCTAATGCATAACCTCAAAACGATAGTGGTAAATCGGTAAGAGACATCATAGAATGCACCATATCTAATAAAGTACGGTTAGGACGTTCGGACACACCATTAACGCTGTGGTGTTCTAGGTGGCATGAGTTGTGAAACAATTACACATTGTTTTAAATAAAGGCCAAACTCGTAACTCAAATATTCACCTCCCCGATCAGATCGTAGAAACTTTATTTTCTTGTTACGATGATTCTCTACTTCACTCTGAAATTCTTTGAACTTTTCAAATGTTTCAGATTTGTGTTTCATTAAGTAGATATACCCATACCTACTCAAATCATATGTGAAGGTGAGAAAATAACGATACCCGCCGCGTGCTTCAACACTCATCGCACCGCATACATCGGTATGTATTATTTCCAATAAGTCATTAGCTCGCTCCATTGTTCCAGAGAACGGAGTTTTAGTCATCTTGCCCATGAGGCATGGTTCACAAGTATCGAATGATTCATAATCAAGTGATTCCAAAAGTCCATCCGCATGGAGTTTCTTCATGGGCTTTACACCAATATGACCTAAATGGTAGTGCCACAAGTATGTTGCACTATCATTATCAACTTTGTATCTTTTGGCATCAATATTATGAATATGTGTATCACTACGATCGAGATTTAATAAACCATTTACATTGGGTGTATGACCATAGAAGGTTTTATTCATCTAAACAGAACAACAATTATTCTCTGACTTAAATGAATAACCGTATTGCAATAAACACGATCTAATCTTGTTCATGCTCAACACAAACACTAAATAACATTTATTTAGACTCAACACTAACCCCGAAGGTAGAGGGAGTGTGCG
This sequence comes from Thinopyrum elongatum, assembly GCA_011799875.1. Taxonomy (NCBI): domain Eukaryota; kingdom Viridiplantae; phylum Streptophyta; class Magnoliopsida; order Poales; family Poaceae; genus Thinopyrum; species Thinopyrum elongatum. The sequence continues at coordinate 515,072,485 of CM022299.1, forward strand.
ATGGTGATCATATCAATCTTGGAAACACTTCCAACACACATCGTCACCTCGCCCTTAACTAGTCTCCGTTTATTCTGCAACTCCTGTTTTGAGTTACTAATCTTAGCAACTAAACCGGTATCAAATAACCAGGGGTTACTACGAGCACCAGTAAGGTACACATCAATAACATGTATATCAAATATACCTTTGTTTAATTTGCCATCCTTCTTATCCGCCAAGTATTTGGGGCAGTTCCGCTTCCAGTGACCATTTTCTTTGCAGTAGAAGCACTCAGTTTCAGGCTTGGGTCTAGCTTTGGGATTCTTCATGGGAGCGGCAACTTGCTTGATGTTCTTCTTGAAGTTCCCTTTCTTTCCCTTGCCCTTTTTCTTAAAACTGGTGGTCTTGTTAACCATCAACACTTGATGTTCTTTCTTCATTTCTACCTCTGCCGATTTCAGCATCGCGACGAGCTTGGGAATCGTTTTGGTCATCCCTTGCATATTATAGTTCATCACGAAGCTCTAGTAGCTTGGTGATAGTGACTGTAGAGCTCTATCAATCACTATCTTATCTGGAAGATTAACTCCCACTTGATTCAAGCGATTGTAGTACCCAGACATTCTGAGCACATGCTCACTGGCTGAGCTATTCTCCTCCATCTTGTAGGCAAAGTACTTGTCAGAGGTCTCATACCTCTCAACACGGGCATGAGCCTGAAATGCCAATTTCAGCTCTTGGAACATCTCATATGTTCCATGGCATTCAAAATGTCTTTGAAGCCTCGATTCTAAGCCGTAAAGCATGGCGCACTAAACTATCAAGTAGTCATCAGATCGAGCTTGTTAAACATTCATAATGTCTGCATCAGCTCCTGCAGCAGGTCTGTCACCTAGCGGTGTATCAAGGACATAATTCTTCTGTGCAGCAATGAGGATAATCCTCAGATCACGGACCTAGTTCGCATTATTGCTACCATCATCTTTCAACTTAGTTTTCTCTAGGAACGTATCAAAAAATGTGGAAGCTACATCGCGAGCTATTGAACTACAACATAATTTGCAAAGACAGTTTGACTATGTTCATGATAAATCTTAGTTCAATTAATCAAATTACTAATGAACTCCCACTTAAATCAACATCCCTCAAGTTGTCTAAGTGATACATGATCCAAATCAACTAAACCATGTCCGATCATCACGTGAGATGGAGTAGTCTTCAATGGTGAACATATTTATGTTGATCATATCTACTATATGACTCATGTTCGACCTTTCGGTCTCTAGTGTTCCGAGACCATATTTGTACATGCTAGGTTCGTCAAGTTTAACCCAAGTATTATGCATGTGCAAAACTGGCTTACACCCGTTGTATGTGAACGTAGAGTCTATCACAACCGATCATCACGTGGTGCTTCAAAACGACGAACTTTGGCAATGGTGTATACTCAGGGAGAACACTTTTATCTTGAAATTAAGTGAAGGGATCATCTTATAATGCTACCGTCGTTCTAAGCAAAATAAGATGCATAAAGGATAAACATCACATGCAATCAAAACATGTGACATGATATGGCCATCATCATCTTGTGCTTTTGATCTCCATCTCCAAAGCATCGGTATGATCTCCATCATCACAGGCTCGACACCTTGATCTCCATCGTTGCGTCGGGGTCGTCTCGCCAACTATTGCTAACGCATAGCGATAAAGTAAAGCAATTACATGGCGCTTGCATTTCATACAATAACTAAAAGACAACCCTAAGGCTCCTACCGGTTGTCGATATTACAAAACATGATCATCTCATACAACAACGTATATCACATCACGTCTTGACCATATCACATCACAACATACCTCGCAAAAACAAGTCAGACGTCCTCTACTTTGTTGTTGCAAGTTTTACGTGGCTGCTACGGGAACTAGCAAGAACCGTTCTTACCTACGCAAAACCACAACGGTGATTATCAAGTTTGCTATTTTTAACCTTCTTCAAGGACCGGCCGTAGTCAAATTCGATTCAACTAAAGTAGGAGAAACAGACACCTGCCAGCCACCTTTATGCAAAACAAGTTGCACGTCAGTCGGTGGAACCGGTCTCATGTGCGTGGACATGTAAGGTTGGTCCGGGTCGCTTTATCCTACAATACCGCCGAATCAAAATAAGACGTTGGTGGTAAGCAGTATGACTATCACCGCCCATAACTCTTTGTGTTCTACTCGTGCATATCCTCTACGCATAGACCTGGCTCGGATGCCACTGTTGGGGAACGTTGCATGGAAAACAAAAAAAAATTTACGCACATGCAAGATCTATCCATGGAGATGCATAGCAACAAGGGGGAGAGTGCGTCTACGTATCCTCGTAGACCGTAAGCGGAAGTGTTTAGTAACGCGGTTGATGTAGTCGAACTTCTTCGCGATCCAACCGATCAAGTACCGAACATACGACACTTCCGCGTTCAGCACACGTTCAGCTCGGCACACGTTCAGCACACTTTATTTCCTTATTACGATGATTCTCTACTTCAATCTGAAATTCTTTGAACTTTTCAAATGTTTCAGATTTGTGTTTCATTAAGTAGATATACCCATACCTAGTCAAATCATCTGTAAAGGTTAGAAAATAATGATACCCGCCGCGTGCCTCAACACTCATCAGACCGCATACATCGGTATGTATTATTTCCAATAAGTCATTAGCTCGCTCCATTGCTCCAGAGAACGGAGTTTTAGTCATCTTGCCCATGACGCATGGTTCACAAGTATCAAATGATTCATAATCAAGTGATTCCAAAAGTCCATCCGCATGGACTTTCTTCATGCGCTTTACACCGATATGACGTAAACGGTAGTGCCACAAGTATGTTGCACTATCATTATCAACTTTGCATCTTTTGGCATCAATTTTATGAATATGTGTATCACTACGATCGAGATTCAACAAGAATAGACCATTCATCAAAGGTGCATGTCCATAAAAACTATTACTCATATAAATAGAACAACAATTATTCTCTGACTTAAATGAATAACCATCTCGCAATAAACAAGATCCAGATATAATGTTCATCCTCAACGGTGGCACCAAATAACAATTATTGAGGTCTAAAACTAATCCCGAAGGTAGATGTAGAGGTAGCATGCCGACGGCGATCACATCGACCTTGGAACCATTCCCGACGTGCATCGTCACCTTGTCCTTAGCCAATCTTCGTTTATTTCGCAGCTCCTGTTTTGAGTTACAAATATGAGCAACCGAACCAGTATCAAATACCCATGCACTAATACGAGCATTAGTAAGGTACACATCAATAACATGTATATCAAATACACCTTTGTTCACTTTGTTATCCTTCTTATTCGCCAAGTATTTGGGGCAGTTCCGCTTCCAGTGACCATTCCCTTTGCAGTAGAAGCACTCAGTTTCAGGCTTGGGTCCAGCTTTGGGCTTCTTCACGGGAGCGGCAACTTGCTTGCCATTCTTCTTGAAATTCCCTTTCTTTCCCTTGCCTTTTTTCTTGAAACTAGTGGTCTTGTTAACCATCAACACTTGATGCTCCATCTTGATTTCTACCTCCGCGGCCTTAAGCAGTGCGAAGAGCTCGGGAATCGTTTTCGTCATCCCTTGCATATTATACTTCATCACGAAGCCTTTGTAGCTTGGTGGCAGTGACTGAAGAACTCTGTCAATAACACTATCAACTGGAAGATCAACTCCCAGCTGAGTCAAGTGGTTATGATACCCAGACATTTTGAGTATGTGTTCACTGACAGAACTATTCTCCTCCATCTTGCAGCTATAGAACTTGTTGGAGACTTCATATCTCTCAACCCGGGCATTAGCTTGAAATATCAACTTCAGCTCTTGGAACATCTCATATGCTCTGTGGCATTCAAAATGTCTTTGAAGTCCCGGTTCTAGGCCGTAAAGCATGGCACACTGAACTATTGAGTAGTCATCAGACCGCGTTTGCCGGGCGTTCACAACGTCTAGATTAGCAGGAGCGGGTCTGTCACCTAGCGGTGCATCAAGGACATAATTTTTCTGTGCAGCAATGAGGATAATCCTCAAGTTACGGACCCAGTCCATGTAGTTGCTACCATCATCTTTCAACTTAGCTTTCTCTAGGAACGCATTAAAATTCAGGGGAACGGTAGCACGGGCCATTGATGTACAACATAGATATGCAAAAACTATTAAGACTAAGTTCATGATAAATTAAGTTCAATTAATCAAATTACTAATGAACTCCCACTTAAATTAACATCCCTCAAGTTATCTAAGTGATACATGATCCAAATCAACTAACCCATGTCCGATCATCACGTGAGATGGGGTAGTCATCAATGGTGAACATCTCTATGTTGATCATATCTACTATATGACTTACGTTCGACCTTTCGGTCTCCAGTATTCTGAGACCATGTCTATACATGCTAGGCTCATCAAGTTTAACCCATGTATTCTGCTTGTGCAAAACTGGCTTACACCCGTTGTATGTGAATGTAGAGTCTATCACACCCGATCATCACGAGGTGCTTCGAAACGACGAACTTTGACAACGGTGCATACTCAGGGAGAACACCTTTATCTTGAAATTTAGTGAAGGGATCATCTCATAATGCTACCGCTGTTCTAAGCAAAATAAGATGCATAAAGGATAAACATCACATGCAATCAAAATATGTGACATGATATGGCCATCATCATCTTGTGCATTTGATCTCCATCTCCAAAGCATCGTCATGATCTCCATTGTCACTGGCTCGACACATTGATCTCCATCATTGGGTCGGGGTCGTCTCGCCAACTATTGCTTCTACAATTATTGCTAACGCATAGCGATAAAGTAAAGAAATTACATGGCGCTTGCATTTCATACAATAATTAAGAGACAACCCTAAGGCTCCTGCCGGTTGTCGATATTACAAAACATGATCATCTCATACAAAAACGTATATCACATCACGTCTTGACCATATCACATCACAACATGCCCTGCAAAAACAAGTTAGACGTCCTCTACTTTGTTGTTGCAAGTTTTACATGGCTGCTACAGGCTTCTAGCAAGAACCGCTCTTACCTACGCAAAACCACAATGGTGCTTTATCAAGTTTGCTGTTTTAACCTTCTTCAAGGACCGGCCATAGTCAAATTCGATTCAACTAAAGTAGGAGAAATAGACACCCGCCAGTCACCTTTATGCAAAACAAGTTGCATGTCAATCGGTGGAACCGGTCTCATGTGCGTGGACATGTAAGGTTGGTCTGGGACGCTTTATCCCACAATACCGCTGAATCAAAATAAGACGTTGGTGGTAAGCAGTATGACTATCACTGCCCACAACTTCTTTGTGTTCTACTCGTGCATATCATCTACGCATAGACCAGGCTCATGATGCCACTGTTGCGGAACGTTGCATGGAAAACAAAAAATTTCTACGCACACGTAAGATCTATCCATGGAGATGCTTAGCTACGAGATGGGGGAGTGTGTCTATGTACCCTCGTAGACCGTTAAGAGGAAGCATTTATTAACACGGTTGATGTAGTCGAACACCTTCGCGATCCAACCGATCAAGTACAAAACGTACGACACCTCCGCGTTCAGCACACGTTCAGCTTGATGACGTCCTCGCCTTCTTGATCCAGCTAGACGAACGAAGTAGTGGATGAGTTCTGGCAGCATGACGGCATGGTGATGGTGGTGGTGATGCTATATCCGCAGGGCTTTGCCTAAGCACTACGAAAGTATGACCGAGAGACGAAACTGTGGAGAGGGGCGCCGAACATGGCTAAGAGATTGTCGTGGATTTATGCGGCGCCCCCCTCCCACATATATATAGGTGGGGGAGGGAGGAGGCAGCTAGGAGGCGCCCCAAGTGGGGCCGAATCCCACTTGGGCTCCTGCCCCTAGCCGCGCCCCCTTGCCTTTTTAGGCGCGTGGGGAAAGGCAGGGGAGGGTGGCGCCCCCCTTTCCTTTCTCCCATGAGGAGGGGAAGGCAGGAGGGGCTAGCCCTCCCCCTTTCCTTCCCTAGGGCTGGCGGCCAGGGAGAGGGGCGCGCCAGCCCCCTTGTAGGCTGGTGTGTCTCTCCCCTTGGCCCATTAGACCCATAGATCTCCCGGGGGTGTCCGAAACCCCTTCCGGTGATCCGATGACTACCCGGTGCACTCCGAAACTCTTCCGGTGTCCGAATATCATCGTCCTATATATCAATCTTTACCTCCGGACCATTCCGGAGATCCTCATCATGTCCGTGATCTCATCCGGGACTCCGAACAACATTCGGTCACCAAATCATATAACTCATATAACACTATATCGTCAACGAACGTTAAGCTGCGGACCCTATGGGTTCGAGAACTATGTAGACATGACCGAGACACCTCTCCGGTCAATAACCAATAGCGGAACCTAGATGCCCATATTGGTTCCTACATATTCTATGAAGATCTTTATCGGTCGAACCGTTATGACAACATACGTAATTCCCTTTGTCTGTCGGTATGTTACTTGCCCGAGATTCGATCGTCGGTATCTTCATACCTAGTTCAATCTTGTTTCCGGCAAGTCTCTTTACTCGTTCCGTAATTCATCATCTCGTAACTAACTCCTTAGTCATTTGCTTGCAAGCTTATTATGATGTGTATTACGGAAAGGGCCCAGAGATACCTCTTCCATACTCGGAGTGACAAATCCCAATCTCGATCCATGCCAACTCAACAAACACCTTCGGAGATACATGTAGAGCATCTTTATGATCACCCAGTTATGTTGTGACGTTTGATAGCACACAAGGTATTCCTCCAGTATTCGGGAGTGGCATGATCTCATGGTCGAAGGAACATGTATTTGACATTCAAGAAAGCAGTAGCAATAAACTGAATGATCGTATGCTAAGCTAACGGATGGGTCTTGTCCATCACATCATTCTCCTAATGATGTGATCCAGTTATCAAATGACAACTCATGTCTATGGTTAGGAAACCTTAACCATCTTTGATCAACGAGCTAGTCTAGTAGAGGCTCACTAGGGACACGGTATTTGTTTATGTATCCACGCATGTATTTAAGTTTCCGGTCAATACAATTCTAGCATGAATAATAAACCTTTATCATGATTTAGGAAATATAATAATAACCATTTTATTATTGCCTCTAGGGCATATTTTCATCAAGTGGTACCTATGGTTGGTAAGTAAATATGAGGCCTATATATAACTGGCCTAGTACTGGAATCTGATGCAGATATGCATCTTAGTATTAATATGAACTCCCTATGAACTGCCTATGGTTTCAGGTCATTTTGGTTGTGCTATTGGGTGTTGTAATGCCCCTGATCTGTAATGCTCTAAGATTATCCTATGTGTAATGGCCCTGATGCTAAGTTAAGAACCATATTATCCATATGTTTTTATATCTCCTACCTGCAATTTGTTGCTGCAAGCTAGTTGTTGGTGATACTGACACTGGAACTTGGTAACACTAAACAACACTGAAACTGAAATTGAAACTTGCATTACATAGGAGGTAGCATAGATAACACAAATGGTTTTGGTAACACTGAAGAAAAATAGTTCACATAGGAGGCACCATAGATAGCACCAATAGTTTGAGGATAACTCAAACTAGCTAACACTGAATAACACTGAATAACACTGACAAAACTGAATCCGAAACTGAAAAGTTTCAGATTCAGTTTCAGTTAGGCACCTGCCCTGCTAAGCGGCCTGAGCGTCGTACCTCCTTCTTCACTTGGGTAGGATGATTTGGCAGCACCTGCACCTCCTTTTCTTCTTCATCTTCGTCTTCATCGATGAAGATGATGGGAGGAGGACGGCGGCAAGCCTACAGTGCTGGTGGTACGACGATCTAGAGGTCGTCGTCCTCGTCTTGGAGCTTATCTGCATTTGCTTGAGCCATAGATTGTGATGGAGCGACGTAGTGGTGGTCTGCCCACCGCTGCCTCTGCCCAGCATCGGCGGAGCCCGCCTCTTTCATTGCCCATAGCAGTATGTCTATGGGCCGGATCCCCTTACCTTAGTTTCCATACTGATGGTCCATGCGTTGCTTCTCCTCACTCGTTGCCTTCTTCCTCACTTCTTCTGCTCCATCCACCAGCCCTTGAATGCTGGTGTATCTCATGGCGATCTTCATGTAGTCGAGGAAGAGGTCTTGGTCGCCGCACGCTGAACCAAGAAGCATGGCAACCCATCCCTTGCCAGTTGAGAATGGGTTGAGCCATTGGTCCGAAGAAGAGGAAGAAGCAGCCATGGTTGGAGCAGGAAGTGGTGAGTGTAGTGGTGAACCACGAGTGTTGAGTGAGGTGAAGTTGTGGTGAGTGAGTGTGATGTAGAGTAGCTGAAGAAAGAGGAGATGTAGTAAAGTAGGGGGGAGTTAAAGAGAGGTGGAGTGAGGCAGTGGAGAAGTAAACTTCAGTGAGTCATTGCTAATTTGACTGATTTGACAGGGTGGTAGTTGTGCAGTAGTTATTGTGTGGTGAAACTTGTGCTGGTTAAGTGATGTTAGTTGAAACTTGTGTAGTAGTTATTTTTTGGTGAAAATTGATTTGGTTGACTGAGGTATTGTTAAAATCAAATAGTTTCAGACAAATTCAGACACATCAGATTCAGACTAGTGAAGACCAAGAATGATACAGACTAATATAAGTTCACATACATTCAGAGCACAAATTCAGAAAATTCAGTTAAATCCACGCATACAAGTGCGCATACATTCAGAGAAATTTCAGACAAATCATCACATACATAGAACCAGAGACTTGGAGAATTTAGATAACAATGAACAATTGAACCTCAAACTGTTTCAAGACGCCGAATAAAGGATTCTACTCCACCTAGTCCTTGTGACTTGATAGCGATGGAAGGTTGCCCTATCTCTAGCCCACCAAATGATCAAATCATCGGTGATGTTTGTTCCATCTGGGAACGCCTCCTTGAACTGCTTGACATCATTGGAGTTGCGTTCTGCCATAATCATGCCAGCCAGCCTCCGGCGTTGCTCACATGCCTGGGCCCTACGACGCCTCCTTTCTGCTCTTGCGGCTCTTCTTTCTGCCCTAGCACTCTCTTCCTGGTCGTCAACAACCTCTCCTAAGCTGGGATCCATCTTTGTGGCTAGGCTAGGGTTGTAGTGGTGCTGGCGGCTAGGGTTGTAGTGGTACGGGGAAGGACATGTTAGGTCTTTTTATAGACACCTACGCAGGCTTGTGGACTGTGGTCCAATATCAGAGCCCAGTCTCAGGCCCATTTCCACAGTTATGTGAACATAATAGTTTCAGACAAATGCAGAAAGTGCACAACAGGTTCAGAAAGTGCACAATAGGTTCAGACAAATTCAGAAAGTGCACATAAAACACACCACAACGCGGACAGGTTTAGCAGTTTACCATTCAACAATTTAAGTAGTTACCACTGCAGTAGAAGTAGCCTGCTAATTTTGAGCTTGGGGTCCTCTTCCTCTTGGTCCCAACTTGAATATCTGAAGTGGTTGCAGCTCTTGGTGCAGTGAATTCATGAGTCCTCCCTCCACCTGCAGTCCTACCTCTTTTAGCTCTTGGTGTAGGGCCTGGTGCAGAAGCAGAAGGGCCTGGTGCATAAGCAGAAGGGCCTGGTTGAGATGCAGTAGGCCTACATGAAGCTTGTGCTCCTCTTCTACCTCTTGCAACAGGGACTGATGTGGTTCTTGCAGTTGCAGCAGGTATATCAGAGTAAACTGCCCTGTTTTCCTGCATGTCAAATATAACATTTATTTCTAAAAAGTGTACTCATTCAAAAGTGTCTGAGATTGTTTTCAAGCTTGGTAATTACCTGGTGTTTGTTTTTCCTCATCTGAAGACTAGGCTTTAGAGTCTTGTTGCAGGTTGTATACTTGTGTCCCTCCAAACCACAGTTTCCACGTGTGATAGTACCCATCCTACTTGTGTCTCTTGGAGCTGGATTCTCAAACTCCCCCTTCCTCCTTGCTGTCTGCTTTTTGCCAGCCTTTTCTTTAAACACAGGAGGCTGAATGTCTTGAGTGTTTGTATCAGGCCAGCAATCTGGACCAGGGACAGGGTAAATAATTGCTTTGTATGCCTCCATGTACAATGGCTTCTTGAAGAATTCATAAACATTGTCCTCAGGATGCAGCTTTGGCTTTGTCATTGCAGATATGCCATGACTGCAAGGTACACCTATCATGTTCCATCTCTTGCAGTCACATGTGCAGGTTGCCATGTCCACACAATATTGTTTTTCTTTGCTTGTTATTTGCCAAATTGTTTCACCAGCTCTATCAGCCTGGCAGTACTTGGCATATTTTTTGTTCTCCTCTAGAATCTCTGAGTAATTTGGTGTGATTGTCCACCTGCAAATCTGTAACTTCTCCCTAGTCTGCTGCCTCTTGATCATCTGCTTGGTCCTAATCCCTTCAAACATTGTCCTTATTGGTTTGGATCTAACATCAAGTATCATCTTGTTGAAGACTTCACTAAGGTTGTTCACAACTAGATCTGTTTTGCAAGTATGATCCATAGCATACCTAGCCCAAGCAGAGACTTCTATATTTTTAAACCATTTCCAAGCATCCTCAGACTGTGCCTTCAGCTCTGCCATCCCTAATTCATGCCCATGTCTAGTGTAAGAGTAGCTAGCCTTGTCAACACACTTCTTTAGTTCTTTGCTTCTGTACCCAGCTGATTGGAAGTTGGCATATATGTGCCTAAGACAGAATCTTTGAGGTGAATTAGGGAACACTTCATTTATTGCCTTAAGTAAACCCTGTACACTCACAAAATAGTTCTACATATGAACACACTCACATAATTCACTGAATTACTATAGCAACAATGATCAATGATTTAGTTGCTAACCTTTTGCCTGTCAGATATTATTGTGTATGTTCCAAATTTGTTGCCACTACCAATGCATCATCTCAACTGAGTTAAAAACCAAGTCCAACTGTCTCCATCTTCCTTGTCAACCACACCAAAAGCTATGTGGTAGATGTTGTTGTTGCCATCCCTTCCTGTGGCAGCAAGAATTTGTTGTCCAGTGGTTAACTTGATGAAACATCCATCAAGCCCTGGATGATGTCACACATTAGCTACAGAACAAATTTGACACAAAAATAAGTACAACACAATCAGGAAAAATTTACCTATAAATGGTCTACAACCATTAAGAAACCCTTCCTTTGAAGCTGCCAAACAGTAGAACATGTACTTGAATATAGGAGTGGGTGCAGGGTTTTCAAGAAGTGTTGTTACAATACACCTGCTCCCAGGGTTTGTATCAAGAACAGCTTGAAGATAATCCCTCAGCCTCAAGTACTGCTGCTTGTGGCCACCCTGCACTACGCCAACAACCTTCCTCCTTGCCCTATAGGCAACACTTGAAACATCAACTGAAAATTTAGTCTTAGTCTTCTTTATTAATGCATTCATAGGAGATCTAATGTCTTCTCTCAATGCTGGTTGTACTGATTTGGACAACCACTTTGTAGTAACCTTTGTGGTCTCCGCACATGCTCCACAAGTGTGCAACATATCACACTTCTTGATGCAGAAAGTTTGTTCATGAGCTATCTTAGATGCACTGATATAAAAATCACATCCATGGGCTCTCTCTGAGCACCAAACAATAATCCTATCAGGGGCATTTCTGTGATACTGGAAATTCCTCAGAGTCCTGATGTGAAAATCCCTAAGTGCATCTCTGAACTCATAAACACTGGTGAAGCACAATCCCTTACAAAACTGTTCATGTGGATCTGGAAGCTTCTCATTGAACCATACCCTTTCCTTTAACTTCTTCAACCTTCTCTTCCTACCACTTGTTAGTTTGAAAGCTCCTTCAGGCCCTTCTTCTTCATCACTAATGCCAACATCACCAGGAAAACAAAATTCATCTGCTTCAGGAAACCAGTCTGGTTTTACCTTTTTCTCAACCTCTTGGTGGGATCTAATGGTTGGACCAGGGTTTCGGACTGGCTTAAGTTTATGGACCACTGATGTATCTAGTTTTCCAGCTTCTTCTTCAGAGGGGGAACCTGGATGTAATTGCACATTGTTGTCATCTGAACCTGACTGCGCATCATCAGAAAGAAATTCAGACACATCAGTGTCACCTTCAAAATGGTTAAGGTCAGCTTCCCTCTAAAGACTACTTTTCTTAAGCTCATCCTTTCTGTCATTGATTGCATCCACCAACTTTGTGCAATTTTGTTGAGTGTTAATGCAATGTTCAGCAAAATAACTATATCTGTTTTCATCTGCATTACATGGCTCATCTGCTCTGACAACTCGTATGTTCACACTCTTTTCCTTCTCAAAGTGGATCAACATCTGCTGCACATCATGTTCAGAACCAAGATGCTCCATACCTTCTATTTATTTCTCCTCATCAGCAACATAGTACATATAATCATCAGCTCCACAGCCTGCACTCCCAATAAGAGAAACCATAGTCAAAAATGATATGTCTGACTGGTCAATTCTTCTAACCACAGAATCTCTGGCTAAGAAATGGAACCAAATTTCCCACTTTGGGTCATCAATACTGCACCACAAATTGGAAAAAATATAATTAAATGGTCTGCATAATATTTAGTGTCTGACAGTTCAAATTTTTAGTTTTCTGACAATTTGGATTCAGTCACAGCACAACAAATTGTTAATGTTCCCAACAGATTTCAATTCCAATTGTGCTCAAACATGGTTCTAATGTAAATCTAACTATGCAACTAGCCTATATATCATGCTTCCTAACAAAACAAACAATTTCAGAAAAACAATTACAGATCTGTTGCCATACCTCGCGCCGCCAGCAGAACAAGGAAGCTTGCGCCGGCCTCAAGGTGCGCTTCTTCTCGTCGATGCTGCTACAGCCAGAGGCGGCCTCACAAATGTCTGGGACAGCTGAGATTGCGGCTGGGAATGGTGCGCAAACCTACTACTGCCTAGCCAGTTATAAACCTCGAGGAAGACGGCATCCCCGCCGCCCAGCACGTCGGGGGAGATTCCTCCAAGCGATTCGGCGCCAGAGTTTGGATCCGCCATCGCCATGAACGAAGACGGCTAGGGCTAGGGACAGGAGCTCGGGGGAGAGTGAGTGGGAAGGAGGAGGAGCGAGCCGGTCGGCCAGGTTAGTCCTGGTCCGACCGACAGGCGTGGCTAACGGGCGGCAGGCGAGCGCCGTTAGCCGTTAGCCCGGCCGCCGCCCTGACCGGTGGGCCAGCCCTGTCAGATTCGCGTTTAAAACCGTTAAATCTATCATCAACTCAACTTGGTAGTTTTTTGTCATAAAATTAGTACTAATCTGGAGTTTTCGGTCAGTTTTCAAAATATGGTACTTCTGTGGGGCGGTAACGTGAAACGTGGTAGTTTTTTTTTTGTCAAATACTCCCATTCGCACGCATATTGCTGAATGGAAATATTTCCCGAGCCGAAACCGGGAACTAGAGTGCGACAGAGCAAAGCGCAGCACGCTATCAATACAATCGGATTTGCTAATTCTCGTCTCATCTATATGAGAACCATACTACTTCATTTTTTTTGAGAAACATACTACTTCATTTGATCCAAAATAAGTGTCGCAGTTTTAGACTAAACTTAGTTTAAGCTTACTTCAAAACTGTGATGCTTATTATGGATCAGAGGGAGTACTAGTTAAGTCTCATATAACTCAACCTAAAGATGATGTGTCGGCTCAGTTTCTCAAGATACTTATATTGGTAGGGTGTGTGTGCATGCGTTCATAAGAGGGAGTATATACATGTAAGTATGAGCTTCTGCGTCTGTTCTATGTTAAAAGAAGGAATCTATAACTCCGAACGTGCCACTTCCTGTCATCTCGTCCCGAGCACCCTTTTACCCGTAAGATTTCAACACGAATCTTAAAGCACGTCAAAATAGCCACGTCATTCATTTATTTTCGTTCGGAAAAATCAAGGGCCGTCGCGAATGGTTTTCCAACCCCCACCCACACACGCGCGCACTACCCTATCCCTTCAGCGCCCAAATGGATACCCACCCACTGCCATAAGCACTCCTCGCTGCGGGACATGGGAGAGAGCGACCAAGCGCCGATGCACGAGGCGGGCATGCGCCGGCGACGAGGCGGGCTGCTCTGCCCTCGCCGGAGTCGCGGCACGGTGGAGACGAGGCAGGCGGCGTCGGGGAGAAGCTCCTCTGGGACCCAGCATCGGGACGCAGCACGCCGGTGACAAGGCCAGCTAATCTGTCCTAGCCAGGGTCGCGGCGCGGCGGAGACGAGGCAGGCGGCGTCGGGGAGAAGCTCCTCTGGGACCCAGCATTGGGACGCAGCGCGCCGGCGACGACGCCAGCTAATCTGTCCTAGCCGGGGTCGCGGCGCCGCGGAGACGAGGCGGGCGGCGTCGGGGAGGAGCTCTTCCGGGACCCAGCATCAGGACGCGGCAGGCCGGCCGCCGGTGACGAGGTGGGCTGATCTTTCCTCGTCGGAATCGCGATGCGACGGAGATGAGGCGGGCAGCGGCGGGGAGAAGCTCCACTGGTGGTGCAGGGCCCGGATCTGGCCGAAATCAAGCCGAAGGCTCCCGATGCGATGGGAGAAGGGTCGGGGAAGAGCCGACAAGCTCGGCGTGAGCACCAGCACGCTCGTCGAGGAGTGCATCGAGCATCAGCAGGATCGATGGAAAAGGGCGAGGTGCAGGGGAGAGGCGGAGGCTCACCATCAGCACGCTCGCTGGGGGGGGGGGGGGGGGGGGGGGGGGGTTCGGCGAGCAGTAGCCCACTAGCAGCAGGCTCACTGGGATTCATTCATCTCTTCTACACTGTGAGGCTGCTAACCTCACGTCCTTTTTTTGTTACATCTGTTTTTTTTCGAGTCTAATCTCATCGTTGTTATGAATTAGGAATAGACATCTTTTGTTAACTGATGGATGAGTGCTTGCATTTGCTCACTATGCAACTACACCAATCAATTTTCACTCAAATGGAGCACATAACTTGTAAAACCGATGGCAATTTATGATGTGCTTTTCATGGTGACTTAAGTTTCGATGTGTGCAAATTATGATATGTTTCGCATGGCAAAAATATTCAGTACACTTTGCCATGTTGTTTTCATATAATTGCCACTACATAGCTATCAACAGTTCTAAATTTGCCATCTAAACCATTGCATTTTTGCCGTCGTAATTCTTTAAAATGTCACAAAATGACAAATTATGATGTGTCCCACAGCATTCTACGTTTTATTTTTTATGTATCCATGGTGAATTAAGACATGTTTTTTGCCATGCAATTGGTTTTTTACTCACTATGGGCATTTTGCCTCTCCTTTTTTTTTAATCACAAGTGTGTATATGAAATCAAAACGGGATGAAAATTCATATTTTTTGTTTTTTCCATCAAATTTCATTAAAATACCTTTTAGATGTTTACCTCGTAGCATGATAAATTTAGTATTATAGCCATGGCAACTTTTACTTTATAGTCATGGCAATATTTGCCTTTGTTTTTGCCATGGCAATTCTACTTTTATTTTGCCATGGCAATTTTACCTTTATTAACATGGAAAATTTACCTAAATCCAGATGGCAATATTTCACTTTTGTTGCCATGGCAAGTTTTGCTATTTATTTGCCATGGCAATTTTACCTTTATTAACATGGCAAATTTACCTAAATCCCCATGGTAATATTTAACTTTTATTGCTATGGCAAGTTTTACTATTTATTTGCCATGGATATTTTACCTTTTTATTAACATGGCTAATTTACCTAAACCCCCATGGCAATATTGAACTTTTATTGCCATGGCAAGTTTTACTATTTATTTGCCATGGCTAATTTACAGTTCTTCCCATGGAAAAATTACCTACATCATCATGGAAAATATTTAACTTTTATTGCCATGGCAATTTTCACTTTTTATTTGCCCTGAAAATTTATATTTATTGCCATGGCAAAATTACCAATATTTTCATGACAAATTTACTTTTACATACATGTCAATTATACTTTAATAGTTCACAGCAAATTATTTCTTATTTTCATCATGGCTAGTAAAATTTTACTTTTTTTGCCATGTCAAATATATGCAAATTTTAATATGATTTTGCTCATGACGTTTTTCTTGTTCATTTTTTTATTTTCCAACCTTTTGTGTTTTCTCACACACGGCAATTTTCGCATACAGTATATGTAAATTTAGTTAAAAATATCATGACATTTTTTGCTATGAATCTGCCATGGCAAATTATTTTGTTTGTATGATGGGAATTGCCATGACTTTTTTCTTTTTTGGATTATTATTGAAATATATTGTTTTTTACCCATGTTAATTTTTTTGCGCTTTAAAAGTTGATGGCATATTTTTTACCCAATAAAGAAGAAAACTGAGCTTTTTTTGTCGCAGCAAAACAGTGGTAAAATCTGGGCTTTTTCTTCTATTTTTCGCTACTGGGCGTTTTGTTTCACTTTTGGGCTGGTAGGTGCTAGGGAGGCGTTCGCAGTGGGGGGCTTCTCCTCCCGAACAAAATCATTAGTCGGGGGTGGCGTATCGTACCGAACAACTCGTTCGGGGACCTCCCCAGAGCGATCGTTCAACAGTTATCGACGTTCATATAACTCTCGCAACATTTGATCAGGTTGGGAGAACTCGTTGGACGCATGTTTCGTCAAACAACCTGATATTCGCACATGTGCGATCCAACTGAGCCGACCGATTGCAGGGCGTTGTTCAACGCTGTCATACTGTAGCAAAACCAGTGTGCCTTAAAAAAAAAATGCAAAACCAGCTCACTGTTATAAGCCGGCACATTGAAGCATATCATTTTTTTTGATTATTCGGTTTTCATTATTTTGAAAGGCAGTTGAACACTTATTTGTAACAATGGCGAACATTTTTAGAAAAGTGTTGAACATTTTTCGATAAACATGAACAACTTTTAAAAATTATCAACATTTTTAAAGTTTTGAAATTTTTTAGAAACGTAAACATCATTTTGAAAACATGAATAGTTTTGTAAATGCGAACAATTTTGAATCTACCAAAAAATTTAAAATTACGAATATGTTTTTAAAACAAGAACATTTTTAAAGCCAGCATTTTTTTGGTGAACGTGAACATTTTTTGAAAACACAAACATTTTAAGAAATATGTACCCTCTAGGGAGTACATCTTATAAAAATACGAACAATTTTTAAAAATGCGAACATGTTTTGAACCTATGAATATTTTTCATAAAACATGAAAAATTATTAAATATGGGAACATTTGAAAAATTAATATAAAAATAAAAATAAAAGAAAATATAAAAGAAAATGGAAAAAGGGGAAAAAACTCGATAAATCCACTAGACAAAAAAGCAGAAAATCAATTGAGTCAGACCGGAACATTCTTGAAGCTTCCTAAACCATCAAAAACCAGAGATAGAACCTTTTCAAAACCGGCAACCCCAGCTCTCAGTATGTTACCTAGTTGGCCTGGCCCAGTTGTTCGCTAAATGTGCGTCAGAGAGGCAGACAGCATCAAATAGGAATCATCAGGTTATACCTGGCTTCCTGCGAGATCTAAATGTCGTTGGTGTATGCAACAAGTTGACATCAAAGCATATATTTGAAAAAAAAACATTTTTTTTTGCTAATTATGTATTTAAAATGTTTAACGTGTATAACAAATATACAACATGTACGAAAAAAATAAACATCAAAATATATATTTGAAAATAAACTTGTATATTTTTTTTCTGATGTATACAAAAAATGTACAACGAGTAAGGAAAAAAGTAGACATGTGTTTTAAGAGTTTCATATACAGTGGCTTAGGATAATTTGGAGCATACCCTTGATTTTTCCAATTGAGAGTATAATTGGTGCAAGCAATAAAGTTGAGATCACTGACATTGGTATCGGCAACAGAGTTTACATTTACCTCTTATACTGTCGATTAATTCATCGATCGTGGCAACTAGCTCTTCATTTTTCTCTTTAGAGAGAAATTCACTTTTTTTGTGCTCGACCTCTCCACATCCATTGGGCATGGTTTCCTTGCATATCATCGAATAGTTTCTTTGCCTCTTTAATTGGTCGTCCCATGATGATTCCTCCGTCAACTGTATCTAGCATAGTTCAGAATAGCATTCCATGCAGCCTCGCTTCTTACCTCCTCCTTGATCGATCTATGAGATCCTTGGTACCTGCAGTGCCTTAGAATGAGAAGAAGACAAAAGTCAACTCTGTTGCGAAGCGCACATACAAATATCGTCAATTAAGAAAAGGCATTCTAGGGATCCCATGCAAATACATAGAGTTGCAAGGCCTTACCTCAAACCATCGCCTTCAGGAATTACTCACACATCATGATCGGGTCATAGGAAGAAATCATTGAAGATGACATAAAGATAAATGATGGATTAATAATTTGTGTTAGAATAATTGTCGATTATGATGCACTAATTACAAGTATGACTAACTTGGAGAGGATGGCTGCGGTAGTCATGGCTATGGAGTTGAGATGGAAAGTGGCGGCAGCTAGGGTTTGTGAATGGCTTCTGTTTCGATGATGAGCGATTCTGACCCTCCTTCTTTGCGAATTTGGCCAGGCCCCTTCATAAAGTTTGTTCAGGTGGACGCCATGGTGCTGAAGGCACGCGGTAAGACTGCTGGTACGAATGGGCGCGCTCCTACCATGTACCGTCTTTGGCTCTGTTGCCTTCTTGGCGCCTCCATTTCATTTGGCTTGGTCTCCACACTTGGTGTTTCCTTCTATGTCATGATTTTTCCCATGTTTGTGTCCATTTCCCGCGGGAACATATTAAACAAAGGATTTCACGATTTCTTGCATTCATTAGTCAGTAGTCACAGTAGCATGATGATTCTCTTGGATATTCTGAGATTATCTGGTCTAAACAATGGTAGAATGAGTGCAAAAATATCACCCATCAGTTTGCTTTGAGCTTCAAGACCAGTCCATGTGTAGTGTGTTGAACTTCATGGTTTGGGCTCCATGTGTAGTATGCTTTGTGTTTTTTCTTGTGCATGTGCAGTGTGTTGAACTAGTCCTGATGCTAATGATTATAAGACATGAGCACCGGAGACTTTAGTTAGGACATTGTTTTGTTTGGAAACCAGTTTGTGTCATCATATGTTGTGGACTCCCAGTCGATGTCCGAGCCAATGCCTCCTGATTCATATGTGTTCGAGGGGCCTGCTAGGCAGCCATCTTTTGTGGTGGCCATGCCCAATGCCGCAACTGCTGCTGCACATAAGGCGATCGTCAAGGATATGAAGGCAAAGATGTCTGGGAAGGGGAACACAATGAAATGGCAGCCATACCTATCCGCTTTCGTGCTTAACAAGATGTGCGAGATCATATCCGGTGGGATGATGACTGACAAAGGTTTGAAGGAGGTGCACATCAATGTAGTTGCCAAGCAGATCTTTGAGTTATGTGGCTAATAGCTGATCTCAACCCAGGTTTGAAACCACCTTAGGAACTGTAGAGCCAGATGGATCCAAAGCGTCTAGGCTAAGAGGCCCTAGCAACACACAATGGCATCAGGACACCTTCACGATCCTGTTGGAGTCAGAGCACTACTAACGCCACATCGCAATTAGCTAACATATCACATGTTAGACTTCTTTAGCTTCTCTAACATGAACTTCACAAGTAAAAATGCAATGTTTGTTCCATAAGACCACCCCAAGGATGATGAGTTTTTCAACATTTCCATCTAGAACTACTCTCAGATGCAGACCATCCTTGCCTGGTCTGGCTACCGACAAGTCTGACACCTGCTGCTAGAATTTTTGCTCTTCTCCCATGCTACATGAAGTGGTATGTGGTGTACTTAGGGATGGTTTTAGGAGTCTACAGTTCATGGCATACATGCCATGAACAAGTGCATGGTTACAAAGACAGCTGCTAAACGTTTAAGAACATGCAAGAAGCAGAGGACGATTACTCCAAGTTCATTTTGAAAGAGAAGACCAATGTCGAAGGGTCCTCGAGTTTTGCAACCACGCAACCTAGTTTTGCAGCGCAAGCCTAGTTGTTGCGCTCTGAACTACAAGGCTTGGCATCGCTTCAGTTGAAGGAGGCGGTGCAACCTCTACGCGATGTCGCCGAATTGATGCAAGGTTGGCTACTTCGGTTTGGGAGCTTTATGGAGCATGCAGAAGTTGCTCTAGACAAGCTCTCTATTGCTTCGACTGCAAAGCAAACCACCCCTGCCTTGTCTCCTATTGTTTATCTTGATGTTGGATTTGTTGATGGGAGTGATGTGGAGCTCTATGGTCGCTTTTTGCCTCGTGCAAAAGCCAGTTCGCCGTCACTTCATCCTCTGCCCGCTGCACATGTTGACTCTATGGGAGAGGCCACTACTGTGATCCTGGCCCCGGCTATGCAGACCTCGCCTGAGCTTCTGGGGATGTGTGAGGAACCAATTTCACCACTGCTTGGGGAATTGTTGGCGCTAGTGGCTCCCGCTCCAACCACCCTGGAGCTTAGCCAAGTGTCAACGAAGGTGTTGGATGGTGTGGCCATCTTGGACTTGGGTCTTGCAGAGGCTCGTGCTAGTTTCTGTGATGAGAATCTTCCCATCTTGCCTGTGACTGGACCCATCAGGTCGGTGATGCCTGTTGTTGAGGAGGTTGATGCGGCAACGCCTGCTAGTGGGAGTTGCTTGGCTGATGAGAACTACACCAAACACTAACGAATTCTACAATTTCTTTGACAAACGGGCGACTGATCACCCTGCATCCGGCAAGACTGTTGATGACCTCATGAAGGAAAAAACAGAGAAGAACATTGGGCAGGTGGTGTCTGTGGGTGACGAGGTTGATAAAGCAAGTGTGTCGATAGCTAATTCTGAGGCTCTCTTCGCAAAAAAGAGCTCTATGACTTGCTTGCTAGTTTGGAAGTGGCTAGCCCTAGATCTGGCAAGGTGATTGCTTGCATCCTTATGGACAAGCTACAACGGGGAAAATCGAGAAGGTGGAAAAGGCTCTCAAGAGAGAAGGCAAGAAATGTGGCGCCGTAGGAAAGGTGTACGCCGCTGCTTAAATGGATGATCTTCATGTTGGGGATCGTAGCAGAATTTTAAAATTTTCTACGCATCACCAAGATCAATCTATGGAGTCATCTAGCAACGAGAGAGAGGGGAGTGCATCTACATACCCTTGTAGATCGCGAGCGGAAGCGTTCAAGAGAACGGGGTTGATGGAGTCGTACTCGTCGTGATCCAAATCACCGATGACCGAGCGCCGAACGGACGGCACCTCCGTGTTCAACACACGTACGGAGCGGAGACGTCTCCTCCTTCTTGATCCAGCAAGGGGGGAGGAGAGGTTGGGGAGGACAGCTCCATCAGCAGCACGACGGCGTGGTGGAGTTGGAGCTGCGTGGTATTCCTGCAAGGGCTTCGCCAAGCACCGCGGGAGGAGGAGGAGGTGTTGGAGAGGGGAGGGGCTGCGCCAGGGATCAGGTATGGCCTCCCTCCCACCCCTCCACTATTTATAGGGGGAAGAGGAGAGGGGGCTGGCCCCCTCAGATCCAATCTGAGGGGAGGGGAGGCGGCCAGGGGAGGGAAACTTGCCCCCCAAGCAAGGTGGAAGGCTCCCTCCCCTAGGGTTTCCCAACCCTAGGCGCCATGGGCCCTTGGGGGGGGGGCGCACCAGCCCACTAGGGGGCTGGTTCCCTCCCATATACAGCCCATTAGGCCTCCCGGGTAAATCAGCCCCACCCGGTGGACCTCCGGACACCTTTCGGTGGTCCCGGTACAATACCGATAACCCCCGAAACTATTCCGGTGACTGTATGACAACTTCCCATATATAAATCTTCACCTCCGGACCATTCCGGAACTCCTCGTGACGTCCGGGATCTCATCCGGGACTCCGAACAACATTCGGTAACCACGTACAAACTTTCCCTACAACCCTAGCGTCATCGAACCTTAAGTGTGTAGACCCTACAGGTTCGGGAGACACGTAGACATGACCGAGACGACTCTCCGGTCAATAACCAACAGCGGGATCTGGATACCCATGTTGGCTCCCACATGCTCCTCGATGATCTCATCGGATGAACCACGATGTCGAGGATTCAATCAATCCCGTACGCAATTCCCTTTGTCTATCGGTACGATACTTGCCCGAGATTCGATCGTCGGTATACCGATACCTTGTTCAATCTCGTTACCGGCAAGTCTCTTTACTCGTTTCCGTAACACATCATCCTGTGAACAACTCCTTGATCACATTGAGCTCATTATGATGATGTCCTACCGTGTGGGCCCAGAGGTACCTCTCCGTCACACGGAGTGACAAATCCCAGTCTCGATTCGTGCCAACCCAACAGACACTTTCGGAGATACCCGTAGTGCACCTTTATAGCCACCCAGTTACGTTGTGACGTTTGGTACACCCAAAGCACTCCTACGGTATCCGGGAGTTGCACAATCTCATGGTCTAAGGAAAAGTTACTTGACATTGGAAAAGCTTTAGCAAACGAACTACACGATCTAGTGCTAGGCTTAGGATTGGGTCTTGTCCATCACATCATTCTCCTAGTGATGTGATCCCGTTATCAATGACATCCAATGTCCATGGTCAGGAAACCGTAACCATCTATTGATCAACGAGCTAGTCAACTAGAGGCTTACTAGGGACATGTTGTGGTCTATGTATTCACACATGTATTACGATTTCCGGATAACACAATTATAGCATGAATAACAGACAATTATCATGAACAAGGAAATATAATAATAGCCATTTTATTATTGCCTCTAGGGCATATTTCCAACAGTCTCCCACTTGCACTAGAGTCAATAATCTAGTTACATTGTGATGAATCGAACACCCATAGAGTTCTGGTGTTGATCATGTTTTGCTCGTGGAAGAGGTTTAGTCAACGGATCTGCTACATTCAAATCCGTGTGCACTTTACAAATATCTATGTCTCCATCTTGAACATGTTCACGTATGGAGTTGAAGCGACGCTTGATATGCCTGGTCTTCTTGTGAAACCTGGGCTCCTTGGCAAGGGCAATAGCTCCAGTGTTGTCACAGAAGAGAGCCATTGGACCCGACGCATTTGGAATGACTCCTAGGTCGGTGATGAACTCCTTCATCCATACTGCTTCGTGTGCTGCCTCCGAGGCTGCTATGTACTCCGCTTCGCATGTAGAACCCGCCACGACGCTTTGCTTGCAACTGCACCAGCTTACCGCTCCACCATTCAAAATATACACGTATCCGGTTTGTGACTTGGAGTCATCCGGATCTGTGTCGAAGCTAGCGTCGACGTAACCCTTTACGACGAGCTCTTCGTCACCTCCATATACGAGAAACATATCCTTAGTCCTTTTCAGGTACTTCAGGATGTTCTTGACCGCTGTCCAGTGTTCCTTGCCAGGATTACTTTGGTACCTCCCTACCAAACTTACTGCAAGGTTTACATCAGGTCTGGTACACAGCATGGCATACATAATAGACCCTATGGCTGAGGCATAGGGGATGACACTCATCTCTTCTACATCTTCTGCCGTGGTCGGGCATTGAGCCGTGCTCAATCTCACACCTTGCAATACAGGCAAGAACCCCTTCTTGGACTGATCCATATTGAACTTCTTCAATATCTTATCAAGGTATGTGCTTTGCGAAGGACCTATGAGGCGTCTCGATCTATCCCTATAGATCTTGATGCCTAATATATAAGCAGCTTCTCCAAGGTCCTTCATTGAAAACACTTATTCAAGTAGGCCTTTATATTTTCCAAGAATTCTATATTATTTCCCATCAGCAGTATGTCATCCACATATAATATGAGAAATGCTACAGAGCTCCCACTCACTTTCTTGTAAACACAGGCTTCTCCATAAGTCTGTGTGAACCCAAACGCTTTGATCATCTCATCAAAGCGAATGTTCCAACTCCGAGATGCTTGCACCAGCCCATAGATTGAGCGCTGGAGCTTGCATACCTTGTCAGCATTCTCAGGGTCGACAAAACCTTCCGGTTGCATCATATACAACTCTTCCTTAAGAAAACCATTAAGGAATGCCGTTTTGACGTCCATTTGCCATATCTCATAATCATAGTATGCGGCAATTGCTAACATGATTCTGACGGATTTCAGCTTCGCTACGGGTGAGAAAGTCTCATCGTAGTCAACCCCTTGAACTTGTCGATAACCCTTAGCGACAAGCCAAGCCTTATAGATGGTCACATTACCATCCGCGTCAGTCTTCTTCTTAAAGATCCATTTATTTTCTTTGGCTTGCCGATCATCGGGCAAGTCAGTCAAAGTCCATACTTCGTTTTCATACATGGATCCTATCTCGGATTTCATGGCTTCAAGCCATTTGTCGGAATCCGGGCCCGCCATCGCTTCTTCATAGTTCGAAGGTTCACTGTTGTCTAACAACATGATTTTCAGGACAGGATTGCTGTACCACTCTGGTGCGGAACGTGTCCTTGTGGACCTTCGAAGTTCAGTGGTAGCTTGATCATGATCATTATCATTAACTTCCTCTCTAGCCGGTGTAGGCTCCACAGAAACATTTTCCTGTGCTGCGCTACTCTCCGGTTCGAGGGTCATCTCATCAAGCTCCACTTTCCTCCCACTTACTTCTTTCGAGAGAAACTCTTTCTCTAGAAAGGATCCATTCCTGGCAACAAAGATCTTGCCCTCGGATCTTAGGTAGAAGGTACACCCAATAGTTTCCTTAGGGTATCCTATGAATACGCATTTTTCCGACTTGGGTTCGAGCTTCTCTGGTTGAAGTTTCTTCACATAAGCATCGCATCCCCAAACTTTCAGAAACGACAGCTTAGGTTTCTTCCCAAACCATAATTCATACGGTGTCGTCTCAACGGATTTTGACGGTGCCCTATTTAAAGTGAATGCGGCAGTCTCTAAAGCATAACCCCAAAAAGATAGCGGTAGATCAGTAAGAGACATCATAGATCGCACCATATCCAATAGAGTGCGATTACGACGTTCGGACACACCGTTACGCTGAGGTGTTCCAGGCGGCGTGAGTTGTGAAACAATTCCACATTTCCTTAAGTGCGTGCCAAATTCATGACTCAAATATTCTCCTCCACGATCTGATCGTAAGAACTTTATTTTCTTGTCACGTTGATTCTCAACCTCATTCTGAAATTCCTTGAACTTTTCAAAGGTCTCAGACTTGTGCTTCATCAAGTAGACATACCCATATCTACTCAAATCATCGGTGAGGGTGAGAACATAACGATAACCACCGCGAGCCTCAACACTCATTAGACCACACACATCAGTATGTATGATCTCCAATAAGTTGGTTGCTCGCTCCATTGTTCCGGAGAACGGAGTCTTGGTCATCTTGCCCAAGAGGCATGGTTCGCATCTGTCAAATGATTCATAATCAAGAGACTCCAAAAGTCCATCTGCATGGAGTTTCTTCATGCGTTTAACACCGACATGACCAAGGCGGCAGTGCCACAAGTATGTGGGACTATCGTTATCAACCTTGCATTTCTTGGCATTCACATTATAAACATGTGTAACATCACGTTCGAGATTCAATAAAAATAAACCATTCACCAGCGGGGCATGACCATAAAACATATCTCTCATATAAATAGAACAACCATTATTCTCAGATTTAAATGAGTAGCCATCTCGCATTAAGCGAGATCCAGATACAATGTTCATGCTCAAAGCTGGCACTAAATAACAATTATTGAGGTTTAAAACTAATCCCGTAGGTAGATGCAGAGGTAGCGTGCCGACGGCGATCACATCGACCTTGGAACCATTCCCGACGCGCATCGTCACCTCGTCCTTTGCCAGTCTACGCTGATTCCGCAGTTCCTGCTTTGAGTTACAAATATGAGCAACCGCACCAGTATCAAATACCCAGGAACTACTACGAGTGCTGGTAAGGTACACATCAATTACATGTATACCACATATACCTTTGGTATTGCCGGCCTTCTTATCTGCTAAGTACTTGGGGCAATTCCGCTTCCAGTGACCGGTTCCCTTGCAATAAAAGCACTCAGTCTCAGGCTTGGGTCCATTCTTTGACTTCTTCCCGGCAGCTGGCTTACCGGGCGCGGCAACTCCCTTGCCGTCCTTCTTGAAGTTCTTCTTACCCTTGCCCTTCTTGAACTTAGTGGTTTTATTCACCATCAACACTTGATGTTCCTTTCTGATCTCTGCCTCCGCTGACTTCAGCATCGCATATACCTCAGGAATGGTCTTTTCCATCCCCTGCATGTTGAAGTTCATCACAAAGCTCTTGTAGCTAGGTGGAAGCGACTGGAGGATTCTGTCAATGACCGCGTCATCCGGAAGATTAATCCCCAGCTGAGACAAGCGGCTGTGCAACCCAGACATTTTGAGTATGTGCTCGCTGACAGAACTATTTTCCTCCATCTTACAGCTGTAGAACTTATCGGAGACTTCATATCTCTCGATCCGGGCATGAGCTTGGAAAACCATTTTCAGCTCTTCGAACATCTCATATGCTCCGTGATGCTCAAAACGCTTTTGGAGCCCTGGTTCTAAGCTGAAGAGCATGCCGCACTGAACGAAGGAGTAATCATCGGTGCGTGTCTGCCAAACGTTCAAATCGTCTGGCAGTGCTGGGAGAGCAGGTGGGTCACCTAACGGTGCTTCAAGGACATATGATTTCTTGGCAGCTATGAGGATAATCCTCAGGTTACGGACCCAGTCCGCATAGTTGCTACCATCGTCTTTCAGCTTGTTTTTCTCTAGGAACACGTTGAAGTTGAGGGTAACATTAGCGTTGGCCATTTGATCTACAAGATAGATATGTAACATTTAGACTAAGTTCATGACAATTAAGTTCATCTAATCAAATTATGTAATGAACTCCCACTCAGGTAGACATCCCTCTCGTCATCTAAGTGATACATGATCCGAATCGACTAGGCCGTGTCCGATCATCACGTGAGACGGACTAGTCATCAACGGTGAACATCTCCATGTTGATCGTATCTTCTATACGACTCATGTTCGACCTATCGGTCTCTTGTGTTCCGAGGCCATGTCTGTACATGCTAGGCTCGTCAAGTCAACCTAAGTGTATTGCTGTGTAAATCTGGCTTACACCCGTTGTATTCGAACGTTAGAATCTATCACACCCGATCAACACGCAGTGCTTCGAAACAACGAACCTTCGCAACGGTGCACAGTTAGGGGGAACACTTTCTTGAAATTTTAGTAAGGGATCATCTTATATGCTACCGTCGTTCTAAGCAAATAAGATGCAAAAACATGATAAACATCTCATGCAATCAAAATAGTGATATGATATGGCCATTATCACTTCGCTCCTTTTGATCTCCATCTTCGGGGCTCCATGATCATCATCGTCACCGGCATGACACCATGATCTCCATCATCATGATCTCCATCATCGTGTCTTCATGAAGTTGTCTCGCCAACTATTACTTCTACTACTACGGCTAACGGTTAGCAATAAAGTAAAGTAATTACATGGCGAATTTCAATGACACGCAGGTCATATAATAAATTAAGACAACTCCTATGGCTCCTGCCGGTTGTCATACTCATCGACATGCAAGTCGTGATTCCTATTACAAGAACATGATCATCTCATACATCACATATATCATTCATCATATCCTTTGGCCATATCACATCACAAAGCACTTGCTGCAAAAACAAGTTAGACGTCCTCTAATTGTTGTTGCAAGTTTTTATGTGGCTGCTATAGGTTTCTAGCAAGAACGTTTCTTACCTACGCCAAAACCACAACGTGATATGCCAATTTCTATTTACCCTTCATAAGGACCCTGTTCATCGAATCTGATCCGACTAAAGTGGGAGAGACAGACACCCGCTAGCCACCTTATGCAACTAGTGCATGTCAGTCGGTGGAACCTGTCTCACGTAAGCGTACGTGTAAGGTCGGTCCGGGCCGCTTCATCCCACAGTGCCGCCGAATCAAGATAAGACTAGTAACGGCAAGAAGATTGACAAATCGACGCCCACAACTACTTTGTGTTCTACTCGTGCAAGATACTACGCATAGACCTAGCTCTGATACCACTGTTGGGGATCGTAGCAGAATTTTAAAATTTTCTACGCATCACCAAGATCAATCTATGGAGTCATCTAGCAACGAGAGAGAGGGGAGTGCATCTACATACCCTTGTAGATCGCGAGCGGAAGCGTTCAAGAGAACGGGGTTGATGGAGTCGTACTCGTCGTGATCCAAATCACCGATGACCGAGCGCCGAACGGACGGCACCTCCGTGTTCAACACACGTACGGAGCGGAGACGTCTCCTCCTTCTTGATCCAGCAAGGGGGGAGGAGAGGTTGGGGAGGACAGCTCCATCAGCAGCACGACGGCGTGGTGGAGTTGGAGCTGCGTGGTATTCCTGCAAGGGCTTCGCCAAGCACCGCGGGAGGAGGAGGAGGTGTTGGAGAGGGGAGGGGCTGCGCCAGGGATCAGGTATGGCCTCCCTCCCACCCCTCCACTATTTATAGGGGGAAGAGGAGAGGGGGCCGGCCCCCTCAGATCCAATCTGAGGGGAGGGGAGGCGGCCAGGGGAGGGAAACTTGCCCCCCAAGCAAGGTGGAAGGCTCCCTCCCCTAGGGTTTCCCAACCCTAGGCGCCATGGGCCCTTGGGGGGGGGGCGCACCAGCCCACTAGGGGGCTGGTTCCCTCCCATATACAGCCCATTAGGCCTCCCGGGTAAATCAGCCCCACCCGGTGGACCTCTGGACACCTTTCGGTGGTCCCGGTACAATACCGATAACCCCCGAAACTATTCCGGTGACTGTATGACAACTTCTCATATATAAATCTTCACCTCCGGACCATTCCGGAACTCCTCGTGACGTCCGGGATCTCATCCGGGACTCCGAACAACATTCGGTAACCACGTACAAACTTTCCCTACAACCCTAGCGTCATCGAACCTTAAGTGTGTAGACCCTACGGGTTCAGGAGACACGTAGACATGACCGAGACGACTCTCCGGTCAATAACCAACAGCGGGATCTGGATACCCATATTGGCTCCCACATGCTCCTCGATGATCTCATCGGATGAACCACGATGTCGAGGATTCAATCAATCCCGTACGCAATTCCCTTTGTCTATCGGTACGATACTTGCCCGAGATTCGATCGTCGGTATACCGATACCTTGTTCAATCTCGTTACCGGCAAGTCTCTTTACTCGTTTCCGTAACACATCATCCTGTGAACAACTCCTTGATCACATTGAGCTCATTATGATGATGTCCTACCGAGTGGGCCCAGAGGTACCTCTCCGTCACACGGAGTGACAAATCCCAGTCTCGATTCGTGCCAACCCAACAGACACTTTCGGAGATACCCGTAGTGCACCTTTATAGCCACCCAGTTACGTTGTGACGTTTGGTACACCCAAAGCACTCCTACGGTATCCGGGAGTTGCACAATCTCATGGTCTAAGGAAAAGTTACTTGACATTGGAAAAGCTTTAGCAAACGAACTACACGATCTAGTGCTAGGCTTAGGATTGGGTCTTGTCCATCACATCATTCTCCTAATGATGTGATCCCGTTATCAATGACATCCAATGTCCATGGTCAGGAAACCGTAACCATCTATTGATCAACGAGCTAGTCAACTAGAGGCTTACTAGGGACATGTTGTGGTCTATGTATTCACACATGTATTACGATTTCCGGATAACACAATTATAGCATGAATAACAGACAATTATCATGAACAAGGAAATATAATAATAACCATTTTATTATTGCCTCTAGGGCATATTTCCAACACTTCAATGTCTTCGACCGTCCCCATGACGGTGTCCGTGGTCTTCAGGCGAGGTGTTCCCGTTGGGTGTTCCATTGTGTTTTAGAATTGTGAGGGTTTGTTGTTGCGTGTTGGTATGTCTGTTGGATCGATCGTGCGGCCGTGGTGTTCCATACTTTGTGAGTAGTTCACTTGTGATGTGTTTGTATTGGTTTTCGCCTGATTTTCCATAATTGACTGGGCAGTTCTCTTCTTCTTAATTAATCGATGAGGCAAAACTTTTGCCTCTGTTTTGAATTTTTTTATTGAAGTAGCCAAGTGTGTAGATCAGATCGGGTTGTGTGGGCAGAAGAACATCATAATATTCATCCAGTTTGTCATGATTGTGGTGTTGTTTTTATCCTATAATCGTTGTAATCGCATGTAACATGCAATGAGAGCATCGGTCAGGGTGGTAAATGGTAAGCTCACCATATAGGGTACAAGATTACTACATCGAGGCCAATGTGTGCTACCAAACGCCGCGTAGTGCATCAGCCCAGCCCAATGCAGGCAATCAAACGCATGGGGAGGAGTTGTTTTCCTAATGCATGCAACTCATATGCAGACACCAAACTGCGTGCACAACTTCTTTTTTTTTTTACCTCATAAAAAAACTATTTTTTGTTTTTTTTGTTTTGCATGTATTCAATCATCAATCAGCCATGCTAAACTCAGAGCCATGGATGCAAGGAGGCAAAAAACGATGAAGGTAACTAATCAGGCCTTAAGAAATTATTAGTACGGCATCAATTATTGGGCTAGTGCTAGTTGGTAAAGACCACATGGACACAAGGTGACTTCTGAGTTCTGACTAGGTACATCCCCATTTTGGAAACAGGGTCAAGGAGATAGCCAAGTTTGGGAAGCAGCCAAACGCGAGGAGGCAGCACCACTGGCCCCAGTTGTTCCCATCCATCCCAAAAGCATTGGAGGAGAAAAGATATTTTCGAAGAGAGCACACCCGCGTCATAGCGTCCGTCCTACTCCCGTAAAGCTTAAGTGCAGACCCCAGCACCCATATTTTGTTACTACAAGCACAGTCCACATCCGTCGCGTTATCATCATCTGAGACTGTAGTGTACTAGTACAAGGGAAGCATAGTGTTTGTACAGTTGATCGAGGCGATCGATCGCATTATCAACACAGTGCGCGAGGAGAGGAACAAGGGCAGGCGTCCAGATCAAGAGGAACAAGCTTGAGAGAGACCACACGTACGTCGAGATGGTCGAGGCAGTTGGGTTAGCTGGGTTTTGATGCTTAGGTTATCATTTTCTGCACTGTTGGAGCACGCTCTGGTCCAAAAGGCGGCACGGTTTCAATTATGTATCACCAGAACGCGATGGCGACGCCTACCAAGAAGGCTGGGGATCGATCGACACGCTACTAGTAGCGTGGGAAGGATTTGTCCAGTTTTCCAAGCCCACAGACGTCAGTTATACTGTAAGCTCATCACACGGGTTACAGTATTAGTTTAGGCGTTTAGCGTCCTCCTGTCACGCATAAAACTGGCCAGCGCCCGGCCCCTCTCTGCGAGCAATCCACCTGTCTTCCTGCCTTTTGAGAGATTTTAACGTCCGGAGGTGAGATAGAGTAGAGGGAACTCCCAGTGTCTGAGGTCCGCCGCGCGGTGTTGTGGAGAGCAACTACGCAGCACGTGCATAGGATACTGTCTATAGGATGGACGGCCTCCACACGGAGCTCGCGCTGGGGCTGATCGGCGAGCTCCAGACGGCGCAGTTCGTGGCCAAGACGTACCAGCTGGTAAGCGACCCTAGGACGGACGCGCTCGTCAGGTGGGGGAGGGACAACAACAGCTTCCTCGTCACCGACGTCGCCGGCTTCTCGCAGCTCCTCCTCCCCTTCTTCTTCAAGCACGGCAACTTCTCCAGCTTCGTCCGCCAGCTCAACTCATACGTGAGTACCTATTCTCCAGCTTGCACCTGAACTGTACATACACTTGCTTGAAAGAAATATCTGCTGGTAGCTTACTTTGCTACGGTGAGATTGTTTGTTGTGCAGGGCTTCCGGAAGGTGCAACCGGACCGATGGGAGTTCGCGCACGAGTCATTCCTGCGCGGCCAGACGCACCTTCTGCCGCGCATCGTGCGCCGCAAGAAGAAGCGCGGCGAGGCCTCTTGCTCATCTGTAGTCGACGGCGGCGAGCAGCACGTGATGGCCGATATGGGAGAGGAAGTCGAGGAGGAAGAGGACGACGAGGGGAGGGAGGCGCTGCTCGAGGAGGTTCGGAGGCTGCGGCAGGAGCAGACGGCTATCGGGGAGCAGCTGGCGCGGATGAGCCGGCGACTGCATGCGACGGAGCGGCGGAGTGACCGGCTCATGCCCTTACTTGCCCGGCTCGACGAGGATCCCAGGGCCACCTCCCTCCACCTTCTCCAACGGGCGGCCGAGAAGAAGCGCCAGCACACGCAGTTGCGTTCCCGTGATTTTGCTTCCTTTCCCATTGCACCACCGCTTCAACCGGCACCTTCACCGCTATTGGCTCTCGGCGACGCGGCCATGGGCGGAGCTAGAGTCTGGCAATGGGCGGAGCCGATGTCGCCACTGAAACTCACAACCTTCGAGCAGCCCTCAGCGAGCTCCGGGGTGCAGCAGGTGCCGGAGTTCGAGGGCAGCGGCAGCGGCATGGGCCTAACTGACAGCGGGACCGCGGTGGAGACCCCCTTCCCGTTCTGCCTACTTGGTCAGTGTTTCTTCTAAACACGGCGCGTAGTGCATGCACATGCAATAGTACCTTCTTCTACTTAGTAATTTAGCAATCATTTGTATGCATTTTTTTAAGTTTGGCACCAGATATATGTCATCCAGCAGTTCCATGATTACAAAATGGCCGAGAACTATTCTGTATTGGAATAGGCTCATGAGATAATATGCATCGCTAAGGAGCTTGAGCTTCTTAAGTATGATTTACCGGGCAAATTTGTCGCGACATGCATAATCACTAGGCTCCCTAATTCCTGGAGTAACTTTGCTAGCACTCTGAAACACCAGAGGCGTGAATTCTCAATAGAGGATGTCATCGACCATCTGAGTGTTGAGCAGAACTCGAGATCAAAGGACTTGCACGGAAAATGGGTCGAAAGTACTTCTGTCGCCAATATGGTACATCAGAGGAACTTCAATTCCCACAAGCCCAAGGAAAAGAATTATGTCCAACAGAATACCCACTTTAAGAAGAAGGGTAAGAAGATCTACAAGAAGAACAAGGGAGATGACTGCTTCACTTGTGGTTCGGAGGAACATTGAGCCAACAAGTGTCCAAACAAGTACAAGAAGCCACGTTATGACTCCAAGTCTACCAACATGATTGTGAGCAACAATGAGAATGGTGCATCTGGGTACAGTAATTTATTTACTGTGTTTTCAGTTTGTTAGTCCACCGATTGGTGGGTGGACACAGGTGCAAATATTTATGTGTGTGCTGACATTTCATTATTTTCTTCTTACCAGATCACATGCCATGGGTCCGTATTGGGCGAATGGTGCGAGTGCTTTTGTTCATTGTGTTGGCACGGTCGATTTGAAGTTTACTTCCGGAAGGATCGTGCAACTGAAGACGTGCAGCAAGCCCCGGCCATCAAGAAGAATCTAGACAAGGGTTTAAGTTGGTCTTTGAGTCTAATAAAGTATTTGTTACGAACTATGGGTTTTTTGTTGAAAAAGGTTATGAATGTGGAGGTCTGTTTCGCCTTTCCCTTGCAGATTTTTGTAATAAAGTCGTGAACAATATTCATTCGAGTGTTAATGAATCTGAAGTTTGGCATTGTCATATTAGTTTTGGTGTGATGACGCGGAACTGAAATTAATCCCGAGTTTCACTTTAGCCAAAGATTCTAAGTGTCATTTGTGTGTGCAATCTAAGCAACCTCGCAAGCCTCACAAGGCTACGGAGGAGAGACATTTGGCACCAGTAGAACTCATACATTCTGATCTTTGTGAAATGAATGGTGTGCTGACTAAAGGTGGAAAGAAATACTTCATGATGTATATAGATGATTCCATTAGATATTACTATGTATATCTATTAAATACTAAAGATGAGGCTCTACACTACTTTAAAGTCTATAAGGAAGAAGTTGAGAATCAACTTGAGAATAAAAATAAACGAGTCCGGTCAGATCGCGGTGGAGAGTACTTCTCGAATGAGTGTGATTCTTTCTGTGCGGAACATGGCATTATTCATGAGAGGACACCTCCCTATTCACCCTAATCAAACGGGGTTGCAGAACGGAAAAACTATACTCTAACTGATTTGGTTAACGTCATGTTAGATACATCGGATTTATCCAAGGCAAAGTGGGGGAGTCTATATTGACATCATGTCATGTCCTGAATAAAGTTCCGACAAAGGACAATGAGGTCACTCCCTATGAGCAATGGGAGAAAAGAAGGATGACACTCTTATACTTGCGTACTTGGGCTACTGGGCGAAAGTCAATGTGTTGATTTGGACTACGCTAAGAATAGCGTTGGCTATAGATTTCCAGTAGTGAAATATGAGGTTCCTGACGTGAAGGTCGATACAATTATGGTGTCTAAGGATGCTACATTCTTTAAGGATATCCTATGAGAGATATGCAAAGCACTTCTAGATAGGAATCTGAGGAGACTCCTGAGCCTGCCATTCCTATGGAATATTATGAATAAACACATGATGAAAATTCTGAGGAGGATGACGAGAAAACCCTTGATAGGGGCAAGAGACAAAGGACTGCAAAGACTTTTGGTGATGATTCCCTTGTGTACCTCATGGATGATACTCCCACTTCTATTTTAGAGGCGTATGCATCTCCATAAGCTGACTACTGGAGAGATGTGGTCTGTAGCGAGATGGATTCCATCATGGCTAACAGGACATGGGAAATTACTGAACGTCCCTATGGTTGTAAACTGTCGGGATGCAAGTGGGTGTTCATAAAGAAGCTTAGACCCGATTGTACAATTGAAAAGTACAAGGCTAGGTTTGTGGCCAAGGGTTATGCCCAGAAAGAAGAAGAAGATTTCTTCGATACTTATTCACCTGTGGCCAGACTGACCATCATTCTAGTATTACTCTTGTTGGCGGTCTCGCATCGTCTTCTCATCCACCAGATGGATGTTTAGACAACTTTCATGAACGTAGAACTAGACGAGAAAATCTACATGCAACAGCTAGATGGTTTTGTAATCGATGGCCAGGAAGGAAATGTGTGCAAGTTGCTGAAATCTTTATATGGCCTGAGACAAACACCTAAGCAATGGCATGAGAAGTTCAATACAACCTTGACATCTGTCGGCTTCGTTGTTAATGAAGCTAATGAAGCTGACAAATGTGTATACAATTGCCATGGTGGGGGCGAATGAGTTATATTGTGCTTGTATATAGATGACATAGTGATATTTGGAACCAACCTCAAAGTTATTGAGGAGGTCAAGTCATTTCTATCTCAAAACTTTGAGATGAAGGACCTTGGGGTGGCTGATGTTATCTTGAACATCAAGCTACTGAGAGATGATGAGGGTGGGATTACACTTCTGCAATCCCATTATGTTGAGAAGATTTTGAGTCGTTTTGGATATTCGGAATGCAAATTTTTTCAAACACCATATGATCCTAGTGTACTGTTTCGAAAGTTCGAAGGCACAACTAAAGATCAATTGAGACACTTCCAAATTATTAGTTCACGCATGTATCTAGCGAGCACAACGAGACCTGACATCGCGTTTGTTGTGAGCAAACTGAGCCAGTTTGTTTCCAATCCGGGTGATGTACATTGGCATGATGTTGAAAGAATTATGCGCTATCTGAAAGGTAATATGGACTATGGACTTCACTATACTGGATACCCGTCGGTACTTGAAGGGTATAGTAATGTGAATTGGATCTCTGATGCTAATGAGATGAAGGCCACAACTGGGTATATGTTTACTTTGGAGGTGGCGCTGTTTCCTGAAAGTCTTGCAAGCAAACGATCCTAACGACATCGACAATGGAAGTAGAATTAACAACATTAGACACATCTGGTGTCGAAGCAGAATGGCTTCAAGATCTTTTGATGGACTTGCCAGTGGTTGAGAAGCCAGTTCCGGCTATCCTTTTGAACTGTGACAATCGGACAATTATTGCCAAAGTAAAGAGTTTAAAGGACAACATGAATCCAACAAACATATAAGAATGAGATTAAAAGTTGTTAGACGTTTAAGAAACTCCAGAGTGATAGTGTTGGATTATATCCAAACGGCTAAGAATTTGGTAGATCCCTTTACTAAAGGGCTATTGCGTGTTGTAATAGATAATGCATTGAGGGAGATGGGTATTGCGTGTTGCCATGGTGGTCACCCAACCTATGTGATAGGATATCCCGTGAAGTAGGACCTAGGAAAACAAGCCAGTGATGAACTGAGGAGAGTAACTTTACTAACCCACTCAGTTGGAGATGCAATACTCTCGAAAACTGTATGGTAGGTTTAATACTGTCTTAATGTGTTCCAAAGCTTATTTAAGCAAGATGCTATCCTACAGAGCGATCTTTGGAGGAACACACCTATATGAGCCCGACTGCTGGTCGTCACAGTCTATGAGATTGGGGTGATCTTTAGCAAGCTCATGAGCAGGCTTGGAGTGTGACTAATATGCTCCACCCGAGGGGTCAACCTTTGGCAGTCTAGCACTAGTAAGTTGGTGAAACTTCTTTACACCAAACTGACAATTCAAGGCATAGTCCATTGTTCAGTTGTGAAGGAGTGTAGCTACTTGCTCTAGGTGGAGTTCAGTCTTAACAGGTCTCCACTGAAATACTCGTATATCAAAACAGTGTTTGGAACAAAGGACAAAATGGGCCCTTGAGATCTGGTGGGGGATTGTTGAAATATGAGGGTGGGCCTAGGGCCCATTTAACAATTTCAGAGAATCTACAAGTGCCATGTAGGTTTTGTGGCAATGAGTGTGGTGTGAAGTTTAGTCCCATATTGCTAGTTGGAGAGGAGTTGAACCTCCTTATAAGGGATTTTCTTCCGCATGCTATTAGAGCTTGAGAAGAGAAGTGGTTCCCGCGTGCTCCTCCTCCGCCGCCTGCCTCGCCAGATTACACCTCGTCACGACGCGCTGCGGGTTGCGGGAATGAGCCAAGCCGAGCTCACACCTATGCGCTTATTTTTGCCGGTCAGGAAGGAAGACTCCCTAGCACAAGAGCCACGGTTTGAGACGTCAGATCGTTGGCTGGTACCGACTCAAACGTCGGTGTAGCCCACGTCTCTCCACGTGGTCACGCCTAGATATTGAAGGCGCCGGCCAACCCTAGCCGCCAGGAACAGATCACATCTACATCCACGCTCACTGTCATTCCTTTTGCTGTTGTTGCCGACGGTGATCCCATCCTGCCCACCGTATGCACGGTTGATGGAAGACACTAGTGCAGAACCGGGCTGTAGTCCCGGTTCGTAAGGCCCTTTAGTACCGGTTCTAGAACCGGCACTAAAGGGTGGGGACTAAAGGTTTAGTCCCCACCCTTTAGTCTCGGTCCAACACGAACCGGCACTAAAGGGCCACCACATGGCACGAGCACGCACCGGGGGGCTGGGGGCTTTTAGTCCCGGTTGGTTACACCAACCGGGACTAAAAGGTTTAGGGGTTTTGGTTTTATGATTTATTTTTCCTTTAATTTTGTGTTTTCCATTTAATTCTTTTTCATTTGCTGGTATTTTACGATAATACATATTGTACACGTTATGCATATATATAAATAGAATTTCTCGTAGAACCGATCATATATATATGTATATATATATATATATATATCATCGAATGTCTCGCACGACCATTCACACATACACATGTATATATACAATTTCTCCTCTCAATTTGCAGATCATTACATGGAGGCATTAGGTCGATCTAGCTAGGTACGGGGTAATGGAATTCTCCTTTGGGATTTATGACCTGGTCGAGCAAAAATCCCGCTATTTTCTCTTAAATCGCTCGCACGCGATTCTCTGGTAGGAGCTTATCCCGCATGTCCTTCATCTTTAAAGAAGATATCAAAATATGCATGTATTATTAGTTGTGTGTATATATATTAGATAATGATGTAAAAATTGTGAATAGTTGTAACACCCCCTTGTAATAAGTACTGTGATACTCTGTTAAACTGCCAAGTCATGATCATTTGCAGTGCCAAGTCATTTGGGTTAATAATCCAATTCAAATTCAAAATCTGAAAATTAAATTAAATTCCAAAGTGCAAATTGAAGTTGATCAAACTCTGCTGGAGAAATGTTATTTAATTAGCAAATAATCCAGTGGTCATGGCAAAATCATAATCATTATTTTTGGAGTTAGCTAAGTGAGTGAAACAACCTGAAACAGCACTCAAAACAGACTATTTACATCTATTAAATTAATATCAAACTCACATGGAATCCAAATTTGTCCAAACCACTTTTTGGTGAGAGATAATATTGCATTGCAATATTTGGGCCAACTCCCACATTTTTCAAAAGTGCACAAGTGCCCTAAACATTTTGAAACAGAAAAGGAAATAAAAGAAAAGGAAAACAGAATCAGAGAAATAATTAAAAGGGACACTGTGCACTGGGCCTTAATGCACAGTGCCCCGATTTGAGGTCCAACCGGCCCAGCCCATCTCCCCATCGTCCTCCTCGCCGCGCTGTCAAACGCGCGCGCCGACACGCCGACGAGCGCGGCGCGTGTCGACCATCCTCCGGCGCCGCTGCCGCCGCGTAGGGGAATAAGAGGCCCCGCGGCCTCACCCGAACCCTAGTCGATCCCCATTCCTCTCCCTCGCCGCTCCGCGCCTCCACCCTTCCTCCAGATCCGCCACCGAACCCCGCCGTCGCCGCGTCTTGGCACCGCCATGGCCACCGAGCTCCTCCGGCTCCATCCTCGTGACCACGAGCTCCGGGTTCGTCGACTCCTTCGACTGGAAGCCAGAGATCGAGCCGGGGAGCACCACAACGACTACTACGCGCCGCCCCCTTTCCTCTCGGCTGCCGGCGATCTTCTCCAAATCCGGCGACGGCTGCTGCTCCTAAACCGTCACCGGCTTTTCTTAGCCACCCGGTGAGCTCCCCCTCGTCTTTCCCCTCTTCGATCCGCACCTCTCTGTCGCCGTAGTGGCCGCACCCGAGGAGCCCGAACCCGCTGCCGCCGACGAGCTCGCTGCCGTGGCCAACGCCGCCGTCATGCGCAACTGAGCCCAGCTTCGAGCTCCTGGAGCTCGTGCGAGTCCAGCAAAGCCTCTAGCACCTCTCCCCGTGCCGCATAGCGTCGAACCCGACGAAGCCCGAACTCCGGCGTCCGCCGCGATGCTCGCCGCCGTCGCTACACGCCGTCTCCGGCGACGCCACCGCCACGGTTGGACGCGGCGTTGAACGCCCGTTCGAAAGAACCTACCCACGGCTCGAACCAAGCTCTGTAGCGCAAATCCGAGCGGCTCCGGCGACGCACCGCCGCGATTTTGGTCGCCGGCGCAACTCCGGCGCCGGCCGCCGACGTGGCTGCCATGTGGGACACCCCTGGGTCACTGCCAGTGGGTCCCACGGGCCCAGTTGACCGCGTTGACCCGAGTCAACGCGGGCACTGTTCACCCCTGTAGCTGACACGTGGGTCCCGTTCGATAATTAGACTAATTAAAGATTTAATTAATTAGAAACTAATTAGATTAACCTAATGTCTCACTGACATGTGGGGTCCACCCCCTAATTAACCCTGGTAATTAAATTAATCCACTGATTAGCCTAAACAGAGGCTGACATGTGGGTCCCACTGGACCCACATGTCATATTTGACTGGTCAACCGTCCTGTTGACTTGCTGACGTCAGCAGCGCGTCATGCTGACGTCATAATTCATTTCTGTTAAATAAAATAATTCCAGAAATTCAAATAATCTTTAAAAATTAATAACTTTTAAACCGTAGCTCGGATCGAAAAAGTTAAAACATGAAAGTTGCTCAGAACGACAAGACGAGTCTGATCGTGCCGTCTGTTTCTCCATCGGAACCTCCTACGTAGAAGAACTCGTAACTCCGGACCCGAATCCGGCAGATGAATAGTGCACACACGTCGGATATTAAATCCCAGAATAATTCTAAAAATAACTAAAATGACTTAGATGCATATTCAGGCAACCCTGCACTGCATCATAGCATAGCACGCACTGGTGGCATATGATTGCATATTGTTTACCTGTTTCCTCCCCCTCTTCTCTCTCGATAGACCCCGACGCAGACGTAGCTCCAGACGCAGACGCAGCTCCGGAGTACGACTACGTTCCCGGCGACACCCCTGAAGACCTTGCCCTTGCCCCAGAGCAAACAGGCAAGCACCCCCATTTTGAGCATTCCGATATCGCCTACTCTCTCCCCTCTTATGCTTGCACTAGATGTTACTGCTGCTATTACTATCCTACTCTGTTGCATAGCCTGTTTACTTGTAACCTACTTTTGATACATGCCTGTTATCCTAAACTGTTTAGCATAGGATGGGTAGAGTCACGACAGAGACCCCCATTTGATCCCGACTGCCCTGTTGGATATCAGAAGACCCGATCACCGGGAATGAAGACCAGACCCTGACATGACACATCACTTCCCCCTTAGTTGCCGACGCTACTGGGTTATCGTCGAGTGCCGAGGGTGATACCTCGTCAGCACTTCTGATGTTAACCTTGTAGGTTAGTTACTCGGTCGTGGTAAGCGAGGGTGATTCCTTCTACACCACCCCCGATAACGACGTCGTCGCGCAACTCCTCAAGGTGGACCTCGAGGGTGATTCCTCCTTCGTTCACCTTGATGATAACATCGAGCGGGAATTCCATCGAGGGTGATTCCTCAGGGTTCCCTTCGGTGTCATACACACAGTTACCTTGGATATTATGACTTGCACTAAACTATGATACTAAAGACGGGTCGGCCCTGAGGGGTACCCGCGCGAGCTTAACGCGAAGTGATGTGGAGTCGGGTTGACCTGGATGGTGCCCGCGAGATAACTACGAGGCGTGGCCGGGCATTCTTAGCCCTTGCCACAAGTCCTCGAGACGGGGCGACGGGGTCACATCGATCGTGAGTCTCTGCTCGTTTCCGCGCGCTCCTAATCCACTACGGTTTGGATATTTGATCCGAGGGGCCTCTGGCCCGATAGCACTAACCATCACGTGGGCATAGTATGGGCGTTCTGCGTCGTACACATCAGCCGAAGCTTGTTTGACGTCAGTAAGGAGCGGCGCACGCCGAGTTGGACTGGTAATGCAACCGCGCTTGTATAAGGGGTTGCTAGGTCTGCTCTCGGTGGCCCCGTAACGTGCAGGAGTTCCCGGGGCGATGGTCCAAGACCCCTGGGGGCATAGGTTTAGTCCGGCGTGCTGACCTCTCTTATAAGCCTAGGTCGGGTTGCGGCGTGTTGCTTAGCCGAGGCCGGGCATGACCCAGAAAAGTGTGTCCGGCCAGAGTTAAGTGAGCGTGGTGGGTAAGTTGGTGCACCCCTGCAGGGAAGAGACTT
The DNA here is from genome assembly GCA_011799875.1 of Thinopyrum elongatum. Classification (NCBI taxonomy): domain Eukaryota; kingdom Viridiplantae; phylum Streptophyta; class Magnoliopsida; order Poales; family Poaceae; genus Thinopyrum; species Thinopyrum elongatum. The sequence goes on from CM022299.1 coordinate 515,113,816, forward strand.
CTATCGATAGCCTGTCCTACGGTAACGGACACTCGGAGTTGTATCCCGATCGGTACAACTAGAACATGTGGTGAGAACTGGATAGTACGGCTCTGGGATTGCTTTCTCGCAGGGAGTCGAGAAAGGATCTCAGGTCGAGGTTGATGATATTACTACTACTACTTTACATTATGTTCATCTGCTCTCTCCTGATGCTGCAAGACTGTCGAAGATTGTTGAAGATGCTAGTCTTCGATAGGACTAGGCTTTCCCCCTCTACTCTGGCATTTCTGCAGCCCAGTCCACATATACAGCCATTCCTTTGACAATGATGCATATGTAGTGTAGATCCTTGCTTGCTGAGTACTTCGGATGAGTACTCACGTTTGCTTTATTTTCTTTTTCCCCCATTTTTTTCATTTGATGCCACCAGACGACGGAGCCCCTGAGCCAGAAGCCCCAGCCGACGACCAGTACTACTATCCGCCTGGCGAGTACTACTACTACGAGGAGCCGTTCGACGACCAGGAGTAGGATCGAAGGGTCCAGGGCAGGAGGCCTACGCCTTTCGATCGTAGTTTTTATTTTTACCCCGCCTCTGTGAAGGCTTATCTCTCTCTCTGTAATATATCTGTACTCAGATATCTAATGCTTCCGCTGACGCTTGTATGCCATCGAGCTTGTATTCGAGCCCTCGAGGCCCTGGCTTGTAATATTAAGCTTGTATGACTTTATTTTTATGTTTTAGAGTTGTGTTGTGATATCTTCAAGTGAGTCCTTAGGCTTGATCGTGCGCATTTGCGTGTATGATTAGTGCACGATTAAGCCGGGGTCGTCACAGGTTGGTATCAGAGCCGACTGCCTCTAGGATTCCCCCTTCCAACTCTTTGGCCGAAGTTGAATCTAGTGGTCAAAAACTGTTTTACTAACTTGGCTGTGTGGCTTACGGGCCCACGTCGCCAAATGGGTGGTATTAGGATCTTTTATTCCTCGTCTTTAATCTGGGATTCTAATCTCTCATCTATTCGGGTTTAATAAAATTTACTAACACCGACATTTAGGTTCTCGTTAATTCTATCCACCCGGAGAGCTGGATTCAGTGCGATTTCCCTGTCTTTGATCTGATTAGTCTGATAATCATTTTCCTTTCCATTGTTTTGTTTAACCTTTCTCTCCGAGTTGTATTATACTCCGAGTTGTCATTCGATAAGACCAGATTCTGCATCAGAGTGCACGCGGAGAGTAGGATCCAGCGAGTTGATGGATCTTCGGTGTTTTCTAAACTCGACTTGAGGTTGGGTTATCACCAGATCCGTGTCCGCGAAGAGGATATTCCGAAGACTGCATTTGTTACTCGTTATGGCTCTTACGAGTACACAGTCATGTCGTTTGGTTTAACAAACGCTCCAGCTACATTCTCCCGCCTAATGAATTACATATTCATGGACTACCTCGACAAATTCGTCGTGGTATATCTGGATGATATTCTGGTTTATTCGAAGAACAAAGAAGAACATGCTGAGCACCTTCGACTAGTTCTGGAGAGACTTCGAGAGCACCAATTATATGCCAAGTTCTCTAAATGCGAATTCTGGCTTCCTGAAGTGACCTATCTTGGACATGTGATTTCCAAGGACGGTATTGCCGTCAACCCGGAGCGTGTTCAGGCTATCCTTGACTGGACTCCTCCGAAGAATGCCAAGCAGGTCCGAAGCTTTCTCGGTCTAGCCAGCTATTGTCGCCGATTCGTCGAGAACTTCTCCAAGATCGCCAAGCCCCTGACTAATCTGCTCCACAAAGGCATTAAGTTTGAGTGGACAGACAAGTGTCAGGAAAGTTTCCAAACCCTCAAGGACAAGCTCACTTCTGCTCCAGTGCTTGCTCCTCCTGATTCTCGCAAGGACTTTGTCATATATTGCGACGCCTCTCGTCAGGGATTAGGCTGCGTCCTAATGCAAGAGCGGAGAGTAATTGCATATGCTTCACGTCAATTGCGTCCACATGAAGAGAATTATCCAGTGCATGATCTTGAACTTGCAGCAGTGATGTATGCATTGAAGTTATGGCGACACTACCTTCTGGGTAATCGGTGTGAAATTTATACCGATCACCAAAGTCTGAAATACTTATTCACTCAACCGGATCTTAATCTCCGACAACAACGATGGTTAGAAGCTATTGCGGATTATGACTGCGGTATTTCTTATACCCCGGGCAAAGCTAATGTAATGGCCGATGCCCTGAGTCGCAAGTCATATTGCAACAACCTCATGGTTAGGCAAGCGCAACCTCGTCTTCACGCAGAACTGACTCAGCTGAATCTGCGAATTCTTCCCCAGGGTTCTCTTAATAACCTTGTGATACAGCCAGACCTTCTGAAGGCTGTTAAAGAAGCGCAAGCCAAAGATGCTGAAATTGACTTGATGAAGAAGGAGCTTCACCTTGCTAAGTATCGGGATTTCTCAGTTGCTGAAGATGGTACATTATATTTCAGAGACCGCATCGTAGTACCTCGCTTCGAGCTGATGACTGACAAAGTCATGAAGGAGGCCCATGATACACCGCTGTCTATCCATCCGGGTAGTACCAAAATGTATCGAGATCTTCGTCAAAGGTACTGGTGGTCTAGGATGAAGCAGGATATTGCTCGTTATGTTGCCGAGTGTGACGTTTGTCGTCGCGTGAAGGCAGAACATCAGAAACCTGCTGGAATTCTGCAACCGCTCCCTATTCCTCTATGGAAGTGGGATAAAGTGCAAATGGACTTCATTACTGGTCTTCCCAAGTCTCAGAAGGGTCACGATGCCATTCTTGTCGTCGTCGACCAACTCTCCAAGGTTGCTCATTTCCTACCTGTTAAGGAGACTATCACCGCTAGCCAGCTAGCAGAACTCTACATTGCCAGAATTGTTTCTCTCCATGGTATTCCGAAAGAGATTAGTTCAGACCGTGGTGTTCTTTTCACTTCCAAGTTCTGGGAAAGTTTCCAAGAAGCCATGGGAACTCATATTACCTGGAGTTCACCTTATCATCCCCAATCCCAAGGCCAAGTTGAGCGCGTTAATCAAGTGCTTGAAGACATGCTTCGAGCTTGTGTTATATCCTTCGGTAAGAAATGGGAGGAATCTCTCCCGTATGCCGAGTTCTCTTATAACAACAGCTATCAAGCCAGCTTAACAATGGCCCCATTTGAGGTTCTTTATGGTCGTAAATGTCGAACCCCTCTGAATTGGTCAGAAACTGGGGAACGACCTCTTGTTGGACCGGACATCATTCAGCATGCCGAAGAACAAGTCCGAATTGTCCGGGAAAATCTCAAGGCGGCTCAAGACCGCCAGAAGTGTAATTATGATCGCAAGCGATGGGGACTGACTTATCAACCAGGTGATCATGCTTATCTCCGAGTCACTCCTATGAAGGGTACCCGTCGTTTTGGAATCAAGGGCAAGCTAGCTCCTCGCTATATTGGTCCTTTCCGTATCGTGGCTAGACGTGGACATGTGGCTTATAAATTGGAATTGCCGCCACAGTTCTCTCATATTCATGATGTCTTCCACGTATCGCAACTCCGTAAGTGCTTCAAGGAATCTCCGCATCGTGCAGTGGATCATGAGATGCTACAACTGCAAGATAATCTTTCATATAAGGAGCATCCGATCCGCATCCTCGACGAAGCTGAGCGTCGTACTCGTCAGAAGACGACCAAGTTCCTAAAAGTGCAATGGTCGAATCATACTGAAGATGAAGCCACTTGGGAACGCGAGGATCATCTTCGGGAAGAATATCCCGGACTCTTTCCTTCTACCTCCTAAATTCTCGGGACGAGAATTTCTTTTAGAGGAGGAGAACTTGTAACACCCCCTTGTAATAAGTACTGTGATACTCTGTTAAACTGCCAAGTCATGATCATTTGCAGTGCCAAGTCATTTGGGTTAATAATCCAATTCAAATTCAAAATCTGAAAATTAAATTAAATTCCGAAGTGCAAATTGAAGTTGATCAAACTCTGCTGGAGAAATGTTATTTAATTAGCAAATAATCCAGTGGTCATGGCAAAATCATAATCATTATTTTTGGAGTTAGCTAAGTGAGTGAAACAACCTGAAACAGCACTCAAAACAGACTATTTACATCTATTAAATTAATATCAAACTCACATGGAATCCAAATTTGTCCAAACCACTTTTTGGTGAGAGATAATATTGCATTGCAATATTTGGGCCAACTCCCACATTTTTCAAAAGTGCACAAGTGCCCTAAACATTTTGAAACAGAAAAGGAAATAAAAGAAAAGGAAAACAGAATCAGAGAAATAATTAAAAGGGACACTGTGCACTGGGCCTTAATGCACAGTGCCCCGATTTGAGGTCCAACCGGCCCAGCCCATCTCCCCATCGTCCTCCTCGCCGCGCTGTCAAACGCGCGCGCCGACACGCCGACGAGCGCGGCGCGTGTCGACCATCCTCCGGCGCCGCTGCCGCCGCGTAGGGGAATAAGAGGCCCCGCGGCCTCACCCGAACCCTAGTCGATCCCCATTCCTCTCCCTCGCCGCTCCGCGCCTCCACCCTTCCTCCAGATCCGCCACCGAACCCCGCCGTCGCCGCGTCTTGGCACCGCCATGGCCACCGAGCTCCTCCGGCTCCATCCTCGTGACCACGAGCTCCGGGTTCGTCGACTCCTTCGACTGGAAGCCAGAGATCGAGCCGGGGAGCACCACAACGACTACTACGCGCCGCCCCCTTTCCTCTCGGCTGCCGGCGATCTTCTCCAAATCCGGCGACGGCTGCTGCTCCTAAACCGTCACCGGCTTTTCTTAGCCACCCGGTGAGCTCCCCCTCGTCTTTCCCCTCTTCGATCCGCACCTCTCTGTCGCCGTAGTGGCCGCACCCGAGGAGCCCGAACCCGCTGCCGCCGACGAGCTCGCTGCCGTGGCCAACGCCGCCGTCATGCGCAACTGAGCCCAGCTTCGAGCTCCTGGAGCTCGTGCGAGTCCAGCAAAGCCTCTAGCACCTCTCCCCGTGCCGCATAGCGTCGAACCCGACGAAGCCCGAGCTCCGGCGTCCGTTTCGCCGCTCGCCGCCGTCGAACTAACACACCTCCGGTCGGTCCAAGGCCACCAGTCGACGCGGCGCTTTTCTAGCTTTCGAATGCATCAGACCGCGCGCGAAACGGTGTCTCCTAGCGTGATTCCGGTGAGCTCCGGCGACGCGCCGCCGCTGCCTTGGTCGCCGGAGCAGTTCCGGCGCCGGCCGCCGACGTGGCCGCCACGTGGGTCGCCCTGGGTCACTGACCCGTGGGCCCCAAGGGCCCGACCAGCCCAGCTGACCGGTCAGCCCTGCTGACTGGACCGGCCCAGCCGCTGACAGGCGGGCCCCACCTCCCTGATTAATTAGTTAAAACAAATTAGAAATAAAAATAAACTGATTAACCTAATGTCTCACTGACATGTGGGGTCCACCCCCTAATTAATCCTGGTAATTAAACTGAATCACTGATTAAAGAAATAGAGGCTGACATGTGGGTCCCACTGGACCCACATGTCAGGTTTGACTGGTCAACCTTCCTGTTGACTTGCTGACGTCAGCAGCGCGTCATGCTGACGTCATAATTCATTTTCTGTAAATAAAAATTAATTCCAGAAATTCAAATAATCTTTAAAAATTAATAACTTTTAAACCGTAGCTCGGATCGAAAAAGTTAAAACATGAAAGTTGCTCAGAACGACGAGACGAGTCTGATCGTGCCGTCTGTTTCTCCATCGGAACCTCCTACGTAGAAGAACTCGTAACTCCGGACCCGAATCCGACAGATGAATAGTGCACACACGTCGGATATTAAATCCTAGAATAATTCTAAAATTAACTAAAATGACTTAGATGCATATTCAGGCAACCCTGCACTGCATCATAGCATCACACGCACCGTGTTGCATTTGTTTGCATTATGTTTACCTGTTTCTTCCCCCTCTTCTCTCTCGGTAGCCCCCGACGTTGACGTAGCTCCCGAGGCAGACGCCGCACAGGAGTACGACTACGTCCCCGACGATACTACTGAAGACCTTGCCCTTGCCCCCGAGCAAACAGGCAAGCACCCCCATTTTGAGCATTCCGATATCGCCTACTCTCTCCCCTCTTATGCTTGCACTAGATGTTACTGCTGCTATTACTATCCTACTCTGTTGCATAGCCTGTTTACTTGTAACCTACTTTTGATACATACCTGTTATCCTAAACTGTTTAGCATAGGATGGGTAGAGCCATATCAGAGACCCACTTGTCCCGACCGCCCCGCTGGATACTCGGAAGACCCGTTTTACGGGATTGAAGATCAGTCCAGGGCACCGCACATCACTTTCCCCCCCTTAAGTGCTCGACACTACTGGGTCACCATCGGGTGCCGAGGGTGATACCTCGTTAGCACTTCTGATGTTAACCTTGTAGGTTAGTTACTCAGTCATGGTAAGCGAGGGTGATTCCTCCTACACCACCCCCGATAACGACATCGTCGCGCAACCTCTCAAGTGTGGACCTCGAGGGTGATGCCTCCTTCGTTCACCTTGATGACAACATCGAGCGGGAATTCCATCGAGGGTGATTCCTCAGGGTTCCCTTCGGTGTCAGACACACAGTTACCTTGGATATTATGACTTGCACTAAACTATGATACTAAAGACGGGTCGGCCCTGAGGGGTACCCGCGCGAGCTTAACGCGAAGTGATGTGGAGTCGGGTTGACCTGGATGGTGCCCGCGAGATAACTACGAGGCGTGGCCGGGCATTCTTAGCCCTTGCCGCAAGTCCTCGAGACGGGGCGACGGGGTCACATCGATCGTGAGTCTCTGCTCGTTTCCGCGCGCTCCTAATCCACTACGGTTTGGATATTTGATCCGAGGGGCCTCTGGCCCGATGGCACTAACCATCACGTGGGCATAGTATGGGCGTTCTGCGTCGTACACATCAGCCGAAGCTTGTTTGACGTCAGTAAGGAGCGGCGCACGCCGAGTTGGACTGGTAATGCAACCGCGCTTGTATAAGGGGTTGCTAGGTCTGCTCTCGGGTGCCCCGTAACGTGCAGGAGTTCCCGGGGCGATGGCCCAAGACCCCTGGGGGCATAGGTTTAGTCCGGCGTGCTGACCTCTCTTATAAGCCTAGGTCGGGTTGCGGCGTGTTGCTTAGCCGAGGCCGGGCATGACCCAGAAAAGTGTGTCCGGCCAGAGTTAAGTGAGCGTGGTGGGTAAGTTGGTGCACCCCTGCAGGGAAGAAACTTCTATCGATAGCCTGTCCTACGGTAATGGACACTCGGAGTTGTATCCCGATCGGTACAACTAGAACATGTGATGAGAATTGGATAGTACGGCTCTGGGATTGCTTTCTCGCAGGGAGTCGAGAAAGGATCTCAGGTCGAGGTTGATGATATTACTACTACTACTTTACATTATGTTCATCTGCTCTCTCCTGATGCTGCAAGACTGTCGAAGATTGTTGAAGATGCTAGTCTTCGATAGGACTAGGCTTTCCCCCTCTACTCTGGCATTTCTGCAGCCCAGTCCACATATACAGCCATTCCTTTGACAATGATGCATATGTAGTGTAGATCCTTGCTTGCTGAGTACTTCGGATGAGTACTCACGTTTGCTTTATTTTCTTTTTCCCCCATTTTCCATTTGATGCCACCAGACGACGGAGCCCCTAAGCCAGAAGCCCCAGCCGACGACCAGTACTACTATCCGCCTGGCGAGTACTACTACTACGAAGAGCCGTTCGACGACCAGGAGTAGGATCGGAGGGTCCAGGGCAGGAGGCCTACGCCTTTCGATCGTAGTTTTTATTTTTACCCCGCCTCTGTGAAGGCTTATCTCTCTCTCTGTAATATATCTGTACTCAGATATTTAATGCTCCCGCTGACGCTTGTATGCCATCGAGCTTGTATTCGAGCCCTCGAGGCCCTGGCTTGTAATATTAAGCTTGTATGACTTTATTTTATGTTTTAGAGTTGTGTTGTGATATCTTCAAGTGAGTCCTTAGGCTTGATCGTGCGCATTTGCGTGTATGATTAGTGCACGATTAAGCCGGGGTCGTCACAGGTTGGTACCCTGGACCCTCCGATCCTACTCCTGGTCGTCGAACGGCTCCTCGTAGTAGTAGTACTCGCCAGGCGGATAGTAGTACTGGTCGTCGGCTGGGGCTTCTGGCTCAGGGGCTCCGTCGTCTGGTGGCATCAAATGGAAAATGGGGGAAAAAGAAAATAAAGCAAACGTGAGTACTCATCCGAAGTACTCAGCAAGCAAGGATCTACACTACATATGCATCATTGTCAAAGGAATGGCTGTATATGTGGACTGGGCTGCAGAAATGCCAGAGTAGAGGGGGAAAGCCTAGTCCTATCGAAGACTAGCATCTTCAACAATCTTCGACAGTCTTGCAGCATCAGGAGAGAGCAGATGAACATAATGTAAAGTAGTAGTAGTAATATCATCAACCTCGACCTGAGATCCTTTCTCGACTCCCTGCGAGAAAGCAATCCCAGAGCCGTACTATCCAATTCTCATCACATGTTCTAGTTGTACCGATCGGGATACAACTCCGAGTGTCCATTACCGTAGGACAGGCTATCGATAGAAGTTTCTTCCCTGCAGGGGTGCACCAACTTACCCACCACGCTCACTTAACTCTGGCCGGACACACTTTTCTGGGTCATGCCCGGCCTCGGCTAAGCAACACGCCGCAACCCGACCTAGGCTTATAAGAGAGGTCAGCACGCCGGACTAAACCTATGCCCCCAGGGGTCTTGGGCCATCGCCCCGGGAACTCCTGCACGTTACGGGGCACCCGAGAGCAGACCTAGCAACCCCTTATACAAGCGCGGTTGCATTACCAGTCCAACTCGGCGTGCGCCGCTCCTTACTGACGTCAAACAAGCTTCGGCTGATGTGTACGACGCAGAACGCCCATACTATGCCCACGTGATGGTTAGTGCCATCGGGCCAGAGGCCCCTCGGATCAAATATCCAAACCGTAGTGGATTAGGAGCGCGCGGAAACGAGCAGAGACTCACGATCGATGTGACCCCGTCGCCCCGTCTCGAGGACTTGCGGCAAGGGCTAAGAATGCCCGGCCACGCCTCGTAGTTATCTCGCGGGCACCATCCAGGTCAACCCGACTCCACATCACTTCGCGTTAAGCTCGCGCGGGTACCCCTCAGGGCCGACCCGTCTTTAGTATCATAGTTTAGTGCAAGTCATAATATCCAAGGTAACTGTGTGTCTGACACCGAAGGGAACCCTGAGGAATCACCCTCGATGGAATTCCCGCTCGATGTTGTCATCAAGGTGAACGAAGGAGGCATCACCCTCGAGGTCCACACTTGAGAGGTTGCGCGACGATGTCGTTATCGGGGGTGGTGTAGGAGGAATCACCCTCGCTTACCATGACTGAGTAACTAACCTACAAGGTTAACATCAGAAGTGCTAACGAGGTATCACCCTCGGCACCCGATGGTGACCCAGTAGTGTCGAGCACTTAAGGGGGGGAAAGTGATGTGCGGTGCCCTGGACTGATCTTCAATCCCGTAAAACGGGTCTTCCGAGTATCCAGCGGGGCGGTCGGGACAAGTGGGTCTCTGATATGGCTCTACCCATCCTATGCTAAACAGTTTAGGATAACAGGTATGTATCAAAAGTAGGTTACAAGTAAACAGGCTATGCAACAGAGTAGGATAGTAATAGCAGCAGTAACATCTAGTGCAAGCATAAGAGGGGAGAGAGTAGGCGATATCGGAATGCTCAAAATGGGGGTGCTTGCCTGTTTGCTCGGGGGCAAGGGCAAGGTCTTCAGTAGTATCGTCGGGGACGTAGTCGTACTCCTGTGCGGCGTCTGCCTCGGGAGCTACGTCAACGTCGGGGGCTACCGAGAGAGAAGAGGGGGAAGAAACAGGTAAACATAATGCAAACAAATGCAACACGGTGCGTGTGATGCTATGATGCAGTGCAGGGTTGCCTGAATATGCATCTAAGTCATTTTAGTTAATTTTAGAATTATTCTAGGATTTAATATCCGACGTGTGTGCACTATTCATCTGTCGGATTCGGGTCCGGAGTTACGAGTTCTTCTACGTAGGAGGTTCCGATGGAGAAACAGACGGCACGATCAGACTCGTCTCGTCGTTCTGAGCAACTTTCATGTTTTAACTTTTTCGATCCGAGCTACGGTTTAAAAGTTATTAATTTTTAAAGATTATTTGAATTTCTGGAATTAATTTTTATTTACAGAAAATGAATTATGACGTCAGCATGACGCGCTGCTGACGTCAGCAAGTCAACAGGAAGGTTGACCAGTCAAACCTGACATGTGGGTCCAGTGGGACCCACATGTCAGCCTCTATTTCTTTAATCAGTGATTCAGTTTAATTACCAGGATTAATTAGGGGGTGGACCCCACATGTCAGTGAGACATTAGGTTAATCAGTTTATTTTTATTTCTAATTTGTTTTAACTAATTAATCAGGGAGGTGGGGCCCGCCTGTCAGCGGCTGGGCCGGTCCAGTCAGCAGGGCTGACCGGTCAGCTGGGCTGGTCGGGCCCTTGGGGCCCACGGGTCAGTGACCCAGGGCGACCCACGTGGCGGCCACGTCGGCGGCCGGCGCCGGAACTGCTCCGGCGACCAAGGCAGCGGCGGCGCGTCGCCGGAGCTCACCGGAATCACGCTAGGAGACACCGTTTCGCGCGCGGTCTGATGCATTCGAAAGCTAGAAAAGCGCCGCGTCGACTGGTGGCCTTGGACCGACCGGAGGTGTGTTAGTTCGACGGCGGCGAGCGGCGAAACGGACGCCGGAGCTCGGGCTTCGTCGGGTTCGACGCTATGCGGCACGGGGAGAGGTGCTAGAGGCTTTGCTGGACTCGCACGAGCTCCAGGAGCTCGAAGCTGGGCTCAGTTGCGCATGACGGCGGCGTTGGCCACGGCAGCGAGCTCGTCGGCGGCAGCGGGTTCGGGCTCCTCGGGTGCGGCCACTACGGCGACAGAGAGGTGCGGATCGAAGAGGGGAAAGACGAGGGGGAGCTCACCGGGTGGCTAAGAAAAGCCGGTGACGGTTTAGGAGCAGCAGCCGTCGCCGGATTTGGAGAAGATCGCCGGCAGCCGAGAGGAAAGGGGGCGGCGCGTAGTAGTCGTTGTGGTGCTCCCCGGCTCGATCTCTGGCTTCCAGTCGAAGGAGTCGACGAACCCGGAGCTCGTGGTCACGAGGATGGAGCCGGAGGAGCTCGGTGGCCATGGCGGTGCCAAGACGCGGCGACGGCGGGGTTCGGTGGCGGATCTGGAGGAAGGGTGGAGGCGCGGAGCGGCGAGGGAGAGGAATGGGGATCGACTAGGGTTCGGGTGAGGCCGCGGGGCCTCTTATTCCCCTACGCGGCGGCAGCGGCGCCGGAGGATGGTCGACACGCGCCGCGCTCGTCGGCGTGTCGGCGCGCGCGTTTGACAGCGCGGCGAGGAGGACGATGGGGAGATGGGCTGGGCCGGTTGGACCTCAAATCGGGGCACTGTGCATTAAGGCCCAGTGCACAGTGTCCCTTTTAATTATTTCTCTGATTCTGTTTTCCTTTTCTTTTATTTCCTTTTCTGTTTCAAAATGTTTAGGGCACTTGTGCACTTTTGAAAAATGTGGGAGTTGGCCCAAATATTGCAATGCAATATTATCTCTCACCAAAAAGTGGTTTGGACAAATTTGGATTCCATGTGAGTTTGATATTAATTTAATAGATGTAAATAGTCTGTTTTGAGTGCTGTTTCAGGTTGTTTCACTCACTTAGCTAACTCCAAAAATAATGATTATGATTTTGCCATGACCACTGGATTATTTGCTAATTAAATAACATTTCTCCAGCAGAGTTTGATCAACTTCAATTTGCACTTCGGAATTTAATTTAATTTTCAGATTTTGAATTTGAATTGGATTATTAACCCAAATGACTTGGCACTGCAAATGATCATGACTTGGCAGTTTAACAGAGTATCACAGTACTTATTACAAGGGGGTGTTACAAGTTCTCCTCCTCTAAAAGAAATTCTCGTCCCGAGAATTTAGGAGGTAGAAGGAAAGAGTCCGGGATATTCTTCCCGAAGATGATCCTCGCGTTCCCAAGTGGCTTCATCTTCAGTATGATTCGACCATTGCACTTTTAGGAACTTGGTCGTCTTCTGACGAGTACGACGCTCAGCTTCGTCGAGGATGCGGATCGGATGCTCCTTATATGAAAGATTATCTTGCAGTTGTAGCATCTCATGATCCACTGCACGATGCGGAGATTCCTTGAAGCACTTACGGAGTTGCGATACGTGGAAGACATCATGAATATGAGAGAACTGTGGCGGCAATTCCAATTTATAAGCCACATGTCCACGTCTAGCCACGATACGGAAAGGACCAATATAGCGAGGAGCTAGCTTGCCCTTGATTCCAAAACGACGGGTACCCTTCATAGGAGTGACTCGGAGATAAGCATGATCACCTGGTTGATAAGTCAGTCCCCATCGCTTGCGATCATAATTACACTTCTGGCGGTCTTGAGCCGCCTTGAGATTTTCCCGGACAATTCGGACTTGTTCTTCGGCATGCTGAATGATGTCCGGTCCAACAAGAGGTCGTTCCCCAGTTTCTGACCAATTCAGAGGGGTTCGACATTTACGACCATAAAGAACCTCAAATGGGGCCATTGTTAAGCTGGCTTGATAGCTGTTGTTATAAGAGAACTCGGCATACGGGAGAGATTCCTCCCATTTCTTACCGAAGGATATAACACAAGCTCGAAGCATGTCTTCAAGCACTTGATTAACGCGCTCAACTTGGCCTTGGGATTGGGGATGATAAGGTGAACTCCAGGTAATATGAGTTCCCATGGCTTCTTGGAAACTTTCCCAGAACTTGGAAGTGAAAAGAACACCACGGTCTGAACTAATCTCTTTCGGAATACCATGGAGAGAAACAATTCTGGCAATGTAGAGTTCTGCTAGCTGGCTAGCGGTGATAGTCTCCTTAACAGGTAGGAAATGAGCAACCTTGGAGAGTTGGTCGACGACGACAAGAATGGCATCGTGACCCTTCTGAGACTTGGGAAGACCAGTAATGAAGTCCATTTGCACTTTATCCCACTTCCATAGAGGAATAGGGAGCGGTTGCAGAATTCCAGCAGGTTTCTGATGTTCTGCCTTCACGCGACGACAAACGTCACACTCGGCAACATAACGAGCAATATCCTGCTTCATCCTAGACCACCAGTACCTTTGACGAAGATCTCGATACATTTTGGTACTACCCGGATGGATAGACAGCGGTGTATCATGGGCCTCCTTCATGACTTTGTCAGTCATCAGCTCGAAGCGAGGTACTACGATGCGGTCTCTGAAATATAATGTACCATCTTCAGCAACTGAGAAATCCCGATACTTAGCAAGGTGAAGCTCCTTCTTCATCAAGTCAATTTCAGCATCTTTGGCTTGCGCTTCTTTAACAGCCTTCAGAAGGTCTGGCTGTATCACAAGGTTATTAAGAGAACCCTGGGGAAGAATTCGCAGATTCAGCTGAGTCAGTTCTGCGTGAAGACGAGGTTGCGCTTGCCTAACCATGAGGTTGTTGCAATATGACTTGCGACTCAGGGCATCGGCCATTACATTAGCTTTGCCCGGGGTATAAGAAATACCGCAGTCATAATCCGCAATAGCTTCTAACCATCGTTGTTGTCGGAGATTAAGATCCGGTTGAGTGAATAAGTATTTCAGACTTTGGTGATCGGTATAAATTTCACACCGATTACCCAGAAGGTAGTGTCGCCATAACTTCAATGCATACATCACTGCTGCAAGTTCAAGATCATGCACTGGATAATTCTCTTCATGTGGACGCAATTGACGTGAAGCATATGCAATTACTCTCCGCTCTTGCATTAGGACGCAGCCTAATCCCTGACGAGAGGCGTCGCAATATATGACAAAGTCCTTGCGAGAATCAGGAGGAGCAAGCACTGGAGCAGAAGTGAGCTTGTCCTTGAGGGTTTGGAAACTTTCCTGACACTTGTCTGTCCACTCAAACTTAATGCCTTTGTGGAGCAGATTAGTCAGGGGCTTGGCGATCTTGGAGAAGTTCTCGACGAATCGGCGACAATAGCTGGCTAGACCGAGAAAGCTTCGGACCTGCTTGGCATTCTTCGGAGGAGTCCAGTCAAGGATAGCCTGAACACGCTCCGGGTTGACGGCAATACCGTCCTTGGAAATCACATGTCCAAGATAGGTCACTTCAGGAAGCCAGAATTCGCATTTAGAGAACTTGGCATATAATTGGTGCTCTCGAAGTCTCTCCAGAACTAGTCGAAGGTGCTCAGCATGTTCTTCTTTGTTCTTCGAATAAACCAGAATATCATCCAGATATACCACGACGAATTTGTCGAGGTAGTCCATGAATATGTAATTCATTAGGCGGGAGAATGTAGCTGGAGCGTTTGTTAAACCAAACGACATGACTGTGTACTCGTAAGAGCCATAACGAGTAACAAATGCAGTCTTCGGAATATCCTCTTCGCGGACACGGATCTGGTGATAACCCAACCTCAAGTCGAGTTTAGAAAACACCGAAGATCCATCAACTCGCTGGATCCTACTCTCCGCGTGCACTCTGATGCAGAATCTGGTCTTATCGAATGACAACTCGGAGTATAATACAACTCGGAGAGAAAGGTTAAACAAAACAATGGAAAGGAAAATGATTATCAGACTAATCAGATCAAAGACAGGGAAATCGCACTGAATCCAGCTCTCCGGGTGGATAGAATTAACGAGAACCTAAATGTCGGTGTTAGTAAATTTTATTAAACCCGAATAGATGAGAGATTAGAATCCCAGATTAAAGACGAGGAATAAAAGATCCTAATACCACCCATTTGGCGACGTGGGCCCGTAAGCCACACAGCCAAGTTAGTAAAACAGTTTTTGACCACTAGATTCAACTTCGGCCAAAGAGTTGGAAGGGGGAATCCTAGAGGCAGTCGGCTCTGATACCAACCTGTGACGACCCCGGCTTAATCGTGCACTAATCATACACGCAAATGCGCACGATCAAGCCTAAGGACTCACTTGAAGATATCACAACACAACTCTAAAACATAAAAATAAAGTCATACAAGCTTAATATTACAAGCCAGGGCCTCGAGGGCTCGAATACAAGCTCGATGGCATACAAGCGTCAGCGGAAGCATTAGATATCTGAGTACAGATATATTACAGAGAGAGAGATAAGCCTTCACAGAGGCGGGGTAAAAATAAAAACTACGATCGAAAGGCGTAGGCCTCCTGCCCTGGTCCCTCCGATCCTACTCCTGGTCGTCGAACGGCTCCTCGTAGTAGTAGTACTCGCCAGGCGGATAGTAGTACTGGTCGTCGGCTGGGGCTTCTGGCTCAGGGGCTCCGTCGTCTGGTGGCATCAAATGGAAAATGGGGGAAAAAGAAAATAAAGCAAACGTGAGTACTCATCCGAAGTACTCAGCAAGCAAGGATCTACACTACATATGCATCATTGTCAAAGGAATGGCTGTATATGTGGACTGGGCTGCAGAAATGCCAGAGTAGAGGGGGGAAAGCCTAGTCCTATCGAAGACTAGCATCTTCAACAATCTTCGACAGTCTTGCAGCATCAGGAGAGAGAGCAGATGAACATAATGTAAAGTAGTAGTAGTAATATCATCAACCTCGACCTGAGATCCTTTCTCGACTCCCTGCGAGAAAGCAATCCCAGAGCCGTACTATCCAATTCTCATCACATGTTCTAGTTGTACCGATCGGGATACAACTCCGAGTGTCCGTTACCGTAGGACAGGCTATCGATAGAAGTTTCTTCCCTGCAGGGGTGCACCAACTTACCCACCACGCTCGCTTAACTCCGGCCGGACACACTTTTCTGGGTCATGCCCGGCCTCGGCTAAGCAACACGCCGCAACCCGACCAAATACCTAACAGAGAGGTCAGCACGCCGGACTAACCTATGCCCCCAGGGGTCTTGGGCCATCGCCCCGGGAACTCCTGCACGTTACGTGCACCGCCGGTGAGCAGACCTAGCAACCCCTTATACAAGCGAACTTGTAACACCCCTATGTAATAGCCACCATGATCAGCTGTTAATAATGCCAAGTCATATCATATGCAGTGATTAAACATAGTGGTTAACCAAAGTAAATCAACTCCATTTTTAAAAATCAACTTAAATTCATAAGTGAAATATAAGGTTGATCAAACACTGCTGGAAAAATGTTCATTTAATGGTAAATAATCCAGAAACCTTTCTAAAATCAACATCAAAATGTTTGGAGTTGGATAAATGACTCAAACAAGTTGGAACAGACCCAAAAACAGGATATTTGATATATTTAAAATCATATTAAATTCAAACAAACTTCAAATCAGTCCAAACCACTTTTTGGTGAGAGATAATATTGCATTGCAATATTTGGGTCAACTCTCACATTTTACAAAAGTGCTAAAGTGTGCTAGCTATTTTGGAACAGAAAAGAATAAAGAAAAAGGTAAAACAAAAACAGAAAAAAAATACAACGAGGCACTGTGCACTGGGCCTAAGTGCACAGTGCCCCGACAGCCGGCCCATCTGGCCCAGTCTCTCTCTCTCCTTCGCGCTGTCGCCTTCTCCCTGGCCGAGCGCGCGCTCGCCGCTCCGGCGCCGACACCCCGACGCCGCAGGCCAGGCGAGAGGATAAGGAGGAGCTCCCTCTACCTCCTCTCCGTCCCTATCCACTTCCCCCTCGCTCGCTTGCCCTCTCCCTCCTTCCTCCTCCTCCAGATCCACCGAAACCGAGCGCCTCCGTCGCCGTGGCCTTGCCGTAGACGCGGCCACCGTCGTCCCCGAGCTCAGCCAACACGCCTGCGAGCTCCGCCGTCCTCGACTCCTTCGACTCCGACCGTGAGTGGAGGCGGGGAGGCCCTGATGAAGCCGGAGTACTCCGCCCCCTTTCTTCTCTGACGCCGGCGAGCCCCGACGATTCGCCGACGTTCTGCACTCCTAAGCTTCCAACGGCTTTACGTAGCCTCTCGGTGAGCAGCCCCTCATCCTTCCCCCGCGCTCCCCTAGCCTTCTGCGCCTCCGTAGCCGCCGCGCCATGGCCGCCCGAACCGAGCTCCGCCGTTGAGCTCGAGGCCGTTGCAGCAGTGGCCGTCACGACCCACCGGGCTCGCCGTCGCGTTCGTGGCGTCAAGTAGATGCCGAAGGAGTAGAGCGCAGCCCGTTTTAACCTCTGCATCACCACGCGCGAGTCCGCCGGGTTTCGGCTTCCGCCAAACCTCAACGCCGGCGTGATTCCGGCCATCCCCTGGTCCGGCAAGTGCCACCACTCGACGCGCGAGTTCACTGGCTTTCGAACGCACCCAACCGCAGCTCGAACCGAGCCCTATGGGCGATTTCCGAGCACTCCGGCGATCTTCCGCCGCGGAATCGGTCGCCGGCGCAACTCCGGCGCCGGCCGCCGACGTGGCCGCCACGTGGGTCGCCCTGGGTCACTGACCCGTGGGCCCCAGGGGACCGACCGGCCAGCTGACCGGTCAGCCCTGCTGACTGGACCGGCCCAGTCGCTGACACGTGGGCCCCACCTCCCTGTTAATCTAATTAAAACGTTTTAGAAATAAAAATAAACTAATTACCCTAATGAGTCTATGACATGTGGGACCAGAAGCCTAATTAGCTAATTAGATTAGTTTAACTCACTGTTTAGGTAAACAGAGGCTGACATGTGGGTCCCACTGGACCCACATGTCATATTTGACTTAGTCAGCCGACTGTTGACTTGCTGACGTCAGCAGCGCGTCATGCTGACGTCATAATTCATTTTCTAATAAATAAAATAATTCCAGAAATTCAAATAATCTTTAAAAATTAATAACTTTTAAACCGTAGCTCGGATCGAAAAAGTTAAAACATGAAAGTTGCTCAGAACGACGAGACGAGTCTGATCGTGCCGTCTGTTTCTCCATCGGAACCTCCTACGTAGAAGAACTCGTAACTCCGGACCCGAATCCGACAGATGAATAGTGCACACACGTCGGATATTAAATCCCAGAATAATTCTAAAAATAACTAAAATGACTTAGATGCATATTTAGGCAACCCTACACTGCATCATAGCATCACACGCACCGTGTTGCATTTGTTTGCATTATGTTTACCTGTTTCTTCCCCCTCTTCTCTCTCGGTAGCCCCCGACGTTGACGTAGCTCCCGAGGCAGACGCCGCACAGGAGTACGACTACGTCCCCGACGATACTACTGAAGACCTTGCCCTTGCCCCCGAGCAAACAGGCAAGCACCCCCATTTTGAGCATGCCTATATCGCCTACTCTCTTCTCTCTTATGCTTGCATTAGAACTGCTACTGCTACTATTTTTCTATATCTGCTGCATAGCCTGATTATTGTACCCTGCTTTGTTACCTTACTGGTTATCCTAGACTGATTATTATAGGCTGGGTAGAGACACGACAGAGACCTCCACTTGATCCCGACTGCCCTGCTGGATATCAGAAGACCCGATCATCGGGATTGAGGACCAGACCCTGGCACCGCACATCACTACCCCTTAGTTGCCGACACTGCTGGGTTACCGTCGAGTGCCGAGGGTGATACCTCGTTAGCACTTCTGATGTTAACCTTGTAGGTTAGTTACTCGGTCGTGGTAAGCGAGGGTGATTCCTCCTACACCACCCCCGATAACGACATCGTCGCGCAACCTCTCAAGTGTGGACCTCGAGGGTGATTCCTCCTTCGTTCACCTTGATGATAACATCGAGCGGGAATTCCATCGAGGGTGATTCCTCATGGTTCCCTTCGGTGTCCGACACACAGTTACCTTGGATATTATGACTTGACTATGAACCATGATACTAAAGACGGGTCGGCCCTGAGGGGTACCCGCGCGAGCTTAACGCGAAGTGATGTGGAGTCGGGTTGACCTGGATGGTGCCCGCGAGATAACTACGAGGCGTGGCCGGGCATTCCTAGCCCTTGCCGCAAGTCCTCGAGACGGGGCGATGGGGTCACATCGATCGTGAGTCTCTGCTCGTTTCCGCGCGCTCCTAATCCACTACGGTTTGGATATTTGATCCGAGGGGCCTCTGGCCCGATAGCACTAACCATCACGTGGGCATAGTATGGGCGTTCTGCGTCGTATACTTCAGCCGGAGCTTAATGGACGTCAGCGACTGATGCGGCACACGCTGGGTTGGACTGGGAACGCAACCGCGCTTGTATAAGGGGTTGCTAGGTCTGCTCACCGGCGGTGCACGTAACGTGCAGGAGTTCCCGGGGCGATGGCCCAAGACCCCTGGGGGCATAGGTTAGTCCGGCGTGCTGACCTCTCTGTTAGGTATTTGGTCGGGTTGCGGCGTGTTGCTTGGCCGAGGCCGGGCATGACCCAGAAAAGTGTGTCCGGCCGGAGTTAAGCGAGCGTGGTGGGTAAGTTGGTGCACCCCTGCAGGGAAGAAACTTCTATCGATAGCCGGTCCTACGGTAACGGACACTCGGAGTTGTATCCCGATCGGTACAACTAGAACATGTGATGAGAATTGGATAGTACGGCTCTGGGATTGCTTTCTCGCAGGGAGTCGAGAAAGGATCTCAGGTCGAGGTTGATGATATTACTACTACTACTTTACATTATGTTCATCTGCTCTCTCCTGATGCTGCAAGACTGTCGAAGATTGTTGAAGATGCTAGTCTTCGATAGGACTAGGCTTTCCCCCTCTATTCTGGCATTTCTGCAGCCCAGTCCACATATACAGCCGTTCCTTTGACAATGATGCATATGTAGTGTAGATCCTTGCTTGCTGAGTACTTCGGATGAGTACTCACGTTTGCTTTATTTTCTTTTTTCCCCATATTCCATTTGATGCCACCAGACGACGGAGCCCCTGAGCCAGAAGCCCCAGCCGACGACCAGTACTACTATCCGCCTGGCGAGTACTACTACTACGAGGAGCCGTTCGACGACCAGGAGTAGGATCGGAGGGTCCAGGGCAGGAGGCCTACGCCTTTCGATCGTAGTTTTTATTTTTACCCCGCCTCTGTGAAGGCTTATCTCTCTCTCTGTATTATATCTGTACTCAGATATCTAATGCTTCCGCTGACGCTTGTATGCCATCGAGCTATGTATTCGAGCCCTCGAGGCCCTGGCTTGTAATAATAAGCTTGTATGACTTTATTTTATGTTTTAGAGTTGTGTTGTGATATCTTCAAGTGAGTCCTTAGGCTTGATCGTGCGCATTTGCGTGTATGATCAGTGCACGATTAGGCCGGGGTCGTCACAGGTTGGTATCAGAGCCGACTGCCTCTAGGAATCCCCCTTCCCAATTCCTCGGCCGAAGTTGAGTCTAGTGGTCAAAAATTGTTTTACTAACTTGGCTGTGTGGCTTACGGGCCCACGTCGCCAACTGGGTGGTATTAGGATATTTTATTCCTCGATCTTTACTCTGGGATTCTAATCTCTCATCTATTCGGGTTTAATAAAATTTACTAACACTGACATTTAGGATCTCGTTAATTCTATCCACCCGGAGAGCTGGATTCAGTGCGATTTCCCTGACGTTGATCTGATTAGTCTGATAATCAGTTTTCTTTCCATTGTTTTGTTTAACCTTTCTCTCCGAGTTGTATTATACTCCGAGTTGTCATTCGATAAGACCGTATTCTGCATCAGAGTGCACACGGAGAGTAGGATCCTGCAAGTTGATCGATCTTCGGTGTTTTCTAAACTCGACTTGAGGTTGGGTTATCACCAGATCCGTGTCCGCGAAGAGGATATTCCCAAGACTGCATTCGTTACTCGTTATGGCTCATACGAGTACACCGTCATGTCATTTGGTCTGACGGATGCTCCAGCTACCTTCTCCCGCTTAATGAATTATATATTCATGGACTACCTCGACAAGTTCGTCGTGGTATATTTGGATGATATTCTGGTTTATTCCAAGAATAAGGAAGAACATGCCGAACATCTTCGTCTTGTTCTGGAGAGACTTCGAGAACACAAGCTGTATGCCAAGTTCTCTAAATGCGAATTCTGGCTTCCTGAAGTGACCTACCTTGGACATGTGATTTCCAAGGACGGTATTGCCGTTAACCCGGAGCGTGTTCAGGCTATCCTTGACTGGACCCCTCCGAAGAATGCCAAGCAGGTCCGAAGCTTTCTCGGTCTAGCCAGCTATTGTCGCCGATTCGTCGAGAACTTCTCCAAGATCGCCAAGCCCCTGACTAATCTGCTCCACAAAGGCGTTAAGTTTGAGTGGACAGACAAGTGTCAGGAAAGTTTCCAAACCCTCAAGGACAAGCTCACTTCTGCTCCAGTGCTTGCTCCTCCTGATTCTCGCAAGGACTTTGTCATATATTGCGACGCCTCTCGTCAGGGATTAGGCTGCGTCCTAATGCAAGGGCGGAGAGTAATTGCATATGCTTCACGTCAATTGCGTCCACATGAAGAGAATTATCCAGTGCATGATCTTGAACTTGCAGCAGTGATGTATGCATTGAAGTTATGGCGACACTACCTTCTGGGTAATCGGTGTGAAATTTATACCGATCACCAAAGTCTGAAATACTTATTCACTCAACCGGATCTTAATCTCCGACAACAACGATGGTTAGAAGCTATTGCGGATTATGACTGCGGTATTTCTTATACCCCGGGCAAAGCTAATGTAATGGCCGATGCCCTGAGTCGCAAGTCATATTGCAACAACCTCATGGTTAGGCAAGCTCAACCTCGTCTTCACGCAGAACTGACTCAGCTGAATCTGCGAATTCTTCCCCAGGGTTCTCTTAATAACCTTGTGGTACAGCCAGACCTTCTGAAGGCTGTTAAAGAAGCGCAAGCCAAAGATGCTGAAATTGACTTGTAAGGAAGTAGTATTTCTGGTTGGGTATTTAGTCGCACCAAGAACTCTAGCAAGGTTTTCTCTGTGTATGGTCGATCATATTCACGTGACGATGTCTCTTCATTAATGGTATTTGGGTCAATGAACCCAATGCCATAGCGTCCAGCTTTTTTCATTTCATAGATCTTCATTCTGCATAATACCACAGAAAAGAATATAGTGAGGATAATTACAGTTAATGAATGAGCACTACAGCTAGCTAGAGACTTAACTTACAGAAAGAAATCACTTACAGACAATAGCAACTGACGATAGATTTGTCGAGTGCGTCTTGATTGAATAACTGAAACATTTCTTGAAACTCAACCCACAGATCTTTTCATGGAAGTAATGCTCTGCCTTGACTTTCACCATGAGGGACTCTTTATCGGTAGTCTTGGCTTCTCTCATGTACCATTGATGCAATTCATACATTCTCGTTGAGAGACTCTTGACCTCCTCAGCCTTGACCATAGGTTTGCCGCGGACATATTTCCGTTTTAGTTCCTCCTCTTTAAACGTTTTGATGGGCTCGATGCCTAGGAGTTGTTCTACAGTGACACCGGCCTCTTCAGCCTGCCTTCTATGATCGTCGGTTATTACCAGCTGATCGGCGCCGGTACTCACATGTGTTGGTACAATGAGCGGGGGGTTCGATTGCACCGCCTGTTCTCCCAGCTGCGGGACAGTTTTCCCGCTTTTTTTTGGCAGCTGCTTGGCTAGAGCTCGAGCTCGACTCTTTTTTTTGTGCTCGATATGACTTCTTGATTTCGCGCTCATAGTCTGAGTCAACATGCTTCAGAGCTGGTGGTTGAGCCATACGAATAAAGTGGTCAATGACATGCTCAGGTACTTTCTCCTTTGGCGGCGGGGCAGTTTCGGTCCAAAATGGGCCTTCACTTGGGCTCGCACTTCGATCTCGTTTTCCTCTTCGGTCAGGTCATAAGGCTGACAAGGAAGAGGCTTGAGGCTTGGACCAAATTGGTATCTCTTGCCTCCTGTTGTACCGCTAGCCGCCGTAGCTGCGGTGCCTCTCTTCCGTTGTTTCTTAGGCGGCGGAGACGGCTGACGCGGTGCCTGGCTTGGAGGAGGAGGACTGGGCTGACGCGGTGCCAGACTTGGAGGAGGAGGAGTGGGCTGACGCGGTGCCGGACTTGGAGGAGGAGGAGTGGCCTGACGCATTGGCGGACTTGGAGGAGCAGGACTCTGCTAAGGCGGTGGCTGACTTGGAGGAGCGGGAGTCTGCTGATGCGGTGGCGGACTTGGAGGAGGAGCTGGCTGACGCGGCGTTGGTGGCCTTGGAAAGATGATGCAATCCTTTCTCCATAGAATGATACGATGTATGGCCTCTCCCAGTGTGCGCTCGTCGTCACCTCCAGGAATGTCAAGCTCTAGCCCCGAATATTGTGCCACCACTTCATCAACCGCGACACGAGCATAGCCAGCTAGAATCGGATTGCAATGTAAGGTTGCTTCAGGGGGATTTGTATAAGCAACGCCGTCCGCCACCTTCATGGATATGTTCTTCATTTTAAAGTGTAGCTCACAATTAGTGTTATCCATGATGTCATCCACAGGGTATCTATCCAGCAGTGCCTCATCGCCCGGGGCGGAACCCACGCTGCTTCTCGGCATGGATGGGACGCTGCTATCCAATGCTGGATCCGCTAGCTGCTGCCGCTGCTGAGACCCCCTTTCCTGTCTAAGTGAGTCGATCTGCTGCCGCTGCTGCTGGAAAGCGAGTGCCAACTCTGCGTGCCTTGATTCTAGGCCTTGAAGGCGGTCTGCTTCCTGCTTCCTCTGCTCTTCCTCCAGCTTCCTCTTCTTCTCCTCCTGCATCTTCTTTCTCGCACGGCTTCTGTAGTCGGCGTTCCAGTCCGCAAACCCCTCAAACCACGGAACAACGCCTTTGCCTCGTGTTCTTCTCGGGTGTTCAGGTTTCTTCAGGGCGCGCGTAAGCTCATCGTTCTCTCTGTTGGGCGTGAACACCCCCGTTCGAGCCTCTTCTATTGCAACAATTAAATCGAGGTCGGCTCCTTTAAGACTTGCCCGCTCCAAAACCTTGCCTGTCTTTGGGTCCAACGTCCCCCCATGCGCATAGAACCAAGTCCTGGACCTAGGGGGCCAGCTCAATGTAACTGGAGTGACCCCTGCATCCACCATCTGTTGCTCAGTGAGATCCCACTTAGGCCGGGCCACCTCGTAGCCACCTGGCCCCAGCTTATGGTGCCACTACTTTTTCGCGGCATTGATCTTGTTTATTCTCGACCGTTCTTGAGCTACTTCCGATTCCTTGAATTTCACGAAAGCGTCCCAGTGATCTCTTTGCTTCTCCAGTGTTCCCTTGAATTCTGGAGTCTTCTTTCCTCCGTCGACGTACTTGGTCCATATACTTTTCTTGTGGTTGTTGAATGCTATCGCCATCTTCCTAAGAGCAGCATTCTTGACTTTCTCCACATCTGCATCTGTGAAATGATCTGGTAGGGTGAAATGTGACACGAGAGATTCCCAAAGCCGATCTTTTGCTCTTTGGTCGACAAAAGTAAGATCTGGACGTTTCTTTGCTGCCTTTTTCCATTCTTGAATGGAGATCAGGATTTGGTCCTTCACAAGAACTCCGCACTGACGAATGAACTTGCCCGCATTCTTCTTAGGCTCGCGCGGTTCGCCATTAGGTTTGATGGCATCGATGTTGTACTTTACGCCATCCTTCAACTTTTTGGCCGGGCCTCGCACTATCCTGCTGCCTGTAGAAGATTTGCTTGATCCGGAGGGCTGAAAGGAGAAAGATCGATTCGTTAATATATATATATATATATATACTAAAATCAATTAAACTGTGATGATCACCAGATGCCTGCTTCAATAAATATACCTCGCCGGTATTTGTTATTTGAAGATCATCATAGTTCTGGACTTCATCTATTCGTTCGTCTTCATCGAATATCATATCACCCTCCCCGATATTGTTCAGATATTGTGAGCCGTCATCTTCTTCATTCTCATCTGGCTGGCTCGGGGAGCGTATGATCTCGAACAGGGCCTCTTCTCCTTCTCTGCCGGTATTGTCCGCCATAGCTTCTATTTAACTGATCCAGAAGAAATATAAAACAATTTAGTACGCATCTCGAATAATAGTAGATAATTGATATGCATCTCGAATAATAGTAGATAATAGATATGCATCTCGAAAGATAAAACTGAATCATAGTAGATAATATGCGCATCATCGAATATAATCTCGAATAATCGTCTTGAATATTATCGAATAATATAATCTCGAATACATCGTCTCGAATATCTCGAATACATCACTAGCTAATGCAAATCGAATACTATCGAATAATCTAGTTCACTCGCGGTGGACACCCAAAGAGAAGGAACCACCACAGGATCATAGCTCCAGTGAGATCCCTGAAGAACCTGCCAGGTATTGGAGAACCTGACGTCCAATGCAACCATGTAGCGATGGACGTGCTCTTCCTCCTCCCTGACACGGTGACGTACCACCTCCGCGGGGGACGCCAGCCTCCGCACCGAATGTGGCCCACGCGTCCGCCACCAAAGAAGCTCCGGGTCGACGACGGGACGCGAGTTCCTCACCAAGGTGCGCGCCCCTGAAGGTAGCACCTCCCAGTGCCAGCCTGGCGGAGCCCAGTCCCGAACATGGCGCCTCTGAAGCAGGATGTCGTCGCGAACGAGTCGACGACGAGGATGCGGGCCGGGCATCGTTGACGTCGAGAACAAATTCTATGCAAATATGTAACATTTTTTAAATGTTTGGCTAGGAACAGGATTCAGAATCATAACGGATTCTCTTAACCTTTAAGGGATTTAACAAAATGGCGCCATTCTGGATGCGCAGAAAATGGTCCATATTTTTCCTGATCTCATCTACCCTTCTATATGTCACGTTGTCTAGTGTCAAAGGATTCAAGAAAACCATGGCTTCATCATTAGCCGGAAGTAACAGGCGCATAATGGTACGAAGCTCTCCAAATTGTTTTGGAACGGAGTCCCGGATAGGATAATTAGCTTTTTGGTACGAAGTTCAGCAAAAGCCTTCCGAATATCGCTATTTGGAAGGCCTTTGCTGAAATTTGTACCAAAAAGCGAATTATTCTATCCGGAATTCCGTTTCAAAACAACTTTGAAGAGCTTCGTAGCATCATACGCCTGTTACTTCTGGCTAATGATGAAGCCATGAATTTCTTCAATACTTTGACAGACAACGTGACATATAGAAGAATATATATATAGATAAGATCAGAAAAAAATGGATCAACTTGTGCACATCCATAATGGGGTCGTTCTTTGATCATATATATTTCACTAGATCAAACTTTGACATATGATCAAATTTTGACATATGATCAAATGTTGCATATGTCAAAATTCAAATTTTGACATATGATCAAACTTTGACATATGATCAAATGTTGCATATGTCAAAATTCAAACTTTGACATATGATCAAATGTTGCATATGTCAAAATTCAAACTTTGACATATGATCAAACTTTGACACATGTCAAATTTTGCATCTAGTTTACATTGGATCAAATGTTGCATCGTGAATATGCAACATTCAAACTTTTTTCAATATGACAAACTTTTAATACATTCAAACACTCTAAACACATCACATATACATATATACATCTAAAACATCAAAATTCCTACTCAATAAAACATCTAAAACATCAAAACATAAAGTATAAAAAACTAAAATTCCTACTCATCTAATTAACATTTATATATCTAAAATTCATCTAAACATTTCTATAACTAAAAGTATAAAAAACTAAAAAAACATTCATCTAACATTTATATATATCTAATTCATCTAATTAACATTTATATATATCTAATTCATCTAATTCAACTAAAAAACAGAAAAGCAGAAGAAAAAAAATTAAAAAAATGTGTGTGTGTGTGTGTGTGTGTGTGAGTTCGACGGGAGGGGCGCCATGGCGGCACAGGGGCTGCTCACATCGGGGCGACGGCCGGCGAGGCGAGGCGACGGGGGCGGCGACAGGGACGTACGGCGACGGGGACGGGGGCGGGGACGGGGGGCGGCGACGGGGACGGCGACGGCGTGCGACGGGGACGGCGGCGATGTCGATCGAAGCAGAGGAGACGAAGAAGAGAAGAGAAGAAACTAAAAATTCGTAAGTGTTGTATATATAGGAGGGACCTTTAGTCTCGGTTGGAGCCACCAACCGGGACTAAAGGTCAAATTTGGCCAGGCCAAGCGGCGGGAAGCGCAGGCCTTTAGTCCCGGTTGGTGGCTCCAACCACGACTAAAGTGGGGGGGGGGGTCTTTAGTCGCGGTTGGAGCCACCAACCGGGACTAAAGGCCTGTGCTTCCCGTGTGCGCGGTGCAGAAGTTTAGTCCCACCTCGCCGAGCGAAGGGCAGCCGCACTGGTTTATAAACCCAGCCGTGGCTGCTCTTTCGAGCTCCTCTCCAAAGCAGGCTTCTGGGCCTAACTCTGCTGCGCTGCCCTGTGGGCCTACTGGGCCTTGCGGGCCTGCATCCTGGCCCAACTATAGGTTGGGTTTCTAGTCGTATGCAGGCTGTTGTGGCCCAGTAGGCGGGTTTTTTTTTCATTTTTTGTTTTATTTATTTTCTTTTATTTCCGAGTTGTTTTTTGCTTTATTTAGAGTTTCTTTGTGAATATTTTTGCTTTAGGAAAAAAAATAAACTTTCTGTTAGTGCTAGTAGTTTTCAAATTTGAAGAGTTTAAATTTGAATTATTTGAAATTTGTGTGAATCACTAGTTTGTGAATAACTTCACTTTAAAAATAGATTTTTCAGTGATTCTTTTTCTTATGTTTATTATTAGTGTGTTTTAAGATTATATTCATTTTGGTAATACTTAGGTTATTTTAAAAAATGAAATGCCTTTGTAACAGATGAGTTTTCGTCCGAAACCCTGATACTTCGAAAGAGATTGTCCATTTTGTACACGAAGTGGATCCAGTTTTACTCATAACCCTCTCAACTTTTTAGCACATGCTATGTGGGTGAAATGATGATACCATGCCAACTTTCAACCTTTTCGGAGTTCATTTGTAGTGCTTTTCAATTTCAAGGTCCTTTAGCTAAAAAAATCAGTAAATGCATGAAAAATAGCAAATGAAGTCAGAAATGGTTGAAAATTGATGACGTGGGTTTGAATGGTGCATACTGAATGCACAAAAAGTCTGGAGTTGAAATAAGTTTAAAAAAATGAAATGCCTTTGTAACAGATGAGTTTTCGTCCGAAACCCTGATACTTCGAAAGAGATTGTCCATTTTGTACACGAAGTGGATCCAGTTTTTGCCGTAACCCTCTCAACTTTTTAGCACATGCTATGTGGATGAAATGATGATACCATGCCAACTTTCAACCTTTTCAGAGTTCATTTGTAGTGCGTTTCAATTTCAGTGTCCTTTAGCTAAAAAAAATCACTAAATGCATGAAAAATAGCAAATGAAGTCAGAAAGGGTTGAAAATTGATGACGTGGCTTTGAATGGTGCATACTGAATGCACAAAAAGTCTGGAGTTGAAATAAGTTTAAAAAATGAAATGCCTTTGTAACAGATGAGTTTTCGTCCGAAACCCTAATACTTCGAAAGAGATTGTCCATTTTGTACACGAAGTGGATCTAGTTTTTGCTGTAACCCTCTCAACTTTTTAGCACATGCTATGTGGATGAAATGATGATACCATGCCAACTTTCAACCTTTTCAGAGTTCATTTGTAGTGCTTTTCAATTTCAAGGTCCTTTAGCTAAAAAAAATCAGTAAATGCATGAAAAATAGCAAATGAAGTAAAAAAGGGTTGAAAATTGATGACATGGCTTTGAATGGTGCATACTGAACGCACAAAAAGTCTGGAGTTGAAATAAGTTTAAAAAATGAAATGCCTTTGTAACAGATGAGTTTTCGTCCGAAACCCTGATACTTCGGAAGAGATTGTCCATTTTGTACACGAAGTGGATCCAGTTTTTGTCGTAACCCTCTCAACTTTTTAGCACATGCTATGTGGATGAAATGATGATACCATGCCAACTTTCAACCTTTTCAGACTTCATTTGTAGTGCTTTTCAATTTCAGGGTCATTTTGCTAAAAAAAATCAGTAAATGAGTTGAAAAATAGCAAATGAAGTCAGAAAGGGTTGAAAATTGATGACGTGGCTTTGAATGGTCCATACTGAACGCACAAAAAGTCTGGAGTTGAAATAAGTTTAAAAAAATGAAATGCCTTTGTAACAGATGAGTTTTCGTGCGAAACCCTGATACTTCGAAAGAGATTGTCCATTTTGGACATGAAGTGGATCTAGTTTTTTCCATAACCCTTTCAACTTTTTAGCACATACTATGTGGGTGAAATGATGATACCATGCCAACTTTCAATGTTTTCAGAGTTCATTTTGTAGTGCTTTTCAATTTCAGGGTCATTTAGCTCAAAAAAATCAGTAAATGAGCTGAAAAATAGCAAATGAAGTCAGAAAGGGTTGAAAATTGATGACGTTTGTCCGAAGCACAAAAGTACATGTTTCAAATGGCAAAATACATAAGCACCCTAACTATTACAAAGATTCCCTATGGTTTGTCCAAAGTGGGACTTCCAGATATATATAAGTCCGGAAACTCACTAGAGAAGAAAGTGATGACAGTGAAGCCGGTCACATCCCAGAGTGGGATCTTTGGGTGTGAAACTTTTTCTTCGCGTGTGTCCCTTTCCGCCGTAACCATGGACAATCTTCATCATTTAACTGGATGCTCCGGTCAATATTCACCGTGAAGGGAGCAATTTCATGAAACTTTTCATAATCTTCTGACATGTCTGTCTTTTCATCCACTCCCACGATGTTTCTTTTCCCTAAAAGAACTATGTGGCGCTTTGGCTCATCGTATGATGTATTCGCTTCCTTATCTTTTTTTTCTCGGCTTGGTAGACATGTCCTTCACATAGAAAACCTGTGCCACATCATTGGCTAGGACGAATGGTTCGTCTGCGTATGCAAGATTGTTGAGATCCACTGTTGTCATTCCGTACTGCGGGTCTTCCGTTACCCCGCCTCGTGTCAGATTGACCCATTTGCACCAAAACAAAGGGACCTTCAAACCACGTCCACAGTTAAGTTCCCATATCTCCTCTATGTAACCATAATATGTGTCCGTTCCCCTCTTGGTTGCTGCATCAAAGCGGACACCACTGTTTTGGTTGGTGCTCTTCTTATCTTGGGCGATCGTGTAAAATGTATTCCCATTTATCTCGTACCCTTTGAAAGTCATTATATTCGAAGATGGTAACTAGGACAGCAAGTACAGGTCATCTTCAACAGCGTCGTCATGCATGGCACGTGTCTGCAACCAACTGGCGAAAGTCCCCATTTGTTCACGTGTAATCCAGTCGTCAGACTGCTCCGGGTGTTTGGAGCGTAGAATATTCTTGTGTTCCTCCATATACGGAGCCACCAAGGCGGAATTTTGTAGAACTGTGTAGTGTGCTTGAGTGAGAGAATGCCCGTCCATACATATTATTTGTTTCGGTCCTAGCGTGCCATTTCCACCCAGTCTGCCCTTATGCCGTGATTCAGGAACACCAATCGGCTTAAGGTCAGGAATAAAGTCAATACAAAACTCAATGACCTCCTCATTTTCATGGTCCTTGGAGATGCATCCTTCTGGCCTAGCACGGTTATGAACATATTTCTTTAAGACTCCCATGAACCTCTCAAAGGGGAACATATTGTGTAGAAATACAGGACCCAGAACGACAATCTCTTCGCATAGGTGAACTAGGACGTGCGTCATGATGTTGAAGAAGGATGATGGGAACACCAACTCGAAACTGACAAGACATTGCACCAAATCATTCTCTAACCTTGGTATGATTTCTGGATCGATTACCTTCTGAGAGATTGCATTGAGGAATGCACATAGCTTCACAATGGCTAATCGAACGTTTTTCGGTAGAAGCCCCCTCAATGCAACCGGAAGCAGTTGCGTCATAATCACGTGGCAGTCATGAGACTTTAGGTTCCGGAACTTTTTCTCTGCCATATTTATTATTCCCTTTATATTCAACGAGAAGCTAGACGGGACCTTCATACTGAGCAGGCATTCAAAGAAGATTTCCTTCTCTTCTTTGGTAAGAGCGTAGCTGGCATGACCCTGATGTATGCCGTCTTTTCCGTGCATACGTTGCTAGTCCTCCCGTGCCTCCGGTGTATGTTTTATCTTCCCATACACGCCCAAGAAGCCAAGCAGGGTCATGCAAAGATTCTTCGTCACGTGCATCACGTCGATTGCAGAGCGGACCTCTAGGTCTTTCCAATAGGGTAGGTCCCAAAATATAGATTTCTTCTTCCACATGGGTGCGCATCCGTCAGCGTCATTTGGAACAGATTGTCCGCTAGGACCCTTTCCAAAGATTACCTTCAAATCCTTGACCATGTCATGTACATCATCACCAGTACGGTGGCGAGGCTTCGTCCGGTGATCTGCCTCGCCTTTGAAATGCTTGCCTATCTTTCTTACGGGATGCCTGCTCAGAAGAAATCGACGATGTCCCAGGTACACATTCTTCTTACAATTATCCAAATATATACTATCGGTATCATCCAAACAGTGTGTGCATGCGTGGTATCCCTTGTTTGTCTGTCCTGAAAGGTTACTGAGAGCAGGCCAATCATTGGTGGTCACAAACAACAACGCATGTAGGTCAAATTCTTCCTGATCGAGCTCATCCCACGCACGTACACCTTTTCCATTCCACAGCTGTAAGAGTTCTTCAACTAATGGCCTTAGGTACACATCAATGTCGTTACCGGGTTGCTTAGGGCCTTGGATGAGCACTGGCATCATAATGAACTTCCGCTTCATGCACAACCAAGGAGGAAGGTTATACATACATAGAGTCACAGGCCAGGTGATATGATTGCTGCTCTGCTCCCCAAAAGGATTAATGCCATCTGCGCTTAGACCAAACCATACGTTCCTTGTGTCATCTGCAAAGTCCCTCCACTTCCTCTCGATTTTTCTCCACTGCGACCCGTCAGCAGGCACTCTCAACTTCCCGTCTTTCTTACGGTCCTCTTTGTGCCATCGCATCAACTTGGCATGCTCTTTGTTTTGGAACAAACGTTTCAACCGTGGTATTATAGGAGCATACCACATCACCTTGGCAGGAATCTTCTTCCTGGGGCGCTCGCCCTCGACATCACCAGGGTCACGCGGGTGATCTTATAGCGCAATGCACCGCATACCGGGCATGCGTTCAAATCCTCGTACTCACCGTGGTAGAGGATGCAGTCATTAGGGCATGCATGTATCTTCTGCACCTCTAATCCTAGAGGGCAGACAGCCTTCTTTGCTTCGTACACTAGTAGAAAAAGGCCCATTTGTCCCGGTTCCAGAGGCCCATTTGTCCCGGTTCTGGAACCGGGACTAAAGGGTCGGGACTAAAGCCCAACACCTTTAGTCCCGGTTCGCTTACGAACCGGGACAGATGTGGCTCCACGTGGCCGCTGCGGCGAGCCCAGGAAGGAGGGCCTTTAGTCCCGGTTGGTAACACCAACCGGGACCAAAGAGCATCCACGCGTCAGCAGCTCAGGAGCTGGGGTTTTTGTTTTTGTTTTGAAAGGGGAGGGGGGGTTTGGGGGTTTTGTAGGGTTAAGTTAGGGGTTTCATATATTGTGTTAGCTAGCTAATAGCTAGAGAGAAGTGTCCTCTCTTATCTCCGTGCTTGGTCGACGCTACGTACTATACTTATAGAGAGGACTCGACACGCTAGCTAGTAAGCAAATGAAGGAAACCATTAAGTACACAAGATCGTCATGAACATATATAGAGAGAAGTGATCGACCTCCTCCTTCTCCGAGAGATTGGTCGAACAACAAGTTTTCGTATATCTATCCGACGCTACTAGCTACATATATACAATATAAGATCTCTTACAATCCCTAACATCTGATGTCAAGTTCCACATGGTATTCTCCGGCTGGATTGATGACGTGGTCAAGAAAGAATCCCGCCAATTCCTCTTGAATTGCTTTTATGCGATCTTGTGGTAGGAGTTCATCCCGCATCTGCCACATCTAATTTGAAGAAGGGGGTCAATACATATATATGAATGAAACTCAACACAAATGATGGTAATAAAATAAAATTGTGAATATTATTGCTTACGCACTTCATATTGTTTTTCAGAGTAGCCCCGCTTAGAGGTCGTCGCGTTGTAGATGTACTCGCAAACGTAGTATCCACAAAAATTATTCCCGCCTTCCTGCCACAACCACTTTACGAGAAATAGAGGTCAATCAAACTGATAATCAAGCATTATAAATGGTATTGATGAAACTAGCTAGAATCAATGGGAGATGCGCGAAACTAGCTAGTAGTACTTACTTTCAGGTGTGTAAATCGCAGCTCCCCCGGCAGTCCCGGAGCTTCTGCGGTGAACACTTTCCAAACCCTGCGAGACAAAGAAAATAATTACTTGATATCAGGAAATGAACAAAGTTGCCGATATGGTGCGTTAATGATCGATTGAACTTACTTCTGGAGCATTTCAGTCATGGCCGCATAATCCTTGGGATCTTTTCGTCTTGAGTCTAAGACGGTTACTAGTCCCTGCTCAAGCTTAACTAGGAGAATAAAGTGGAAGCTGCGCACGCATGCATAACTCATCAATTACATTACTATAACCTCGAGTAATAAGGGAAACCGAATATGCAGAAGACAGTAACACTCACTTGAAGTTGTAAGGAAAGAGTATTTTATCTTTGTTTTGATTTTTAAGCAATGATTGTAGCAAGTTGGCCTCGGTTTCTTTCGCATTATATTTAACCGTCCATTCATCTATGAGATTTGTGTTAATGAACCCAATATCATAGATTTGTGCTTTTCTGCATTCGACGATCTTCAATCTGCATAATATAGTGAGGATAATTATATATACATGCAATGAAAGAGCTGAGCTATATATAGAGACTTAATTACAGAAGTATAGTACTTACAGACAGTAGCAAGTGATGATTATTTTATCGAGGTCCTTTTGATTGAAAAACTGGAAGAACTCCTCAAATGGAATAGACAACAGATCAATTCCAACGAGGTCGTGCTCCTCTTTAACTCTCAGCGTCAAAATATCCTTCCCAGACTTGCAGGTGTCCATGTACCACTTATGGAATCTTCGCATCATCGTTGTTAGAGGAGGATCGCCAAGTCTGACGAGAGGCTTCCCGTACCGGTATTTGTGTTCGTCCACCTCCATTGTATCAAAATGTGCATCGTCGGGCAGGTAATCACCAGGATTGGTACCGGGCAGCATCCCCGGCAGATTTGCGACGATATCGCTAGACACCTTGAGCGGGGGGCACGATTGGTTTGCCTGTTCGCCGAGCTGGGGAATTTTGTTCCCACTTCTTCGTTCTTGTAACCTTTTGTCACTTGAAGTAGTTCCCGACCGGCGCGCTCCTTCCACTGCCTTTTTAATAGCGCGGACATGGTTGTCATCTAGCGGAGGCGGTGGTGGTCGCTTCAGGTTCTCCAAAGTGCGCTTCAATTTCACCGGATCTATCTTCTCCTCCGGAGGTGGATTTTTCTTTGCAAAAAAGTCCTTCACTTGGGCTTGACAGATCTGCGCCTTTTCCTCCTCGGTCATCTCGTATGGTAACTTCTCTAGAGGCTTGAGAGATGGAACGAATATGTATTGCCTCCCGCCTCTGGCTGTACTGCTAGACGCCGGAGCAGCCGGAGCGGCTGCAACTCTCT
This sequence comes from Thinopyrum elongatum, assembly GCA_011799875.1. Lineage (NCBI taxonomy): Eukaryota > Viridiplantae > Streptophyta > Magnoliopsida > Poales > Poaceae > Thinopyrum > Thinopyrum elongatum. The sequence continues at coordinate 515,148,506 of CM022299.1, forward strand.
TCCTTTGTTGCTTACGAGGCGGAGAAGGAGGCGGAGTGCCGCCACGCGCCGAAGCAGCCGGAGAAGGAGGCGGAGTGCCCTGATCACTCGCTGGAGGAGGAGGCGGAGGAGGAGGCGGAGTGCCCTGACTCTCCGGAGGAGGAGGAGGAGGTGTCCAGTTCGGAAGGTTGATGAGCTTCTTCCGCCATAGACATGGAGTCTTCAGAGCAAGACCCAGCTGAGTCTCCTCTTCACCGGTAGGGTGGTCAAGCTTGAGCTCCTCAAATCCCTCCGTTATTTCATCGACCATCAGAACAGCATAGCCTTGTGGAATCGAAAGGCAGTGAAAAGTTGCGCCGGGTTCAGGAGGTACAACAGAGCCGACAGCCACCTTGACTTTGAGGTGCTGCCATTGCGTCATAAGGTGGCAATCTTGAGCCTCCATGATAGCATCCACGGGGTAGCTGGGAGCCGTGAAGTCAGGCTGCTGAAGGAGCTCGGTGGAAGCCATGCTGCTTCTCCGCTGAGATGGTGGGGTAGCTTCTGGGGTAGCTCCGGCAGGTCGCTGGCTCTGAACTAGTAGTGCTTGTTCCTCTAGCGCTCGTACCCTTGCATTCAGCTTCTGCAGTTCGGTCTGCTCCACTTTCCTCCTCCTCTCCCGGGTTTTGTAACCGCCTGCGCTGGGAAACCCAACCTTCCACGCAACGGAGCCTGCCGTGCCTCGTGTTTGTCCTGGGTGCTCAGGATTCCCGAGGGCCTGTGTGAGCTCGTCGTTCTCTCTGTCGGGAACGAACGTCCCTTGCTGCGCTGCGGCGATATACTTCTGAAGCTTCTTGACGGGTATTTCAAGTTGCTCCTTCGTCCAACGGCACTTCCCTGTTTCAGGGTCCAAGGTTCCCCCAACCCCGAAGAACCAAGTCCTTGAACGGTCTGGCCAGTTCAATGTCTCTGGTTCGACCCCTTTATCAAGCAGGTCCTTCTCAGCCTTGTCCCACAACGGCCGGGCTTTGAGGTAGCCACCTGACCCCGTGTGATGGTGATGCTCCTTCTTTGCAGCATTTTTCTTGTTTGTCGCTGACATCTTCTTACTCTTCTCCGATGTCTTGTGGGCCACAAATGCAGGCCAGTGATCTCTTATCTTCTCAAATCGGCCGGTGAATTCTGGAGTCTTCCCTTTGTCGACAAATGTTGATTTCAACTCATTCTTCCACCTCCAGAATAGATCTGCCATCTTCTTAAGGGCATGAGCCTTGACCAATGGCTCTATAACTGGCTTATCCGGATCCTCCTCTAGCGGTAGGGTGAAGTTTGCCTTCAGCGCGGTCCAAAGATCATCTTTCTGTCTATCATTGACAAAAGACACTTGAGGGTCTTCGTTCTTAGGCTTATTCCATTGGTGGATGCTGATCGGGATCATGTCCCTAACAAGAACCCCGCACTGAGCAGAAAATGCTTCCTTGGTCCGGCTGGGTTCAATCGGTTGGCCATCGCCCTTGATTGCTGTGACTGTGAACCTTTCATCCTGGCGCAACCTTTTCTTCGGGCCTCGTCTCGTTACCGAAGTTTGGCTCGATCCGGAGGGCTAGAAAAGAAGAAAGAAGAGAGTTAATATATGTACATACCAAAACAATTAATGCATCAATTAGCTAGTCAGCACAGGCTTAATTAATATATATACCTCGCCGGACTTTGCAACAGCTCCTTCCTCCGTTCGCTCACCAGAGCAGTCATCACGGTCTCCTTCTTCCACCGGCATTCCGTCACCGGAGCCATCATAATCATGTCCTTCCACCTCCATTGTTCGATCACCGGAGCCTGCTTCACCCTCTCCTTCCAGACCATCGGTGTTGTTGAGATACGACAAGACATCACCTCCGCCGAGGATTATGTCCCCCAACAACTGTTCTGCTTCGATGTCTCGGAGCTCCATAGTTTCTGCAAATATTACAACATGGCAATTAATATACAAACATGATAGATGGATATATTAGTGCAAACGTAGACCTAGCTAGCTCGACGCTTCTACGGTTTGGGGTGGCCTCGACAATGCTTCTAGGGTTTGGGGTGGCCTAGGCAACGCTTCTAGGGTTTGGGGTGGCCTCGACAACGCTTCTAGGGTTTGGGCCGGACCGCCTCTCTCATGAATGTCCGACGTCCGGACCGACAAGGGATTTAACAAAATGACGCCATTCTGGATGTGCAGAAAATGGTCCATATTTTTCCTGATCTCATCTACCCTTCTATATGTCACGTTGTCTAGTGTCAAAGAATTCAAGAAAACCATGACTTCATCATTAGCCGGAAATGACAGGCGCATAATGGTACGAAGCTCTTCAAAGTTGTTTTGGAACGGAGTTCCCGATATAATAATTCGCTTTTTGGTACAAAGTTCAGCAAGAGCCTTCCGAATATCGCTATTTGGAAGGCCTTTACTCGACCCTCGACCCCTCGGCTTTCCTCGACAACGCTTCTATGGTTTGGGCCGGACCGCCTCTCTCATGAATGTCCGATGACCGACATGAGAGATGGATATATTAGTGGCAAACATAGACCTAGCTAGCTAATCACAACAAGGAATCATATGCACAAACATATACCTAACTAATGACAACAATGAACATCACAATTACGGGTAGGGGCGGGAGGGGGTAGATCGACAACGCTCTTTCTTCATCTAGGGTTTGGGGTGGCCTCGACAACGCTCTTTTAACTTGGTAAATTTGGGTGGCCTCGACAACTCTTCTAGGGTTTGGGGTGGCCTCGACAACGCTTTTTCAGTCCCGGTTTGGGTGGACTCTAGAGTTGGTCGGGTGAGAGGGGGTTGATCGACGTCCCCCCTCATGTCTAAGTCAATGAACAACATGAAAATTTCTAAGTGAATGAACAACTCTGATTTTTTTTACATGTACTCCTACAACATGAAAATTTCTAAGTGATTGCCAAACTGTTTGCTAAACTTTTATGCTTCATTTATATGAAGATCAATTGTCCAATATAACTATGTTCGCGATATGAGGCATTGGACATTATCTAGATCACATGCCTCAAAATCAAAGGAAAAACTCCTCTCACAACTATCCGCGGTGCCCAACAATATGAAATCATTCACAAATATTGATGTTGGACTCGACTAAATATGCACTCCATAGTCCAATCAAGTATATAAGTCCGCGGTGATCAAACACATACAAGTTAAAAAAAATTCTATGCTCACAAAAATATAAGCCCGAGGGGAATTGAAGTTATCGGGGTTATGTTTATACAACAAATGGACATCTCATCTCATTTCATCTCATCTGAAAAAACATAGCACATCTAAAAAAAATACATACATACATACATACATGGAAAAAAATTGCTATGAACAAAAAAACATCATATATGAACATTTTCTATATCCATCCATCCATCCATACATACATACATACATACATACATACATACATACATTGATAAAAATGCTATGAACAAACACATCAGTAGTAATTATTTTTATAATGATTTGGCCTCAAAAAATTCTTTTATTAGTCTTTTCAAACTCTAGAATGACCCTGTTGCACTAGAACTATTTCAAATAATTCTTTTCAAATGCCACAAATCTTTTGAGAAGTCCTCTGATGCCTATAGATCATTTTTATGCAAAAACCCACTTTGGTCATTTGAAACTTTTGAGCACAACTTCCATTTTTCAATTTTGGTCCAATCTTGGCATTGAAATACAACCCTATTTTTCCTTACTAAATTTTTTTGAAAAAATTACTCCAACTTCATGACAGTACCCACACTCCATTTCACCAAAAACCTTCTGATCCATAGTTCAAATTTTTCAAATTTTGTTCAAATGAAATTTGAACCAGATTCAAATTCCTTGCCGAAAACCTATTCTAAACCACTCCAAAAATTCTGAAATTTTGCCATCACCTTTGTCTTGCATCAGTACCTCACCACAAAAAAATTCAAAAATTTCAAAAATGCCCAAAGCCATCTAGCATTTTGTCAAACACCTTCTATGCGGCGACCATGGAGCAGTGGCAGAGCAAGGCCGAGCTCGGGGGCACGTGAAAACGGGGAGCAGGGGACCATGGGAAAGGGGGGTGCTCACTGGGGGGCGGCGATGGCTGGAGGCCGGCGACGAGGACGGCGGGCTCAGGGCGGCACGCGGCGACGGGGACGAGGACGGCGGGCTCGGGGAGGCGACGGGGACGGGGACAAGGACGGCAGGCTCGGGGATGCCGGCGACGAGGACGGCGGGCTCGGGGAGGCGATGATGCGGTCTGGCAACCTGGCGGCGTCGAGGTGTTCGTCGGCGCCGTCGGGGGAGAGAGCGCAGGATCGAAGAACTGAATGGAAATTTCACAAGTGCTGCTTATATACACGAAGCATTGGTCCCGGTTCGTGGCACCAACCGGGACCAATGCCCCCCTTTAGTCTTGGTTCGTGCCACCAACCGGGACCAAAGGTCTCTTTTCAGCAGCCCAAAGGGCGGGAAAATGAGACCATTGGTCCCGGTTGGTGGCACCAACCGGGACCAAAGGCCTTGTGCTGCCCGCGGCCAAAAGTTTAGTCCCACCTCGCTAGTTGAGAGGGGCGCGGAGTGGTTTATAAGCCCCACTGCCGCTGCCCTCTTGAGCTCCTCTCAAATGCAGGCTTACGGGCCTAACTTGACACTCCACTGCCTGTGGGCCTACTAGGCCTTCTGCGGGCCTGAATCCTGGCCCGTGGTTGGGTTTCTAGTCGTATTTAGGCCATGGTGGCCCAGTAGGTGACATTTTTTTTCTATTTTTTTCCAGTTTTTTTGCTTTATTTATTTTCTTTTGTTTTTTGCTTTATTTTTTAATTCTTTTTGCTTTTAGGTAATAAATATTATAAACCTTCTGTTAGTGCCATTAGTTTTCCAATTTGAATAGTTTAAATTTGAATTCTTTGAAATTTGTGTGAATCACTAGTTTGTGATTAACTTTACTATAAAAATAGATTTTGGAGTGATTATTTTTCCTGCTATTTAATATTACTGTGTTTATCATTAATTCAAAAACAGTTTTGTTTATTTTAGTTTCTAACAAAAAAATATTTATGATAATTCTTTTGCTATTAAAGTTTCTATCAAAAAAAGTTCTTTATGAAATTCTTTTTGCTTTTATGTTTTGAACAGAAAATACTTTGCTAATTTTAGTTGCTAAATTTTATATAATTTTAGTTTCAATAATACTAGAGGTTTATAAAAGCTTTTTAGTTGATTCCTTTTGCTAGCTATTAGAGTTTCATTAAAGTTTTCTAGTTCATTCTTTTTCTATTAGAGTTTCATTAAAGTTTTCTATTTCATTCTTTTAGTTTATTATTTTTGCTATTAGAGTTTCATAAAAGTTTTCCAGTTCATTCTTTTTTATATTAGTTCATTCTTTGAGCTAAATGACCCTGAAATTGAAAAGCACTTCAGATGGACTCTGAAGAGGTTGAAAATTGGCATGGTATCATCATTTCACCAACATAGCATGTGCTAAAAAGTTGAGAGGGTTACGGCAAAAACTGGATGCACTTCGTGTACAAAATAGACAATCTCTTTCGAAGTATCAGGGTTTCAGACGAAAACTCATCCGCTACAAAGGGATTTCATTTTTTGAACTTATTTGAACTCCAGACTTTTTGTGTGTTCAAAATGAACCATTCAAAGCCACATCATCAATTTTCAACCCTTTCTGACTTCATCTGTCTTCACTTTTTCTTCGCTTGTGTCCTTTGCTTATTGTGCCGTAACCATGGATATTCTTCATCGCTTAATAGGGTGCTTGGGTCAGCCTTGACTTTGAAGGGAGGAATTTCATGAAACTTTTCATAATCTTCAGACATGTCTGTCTTACCCTCCACTCCCACGATGTCTCTTTTCCCTGAAAGAACTATGTGGCGCTTTGGCTCATCGTATGATGTATTCGCTTCCTTATCTTTTCTTTTTCTCGGTTTGGTAGACATGTCCTTCACATAGAAAACCTGCGCCACATCATTGCCTAGGACGAATGGTTCGTTTGTGTACCCAAGATTGTTCAGATCCACTGTTGTCATTCCGTAATGTGGCTCTACCTGTACCCTGCCTCCTGACAGATTGACCCATTTGCACTTAAACAAAGGGACCTTAAAATCATGTCCGTAGTCAAGTTCCCATATGTCCACTATGTAACCATAATATGTGTCCTTTCCCCTCTTGGTTGCTGCATCAAAGCGGACACTGCTGTTTTGGTTGGTGCTCTTTTGATCTTGGGCGATCGTGTAAAATGTATTCCCATTAATCTCGTATCCTTTGTAAGTCAATACAGTCAAAGATGGTCCCCTGGACAACGAGTACAGCTCATTAGAAACAGTGTTGTCACCTCTGAGACGTGTTTCCAACCAACTGCCGAAAGTCCTGATGTGTTCACATGTAATCCAGTCGTCACACTGCTCCGGGTGTTTGGAGCGCAGAATGTTCTTGTGTTCATCGACATACGGGGTCACCAAGGTAGAGTTATGTAGAACTGTGTAGTGTGCTTGAGACCAAGAATGCCCGTCCCTGCATATTATTGAGTCCCCTCCTAGCGTGCCTTTTCCAGTCAGTCTCCCCTCATACCGCGATTGAGGGAGACCAATCTTCTTAAGGTCAGGAATGAAGTCAACACAAAACCCAATGACATCCTCTGTTTGATGGCCCATGGAGATGCTTCCTTCTGGCCTAGCGCGGTTACGGACATATTTCTTTAGGACTCCCATGAACCTCTCAAAGGGGAACATATTGTGTAGAAATACGGGGCCCAGAACGACAATCTCGTCGACTAGATGAACTAGGACGTGCGTCATGATATTGAAGAAGGATGGTGGGAACACCAGCTCGAAACTGACAAGACATTGCGCCACATCACTCCTTAGCCTTGGTATGATTTCTGGATCGATCACCTTCTCAGAGATTGCATTGAGGAATGCACATAGCTTCACAATGGCTAATCGAACGTTTTCCGGTAGAAGCCCCCTCAATGCAACCGGAAGCAGTTGCGTCATAATCACATGGCGGTCATGAGACTTTAGGTTCTGGAACTTTTTCTCTGCCATATTTATTATTCCCTTTATATTCAACGAGAAGCCAGACGGTACCTTCATACTGAGCAGGCATTCAAAGAAGATTTCCTTCTCTTCTTTGGTAAGAGCGTAGCTGGCAGGACTTTCATACTGCTTTGGAGGCATGCCGTCTTTTTCGTGCCAACGTTGCAGGTCCTCCCGTGCCTCCGGTGTATCTTTTGTCTTTCCATACACGCCTAAGAAGCCTAGCAGGTTCACGCAAAGGTTCTTTGTCACATGCATCACGTCGATTGAAGAGCGGACCTCTAGGTCTTTCCAGTAGGGTAGGTCCCAAAATATAGATTTCTTCTTCCACATGGGAGCGCGTCCCTCAGCGTCATTCGGAACAGATAGTCCGCCGGGACCCTTTCCAAAAATTACGTGTAAATCATTGACCATAGCAAGTACGTGATCACCGGTACGCATGGAGGGCTTCTTCCAGTGATCTACCTCGCCTTTGAAATGCTTGCCTTTCTTTCGACATTGATGGTTGGTCGGAAGAAATCGACGATGCCCCAGGTACACATTCTTCCTGCATTTGTCCAGGTATATACTTTCGGTGTCAGCTAAACAGTGTGTGCATGCGAGGTATCCCTTGTTTGTCTGTCCTGAAAGGTTACTGAGAGCAGGCCAATCATTGATGGTTACAAAAAACAACACATGCAGGTCAAATTCCTCCTGTCTGTGCTCATCCCACACACGTACACCATTTCCATTCCACAGCTATAAAAGTTCTTCAACTAATGGCCTTAGGTACACATCAATGTCGTTGCCGGGTTGCTTAGGGCCTTGGATGAGTACTGGCATCATAATGAACTTCCGCTTCATGCACAGCCAAGGAGGAAGGTTATAGATACATAGAGTCATGGGCCAGGTGCTCTGATTGCTGCTCTGCTCCCCGAAAGGATTATTGCCATCCGCGCTTAAACCAAACCATACGTTCCTTGGGTCACCTGCAAACTCAGCCCGGTACTTTCTCTCGATTTTTCTCCACTGCGACCCGTCAGCGGGTGCTCTCAACTTCCCGTCTTTCTTACGGTCCTCTCTGTGCCATCGCATCAACTTGGCATGCTCTTTGTTTCTGAACAGACGTTTCAACCGTGGTATTATAGGAGCATACCACATCACCTTGGCAGGAACCCTCTTCCTGGGGGGCTCGCCGTCAACATCACCAGGGTCATCTCGTCTGATCTTATACCGCAATGCACCGCATACCGGGCATGCGTTCAAATCCTCGTACGCACCACGGTACAGGATGCAGTAATTAGGGCATGCATGTATCTTCTGCACCTCCAATCCTAGAGGGCATACGACCTTCTTTGCTGCGTACGTACTGTCGGGCAATTCGTTATCCTTTGGAAGCTTCTTCTTCAATATTTTCAGTAGCTTCTCAAATCCTTTGTCAGGCACAGCATTCTCTGCCTTCCACTGCAGCAATTCCAGTACGGTACCGAGCTTTGTGTTGCCATCTTCGCAACTGGGGTACAACCCCTTTTTTTTTATCCTCTAACATGCGATCGAACTTCAGCTTCTCCTTTTCACTTTCGCACTGTCTCCTTGCATCAACAATGACCCAGCGGAGATCATCATCGGGCACATCGTCTGGTTCCTCTTGATCTTCAGCTTCCCCCATTGCAGCATCACCGTATTCAGGGGGCACATAGTTGTCATCGTCCTCTTCTTCTTCGCTGTCTTCCATCATAACCCCTATTTCTCCGTGCTTGGTCCAAACATTATAGTGTGGCATGAAACCCTTATAAAGCAGGTGGGTGTGAAGGATTTTCCGGTCAGAGTAAGACTTCGTATTCCCACATATAGGGCATGGACAACACATAAAACCATTCTGCTTGTTTGCCTCAGCCACTTCGAGAAAATTATGCACGCCCTTAATGTACTTAGAGGTGTGTCTGTCACCGTACATCCATTGCCGGTTCATCTGCGTGCATTATATATAATTAAGTGTGTCAAAAACCATTACAGAACATCATGAATAGATAAGTGACCAAATTAATAGAAGTTCATCATCACATTAAAACCAAAGTACATACATAGTTCTCATTGAACAACATATAGCTCTCCAGAGCATCTAATTAAACCATACATTGAAACTATGTAAAACATTTCAATGCAACAACAAATGCGATCATAATCGCAACCAAGGTAACAATTGATCCAATGGCATAATGATACCAAGCCTCGGTATGAATGGCATATTTTCTATACTTTCTAATCTTGAAGCGCATTGCATCCATCTTGATCTTGTGATCATCGACGACATCCGCAACATGCAACTCCAATATCATCTTCTCCTCCTCAATTTTTTTTTATTTTTTCCTTCAAGTAATTGTTTTCTTCTTCAACTAAATTTAACCTCTCGACAATAGGGTCGGTTGGAATTTCCGGTTCACATACCTCCTAGATAAATAAAATCTATGTCACGTTGGTCGGCATAATTGTCATAAACAATAAATGAACCAAATAGTTATAAAATATAATATATACCACATCCAAATCATAGACAGGACGAGGGCCAACGTGGGCGGATACCAAAACCATCGCACTATATAATAACAAACAATAATAAAAGTAAGAAAATTATACAAGTATCTATCTAAATCATACAAGTAAGAATTTTTCTCTTTTAGAAAGAAGATAAGAACAAGAGGCTCACCACGGTGGTGCCGGCGACGAGATCGGCGCGGGCGATCGACGGCGGTGAAGACGGGGATGGGACGTGATGGACCGCTAAACCTAGACAAATCTTGAGGAAAATAGAGCTTGGAGGTCGAGCTTGGAGAGAAGAAAGCTTAAGTAGTGTGGCTCGGGCATTTCATCGAACACCTCATGTGCATAGGAGGTGAGCTAGAGCACCACAAAGCCCTCCCCTAGCCGGCCAGAAAAAACAGAGCAGTGGAGTGCTCTGCTCGCGGGCGAGGGGGTATATATAGGCACAACATTGGTCCCGGTTCGTGGTTGGAACCGGGACTAAAGGCCACCCTTTGGTCCCGGTTCGTGTCTAGAACCGGGACCAAAGGGTCCAGACGAACCGGGACCAATGCCCCACGAGGCCCGGCCGGCCCCCTGGGCGCACGAACCGGGACGTATGCCCCCATGGGTCCCGGTTCCTGACTGAACCGGGACTAATGGGCTGGGCAGGCCTGGACCAAAGCCCTGTTTTCTACTAGTGGTACGTACTCTCGGGCAATTCGTTGTCCTTTGGAAGCATCTTATTTAACATTATCAGCAAGTTTCCAAATCCCTTGTCAGATACACCATTCTCTGCCTTCCATTGCAGCAATTCCAGCATGGTGCCCAGCTTTTTCTTGTCAGCTTCGCAATTTGGGTACAACAATTTCTTGTGATCCTCTAACATGCGCTGCAACTTCAGCCTCTCCTTTTCACTTGCGCAGTTTCTCTTTGCATCGGCAATGGCCCGACCTAGATCATCAATGGGCTCATCTGATGCCTCTTCTTCAGCTTCTTCCCGCATTGCCGGCTCAGCTTCTTCCCCCATTGTTGTACCATCGTATTCAGGGAACCCATGGCCAGGATAGCTATCGTCGTCCTCTTCTTCTTCATTGTCTTCCATCATAACCCCTCTTTCTCCGTGCTTGGTCCAAACATTATAGTGGGGCATGAAACCGGACTCAAACAGGTGCCAGTGAATGGTTCTTGAGTTAGAGTAATTGTGATCATTCTTACAGCCAACACATGGACAAAACATAAAATCATCCGCCCGCTTGTTTGCCTCAGCCGCAAGCAGAAAAGTATGCATGCCTTTAACGAACTGGGGAGAGCATCGGTCATCGTACATCCATTGCCGGCTCATCTTCATTACACAACACCGAAAATACCAAATTAATACAAGTTCATACACACTTATTCTCATAAAACAACATACAAATTCTCTAGCTAGAGCATTTAAATGCAACAACAAATGCGATCAAGATTGCAACTAAGGTAACAATTGATCCAACAGCATAATGATACCAAGCCTCACTATCAATGGCATATTTTCTAATCTTCAAGCGCATTTTCTCCATCTTGATCTTGTGATCATCGACGACATCGGCAACATGCAACTCCAATTCCATCTTCTTCTCTTCAATTCTTTTCAATTTTTCTTTCAAATATTCGTTTTCTTTTTCAACTAAATTTAACCTCTCGACAATAGGGTCGGTTGGAATTTCCGGTTCACATACCTCCTAGATAAAAATATCTATGTCAACTTGATGTGCATAATTTGTCATAAACACGAAATGCAACAAATAGTTATAAAAGAGAATATACTACATCCGAATCATAAACCGGACGAGGGCCGACGGGGACGGATATCAAAACCATGGCACTATGTATAACAAACAACGTACGGGTAAGAAAATTATACAAGTAACTATATATCTAAATCACACAAACATGATTTTTTATATAAAAAATATAAGAACAAGAGGCTCACCACAAGGTGGTGCCGGCGACGGGACGGTGCGGGCGATCGACGGTGGTTAGGACGGAGACGGGAAGGCACTAAGTAAACCACACCTACATATGCAAACTAAGAGTTATTTTGAGCTCAAATTGCATATAAATCAAATAAACTACCACATATAATTCCTCCCAAACTAAAACCCACAAATCACTATACTTATATAGCATTGCAAGAGCTAATCTAGCAATGAGAGATGAAAGGACAAAGTTGCTAACCTTTGTGATCACTTGGATGGATGGGGTGCCTTCAAATATTGACAAATTTTGGCAAAAATGGAGGATGAGCTCGAGAGAAGAGGAAGAAAACAGAGAGGAGAGGAAAGGGGAAGAACAGAGAGCTCGGGCTCGATGAAGGGTTTATGTAGGATGATCTTTAGTCCCGGTTGGTTATACGAACCGGGACTAAAGATGCATCTCTAGTCCCGGTTCTTGCCACGAACCGGGACTAAAGGTGTTGGTGAGGCCCCAGCCTGACACCAGCCTGCGACCACCTCTTTAGTCCCGGTTCGTGGCATGAACCGTTACTAAAGGTTCGAAATGAACCGGGACTAATGAGCGCCGCCCGCCTAGCCGTTGGAACCAGCACTAATGGTCACATTAGTGCCGGTTCATTTACAAACCGGGACTAATGAGCTGAACATTAGGCCCTTTTTCTACTAGTGAGAGTAGGCCTCTGAAACCCCGCCTCTCCGGATCCTGTACGGGAGATGGACGATTAGATTTTTAGGGAGCGTCTCCTATGCGACTACTCGCCGCTGTTCGTCTATGTTCGCGTCGTCTTCATCGTCACCATGTCCGCCACCAACAAAGCCGACCGTGCTGCCGCTGAGAAGCTTAAAGCCGAGAAGAAAGACACCGAGGACACCGCTGCTGCCGCCGTCGCGGCCTCTGCTTGGCCGATCAGAGGGTATAACTTGCTTATCCCGCTCCTGTTTATTACTGTTTTAGCGGTACTAGTGATTTGCGTAGATGTTTCTACTCCCTGTCTAGTACGCGATAATATGATCAAGTATCAGTATGTGCTTAGTGCTGTTTACGTCATGCTCATGATTTATTCTTGGATTAATTTAATCAAAAAATTACCTATTTATTCAGCAGATGTTTCTTGGGCCGATCCTTACATTTCTTTGACAGTATATTTGGCCGACCCCTACATGCCTAGGTACATGATAGTATGACTTTCTTCATGACATGTACTAGAAACCAGTGACATATCGCCAGTTGACCATCAACTTGGATCGATCTGAATTAGGAAATCAAGAGCAGGAGTACCTCACATATTAACTCACCCTGCCATCACCAATTCAAACTGAGCAACCTAGCAAGCTTTTTTTGGGAAAAGCTTTTTTTAGAAAAAGGCAAAAGCTAAAAGCATCTCTAAGGGAGGTCCCCAAATTGGCCCCATATATGCGGAAAGACTGGCCCAACGGGCCTTATCAAACCGCCATAAATGTCTGGACAGTCCGGACTATCGCAAACCCATCCCAAATATGAAGCGGATATGGGACGATCTGGACATGTCCTCTACATTGACCCGGTCTGTTCTGGCCCACCCGAGACCCCACAAAATCCACTCCCCTAGCGCGGGTAAACCCTAATCTTAGCTCACTCCCACTCTCGTCATCTCCTCTCCTCTCTGGCCGGGTCCCCTCCGGGTGTTCCCGCCACCATGCCAGGATCCAGATCCAGATCGGAGGACGACATCGAGTGGAGCTCCCTGCTGCGGAGGACGCCCAGGAGCTCGCCGAGTGGATCGCCCACCGGTGGTCCAAGGTCAAGACACGCGACCCAGTGCCATCTCCAGCGCCCCGACGCGGATCTAGCATCCTAGCGCCATCCCCTCCTTCGACGCCATCGCCAAGGCCTGGCGGCGACTTCGCTCAGGAGGGCGTTGAGGCCTCGCATATCGAAGCTGAGAAAAAGGTAGAGGAGCAAGCCCGGACTACCCGTGCCCTCGCCGGCCTGCAGAACCCCTACGACACGTCCATGGCCGGCGACTCCTCCAACTCTTACGGTCCCGACGACGGTCCCTATGCCATTTTTGAGCTGTACTACCGCCTGGGAGATGCTAAGGGGAAGGGCAAACGCCGGTGAAGATGCTATTTTCTTTATGTCCTTTGTCCTACTATATGTTGCATGTAGAATGTCTTATGCATGAACTATGTGCTATCTGTCCTATATTTGAACTATGTGCTATCGAATGTTGCTATGTTGATCAATGTTGCATGGATTTAGAGCATCTACAGCCGGTCCCCTCAAATCCTCGTTCGCAGACACGCCTTGTCTGCTAGTCACTGACCGGACAAGAGAGAGAAGGAAAAAAGATGAACCAATCGGACACCTCACATCATCTATATACGTCCGGGCTATCCGCAAATCCTCATATTGAGAACAAATATGGGGAGGATATGGGGGCTCACGGACGTGCCTGGTCAGTCCGTCATGTAGGAAGCGGCCTAACACGGACCACATTTTTCTCATTCTTTATTCTTTCTTTTATTTCTCTCTCTTCACCTCTACCAATCATATAAAGGAGAAAATAAGAAACATGAATGCATGTACAGACAAATAGGGGCTCAAAATAAAGACGGCCACCCACCGGACCCTCCGCGGACTCTCAGGGAGGGAAACTGGCGAGCATCGTTGGCCTGGACGGACAAATGGGAATCAACTCCCTTTTGTGTTTGGAGAGACTTGTTGGATATGCTCTAATTAATTACTACATCAATTATTGTGCTACTGCTAGTGCTAGTTGATAGGACCACATGATTATGGACACAAGGTGACAGATACATCCTCGTTTTGGAAACAGGGTCAAGGAGCTAGCCAAGTCTGGGAACCAGCCAAACGCGAGGAGGCAGCAGGACTGGCCCCAGTTGTTCCCATCCATCCCAAAAGCATTGGAGCAGACAAGATATTTTCGAAGAGAGCACACCTGCATCGTAGCGTCTGTCCTACTCCCGTAAAGCTTAAAGGCACAACGAGAGGGCCGGCCCCAAGGCCCATAGTATTTTGTTACTACAACCACGGTCCGTATTTGTCGCGTTGTCATCATCTGATGCTATGTGCTGCTACAAGGGAAGCATAGTGTTTGTACAGTTGATCGAGCTAGGCGATCGATCGCATTACCAACACAGTGCGAGGAGAGGAACGAGAGCACGCACAAGTGGACAAGGGAAGCATAGTGTTTGTACAGTTGATCGAGCTAGGCGATCGATCGCATTACCAACACAGTGCGAGGAGAGGAACGAGAGCACGCACAAGCGGACAACCTGGTACCTCTCCTTTCTGGTTTACAGGGCTCATCTTAATTTTTTAGTTTTTCTGATTTAAAGAGTTCATCTTCATCTCCTATTGAGATTCCGAGGCGCATTAAATATTTGCATGCAGTAATTAAAAAGGAATTCACCAATGTATGTAATGTTCCTACTCATCTAGTGGCCAAGCATGCATACACTGCAATTAATCCAAATTAATGCATCAGTTTAATTTGGATAGTTTTATAAAGTACGAGATACATTCCTCCACTCACCATCTGCCTTAGTTGATGAGATTTCCGATTTGAGCACTATAAACCGGAAAGGAGGGAGTATGTGCTAGCTCCTACTCCGCGGTCAGATCGAGAGGAAAAAGCTCAAGAGAGACCACGTCTAGACGATCGAGGCAGTTGGAGTTGGGTTAGCTGGGCTTTGATTTTGGGTTGTCATTTCTTGCACTGTTGGAGCATGCTCTGCTCTGGTCCAAAAGGCGGCACGGTTTCAGTGATACTAGCGCTGAAGAAGCGCGGCGCACGCCGCACCCGTGACCGATTTCATCTGTATTTTGTTATTTCTTTTGGATTACTGTTCACGTTAATGCATAGTGCTGGTTTACAGATTTTATTGTTCCGGTTTATTTGGCTGTATTGTGCTGGGTTACAATTCCGATATTGTTTCGGTTTATGATTCGGGTGGGTTAATATTTTTGGTTTATTCCGGTATTCTTCCATTTCACTTGTTTTACTGTTTCAGGCCGAGGGGGGAGAAATACCATTTTTTTATTTATTTTTATTTCTTCTGGATTACTGTTTGTGTGAATGCATAGTGTTGTTTTACTTTTTTTAGTTGTTTTGGTTTATTTGGGTGTATTTTTCTGGATTAAAATTCGGTTACTGTTTCAGTTTTATTGTTTGTGTGGGTAAATATTTTTGGTTTATTTAAGTGTTGTTCTTTTTACTGCTCCGGATTATTCGAAGTTGTTGTTTCGGTTTATTTAGGCTATTGTTTCGGTTAGTAGTCCTGAGTTTATTCGAATAATATTCTAGTTTTTGTTCGAGTATTTGTTAGTACTCTTTTATCTGTTGTTGTATTGTAAAAATGGGCGGTAATCAGTCAAGAACTTATTTTACTCATGGATTACTGTTCATGCAAATATACAGTTCCGGGCTACTATTTTTGTGCCCTGACAGCACTGTCATCGGAATGGATCATGAGACGTTTGAGGCGGTTGTGCATCGGTACGCCAGTGTTGAGAAATGATGTATAGAAAATTCTAAATCCTAACTCTCTATATAAGGATGTGAGGGTGGAGGAGGGAGAGAGAATCTCTATATAAGGATGCGAGGGTGGAGAAGGCCTAGAGAAATTATGTGTAAAAAATATCTCAATTTTTTATTAGAAATGCGCGTACTTTTTCTTTGGTGAAAGCTTAAAATAAGTTGGAAGATAGAAAAGTAAGGAAAAAAAAGATTTTTTGAAGCACTGTTCAAGTGAGAAAAATCAAAAACCGAAAAAAGTGCAGTGTCGTGATGTGCATGTAAGAGAGCCCGTCTGAATTTTTGTTGTTCATTTGGTTAAAAAAATTAATAGAAAGTGAAGCAAAGAGGTTGTTTGAGTGACATTTGTTTTTCAGCAAATAGTTTTGTGTAGGTCGTTGAGTAGTTACTTCCAATTGAACATGTAGTACATCCTTTTTAGCAATTAATCTATTATTAGTACATTTTCTGTTCATTGGTATATGTCGAGGGGTGATATCAAAAGAAGCAAGAAACGGTTTATTTTTCGTAAACTATTAAGAGGGCTCATTCAACAGTTGATCCCGAAGATAATGTTTAAGAGCTTCACACTTTGGATTACCGAATGGCAATGATACGTTGTGTGTTGGATCTTCATCTATATTCGGCTATATTACATGGAATTTTTGAGCAAAATTGTAGTGACTCTTTGTTTCTATTTATATTATGTATCAGCTTTACTATCTTATGTTTTGATCCACTGTTCTCTTAGAAAGCTATGGAAATGAACCCCATTTAGTAGGAAACATTTTTTCTTACAGACATTTAACTCTTACTTATAAGGTATTTCTGATCGAATAAATAAAAGTTCAGGTGGTAAGGCTTTTCATCAATTAAGTTATAATAAGATTATTGACTTGTCAACTTGGAAGTAAAATATAATTAAGTAGTTTATGTCGGAAGAAGATCTACAATACATTATTTTGATCACGCCAATTGTCTAGAAACATAATATATACATAATCAAGTTTTGCTCTATTTTTATCCGTAGAATATGCTCACTAAGCAAGATAAATTTTGCATTGGGTAGGTAAAATATTACTCTTCCCTCGAATGTACGTAGGAAAGAAATGCATAATACAAAATGATTTTTTACTGACTCTTGAGAAATTTTAATAGGGCATCCCATTAAATGGTATTAAATTGTGATTTCTATGTTGTGGTGCTGCAATTACAAAATAGGTAAAGGACAAATTAACAGAAAATTTTAGACAAAGCAAGATGACGTAGCATGAACATTAAAAGAATTATTAAGGAAAAAAAGATAGAAACGTTGTGGGAGCGAGCTTTGAGACGGCACACTCCAAACTGAAAAATATGGCATGGTATTTGAGACCACTTTAGCAATATACTTATCTGTATACATTTTTAAGTGAGAATTTGTAAAAAAAAGGGGCTAAAAAATGTTTCAGTTTATTTCCGTGTTCATATAACTCGTCATCGCATTATCATTATTATATATAGATATAATGTACTTTATGTTTGACACGAATGGAAAAAAAAAGTAATACTTATGTTTTTTAGTATTTCAGTTTATTTCGGTGTCCATGGCGGGACTGTTCATGCCTCATTAGTTTGGCAGTGTTAATGCGGCGTACTGTTTATGAATAGTTGATGTTCACTGGCACTGTTAATGAATGGTACTGTTGAAATCTTGTTACTGTTCACGGGCAATGTTCATGGCTGGTAGTGTTTACTGTTTTTTCTGTCTTGTTACTGTTCGTGGATGTTGACGTTGCCGTGAAAATGAATAGTGGATGGTGAAAAAAAGTCAAAATACAAGAAAAATCGAATCGCTCCCGCTTTAGTATTAGTACTTCAATTTGGAAGTAAAATATAATTAAGTAGTTTATGTCGGAAGAAGATCTACAATACATTATTTTGATCACGCCAATTGTCTAGAAACATAATGTCGGAGTAAATGACCACGGGTAGCCTCATCAGCTCCCCTGGGTATTTCAAGACATCTGGGCAGGCTGCGCCCCTTGACACCAAAGACAAAGGACCGCCTTCTTGGGGCTGGCTGGTCCAAGCGGCCGGTTGCCAGGTGGCGGCGGAATCCAGAAGACGGCCATGAAGTGGGCCGACTCCTAGCAGGCGGCTTCCTGGGAAGCCGGATCCTAGCAGGCGGCCCCTCGCGCCCTCAAAGTTAGCACCCACATAAACACGACGAGACGGGGCGTGGCTACAGTACAAGCCTGCCACCCCCGAATCCAGGGGAAGCGTGGCCACAGTGCAGCGCACCAAGCGGACATCCCACGCCCGGCGCGGCACTGTTGCCATTCTGCTCATGACATCACCCATGGCAGAGGAAGCCATACTCCCACGACGGGCTGTCGGTACGGCCCGCAGGCGGCGGGCCCTACCTGTCCGTGAAGAGGCCAGAAGGCGGCGAGCCCTGACCAGTCGGCTCAGGGGGAGGCCGGCTCCTAGCAGGCGGCCCTCTCTTTTCCTTGAAGTTTGTGCGCCATTAACCAGAAGAGACGGGGAGTGGCTACAGTGAAACGCCCGCCAGGCGGCAGGACTGTAGCCACGCTCTCCCCGACCAAGCATGCATCATCAGTAGCACGGCTACAGTGCTACGCAGCCGACAGGACCCACAAGCGGCGGGCCCGGCTTGTCGGCCGAGTACAAGACAGCCGAGGGGACCCACCAGGCGGCGGGCCCCTGTAGTCGGCGGAGAGGCCGGCGACCAGAGACACTGACGGCCGGGTACTACGCCCGGCCGGATTACCATTGTATCCCTGGGGGGTAGGCCTATATAAACCCCCCAGGTCACCCCATGCAAGGTGTTGGGACCTTGGTAGAGAGGAGAGAGCCTTCTTCAACACACACACACACACATAGAGAGTGGAGTAGAGCTAGCCTTGCCCTCCTTCCTCCTCTAGCAGAACAGCTCAAGGAGCAAGCTTGTAGCTGCTTGTTGAGGTAGTGATCATGCGGAGACCCCGCAGAGCAGGACTAGGGGTGTTATCTCCTAGGAGAGCCCCGAACCTGGGTAAGATTCGCAGGCATACGTGGTCTCGCTCACTCCCGCTTCTAGAGCCCGGCGACGTACTTTTGTCCCCATCCATGATAAGCCACCCCCGGCATATGTCGCACGATATCCCCGACACATAATATATACATAATCAAGTTTTGCTCTATTTTTATCCATAGAATATGCTCACTAAGCAAGATAAATTTTGCATTGGGTAGGTAAAATATTACTCTTCCCTCGAATGTACGTAGGAAAGAAATGCATAATACAAAATAATTTTTTATTGACTCTTGAGAAATTTCAATAGGGCATCCCATTAAATGGTATTAAATTGCGATTTCTATGTTGTGGTGCTGCAATTACAAAATAGGTAAAGGACAAATTAACAGAAAATTTTAGACAAAGCAAGATGTCGTAGCATGAACATTAAAAGAATTATTAAGGAAAAAAAGATAGAAACGTTGTGGGAGCGAGCCTTGAGACGGCACACTCCAAACTGAAAAATATGGCATGGTATTTGAGACCACTTTAGCAATATACTTATCTGTATACATTTTTAAGTGAGAATTTGTAAAAAAAAGGGGCTAAAAAATGTTTCAGTTTATTTCTGTGTTCATATAACTCGTCATCGCATTATCATTATTATATATAGATATAATGTACGTTATGTTTGACACGAATTGAAAATAAAAATAAAAAAGTAATACTTATGTTTTTTAGTATTTCAGTTTATTTCGGTGTCCATGGCGAGACTGTTCATGCCTCATTAATTTGGCAGTGTTAATGCGGCGTACTGTTTATGAATAGTTGATGTTCACGGGCACTGTTAATGAATGGTACTGTTGAAGTCTTGTTACTGTTCACGGGGTAATGTTCATTTCTGGTAGTGTTTACTGTTTTTTCTGTCTCGTACTGTCCATGAATGTTGACATTGCCGTCAAAATGAATAGTGGATGGCGAAAAAAAGTCAAAAAACCAGAAAAATCGAATCGCTTTAGTATTAGTGCTTATATCACCGGAACGCGATGGCGACGCGCGCCAAGAAGGCTGGGGATCGATCGACATGCTACTAGTAGCGTGTGCGAAGGATCTGTTTTCCAAGCTCACATACGTCAATTATACTGTATACATTAATAACCACGAATGGGGTAAGGTCATCACTCGTGGGTTACAGTATTAGTTTAGAGCATCTTCAACAGCCGCACAAAAATTTCGTGTTCAATAAAAACTATAATGTGCCACGGTAGCATTTTTAATGCGCCGGGACCAACATTGTTTAGCAGACGCCCAAAAACGCGCGCCCAAAAAAGTACGTAGTGCAAATTATGAAGTGCGCGTAATCCGGAGTCCAAAATATGCTGCGCGCGCTACCGTTTTTCAGTGCGTGCCCAAATTTTTTTGGCGCGCGCAATTTTTTATAGAATCTGTTGGAGCTGTTCGACGCCAAAAAACGAATTTTCAGCGTGCGGAGCTCTTTTTGGACGCCTGTTGGAGATGCTCTTAGGCGTTTAGCGTCCTCCTGTCAAGCACGCTGCATAAAGTTGGCCGGCTACCGGTCCCCTCTCTGCGAGCAATCACACCTGCCTGCCTGCCTTTTTGAGGGATTTTGACGTCCGGGAGTGAGATGGAGTAGAGGGAACTCCCAGTGCCTGAGATCCGCCGCCCGGTCATGGTGGAGAGCAAGTACGTAGCTAATCGGGAGCTCCCAGTGTCTGAGGTCCGCCGCCCGGTAGTACATAGGATATAGTAGGATGGACGGCCTCCACACGGAGCTTGCGCTGGGGCTGATTGGCGAGCTCCAGACGGCGCCGTTCGTGGCCAAGACGTACCAGCTGGTGAGCGACCCTAGGACAGACGCGCTCGTCAGGTGGGGGAGGGACAACAACAGCTTCCTCGTCACCGACGTCTCCGGCTTCTCGCAGCTCCTCCTCCCCTGCTTCTTCAAGCACGGCAACTTCTCCAGCTTCGTCCGCCAGCTCAACTCTTACGTGAGTACCTAGTGAGGCTTCCTTTCCCGTGCCGCCTTCCTTTGGCCTTTTTGTTGTCCTAGTAATACTAGTGATCCGTAGTCTGTTAATGGTACTTGCTTGCTTGTACAAAAGGGTACTCGATCTAGGCTTGCACGTGCACTGTATCTTGCGAAATGTCTGCTTAATTTACTACGATGAGATTGCTCTGCAGGGCTTCCGGAAGGTGCGCCCGGACCGATGGGAGTTCGCCCACGAGTCATTCCTGCGCGGCCAGACGCACCTTCTGCCGCGCATCGTGCGCCGCAAGAAGAAGCGCGGCGAGGCCTCTTGCTCGTCTCTAGTCGGCGGTGGCGAGCAGCACGTGGTGGCCAATATAGGAGAGGAAGTGGAGGAGGAAGAGGACGACGAGGGGAGGGAGGTGCTGCTCGAGGAGGTTCGGAGGCTGCGGCAGGAGCAGACGGCTATCGGGGAGCAGCTGGCGCGGATGAGCCGTCGACTGCAGGCGACGGAGCGGCGGAGTGACCGGCTCATGCCCTTCCTCGCCCGGCTCGACGAGGATCCCAACGCCACCTCCCTCCACCTTCTCCAACAGGCTGCCGAGAAGAAGCTCCAGCGCATACAGTTGCCTTCCCGTGATTTTGTTTCCTTTCCCATTGCACCCCCGCTTCACCCCGCAAACCTCTTTTTACCGGAACCGGGATGTACCGGTTAGTAATCCATCATCTATTAAGTGCGTGAAGATTCGTGCAGCTGCCACGCATTTATTTCCAGTTTCTACTATACAACATCTATACCTGACAAAATACAATGAATGAACACCACCAAAATTATTACATGGGCCTACCTTTGATCAGATGCATGCATGCTCCTCTCTCTCACGTACTGTAGAACACATGCATAGCAGCAAAAGTACATGTGCAGTCTCTCCTCTCTTACACAACAAATCCACATTTTTATTTTACCTTTGCTAATTTATATCATTTATATCTTTTAAACCAAAAATTTAATTTTGAAACTATTTATATATCTGAACTTTTGGCGCACAGATCTTTAAAACAAGGCCAATCTTGAATATATTTCGTCTAGTTTGAGTTTTGTTATTTCAATCATATCTCCATTTCAATATATATTGATCAGTGAAATCTGTTTTTGAAGCAAGTGGAATCCACCTTTTGAAACGAGTGCAATCCATTTTCTGAAATGAGTGAAATCTGTATTTTGGAATTAGTGAAATATGTCTGTTAAATTGAGTGAAATCATTTTGTTGAATTACTGGAATCAACCATTTTGAAATAAGTTATATCCAACTTTTGAAACGAGTGAAATAAGTTTTTCGAATGAGCGGAATCTGTTTTTTGAACACAACGAAACATAACTTTTGGAGGAATGAGTGAAACCAGTGTTTTGAATGAGTGAAACATGTTTGTTAAAATGAGTGAAATCACTTTTTGAAATGAGTGAAATCTTTTTTTGAAATGATAGAAATCATTCTATTAAGCCGAGTGAAATATATTTTTTCAATTTTGTGAAATCAACCGTTTTGAAATGTTTTAAAATATTTTTTGGAATGAGTGAAACCAGTGTTTTGAATGAGTGAAACATGCTTGTTAAAATGAGTGAAATCACTTTTTAAAATGAGTGAAATCTTTTTTTGAAATGATAAAATCATTCTGTCAAATTGAGTGAAATATGTTTTTTTTCAATTTAGTGCATTCTATTAAACTGAGTGAAATATGTTTTTTAATTTAGTGAAATCAACTGTGTTGAAATGATTTAATTTTTTTTTTTGAAACGAGTGAAATAAGTTTTTTGAATGAGGATAAATCCATCTTTTGAAATGAGCGGAATCTGGTTTTTTGAACATAGTGAAACATAGTTTTTGGAATGAGTGAAATCTTTTTCTGAAATGAGCGAGATCATTCTTTTAAGCCGAGTGAAATCTATTTTCTCAACTGAGAGAAATTATTTTTTTCAAATTAGTGACATCAGTTTCTTCTAATGAGTGAAATTGATTTTTTGAACATAAAGAAATGAGCTTTTTGAAATGAGTGAAATCGGTTTTCAGAAATTAGGGAACCAATTCTTTTGGAACGACTGAAAATATATGTTTCTAATGTGTGAAATAGGCGTTTTACAATGATTGAAATAATTGAAATTGTATTTCAGTAAATCAATGGGAATTAGTGGTTTGAAATAACTGAAATAAATAGTCCTTCTGAAATAATTGAAACATATTGAGTGAAATAAATGGATTCAAACGTGTTCAAAAAGTATCCAAAATTAAGCTTGTTCTAAAGATCTTGAAATAAGGAGTTCAAATATATAAAAAGTTTCAAAAAATAAATTTTGGTTTTAAAAATATGAACCATCTAAATTATCAACAGGAAATTAAAAGCGAGGAGTTGTATAAGAGAAAACAGACAATGTGTACTGTACTATGTGCAGAAAAAGAGATGCATGTGTCAGTATTGTCCCTTCCATGCATGGGTCCCAGGGTAAAGAAAATACAGATAAAAAAATCAGAAAAGGAATCAAATACGACAGAGAAGGATTCAGATACGTCACAGCTGGAGCACTGCTATTGGCTAGTGGTCACCGGTAGCTCCCGGCTCCGGTAAAAAAACTTTTTCGCCCCGGCGCCTTCACCGCTATTGGCTCTTGGCGACGCGGCCATGGGCAGAGCCAGAGTCGGGCAATGGGCGGAGCCGATGCCACTGAAACTCCCAACCTTCGAGGTGCAGCAGGTGCCGGAGTTCGAGAGCGGCGGCAGGGACAGCGGCATCGGCATGGGCATAACTGATAGTGGGACCGCAGTGGAGATGCCCTTCCCGTTCTGCCTACTTGGCCAGTGTTTCTTCTAAACATGGCGCATAGTGCATGCGCATGCACTAGCTTCTTGTACTTAGTGTACTTACTAATTTAGCAATCATTTGTACTCAAGTTTTTTCTACGAAAAAGCCCGAGTCAATTATAAAAGTTCAGTACAAAGCACTCCGGACATAACAAAAATTATACCGAGGTCCTACCACTATCGTCGCCAGAACAAGTCGTCGACACGTCGTTGCCACCGCTCCCCTACCGGAGTCGGCATCACCTTGTTCATGGCAGCCGGGAAGTCTTCATGCACGTGTGCGTAAGGACCAGCATCCTGGAGCCACGCTCGTCTTCGTCGTTGAGCCCTTGAATCGAAAGTGCATGTCACCATTGCATACACACAGCAAGAAACCCTAACTCTCACAAGCTTTTGTTGCTGCATGTCCTCTCTTTCACACGAGCGATCCCCTGCATGCTGAGACAACATCGATCATGAAAGCCGTCCAACTACGCGGTTTGTTCAAGATAGATACCAAAATTTTGAACATGCCATTGTATCACCGTCGCATGATCTAATCATGCCCCGTCGGATGATCTCGGAGATCAAATGTCTGTTGAGGACCTCCTTTATTGATTTTAGTGTGATGCTCGTCGAAACAACATCTTGATGAACGGCCATCTGGAGGGGGGCCAAGATTTTGTAGATGGGTATTCAAAACATATTAAAATAGGAAATAACTAAAGAGCAGGTTTTGGCACCATATATATTTTGAATGGGAAATAACTCAAGAGCAGGTTTTGGCACCATGGTACTAGCTTTGTCGAAAGAACGCCAAATACTTTGCAAATCTGTAAAGAACACCTATCTAAACATTTTTGTGCGGTGCAAAAAATTCCTAGTTGAGAAAAATTAGCCATATCCACATGGAATTTTTCCTCAAGTTTTGTTGTTGTTGTTGTTCTCCAAATATTGTTGTGTATGGTCGCCGGTGAAAGTGCTCCTTATAATGCAAATGATCCTACACTCGACAAACATAGAATAAATGGTATGTTGTTGTGTAATACATATATAAATTAGAAGTGCTGGTCAAAATAAATTAGCCAATAGAGTTTGAAGAAGAAGGGTGCAAAGACCAACAAAATAATTGCTAGTAATATAGAATGCAAGGGGGGAAATGTTGATGAAAATAACTTTCCACAAAAATGCTAGTAACGTATATTATTGAATTCATGATCCATTATTTTTGAGTTCTACCGTGAGTCACAACTCACAATATGCCACAAGTATATCACGATAAACATTTGGTGGTTTCCCTTTGTTATTTACATCAGATAGAGCAATACATATTAATAACTTTCATCTTGACCTGTTTTTGCCGGTTGTGGCAATTTTTATCTTCACTTTATCTTCGCCCCCTTTGTGAGCTTGTACTGAACCGCAGATTTTTTGCTTAATGATATGGCTGCATGCATCATTCTAATGCAGAGGTCGAAATGATCCTCCTTTAAAAAAAAAAGAGGTATTAGTCTGAATACCCATGAATTGTGGTGGGCCCACGCATGCCATCTAGTTGTGTTTTAATGGAATATACGACGGTCTCATAAAAAAGATAAAGAGTAAAATTTGTCCTTTATGAAATCAATCGGACATGGCTCAAGCGATTTTCACACGTCTTTTCCTTATCGAAGGTATTGGCCCGAACTACTATTTCAGGGGTGATAGCCCCAAGTTTGACGTGTGATTGGATCAACCAACATCGACCTGTGAGCGAGGACTCCTTTTGAAGGTGTTGTCTTATAGTCATGCACTTTTTGTTAAGTCGCATGCCGCCTGACAAATGGGCTATGCTCAATTGCCATATGTTTTCTGATAGGATTGTGGAGACGTTGCCGCATGACATGTCCTATGTGGATGGCTCCAATTTTTCTTTGATTTTGTAAGCGGATTTGTTTGGTATCAATGTGTAGTATTGCTTCTCACTGTTTTAAATAATTAGTAATATATGAATGTGTTTGTTATTCAATGCAATGCCCGGGATTTATTGTCATTTCCCGAGAAAATGGCTTATACGGTGTTACATCAAACAACCCTTCAAGACCCAACTTATTGTCAAGGGTCTGTCTACATCTCAATCAATTTATATTTTCTTATGTCTTAATTTATTCTGAAAACTGCAACTTCAGTTTTGTGAAAGGTACATTCACTATCTGAAGTCACATTTCTCCACAAAAAAATCGACTGAGAGTTAGTAAAATTGTACTTTCAACCAAATAAATCGACGAAAAGAGATTCATCTTTCATATCCGTAGTGGTCATGTGGGAATAAAGATGGGGACGTATAAACGTAAGTTGCCTCAACTTTTGTTACGATCAGTCTCTTCTTGTATTTGTCCTCAGAGCATCTATAGCCGGACGCTTCAAACCCGTCTCAAACGCCCAGGCGGACGGCTCGGTCACTGATCGGTCACAAAAATGCGATCCAAACGGGCTTCTTAAACGAGCCTCAAACACCCGGACTGACCGGCACCCCTCATATCCAGCCCAAATCTGGGGCAGATATGGATTGACCGGGCGCGTCTGCCACGTCGGACCCGGTAGCCCTACCCCACCACAATTTGCATCAAATCCACCAAAGCCTTCCTCCTCCTGTTGCCTCCCTCCTACCTTTCCCGCGTCCGTGCCCTCGCCGTCCGCCACCCTTGCTCCCCATCCTCACCGCCGGTCCCGATCCGCCGCCCTAGATGTCATCCAGCCCGTCCCCGACCGCCGCGACAAAGGCTGCGTCCGCCTCGTCCGCCGGTGTCCCATCCTCGGCTTCGTCGTGCAAGCCGAAGAACATCGCTCGGAGAAACCGGCGATGCCGGCTGCAAGAGAGGGAAGCGGCGGCGGCGCATGGGAGCGGATGCGGACATGGACGAGCAGCGGTCCACCACGCCGCATCCGGAACCCCGCGCCCCATCCATCCGTCCGCCGACGTGGATTGCGTCATCAGACCAGGTAGGGACACAGGATCCGACGGCCGGTTGAGGCATTCCGGAGAGCTTTCCGCCCATGCAGATGCCAGCGGCGGACATATGACACTCGTCGCAGCTTGTTCGGGCTCGGATAAGCACGGGCACCAGCGGCGCTCGGGCTGCCGACGACCTGTTCGACGGAATGACACAACAAGAGTCGGTATGTTCTTGTTGCTCCTGTCCGATCAACAAGAAGCAAGAGACGGTGAACTATGATTTGGTTTGTTTTGTTTCGAACTGTTGAATAAGGATAATTTGTATCATATGATCGAGGTACATGGATTTGAGGCACCGCATTTGAGGTGTGTGGATGTGCGGCAGACCATATGAGAGATCGTCTGACGCTGTCCACGGACTGGCCCGCCAGCATATAGGGGGCGGATTTGTCAAATTCGGGTGTACATGCTCTCAGAAGCTTGTACATACGTTGCCCAAGTACTCCGGTGCCCACACTGCATTCGTCAAAGGTTATGCACGTTGCCACTGAAAGCCTCGTGACCCACCCAGCTTTCCAGCGTTAAGACATCATGCATCCATGTATTCTCAAAAAAAGAAAATCGAGTTTATTTTCTGCCGAGAAAACTTCCAATCTATTCATCATGCCATGGCAGTAGAAAGAACACAGAAATAATAAAACTTACATCTATATGTCCGTAGACCACTTAGCGAGAGCTACAAGCACCGGGGCGAGCCGAAGGCCACGCCGCTACCATCGCCCCTACCTCAACGGAGCCGGTCCAAACTTGTTGTAGTAGACAATTGAAAAGTCGTCGTGCTAAGGCCCACAGAACCAGTGCACCAAAACAACAACTGTTGCCGATGAAGAAAAGTATAGATCGAAAGAATCCAGCTTGTAGAGACATACGAACAAAGACGGATAAAGATTGGATCCCAGCAGATCAAACGAAAAACAACACCGACCGGATCCCTCGAGATCGAATGGAGGCAGACTTTCACACGCCCTCCGACGACACTAGACGCATTACCAGAACGGGGGACTAGGAGGGGAGAATGTTATTCCATCTTCAGGAAGTCGTCACCGCCTCGTCTTTCTGAGTAGGATACAAAGCCTAAACGAACTCCCCGAAACACCTCAAAACGGAGCAAGATCCCTCCCGTTGGCAAGGGCCGAGGTCCACCGCACCTCCATAAACCTAGAGCCACCGAAGACGAGGCAGACTAGCGGCGGCGCTGGCGGGAGGCAAAGGCACCCTCAACTTTTTTCTTGGAGAGGAGGTGCCGGCTACGTCTAAGCAAATCCCATAATGAAAATCAAGCTTTGCATTCTTTTCTCAAAATAAAAATACAAGCTTTGCATGCTTGGTGGTGCCATATGCATGTCCAATACTAAGCTCAACTTAGAGCATCTCTAGCAGAGTCCGTATAAAGGCGACCCGCAAAATGCGTTTACAGTTCGCGGAAAAACGGATTTACGGGACGATGCGGGCTGCGGCCAAGCAGACCCCGCGTAGCCGACCCGTAAAAGAGCATATTCGTCGGCCCGCAAATCCGAAAACCCTGAAGCGGATTTGACAGCGATTCCGACAATTGAGTTCAAATTCGAAGAATAAAACATAGTTCGCGCGCAAATAAAAGCATAGTTTGTATGACAAACGCAAAAGGACTTCATGCAAAAGCGACGACCACGTCCATCATCATGTTGGTCGCTTTTCACCCGTCATGATCTTCACTCCGCACCACCTCCATTGATGCCATCGCCGCCCCCGAATCCATCGCGGGCACTTATTCCAACTCTAGCACCGAAAGCATCGCCGGGCGCACTGAATGCATCAGCGGCACTGGTTCCAAATCCTGATGAGAAAACATCACCGACACCGTAACACGCACCGGCTGCCGCTAGCATCCTTCTCTTCAAGATGTCTCTCCTTGCCATATCATGCCATTCTTCGGTGATGTCGTCCATGTCATCGCGGTTCAATGTCATGATCCTGTTCTCTTCGGCAAGAAGCTTGGACATGGCTTTGTTCTTAGCAGGACGTGCTCTTCTCTCCTCAATGGCCGCCTTGCGCAGCCCCTCGTCCTTGAGAAATTCTATCAATCAACTTCCACTTGTCACACCCTTTGAGCAAGTCCCAACAATGCTCTAGTTTAAAAAAATTGCCTTCGGAAGCTTCCATGTCTTTGTATCTTTGTTGGGAAATTTTCTCCTACACAATTAAAACAATATCAACTGATGCAATCACTTCAAATGGTACAAATGATTTGCACAACATGGCCGTGAAAACGAACTCACATAGTCAGATTCCACGGTTCCACTTGGAGGTGCATTGCGAACTTGTTTCAAGCAAGCAGCCCAACGGCTACAAATCGGCTTGATCACGTCCCAATGACCTTGGAGTGGCCGAAAGGTGCGTGGAGTCCTATTGGGATGCTTTCCCATCATGCGAAAGTATTGATCTTCGATTCTTTGCCAATACCTCTTGGCGGTTTGAGATGTACCGGTGTAAGCATCAAGAGACACCGCACTCCAAGCCTTGATCAAGATTTGATCTTCCAACATCGTGTAGTTCTTCAATCTCGCGCCTTTTTTTTGCTTGTGCTTGCTCATACAGCCCCTCATCTATCTCCTCCACTTCATCTTCACCACCGTGATCATCCACGCCACCCTCCATTTCATTGTAATCGAAATCAGCGAACGGGGCTTGATCGATGTTGACGATGTTGGTGTCCAACAAGTTGACGAACTCGGCAGTGGCATCGTTCGAACCACCACTACAGTGAGTGACATCAAGTCACGAGCTACCACAATGGCAAAAAGCGAAGCAAGGTGAAGGAATCAAAGATGCATACCTTCCGGCCATTTCATCGAACACCTCGCCTGCGGTGGAAGCAGCACCGTTGAACGGCATCGTCGGGGAACCTCTTGCCGGGGCGGAGGGAGTGGATAAAGGCGCCGGCCTTTTCGTCGTAGGAACCTTCTTGTGCTTCACGCCCGAAACCTTGCCCACCTTCTCCGGCGGCGGCCGGGCAGATCGCGCAGCGGAGGCGGCGCCGGGCGCGCGTGCCTTCCCGGCGGGGCCAACCGGATTTCCGCCCTGCATGCCACGTTGCCCTGCCGCTTGCGGGCGGGCGCGGTGGTGCCTTGAGCGACGGCGGGGGTGACATGGCCGGCAACGAGATCTGCCGGAGGGGATTGCGCGTGTGCGACATCCACGGTGACGGGGGACTGCTGGGAGGCTTCCATGGTGGCGAAGAATGGCCGGGGAAGATGGACCGGAGCGGGCGATGGCGGGGCAATGGCGGCCAAGGAGGGGGGGGAAGCGGGAACGGCCGCACGGAAATTTCCCTCGTGCCAAATCTCATTGTGGATAGGGGGCGAGCTCAGGTCGGCCTCCCACCCCGCGAATCTAAAGGTTAAGAGCGAACTTTTGCCGCACCCCGCAAAAATTTATATGGGTCCGACGCGTTTGTGGGGTCTGATTGGGCAGCATTTTTCGCGCCAACCCGTATTTTGGCGGTTATTTTGCAGGTCAGGGAATTATACGGGGTCTGCTAGAGATGCTCTTACCTTGGGACTAATGATTGTACTGCTTCGATTTGATTATAATTTCTAATAGTGTCACATAATTGCAGCATCAAACCGCTGCCGCATGCACAACTATAGGAGAAATTCAACAACCAAAAACAATAGCACAAGCGAGAAAAAAAAGGTGCTAGTCACTTTTTTCTCAGGGACCGACTAGCAGTCACGCGCTACAACTTTTGTTTTGGACTAGCAAACATGCTCGTGCGTTGCACCGGGAGAGATAATTAATGTGTGTATCAAATCCCCCATCAGCTCTACATGCAGCATCCGGACGGTGCCACCCGGAGACAGGGAGGTGTCCACCAAAACGTCCATCAGTGTGGCACGCTAACATCCGAACGATGCCACTTGATGGTAGGAGAGAGGCATACACCGAGGAAGCGAGGACGCACTAAGAACCGTACGCACTTTTGGTGCGACTTTTGTATGACAGTTTTGATCAAACTAAGCATGAATAAATCAAAGCGTAGCAAAGTCACTAAATTGACTATCGACGTAAATCATACTCCTTCCATCTATTTTTCGGAGCTTAATTTCCAACTCCGCTGTGATAAAATTGGAGCATTTTTTAAGCTCAGTTTTGACATGTTTTTTTTTCTGTAATTGCATGTAGCCCACCGAAACCATCACGCGTTCCTTCTTTATTTTACCTATTTTTCTTCTTTTATTGACCAACAATGCTACACAGAATTGGTTTAGTTTTATCGGGCTATTTTTATCTAATTGCATGTAGCCCACCAAGACCTTCCCGTCAATCAGTTTAATTTTATCGGGTCTTTCTCTCTTGTATTGGGACCACATCACACTTTATTTTTTTATTAGCATGTGCAACCACATACCCCAATCACATTTTGTGCCTTCATCGTGTCTTTATTTTTTTATTGACATGTGCAGCCATGCATCACAATTTGTCAAGTCAATTCCTAAACATAATTTTAAGAATAATTAACATGCAGGATAATAGCATATTTGGAATCTACACATTTTTTGAGGGATTTTCATATATAACATGTTTATTTCCAAGTTAGGTTTAAAGATATGTTTTTTTAAAAGCATTTGAATCTATAAAAAATAAATAAAAAATAGAGTAGCTGGGCTAAAACTGCAACATTGCGCAGCCCATCAGCTAAGCCACGCTTGGGTGAGGTAATTTTATCCTACGCCAACGAAAATTGGTGAGAAAATACAGAAAAAAGGGAGGTGGGATTCAAACCCGGGTCTCCAACTGATGGAAATATGCCCTAGAGGCAATAATAAAGTTGTTATTATTATATTTCCTTATTCATGATAATGGTTTATTATTCATGCTAGAATTGTGTATTGACCGGAAAGTTAAATACATGTGTGGATACATAAACAAATACCGTGTCCCTAGTGAGCCTCTACTAGACTAGCTCGTTGATCAAAAGATAGTTAAGGTTTCCTAACCATAGACATGAGTTGTCATTTGATAACAGGATCACATCATTAGGAGAATGATGTGATGGATAAGACCCATCCGTTAGCTTAGCATATGATCGTTCAGTTTATTAATACTGCTTTCTTAATGTCAAATACATATTCCTTCGACCATGAGATCATGCAACTCCCGGATACCGGAGGAATACCTTGTGTGCTATCAAACGTCACAACGTAACTAGGTGATCATAAAGATGCTCTATAGGTATCTCCGAAGGTGTCTGTTGAGTTGGCATGAATCGAGATTGGGATTTGTCACTCCGAGTATCGGAGAGGTATCTCTGGGCCCTCTCGGTAATACACATGACAAGAAGCTTGCAAGCAAAGTGACTAAGGAGTTAATTACGACATGATGTATTACGAAACGAGTAAAGAGACTTGCCGGTAACGAGATTGAACTAGGTATGAAGATACCCACGATCGAATCTCGGGCAAGTTACATACCGACAGACAAAGGGAATTACGTATGTTGTCATAAGGTTCGACCAATAAAGATCTACGTACAATATGTAGGAACCAATATGGGTATCCAGGTCCCGCTATTGGTTATTGACCGGAGAGGTGTCTCGGTCATGTCTACATCATTCTCGAACCCGTAGGGTCCGCACGCTTAACGTTCGTTGACGATATAGTATTATATGAGTTATGTATGTTGGTGACCGAATGTTGTTCGGAGTCCCGGATGAGATCACGGACATGACGAGGAGCTCCGGAATAGTCCGGAGGTAAAGATTGATATATGGGATAATAGTGTTCTGTCTCCGGAAGGGGTTTCGGATGTTTTCCGAAATGTTCGGGTACGAGAACACTTTATTTGGGCCAAGGGGTAAAGCCCACGAGGCTTTTGGAAGATGCAAAAGGAAGTTTTGCGGAGACCAAGGGGCAGACGCCAGGGACCCTGGCGTCTGGGGCCAGACGCCAAGGACCCTGGCTTCTGGTCCTGGAGTCCGAGAAGGACTCTTACCTTGCGGGCTAAACCGACTTTGAGGAGGCTCTTTCTCCAAGTTATGACCCCAGGGCCGAACATATAAATAGAGGGGCAGGGCTAGCACCCAGAACACATCAAGAATCACCAAGCCTTGTGCCGGCAACCTCGTCCCCTCTAGTTTTTCCTCCGTCTACTTTCTATTGTGCTTGGCGAAGCCCTGCGGAGATTGTTCTTCACCACCACCGTCACCACGCCGTCGTGCTGCCGGAACTCATCTACTACTTCGTCTCTCTCGCTGGATCGAGAAGGCGAGGACGTCATCAAGCTGAATGTGTGTTGAACACGGAGGTGCCATACGTTCGGTACTTGATCGGGACGGATTGTGAAGGTGTACGACTACATCAACCGCGTTGATAAACGCTTCCGCTTAGCGATCTACAAGGGTATGTAGATGATCTCCCCCAGTCGTAGTTATACATCTCCATGGATAGATCTTGCATGTGCATAGAAAGTTTTTGTTTTCCATGCAACGTTCCCCAATAGTGGCATCATGAGCCAGGTCTATGCGTAGATGATATGCATGAGTAGAACACAAAGAAGTTGTGGGCGGTGATGGTCATACTGCTTACCACCAACGTCTTATTTTGATTCGGCGGTATTGTGGGATGAAGCGGCCCGGACCAACCTTACATGTCCATGCACATGAGACCGGTTCCACCGATTGACATGCAACTTGTTTTGCATAAAGGTGGCTGGCGGGTGTCTGTTTCTCCTACTTTAGTTGAATCGAATTTGACTATGGACGGTCCTTGAAGAAGGTTAAAACAACAAACTTGATAATCACCGTTGTGGTTTTGCGTAGGTAAGAACGGTTCTTGCTAGTTGCCCGTAGCTGCCACGTAAAACTCGCAACAACAAAGTAGATGACGTCTAACTTGTTTTTGCAGGGTATGTTGTGATGTGATATGGTCAAGATGTGATGTGATATACGTTATTGTATGAGATGATCATGTTTTGTAATATCGACAACCTGCAGGAGCCTTAGGGTTGTATTTTAATTATTGTATGAAATGCAAGCGCCATGTAATTGCTTTACTTTATCGCTATGCGTTAGCAATAGTTGTAGAAGCAATAGTTGGCGAGACGACCCTGACGCAAAGATGGAGATCAAGGTGTCGAGCCGGTGATGATGGAGATCATGACGATGCTTTCGAGATGGAGATCAAAAGCACAAGATGATGATGGCCATATCATGTCACAT
Source organism: Thinopyrum elongatum (assembly GCA_011799875.1). Taxonomy (NCBI): domain Eukaryota; kingdom Viridiplantae; phylum Streptophyta; class Magnoliopsida; order Poales; family Poaceae; genus Thinopyrum; species Thinopyrum elongatum. Next base: position 515,182,575 of record CM022299.1, read on the forward strand.
ATTTAGATTGCATGTGATGCTTATCCTTTATGCATCTTATTTTGCTTAGAACGACGGTAGCGTTATAAGATGATCCCTTCACTAAATTTCAAGATAAAAATGTTCTCCCCGAGTATGCACCGTTGCTAAAGTTCGTCGTTTCGAAGCACCTCGTGATGATCGGGTGTGATAGACTCTATGTTCACATACAATGGGTGTAAGCCAGTTTTGCACAAGCAGAATACTTGGGTCAAACTTGATGAGCCTAGCATGTACAGACATGGTCTCGGAACACTAGAGACCGAAATGTCGAACATGAGTCATATAGTAGAGATGATCAACATAGAGATGTTCACCATTGATGACTACCCCATCTCACATGATGATCGGACATGGGTTAGTTGATTTGGATCATGTTTCACTTAGACAACTTGAGGGATGTTAATTTAAGTGGGAGTTCATTAGTAAATTTGATTAATTGAACTTAATTTATCATGAACTTAGTCTTAATAGTTTTTGCATATCTATGTTGTAGATCAGTGCCCGTGCTACCGTTCCCCTGAATTCTAATGCGTTCCTAGAGAAAGCTAAGTTGAAAGATGATGGTAGCAACTACATGGACTGTGTCCGTAACTTGAGGATTATCCTCATTGCTGCACAGAAGAATTATGTCCTTAATGCACCGCTAGGTGACAGACCTGCTGCAGGAGCTACTGCAGATATTATGAACGTCTGGCAGAACCGATCTGATGACTACTCAATAGTTCAATGTGCCATGCTTTACGGCTTAGAACCGGGACTTCAAAGATGTTTTGAACATCACGGAGCATATGAGATGTTCCAAGAGCTGAAGTTGATATTTCAAACTAATGCCCAGGTTGAGAGATATGAAGTCTCCAACAAGTTCTATAGCTGCAAGATGGAGGAGAACAGTTCTGTCAGTGAACACATACTCAAAATTTCTGGGTATCATAACAACTTGACTCAGTTGGGAATTGATCTTCGAGTTGAGAGTGTTATTGACAGAGTTCTTCAGTCACTGCCACCAAGCTACAAAGGCTTTGTGATGAACTATAATATGCAAGGGATGTCGAAAACGATTCCCGAGCTCTTCGCAATGCTTAAGACCGCGGAGGTAGAAATCAAGAAGGAGCATCAAGTGTTGATGGTTAACAAGACCACTAGTTTCAAGAAAAAGGGCAAGGGAAAGAAAGGGAACTTCAAGAAGAATGGCAAGCAAGTTGCTGCTCCCGTGTAGAAGCCCAAAGCTGGACCCAAGCCTGAATCTGAGTGCTTCTACTCCAAGGGAAATGGTCACTGGAAGCGAAACTGCCCCAAATGAAGGAAATATGCCCTAGAGGCAATAATAAAGTTGTTATTTTATATTTCCTTATTCATGATAAAGGTTTATTATTCATGCTAGAATTGTATTGATCAGAAACTTAAATACATGTGTGAATACATAAACAAATACTGTGTCCCTAGTATGCTTCTCCTAGACTGGCTCGTTGATCAAAGATGGTTAAAGTTTCCTAACCATGGACATGTGTTGTCATATGATAACGAGATCACATCATTAGGAGAATGATGTGATGGACAAGACCCATCCGTTAGCTTAGCATAATGATCATTCAGTTTTATTGCTATTGCTTTCTTCATGTCAAATACATATTCCTTCGACTATGAGATTATGCAACTCCCGGATACCGGAGGAATACCTTATGTTCTATCAAACATCACAACGTAATAGGGTGATCATAAAGATGCTCTATAGGATCTCTGAAGGTGTTTGTTGAGTTGGCATAGATCAAGATTAGGATTTGTCACTCTGAGTATTGGAGAGGTATCTCTGGGCCCTCTCGGTAATACACATCATAAGAAGCCTTGCAAGCAAAGTGACTAATGAGTTAGTTGTAGAATGATGTATTACGGAACGAGTAAAGAGACTTGCCGGTAACGAGATTGAACTAGGTATGAAAATACCGAATATCTTATCTCGGGCAAGTAACATACCGATGGACAAAGGGAATTGCGTATGTTGTCATAAGGTTCGAACGATAAAGATCTTCGTAGAATATGTAGGAGCCAATATGGGCATCCAGGTTCCGCTATTGGTTATTGACTGGAGAGGCATCTCGGTCATGTCTACATAGTTCTCGAACCCATAGGGTCCGCACGCTTAACGGTCATTGACGATATAGCATTATATGAGTTATGTATGTTGGTGACCGAATGCTGTTCGGAGTCTCAGATGAGATCACAGACATGATGAGGAGCTCCGGAATGGTCCAGAAGTAAAGATTGATATATGGGATAATAGTGTTTGGTCTTCGGAAGGGTTCCGGAATTCACCGGAAGGGGTTTCGGATGTTTCCCGAAATGTTTGGGTATGAGAACACTTTATTTGGGCCAAATGGGAAAGCCCACGAGGGTTTTGGAAAGAGCAAAAGGAAGTTTTGCGGAGACTAGAGGCCAGACGCCAGAGACCCTGGCGTCTGGGCCCAGACGCCGGTAACCCTGGCGTCTGGCCCTGGAGTCCGAGAAGGACTCTTGCCTTTCGGGCAAAACCGACTTTGAGGAGGCTTTTACTCCAAGTTTCAACCCCAGGGCTCAACATATAAATAGAGGGGCAGGGCTAGCACCCAAGACACATCAAGATTCACCAAGCCATGTGCTGGCAACCCCGTCCCCTCTAGTTTATTCTCTGTCTAGTTTCTGTAGTGCTTGGCGAAGCCCTGCGGAGATTGTTGTTCATCACCAACCGTCACCACGCCGTCATGCTGCCGGAACTCATCTACTACTTCGCCTCTCTTGCTGGATCGAGAAGGTGAGGGCGTCATCGAGCTGAACGTGTGCTGAACGCGGAGGTGTCGTACGTTCGGTACTTGATCGGGACGGATCATGAAGGTGTACGACTACATCAACCGCATTGATAAACGCTTCCGCTTAGCGATCTTCAAGGGTATGAAGATGCTCTCCCCCTCTCATAGCAATGCATCTTCATGGATAGATCTTGCGTGTGCGTAGAAATTTTTTGTTTTCCATGCAATATTGCCCAACAGTGGTATCAGAGCCAGGTCTATGCGTAGATGATATGCACGAGTAGAACACAAAGAGTTGTGGGCGGTGATAGTCATACTGCTTACCACCAATGTCTTATTTTGATTCGGCGGTATTGTGGGATGAAGCAGCCCGGACCAACCTTACATGTCCACGCACATGAGATCGGTTCCACCGATAGACATGCAACTAGTTTTGCATAAAGGTGGCTAGCGGGTGTCTGTTTCTCCTACTTTAGTTGAACCGAATTTGACTGCGGCCGGTCCTTGAAGAAGGTTAAAACAGCAAACTTGATAAATCACCATTGTGGTTTTTGCCGTAGGTAAGAACGGTTCTTGCTAGAAACCCGTAGCAGCCACGTAAAACTTGCAACAACAAAGTAGAGGACGTCTAACTTGTTTTTGCAGGGCATGTTGTGATGTGATATGGTCAAGACATGATGTGATACACGTTATTGTATGATATGATCATGTTTTGTAAATTTATCAGCAACCGGCAGGAGCCTTATGGTTGTCTCTTTATTGTATGAAATGTAATCGCCATGTAATTGCTTTACTTTATCTCTATGCGTTAGCAATAGTTGTAGAAGCAATAGTTGGCGAGACGACCACGACGCAACAATGGAGATCAAGGTGTCGAGCCGGTGACGATGGAGATCATGACGATGCTTTGGAGATGGAGATGAAAAGCACAAGACGATGATGGCCATATCATGTCACATATTTTGATTGCATGTGATGTTTATCTTTTATGCATCTTATTTTGCTTAGAACGGCGGTAGCATTATAAGATGATCCCTTCACTCAATTTCAAGATAAAAGTGTTCTCCCTAAGTATGCACCATTGCTACAGTTCGTCGTTTCGAGACACCACGTGATGATCGGGTGTGATAGACTCTACGTTCACATACAACGGGTGTAAGAAAGTTTTGCACTTGTAGAATACTTGGGTTAAACTTGACGAGCCTAGCATGTACATACATGGTCTCGGAACACTGGAGACCGAAAGATCGAACGTGAATCATATAGTAGATATGATCAACATAGAGATGTTCACCATTGATGACTACCCCATCTCACGTGATGATCGGACATGGGTTAGTTGATTTGGATCACGTATCACTTAGATGACTTGAGGGATGTCTATTTAAGTGGGAGTTCATTAGTAATTTGATTAATTGAACTTAATTTATCATGAACTTAGTCTTATAGTTTTGCATATCTATGTTGTAGATCAATGGCCCGAGCTACCGTTCCCCTGAGTTTTAATGCATTCCTAGAGAAAGCTAAGTTGAAAGATGATGGTAGCAACTACACGGACTGGGTCCGTAACTTGAGGATTATCCTCATTGCTGCACAGAAGAATTATGTCCTTGATGCACCGCTAGGTGAAAGGCCTGCCGCAGGAGCTGAAATTGATGTTATGAACGTCTGGCAAGCTCGATCTGATGACTACTCAATAGTTCAGTGTGCCATGCTTTACGGCTTAGAACCAGGACTTCAAAGACGTTTTGAACGTCATGGAGCATATGAGATGTTCCAGGAGTTGAAGTTAATATTTCAAACAAATGCCCGGGTTGAGAGATATGAAGTCTCCAACAAGTTCTATAGCTTCAAGATGGAGGAAAACAGTTATGTCAGTGAACACATACTCAAAATGTCTGGGTATTATAATCACTTGACTCAGCTGGGAGTTGATCTTCCAGTTGATTGTGTTATTGATAGAGTTCTTCAATCACTGTCATCAAGCTACAAAGGCTTTGTGATGAACTATAATATGCAAGGGATGAACAAAACAATTTCCGAGCTCTTCGCAATGCTCAAGGCTGCAGAGGTAGAAATCAAGAAGGAGCATCAAGTGTTGATGGTTAACAAGATCACTAGTTTCAAGAAAAAGGGCAAGGGAAAGAAAGGGAACTTCAAGAAGAATGGCAAGCAAGTTGCCACTCCCGGGAAGAAGTCCAAAGCTAGACCCAAGCCTGAAACTGAGTGCTTCTACTGCAAAGGGACTGGTCACTGGAAGCAGAACTGCCCCAAATACTTGGCAGATAAGAAGGATGGCAAAGTGAACAAAGGTATATTTGATATACATGTTATTGATGTGTACCATACTAATGCTCGTAGCAGCGGCTGGGTATTTGATACTGGTTCGGTTGCTCATATTTGTAACTCAAAATAGGAGCTGTGGATTAAACGAAGATTGGCTAAGGACAAGGTGACGATGCGCGTCAGAAATGGTTCCAAGGTCGATGTGATCACCGTCGGCACGCTACCTCTACATCTACCTTCGGGATTAGTTTTAGACCTGAATAATTGTTATTTGGTGCCCGCGTTGAGCATGAACATTATATCTGGATTTTGTTTATTGCAAGATGGTTATTCATTTAAATCAGAGAATAATGGTTGTTCTATTTATATGAGTAATATCTTTTATGGTCATGCACCCTTGAAGAATGGTCTATTCTTGTTGAATCTCGATAGTAGTGATACACATATTCATAGTACTGATGCCAAAAGATGCAAAGTTGATAATGATAGTGCAACATATTTGTGGCGCTGCCGTTTAGGTCATATTGGTGTAAAGCGCATGAAGAAACTCCATACAGATGGACTTTTGGAATCACTTGATTATGAATCATTTGATACTTGCGAACCATGCCTCATGGGCAAGATGACTAAAACTCCGTTCTCCAGAACAATGGAGCGAGCTAATGACTAATTGGAAATAATGCATACCGATGTATGCGGTCCGATGAGTACTGAAGCACGCGGCAGGTATCGTTATTTTCTGACCTTCACAGATGATTTGAGTAGATATGGGTATATCTACTTAATGAAACACAAGTCTGAAACATTTGAAAAGTTCAAAGAATTTCATAGTGAAGTGGAGAATCATCGCATAAAGAAAATAAAGTTTCTACGATCTGATCGCGGAGGTGAATATTTGAGTTACGAGTTTGGCATTCATTTAAAACAATGTGGAATAGTTTCACAACTCACGCCACCTGGAACACCACAGCGTAATGGTGTGTCCGAACGTCGTTACCATACTTTATTGGATATAGTGCATTCTATGATGTCTCTTACTGATTTACCACTATCGTTTTGGGGTTATGCATTAGAGACAGCTGCGTTCACGTTAAATAGGGCACCGTCTAAATCCATTGAGACGACACCGTATGAACTTTGGTTTGGCAAGAAAACTAAGCTGTCGTTTCTTAAAGTTTGGGGTTGCGACACTTATGTCAAAAGGCTTCAGCCTGATAAGCTCAAACCCAAATCGGAGAAGTGTGTCTTCATAGGATACCCTAAGGAAACAATTGGATACACCTTCTACCACAGATCCGAAGGCAAGATCTTTGTTGCCAAGAATGGAATATTTCTAGAGAAGGAGTTTCTCTCGAAAGAAGTGAGTGGGAGGAAAGTAGAACTTGATGAGGTAATTGTACCTTCGCTCAATTTGGAAAGTAGCACATCAGAGAAATATGTTCCCATGATGCCTACACCAACTAGAGAGGAAGTTAAAGATGATGATCATGAAACTTCGGATCAAGTTACTACTGGACCTCGTAGGTCGAACAGAGCACGTTCCGCACCAGAGTGGTACGGTAATCCTATCCTGGAAGTCATGTTACTAGACCATGATGAACCTACGAACTATGAAGAAGCTATGATGAGCCCAGATTCCGATAAATGGCTTGAGGCCATGAAATCTGAGATAAGATCCATGTATGAGAACAAAGTGTGGACTTTGGTGGACTTTCCCGATGATCGGCAAGCCATTGAGAATAAATGGATCTTCAAGAAGAAGCCTGACGCTGATGGTAGTGTTACAGTCTACAAAGCTACACTTGTCGCGAAAGGTTTTCGACAAGTTCAAGGAGTTGACTACGATGAGACTTTCTCACCCGTAGCGATGCTTAAGTCTATCCGAATTATGTTAGCAATTGCCGCATTTTATAATTATGAAATCTGGCAAATGGACGTCAAAACTGCATTCCTTAATGGATTTCTTAAAGAAGAGTTGTATATGATGCAACCAGAAGCTTTTGTCGATCCTAAAGGTGCTAACAAAGTGTGCAAGCTCCAGCGATCCATCTATGGACTGCTGCAAGCATCTCGGAGTTGGAATATACGCTTTGATGAGGTGATCAAAGCATATGGTTTTATACAAACTTATGGTGAAGCCTGTATTTACAAGAAAGTGAGTGGGAGCTCTGTAGCATTTCTGATATTATATGTGGATGACATATTATTGATTGGAAATGATATAGAATTTCTGGATAGCATAAAAGGATACTTGAATAAGAATTTTTCATTGAAAGACCTCGGTGAAGCTGCTTATATATTGGGCATCAAGATCTATAGGGATAGATCAAGATGCTTAATAGGACTTTCACAAAGCACATACCTTGATAAAGTTTTGAAGAAGTTCAAAATGGACCAGTTAAAGAAAGGGTTCTTGCCTGTGTTACAAGGTGTGAAGTTGAGTCAGACTCAAAGCCAGACCACTCCAGAAGATAGAGAGAAAATGAAAGTCATTCCCTATGCCTCAGCCATAGGTTCTATCATGTATGCTATGCTGTGTACCAGACCTGATGTGTGCCTTGCCATATGTTTGGCAGGGAGGTACCAAAATAATCCAGGAGTGGATCACTGGACAACGGTCAAGAACATCCTAAGTACCTGAAAAGGACAAAGGATATGTTTCTCATTTATGGAGGTGATGAAGAGCTCGTCGTAAATGGTTACGTCGATGCTAGCTTTGACACTGATCCGGATGACTCTAAGTCACAAACCGGATACGTGTTTATATTGAATGGTGGAGCTTTCAGTTGGTGCAGTTCCAAGCAGAGCGTCGTGGCGGGATCTACGTGTGAAGCGGAGTACATAGCTGCTTCGGAAGCAGCACATGAAGGAGTCTGGATGAAGGAGTTCATATCCGATCAAGGTGTAATACCTAGTGCATCGGGTCCAATGAAAATCTTTTGTGACAACACTGGAGCAATTGCCTTAACGAAGGAATCTAGGTTTCACAAGAGAACCAAACATATCAAGAGACGCTTCAACTCCATTCGTGAAAAGGTCAAGGATGGAGACATAGAAATTTGCAAAGTACATGCGGATCTGAATGTGGCAGACCCGTTGACTAAGCCTCTTCCACGAGCAAAACATAATCAGCACCAAGAATCCATGGGTGTTAGATTCATTACAATGTAATCTAGATTATTGACTCTGGTGCAAGTGGGAGACTGAAGGAAATATGCCCTAGAGGCAATAATAAAGTTGTTATTTTATATTTCCATATTCATGATAAAGGTTTATTATTCATGCTAGAATTGTATTGATCGGAAACTTAAATACATGTGTGAATACATAAACAAATACCGTGTCCCTAGTATGCCTCTACTAGACTGTCTTGTTGATCAAAGATGGTTAAGGTTTCCTAACCATGGACATGTGTTGTCATTTGATAACGAGATCACATCATTAGGAGAATGATGTGATGGACAAGACCCATCCGTTAGCTTAGCATAATGATCGTTTAGTTTTATTGCTATTGCTTTCTTCATGCCAAATAAATATTCCTTCGACTATGAGATTATGCAACTATCAGATACTGGAGGAATACCTTGTGTTCTATCAAACGTCACAACGTAACTGGGTGATCATAAAGATGCTCTACAGGTATCTCTGAAGGTGTTTGTTGAGTAGGCATAGATCAAGATTAGGATTTGTCACTCTGAGTATTGGAGAGGTATCTCTGAGCCCTCTCGGTAATACACAACATAAGAAGCCTTGCAAGCAAAGTGACTAATGAGTTAGTTGCAGAATGATGTATTACGGAACGAGTAAAGAGACTTGCCGGTAACGAGATTGGACTAGGTATGAAGATACCGACGATCGAATCTCGGGCAAGTAACATACCGATGGACAAAGGGAATTACGTATGTTGTCATAAGGTTCGACCGATAAAGATCTTCGTAGAATATGTAGGAGCCAATATGGGCATCCAGGTTCTACTTTTGGTTATTGACCGGAGAGGCGTCTCGGTCATGTCTACATAGTTCTCGAACCCGTAGGGTCCGCACGCTTAATGTTCGTTGACGATATAGCATTATATGAGTTATGTATGTTGGTGACCGAATGTTGTTCGGAGTCCCGGATGAGATCACGGACTTGACGAGGAGCTCCGGAATGGTCCGGAAGTAAAGATTGATATATGGGATAATAGTGTTTGGTCTTCGGAAGGGTTCCGGAATTCACCAGAAGTGGTTTCGGATGTTTCCCGAAATGTTTGGGTACGAGAACACTTTATTTGGGCCAAAGGGGAAAGCCCACGAGGGTTTTGGAAAGAGCAAAAGGAAGTTTTGCGGAGACCATAGGCCAGACGCCAGAGACCCTGGCGTCTGGGCCCAGACGCTGGGAACCTTGGCGTCTGGCCCTGGAGTCCGAGGAGGACTCTTGCCTTTCGGGCAAAACCGACTTTGAGGAGGCTTTTACTCCATGTTTCGACCCGAGGGCTCAACATATAAATAGAGGGGCAGGGATAGCACCCAAGACACATCAAGATTCACCAAGCCGTGTGCCGGCAACCCCGTCCCCTCTAGTTTATCCTCCGTCTAGTTTCTGTAGTGCTTGGCGAAGCCCTGCGGAGATTGTTCTTCATCACCAACTGTCACCATGCCGTCGTGCTGCCGGAACTCATCTACTACTTCGCCTCTCTTGCTGGATCGAAAAGGCGAGGACATCATCGAGCTGAACGCATGCTGAACGAGGAGGTGTCGTACGTTCGGTACTTGATCGGGACGGATCGTGAAGGTGTACGACTACATCAACCGCGTTGATAAACGCTTCCGCTTAGCGATCTTCAAGGGTATGAAGATGATCTCCCCCTCTCGTAGCTATGCATCTTCATGGATAGATCTTGTGTGTACGTATAAATTTTTTGTTTTCAATGCAATGTTCCCCAACACCAAATACTTGGCGAATAAGAAGGATGGCAAAGTGAACAAAGGTATATTTGATATACATGTTATTGATGTGTTCCTTGCTAATGCTCGTAGTAGCGCCTAGGTATTTGATACTAGTTCGGTTGCTCATATTTGTAACTCGAAACAGAAGCTGCGGAATAAACGAAGATTAGCTAAGGATGAGATGGTGATGCGTGTCGGGAATGGTTCCAAGGTCGATGTGATCACCGTCGGCACGCTACCTCTACATCTACCTTCGGGATTAGTTTTAGACCTCAATAATTGTTATTTGGTGCCAGCGTTGAGCATGAACATTATATCTGGATCTTGTTTATTGTGAGACGGTTATTCATTTAAGTCAGAGAATAATGGTTGTTCTATTCATATGAGTAATATCTTTTATGGTCATGCACCTTTGATGAATGGTCTATTCTTATTGAATCTCGATCGTGGTGATACACATATTCATAATATTAATGCCAAAAGATGCAAAGTTGATAATGATAGTGCAACATACTTGTGGCACTGCCGTTTAGGTCATATTGATGTAAAGCGCATGAAGAAACTCCATGTAGATGGACTTTTGGAATCACTTGATTATGAATCATTTGATACTTGCGAACCATGCCTCATGGGCAAGATGACTAAAACTCCGTTCTCCGGAACAATGGAGCGAGCTAATGACTTATTGGAAATAATACATACCGATGTATGCGGTCCGATGAGTGTTGAGGCACGCGGCGGGTATCGTTATTTTCTAACCTTTACAGATGATTTGAGTAGGTATGGGTATATCTACTTAATGAAACTCAAATCTGAAACATTTGAAAAGTTCAAAGAATTTTAGAGTGAAGTAAAGAATCATCATAACAAGAAAATAAAGTTTCAACAATCTGATCGTGGAGGTGAATATTTGAGTTACGAGTTTGGCCTTCATTTAAAACAATGTGGAATTGTTTCACAAACTCATGCCACCTGGAACACCACAACGTAATGGTATGTCCGAACGTCGTAACCGTACTTTATTAGATATGGTGCGTTCTATGATTTCTCTTACCGATTTGCCTTTATCATTTTGGGGTTATGCATTAGAGACAGCCGCATTCACGTTAAATAGGGCACCTTCGAAATCCATTGAGACGACAACATATGAACTATGGTTTGGCAAGAAACATAAGCTATCATTTCTTAAAGTTTGGGGATGCGACGCTTATGTCAAAATGCTTCAGCCTGATAAGCTCGAACCTAAATCGGAGAAGTGCGTCTTCATAGGATACCCTAAGGAAACTATTGGGTACACCTTCTACCACAGATCCGAAGGCAAGATATTTGTTGCCAAGAATGGATCCTTTCTAGAGAAGGAGTTTCTCGAGAGAAGTGAGTGGGAGGAAAGTAGAACTTGATGAGGTAATTGTACCTTCTCTCGAATTGGATAGTAGTACATCAGAGAAAACCGTTCCCATGATGCCTTCACCAACTAGATAGGAAGCTAATGATGATGATCATGAAACTTCAGATCAAGTTACTACTGAACTTTGTAGGTGAACCAGAACACGTTCTGCACCAGAGTGGTATGGTAATCCTATCCTGGAAGTCATGTTATTAGACCACGACGAACCTTCAAACTATGAAGAAGCTATGATGAGCCTAAATTCCGATAAATGGCTTGGGGCCATGAAATCTGAGATTGGTTCCAGGTATGAGAACAAAGTATGGACTTTGGTGGACTTGCCTGATGATCGGCAAGCCATTGAGACTAAATGGATCTTCAAGAAGAAGACAGACGCTGATGGTAATGTCACTGTCTACAAAGCTCGACTTGTCGCAAAAGGTTTTCGACAAGTTCAAGGGGTTGACTACGATGAGACTTTCTCAGCCGTAGCGATGCTTAAGTCTGTCCGAATCATGTTAGCAATTGCCGCATTTTATGATTATGAAATCTTGCAAATGGACGTCAAAACTACACTCTTTAATGTATTTCTTAAAGAAGAGTTGTATATGATGCAACCAGAAGGTTTTGTCGATCCTAAAGGTGCTGACAAAGTGTGCAAGCTCCAGCGATCCATCTATGGACTGGTGCAAGCATCTTGGAGTTGGAATATACGCTTTGATGAGGTGATCAAAGCATATGGTTTTATACAGACTTACGGTGAAGCCTGTATTTACAAGAAAGTGAGTGGGAGCTCTGTAGCATTTCTGATATTATATGTGGATGACATATTGTTGATTGGAAATGATATAGAATTTCTAGATAGCATAAATGGATACTTGAATAAGATTTTTTCAATGAAAGACCTCGGTAAAGCTGCTTATATATTGGCCATCAAGATCTATAGGGATAGATCAAGATGCTTAATAGGACTTTCACAAAGCACATACCTTGACAAAGTTCTGAAGAAGTTCAAAATGGACCAGTCAAAGAAAGGGTTCTTGCCTGTGTTGCAAGGTGTGAAATTGAGTCAGACTCAAAGCCCGACCACGGCAGAAGATAGAGAGAAAATGGAAGTCATTCCCTATGCATCAGCCATAGTTTCTATCATGTATGCTATGTTGTGTACCAGACCTGATGTGTGCCTTGCCATAAGTTTGGCAGGGAGGTACCAAAGTAATCTAGGAGTGGATCACTGGACAGCGGTCAAGAACATCCTGAAGTACCTGAAAAGGACAAAGGATATGTTTCTCGTTTACGGAGGTGACGAAGAGCTCGTCGTAAATGGTTACGTCGATGCTAGCTTCGACACTGATCCGGATGACTCTAAGTCACAAACCGGATACGTATGTATATTGAATGGTGGAGCCATTAGTTGGTGCAGTTCCAAGCAGAGCGTCGTGGTGGGATCTACGTATGAAGTGGAGTACATAGCTGCTTCGGAAGCAGCGCATCAAGGAATCTGGATGAAGGAGTTCATATTCGATCTGGGTGTAATACCCAGTCCATTGGGTCCAATGAAAATCTTTTGTGACAACACTGGAGCAATTGCCTTAGCGAAGGAATTCAGGTTTCACAAGAGAACCAAACACATCAAGAGACACTTCAACTCCATTCGTGAAAAGGTCAAGGATGGAGATATAGAAATTTGCAAAATACATACGGATCTGAATGTAGCAGACCCGTTGACTAAACCTCTTCCGCGGGCAAAACATGATCAGCACTGCTACTTCTTGAGCTTGCGTTGTTTTTTCCCTTGAAGGAAAGGGTGATGCAGCACAGTAGAGATAAGTATTTCCCTCAGTTAAGAACCAAGGTATCAATCCAGTAGGAGAAGAACACACAAATCACCAACACCTGCACTAACAATCAAACACTTGCACCCAACACGTTAAAGGGGTTGTCAATCCCTTCACGGTCACTTGCAAAGGTGAGATCTGATAGAGATAGATAAACAAAAGATAAAATATTTTTTGGATTTTTTGGTATATAGATCTGAAAATAAAATATTGCAAAATAGTAGATCGGAAAGTAATATGATGGAAAATAGACCCGGGGGCCAAAGGTTTCACTAGAGGCTTCTCTCATGAAGGCAAATAATACGGTGGGTGAACAAATTACTGTCGAGCAATTGATAGAAAAGCGCAAAGTTATGACGATATCCAAGGCAATGATTATGCAATATAGGCATCACGTCCGTGTCAAGTAGACCGACTCCTGCCTGCATCTACTACTATTACTCCACACATCGACCGCTATCCAGCATGCATCTAGAGTATTAAGTTCATAAAGAATGGAGTAACGCCTTAAGTAAGATGACATGATGTAGAGGAATAAACTCAAGCAATATGTTGTAAACCCCATCTTTTTATCGTCGATGGCAACAATACAATACGTGCCTCGCTACCCCTACTATGTCACTGGGTGAGGACACCGCAAGATTGAACCCAAAGCTAAGCACTTCTCCCATTGCAAGAAAAACCAATCTAGTTGGACAAACCAAACCGATAATTCGAAGAGGAATACAAAGATATCAAATCATGCATATAAGAATTTAGAGAAGATTCAAATAATATTCATAGATAAGCTGATCATAAATCCACAATTCATCGGATCTTGACAAACACACCGCAAAAGAAGATTACATCGGATAGATCTCCAAGAACATCGAGGAGAACATGGTATTGAGAATCAAAGAGAGAGAAGAAGCCATCTAGCTACTAGCTATGGACCCGTAGGTCTAAGGTAAACTACTCACGCTTCATCGAAAGGGCAATGGTGTTGATGTAGATGCCCTCCGTGATCGAATCCCCCTCCGGCAGGATGCCGGAAAAGGCCCCAAGATGGGACCTCACGGGAACAGAAGGTTGCGGCGGTGGAAAAGTGTTTTCGTGGATGCCTCTGGTGGTTCTGGAATATATGTGAATATATAGGAGGAAGACCTAGGTCAGGAAGTCACCGAGGGGCCCACAAGGTAGGGGACGCCCCCCTAGGGCGCGCCCTCCACCCTTGTCGCTGCCTCGTGGCTCTTCTGACTTGGACTCCAAGTCCCCTGGGTGTCTTCTGGTCCAAGAAAAATCATCATGAAGTTTTATTCCATTTGGTATTCCTTTTCTGCGAGGCTCAAAAACAAGGAAAAAACAAAAACTGGCACTGGCACTGGGCTCTAGGTTAATAAGTTAGTCCTAAAAATAATATAAAATAGCATATTAATGCATATAAAACATCCAAAACAGATAATATAATAGCATGGAACAATAAAAAATTATAGATACGTTGGAGACGTATCAAGCATCCCCAAGCTTAATTCCTGCTCGTCCTCGAGTAGGTAAATGATAAAAACAGAATTTTTGGAGTGGAATGCTACCCAACATATTTATCCATGTAATTTTCTTTATTGTGGCATGAATGTTCAGATCCATAAGATTCAAAACAAAAGTTTAATATTGACATAAAAATGATAATACTTCAAGCATACTAATAAAGCAATCATGTCTTCTCAAAATAACAGGGCCAAAGAAAGCTATCCCTACAAAATCATATAGTATGGCTATACTCCATCTTCATGACACAAAATATTCAAAGCATGCACAACCCCGATGACAAGCCAAGCAATTGTTTCATACTTTTAATGTTCTCAAACCTTTTCAATTTTCACGCAATACATGAGCGTGAGCCATGGACATAGCACTATAGGTGGAATAGAATATGGTGGTTGTGGAGAAGACAAAAAGAAGGAGATAGTCTCACATCAACTAGGCGTATCAACGGGCTATGGAGATGCCCATCAAGAGATATCAATGTGAGTGAGTAGGGATTGCCATGCAACGGATGCACTAGAGCTATAAGTTTATGAAAGCTCAAAAAGAAACTAAGTGGGTGTGCATCCAACTTGCTTGCTCACGAAGACCTAGGGCAATTTGAGGAAGCCCATCGTTGGAATATACAAGCCAAGTTCTATAATGAAAAATTCCCACTAGTATATGAAAGTGACAACATAGGAGACTCTCTATCATGAAGATCATGGTGCTACTTTGAAGCACAAGTGTGGAAAAGGATAGTAACATTGCCCCTTCTCTCTTTTCTCTCATTTTTTTATTTGGGCTCTTTTTTTTATAGCCTCTTTTTTTTCTCCTTTTTTTTTCGTCCGGAGTCTCATCCCGACTTGTGGGGGAATCATAGCCTCCATCATCCTTTCCTCACATGGGACAATGCTCTAAAAAATGGTGATCATCACACTTTTATTTACTTACAACTCAAGAATTACAACTCGATACTTAGAACGAAATATGACTCTATATGAATGCCTCCGGCGGTGTACCGGGATGTGCAATGATTCAAGAGTTACATGTATAAAAATTATGAACGGTGGCTTTGCCACAAATACTATGTCAACTACATGATCAAGTAAAGCAATATGACAATGGTGAAGCGTGTCATAATAAATGGAACGGTGGAAAGTTGCATGGTGGAAATATATCTCGGAATGGCTATGGAAATGCCGTAGTAGGTAGGTATGGTGGCTGTTTTGAGGAAGGTATATGGTGGGTGTAATGCACCGGCGAAAGTTGCGCGGTACTAGAGAGGCTAGCAATGGTGGAAGGGTGAGAGTGCGTATAATCCATGGACTCAACATTAGTCATAAAGAACTCACATACTTATTGCAAAAATCTATTAGTCATCGAAACAAAGTACTATGCGCATGCTCCTAGGGGGATATATTGGTAGGAAAAGACCATCGCTCGTCCCCGACCGCCACTCATAAGGAAGACAATCAATAAATAAATCATACTCCGACTTCATCACATAACGGTTCACCATACGTGCATGCTACGGGAATCACAAACTTTAACACAAGTATTTCTACAATCCACAATTACTCACTAGCATGACTCTAATATCACCATCCTCATATCTCAAAACAATCATAAAGAATCAAGCTTCTCATAGTATTCAATGCACATTATATGAAAGTTTTTATTATATCCCTCTTGGATGCCCATCATATTAGGACTAAATTCATAACCAAAGCAAATTACCATGCTGTTTAGAGAAATTCTCAAAATAATATAAGTGAAGCAAGAGAGTTCAATAATTTCTATAAAATAAAACCACCGCCGTGCTCTAAAAAGATATAAGTGAAGCACTAGAGCAAAATTGCCTAGCTCAAAAGATATAAGTGAAGCACATAGAGTATTCTAATAAATCACGATTCATGCGTGTCCCTCTCAAAAGGTGTGTACAGCAAGGATGATTGTGGCAAACTGAAAAGGAAAGACTCATATCATACAAGATGCTCCAAGCAAAACACATATCATGTGGTAAATAAAAATATAGCCTCAAGTAAATTTACCGATAGGCGAAGACAAAAGAGGGGATGCCTTCCGGGGCATCCCCAAGCTTAGGCTCTTGGTTGTCCTTGAATATTACCTTGGGGTGCCTTGGGCATCCCCAAGCTTAGTCTCTTGCCACTCCTTATTCCATAGTCCATCAAATCTTTACCCAAAACTTGAAAACTTCACAACACAAAACTCAACAGAAAACTCGTAAGATCCGTTAGTATAAGAAAATAAAATCACCATGTTTGGTACTGTTGTGAACTCATTCTTTATTTATATTGGTGTAATATCTACTGTATTCCAACTTCTCCATGGTTCATCCCCCCCCCCCCCCCCCCCCCCCCCCCCCCACCCCCCCCCCCCCCCCCCCCCCCCCCCCCCGATACTACCCATAGATTCATCAAAATAAGCAAACAACACAAAGAAAACAGAATCTGTCAAAAACAGAATAGTCTGCGAAGATCCGAATTGTTCTAATACTTCGGTAGCTCCAAAATCTAAAAAATTAGTACAACAGAGGCAATTCGTATATCAATCCTATGTAAAAAATTCAGGTTTTTCAACGCTCCAGTCAATTATTAAAATTCTGTGACTGTACACAAAAGTTTCTGTTTTTCAGCAAGATCAAATCAACTATCATTGTAAGCCATCCCAAAGGTCTTACTTGGCACAAACCCTAATTAAAACACCAAAACACATCTAACCAGAGGCTAGATGAAAAATTTATTGAAAAACAGAACCAAAAAAGCAAGAACAAAAATAAAATTGGGTTGCCTCCCAACAAGCGCTATTGTTTAACGCCCTTAGCTAGGCATAAAAACACATAGATCTAGGTATTGTCATCTTTGGTATTCAATTCATAAGTAGCTCTCATAATAGATTCATATGGCAACTTAATTTTCTTTCTAGAAAAGTGTTCCATGCCTTTCCTTAATGGAAATTGAAATATAATGTTTCCTTCTTTCATATCAATAATTGCACCAATCATTCTAAGAAAAGGTCTACCAAGAATAATAGGACATGTGTAGGATTGCAATCTATATGAAGAACAATGAAATCTACGGGCACATAATTCCTATTTGCAATAATAAGAACATCATTAATCCTTCCCATAGGTTTCTTAATAGTGGAATCCGCAAGATGCAAATTTAAAGAACAATCATCCAATTTGCAGAAACCTAACACATCACATAGAGTTTTTGGAATCGTGGAGACGCTAGCACCCAAATCACACAAAGCATGGCACTCATAATCTTTAATCTTAATCTTAATAGTAGGTTCCCACTCATCATAAAGTTTTCTAGGGATAGAAACTTCTAATTCAAGCTTTTCTTCAAAAGATTTCATCAAAGCATCAACAATATGTTTAGTAAAAGCTTTATTTTGATTATAAGCTTGAGGAGAATTCAACATGGATTGCAACAAGGAAATACAATCTATCAAAGAACAATTATCATAATTAAAGTCCTTGAAATCCAAAAGAGTGGGTTCATTGCTACTTAAAGTTTTGACCTCTCCAATCCCACTTTTATCAAGATTTATTTTAGAAAACAAAGATTCAATAGGAGTCACATCAATCACTTTAAGATCTTCATCATTATTTTCACAAGAACTAGAAGAACACGCTTTCACAAACCAATCTCGCTTAGCATGAACCCTAGCGGTTCTTTCCTTACATTCATCAATAGAAATTCTCATAGCTTTTAAAGACTCATTAATATCATGCTTGGGTGGAATAGATCTAATTTTCAAAGAATCAATCTCAAGAGAAATTCTATCCATGTTCCTAGCCAAATCATCAACCTTAAGCAATTTTTCTTCAATCAAAGCATTGAAATTATTTTGCGAACTCATAAATTCTTTAACACTATTCTTAAAATCAGAGGGCAACTTATTATAATTTCCATAAGAATTGTTGAAGGAATTACCATAATTGTTAGAGGAATTACTAGGAAATGGCCTAGGATTAAAATTACCTCTATACGCGTTATTACCAAAATTGTTCCTACCAACAAAATTCACATCAATAGATTCATTATTGTTCTCAACCAAAGTAGAAAAAGGCATATCATCAGGATCAATAGGAGCACTCTTGCTAGCAAATAATTTCATTAGTTCATCCATCTTTCCACTCAAAACATTAATCTCTTCAATTGCATGCACTTTTTTACTAGTAGAAGATCTTTCGGTATGCCATTGAGAATAATTAACCATAATATTATCTAGGAGTTTAGTAGCTTCTCCTAATGTAATTTCCATAAAAGTACCCCCCGCGGCCGAATCTAAAAGATTTATAGAAGCAAAATTCAATCGGGCATAAAAAATTTGTATGATCATCCACAAATTTAAACCATGAGTAGGGCAATTTCGTATCATCAATTTCATCCTCTCCCAAGATTGTGCAACATGTTCATGATCAAGTTGCTTAAAATTCATAATATCATTCCTAAGGGAGATGATCTTAGCTGGAGGAAAATACTTGGAAATAAAAGCATCTTTACACTTGTTCCATGAATCAATACTATTTTTAGGCAAAGATGAAAACCAAGTTTTAGCACGGTCTCATAGTGAGAACGGAAATAGTTTCAATTTAACAATATCATTATCCAGATCTTTCTTCTTTTGCATATCACACAACTCAACGAAATTATTTAGATGGGATGCAGCATCTTCACTAGGAAGGCCGGAAAATTGATCTTTCATAACAAGATTCAGCAAAGCGGCATTAATTTCATAAGATTCCGCACTAGTGATGGGAGCAATCGGAGTACTAATAAAATCATTATTATTAGTATTGGAAAAGTCACACAATTTGGTATTCTCTTGAGTCATCGTGACAAAGCAAGCAATCTAACACACGAGCAAACAAAAGGCAAACGAAAAAGACGAACGGAAGAAGGGCGAATAAAAAGGCAAATCTTTTCGAAAATCGTTTTAGAAGTGGGGGAGAGGAAAACGAGAGGCAAATGGCGAATAATGTAATGCAATAGATGAGAGTTTATGATGGGTACTTGTTATGTCTTGACTTGACGTAGATCTCCCCGGCAACGGCGCTAGAAATTCTTCCTGCTACTTCTTGAGCTTGCATTGGTTTTTCCCTTGAAGGGGAAAGGGTGATGCAGCACAGTAGAGATAAGTATTTCCCTCAGTTAAGAACCAAGGTATCAATCCAGTAGGAGAAGAACGCACAAATCACCAACACCTGCACAAACAATCAAACACTTGCACCCAACGCGTTAAAGGGGTTGTCAATCCCTTCACGGTCACTTGCAAAGGTGAGATCTGATAGAGATAGATAAACAAAAGATAAAAATATTTTTTGGATTTTTTGGTATATAGATCTGAAAATAAAAGATTGCAAAATAGTATATCAGAAAGTAATATGATGGAAAATAGACCCCGGGGCCATAGGTTTCACTGGAGGCTTCTCTCATGAAGGCAAATAATACGGTGGGTGAACAAATTACTGTCGAGCAATTGATAGAAAAGCGCAAAGTTATGACGATATCCAAGGCAATGATTATGCAATATAGGCATCACGTCCGTGTCAAGTACACCGACTCCTGCCTGCATCTACTACTATTACTCCACACATCGACCGCTATCCAGCATGCATCTAGAGTATTAAGTTCATAAAGAACGGAGTAACGCCTTAAGTAAGATGACATGATGTAGAGGAATAAACTCAAGCAATATGATGTAAACCCCATCTTTTTATCATCGATGGCAACAATACAATACGTGCCTCGCTACCCCTACTATGTCACTGGGTGAGGACACCGCAAGATTGAACCCAAAGCTAATCACTTCTCCCATTGCAAGAAAAACCAATCTAGTTCGCCAAACCAAACCGATAATTCGAAGAGAAATACAAAGATATCAAATCATGCATATAAGAATTCAGAGAAGATTCAAATAATATTCATAGATAAGCTTATCATAAATCCATAATTCATCGAATCTCGACAAACACACCGCAAAAGAAGATTACATCGGATAGATCTCCAAGAACATCGAGGAGAACATGGTATTGAGGATCAAAGAGAGAGAAGAAGCCATCTAGCTACTAGCTATGGACCCATAGGTCTGAGGTAAACTACTCACGCTTCATCGGAAGGGCAATGGTGTTGATGTAGATGCCCTTCGTGATCGAATCCCCCTCCGGCAGGATGCCGGAAAAGGCCCCAAGATGGGATCTCACGGGAACAGAAGGTTGCGGCGGTGGAAAAGTGTTTTCATGGATGCCTCTGGTGGTTCTGAAATATATGTGAATATATAGGAGGAAGACCTAGGTCAGGAAGTCACTGAGGGGCCTACAAGGTAGGGGGGGCGCCCGCCCTAGGGCGCGCCCTCCACCCTTGTCGCCACCTCGTGGCTCTTCTGACTTGGACTCCAAGTCCCCTGGGTGTCTTCTGGTCCAAGAAAAATCATCGTGAAGTTTTATTCCGTTTGGACTCCGTTTGGTATACCTTTTCTGCGAGGCTCAAAAAAAGGAAAAAACAGAAACTGGCACTAGGCTCTAGGTTAATAAGTTAGTCCTAAAAATAATATAAAATAGCATATTAATGCATATAAAACATCCAAAACAGATAATATAATAGCATGGAACAATAAAAAATTATAGATACGTTGGAGACGTATCAAGCACCAAGACTCCATGGGTGTTAGATTCATTACTATGTAATCTAGATTATTGACTCTAGTGCAAGTGGGAGACTGATGGAAATGTGCCCTAGAGGCAATAATAAAGTTGCTATTATTATATTTCCTAATTCATGATAAAGGTTTATTATTCATGCTGGAATTGTATTGACCGAAAAGTTAAGTACATGTGTGGATACATAAACAAATACCGTGTCCCTAGTGAGCCTCTACTAGACTAGCTCGTTGATCAAAATATGGTTAAGGTTTCCTAACCATAGACATGAGTTGTCATTTGATAACAGGATCACATCATTAGGAGAATGATGTGATGGACAAGAACCATCCGTTAGCTTAGCATATGATTGTTCAGTTTATTGCTACTGATTTCTTAATGTCAAATACATATTCCTTCGACCATGAGATCGTGCAACTCCCGGATACCGGAGGAATTCCTTGTGTGCTATCAAACATAACAACGTAACTGGGTGATCATAAAGATGCTCTACAGGTATCTCCGATGGTGTCTGTTGAGTTGGCATGAATCGAGATTGGGATTTGTCACTCCGAGTATCGGAGAGGTATCTCTGGGCCCTCTCGGTAATACACATTACAAGAAGCTTGCAAGCAAAGTGACTAAGGAGTTAGTTATGAGATGATGTATTACGGAACGAGTAAAGAGACTTGCCGATAACATTATTGAACTAGGTATGTGTTGGAAATATGCCCTAGAGGCAATAATAAAGTGATTATTAATATATTTCCTTATTCATGATAATCGTTTATTATCCATGCTATAATTGTATTGACCGGAAACTCAAATACATGTGTGGATACATAGACAACAACATGTCCCTAGTGAGCCTCTACCGGACTAGCTCATTGATCAAAGATGGCTATGGTTTCCTAGTCATAGACATGAGTTGTCATTTGATAACGGCATCACATCATTAGGAGAATGATGTGATGGACAAGACCCAAACTATAAGCATAGCATGTGATCGTATCAAGTTTATTGCTATCGCTTTCTGCATGTCAAGTATCTGTTCCTATGACCATGAGATCATGCAACTCACTGACACCGGAGGAGTACATTGTGTGTATCAAATGTCGCAACGTAACTGGGTGACTATAAACATGCTCTACCGGTATCTCCAAGGGTGTCTGTTGAGTTGGCATGGATCAAGACTGGGATTTGTCACTCCGTATGACGGAGAGGTATCTCGGGGCCCACTCGGTAATACAACATCACAATGAGCTTGCAAGCAATGTGACTAAGGAGTTAGTCATGGGATGTTGTATTACGGAATGAGTAAAGAGACTTGCTGGTAACGAGATTGAACTAGGTATGGAGATACCGACGATCGAATCTTGGGCAAGTAACATACCGATGGACAAAGGGAACTGCATACGGGATTAGCTGAATCCTTGGCATCGTGGTTCAACCGACAAAGATCTTCGTGGAATATGTAGGAACCAATATGGGCCTCCAGGTTCCGCTATTGGTTATTGACCGGAGAGGTGTCTCGGTCATGTCTACATTATTCTCGAATCCGTAGGGTCCGTACGCTTAACGTTCGGTGACGCTAGAGTAGTATTGGGATATTCATATTGGTGACCGAATGTTGTTCAGAGTCCCGGATGAGATCATGTATGTCACACGGAGCTCAGGAATGTTCCGGAGGTAAAGATTTATATATGGGAAGTCATATTTTGGCTACCGAAAAAGTTTCGGGCATTATCGGTATTGTACCGGGAGTGCCGAAAGGGGTCCGGGGGTCCATCGGGGGGGTCCACCTGCCTCGGGGCGCCACATGGGTTGTAGGGGGTGTGCCTTGGCCTATATGGGCCAAGGGCACCAGCCCTAAGGGGCCCATGCGCCAAGAGAGAGGATAAAGGAAGAGTCCTAAGGGTGGAAGGCACACCCCGAGGTGCCTTGGGAAGGGAGGATTCCTTCCTAGGCCTAGCCGCACCACCTCCCTTGGAGGAGGGGTCAAGGCTGCGCCCCAACCCTCCTCCTTGCCTCCTATAAATAGTGGGGGAGAGGTAGGGGCTGGACACACCAAATCCCACGCCCCTGCGGCAGTCCTACCTCTCCCAAAACCCCGTTTTCTCCTCAGATTGGTTCCGGCAGCGTTTGGCGAAGCCCTGCCGGGATTGCACCACCACCATATCCACCATGCCGTCGTGCTGGTTGAGATCCCATCTACTTCTCCTCTCTTGTGTGCTAAACACGGAGGTGCCGTCCGTTCGGCGCTAGATCGGATTGGATCGCGAAGACGTTCGATTACATCAACCGCGTTTCTTAACACTTCCGCTTAGAGATCTACAAGGGTATGTAGATCCAATCTCTCCTCTCGTAGATGTTCATCTCCTAGTTTGATCTTGGTGAGCGTAGGAAATTTTTTGTTTCCCATGCAACGTTTCCCAACAGTGGTATCAGAGCTAGGTTTTTGCGTAGATGACATCACGAGTAGAACACAAAGGAGTTTGTGGGCGTTGATATTCAGATTGCTTCCTTCCTTGGTCTTTTCTTGATTCAGCGGTATTGTCGGATGAAGCGGCCCGGACCAACTTTACATGTCTACGTACATGAGACCGGTTCCATCGACTGACATGTGACTTTGTTGAATAAAGATGGCTGGCGGGTGTCTGTTTCTCCCACCTTAGTTGAATCGGATTCGACAAAGGCGGTCCTTGTAGATGGTTAAATAAAAACTTGCATATCACCGTTGTGGCTTTGCGTAGGTAAGAATCGTTCTTGCTAGATACCCATAGCAGCCATGTAAAACATGCAACAACAATTAGATGACGTCTAACTTGTTTTTGCAGGGTATGTTGTGATATAATATGGCCAAAGACATGATGAGATATATTTGATGTATGAGATGATCATGTTTGTAATAGTTTATATCGACTTGCATGTTGATGCATACGGCAACTGGCAGGAGCCATAGGGTTATCTTTAATTATTGTATGACCTGCCTGACAATCATTAAGCACTATGTAATGCTTTACTTTATCGCTAAGCGGTAGCAATAGTAGTAGAAGCATGGTTGGCATGACAACCCAGATGGCAACACGATGATGGAGATCATGGTGTCATGCCGGTGACGATGGAGATCATGCCGGTGCTTTGGAGATGGAGATCAAAAGCACAAGTTGATGGCCATATCATGTCACTTATGATTTGCATGTGATGTTAATCCTTTTATGCATCTTATTTTTCTTAGGACGACGGTAGCATTATAAGGTGATCCCTCACTAAAATTTCAAGATAAAATTGTGTTCTCCCCAAGTGTGCATCGTTGCGAAAGATCGTCGTTTCGGAGCACCACGTGATGATCGGGTGTGATAGACTATACATTCACATACAACGGGTGCAAGCCAGTGTTGCACATGCAGAACACTTGGGTTAAACTTGACGAGCCTAGCATGTACAGACATGACCTCAGGACACAAGAGACTGAAAGGTCGAACATGAGTCATATAGTAGATATGATCAACATGAAGATGTTCACCATTGAAACCACCTCATCTCACGTGATGATCGGACTTGGGTTGGTGAATTTGGATCATGTTACACTCGGACGACCGGAGGGATGTCAATTTGAGTGGGAGTTCTTAAGTAATATGATTAATTGAACTCATTATCATGAACAATAGTCTAAAGTTGCCTTTGCAAATTTATGTTGTAGATCAATGGCTCGCGCAGTAGCTCCCCTGAATTTCAATGCGTTCCTAGAGAAAGTTAAGCAGAAAGATGATGGAAGTAACTTTGTAGACTGGGCCCGTAATCTGACAATTATCCTCACGGCTGCCCAAAAGACTTATGTCCTTGATGCACCGCTTGCTGCGCCACACCCTCCAGCGACTGTGGACGTTGTGAACACCTGGCAGTCGCGTGTTGATGACTAATCGAATCTCGGGCAAATAATATACCGACGATCAAATCTCGGGCAAATAATATACCGACAGACAAAGAGAATTACGTATGTTGTCATAAGGTTCGACCGATAAAGATCTTTGTAGAATATGTAGAAACCAATATGGGCATCCAGGTCCCGCTATTGTATTTGACCGGAGAGATGTCTCGGTCGTGTCTACATCATTCTCGAACCCGTAGGGTCCGCACGCTTAACGTTCGTTGACGATATAGTATTATATGAGTTATGTATGTTGGTGACCGAATGTTGTTCGGAGTCCCGGATGAGATCATGGACAAGCTCCCCCTCTCTCGTAGCTATACATCTTCATGGATAGATCTTGCGTGTGCGTAGAAATTTTTTGTTTTCCATGCAACGTTCCCCAACACCAACATGGAGGGGTGAGGGTCAAGCCACTGTGCTACTTGCATGTTTGTCACTAAAGAAGGGCTCGCTCTAAATAACCTAAAGCCGACGGTGATTTGTGAAGGGAAAAACAAATCATTTTTTTCGCTTACTGGTGGCATGCTGGGTAATTATTGATAACTCCGGGGGCAATCTTATGACAGACGACCAGAAGTCAATTCCTAAACATAATTTTAAGAATAATTAACACGCAGGATAATAGCATATCTAGAATCTACACATTTTTTGGAGGGATTTTTATATATAACATGTTTATTTTCACTTAGGTTGAAAGATATGTTTTTCTAAAAGCATTTGAATCTGTAAAAAACATAGAGTAGCTGGGCTGAAATTGCAACATTGCACGTCCCATCAGCTAAGCCACGCTTGGGCGAGGCAATTTTATCGTACGCCAACGAAAATTGGTGAGGAAATACAGAAAAAAGGGAGGTGGGATTCAAACCCGCGTCTCCAGCATGGAGGGGTGACGGTCAAGCCACTGTGCTACTTGCATGTTTGTCACTAAAGAAGGGCTAGCTTTAAATAACCTAAAGCGGACGGCGATGTGTGAGGGGGAAAATGAATCTTTTTTTTTCACTTACTGGTGGCATGGTGAGTAATTATTGATAACTTCGGGGGCAATCTTATGACGGACGGCCAGAAGCAATAGTCTTTTTATTATTAGGTATAGATCAGTCACTTTTCTTTTAGGCCATGAGATTTAATCCAACGATTGATTTAAAAAAATTGACAGAGTGGATGATGTGCCTTGTGCACGACAAACAAGGCCGAAGCGCGGCCTGCTCATGCTCGGTAGCCTGCCACCACTTCATTGTGCATGGCCGGATAGTGCATACATGTTTGTTGCTTCTCATGTCACGCATGACATTCAAGCCTAGGCTTCCTCGATGGATGGTTATGAGTAGATGCATGCAACGCTTAATAAAAAAAGACCAAAATAAATAAATAAATAACTAAAAAGCAAAAACATTTCTTTCTAACCAAACATGGATTAAGAGCATTGACATTACCTAAAATAAGAAATAAAATGGGAAAACATAAAATAAATGATGATATAAAAGGGGAAAACTATTTGACAGGGGCCTGAACTTTTTTGGGTGTTCATTCAAATCGCTCTCCACCACTCTCCAGCACCCGATCAAGATCCAGAGGCTCGGGAGCCTTCTACTTTCTCTAGCCTTCTTATCCACTTATACTAATACAAAAATAAAAATAAAAAATTTTGTTTTCTAAGGAAGAATGAATTAGTGACGTTGAAATTGTTCTTAAAGAAAAAAATAAAGAATACTAAAGCAAATAATGAAAAATTTACACAAAAATTGCTCTTTCCATATTATGCAAGAATAAGCATATAATAGAGGATGTTTTGCAAAATAAATTTTTCTACAAAAGAATGAATTAGTGGCATTGGTATTACCCTTAAAGGAGAAATAAAATGAATAAAAATAAAAATTGATGACAAAAAGTTGCACACAATTTTTACTAAACGTGCACATTTTTTTATAAATGCAAAAATAAGCATAGCAATAAGCGCACTCTAATATACTTTACAGACATACTTCCTCCGTTCACTATTATAAGATGTTCTAACTTTTTCTAAATCGAATGTATGTACGCACATTTTAGTGTATGCGTTCACTCATTTCAGTCTGTATGTAGTCCATAACTCCATATTGAAATATCCAAAACATCTTCTACTAGTGAATGGAGGGAATTTTATAAAATATTTATGTGTATACTTACAAACACCCAATATTCAACATATACATAAATGAAAATAAAACACACTACAAACTAATACAAAGCTAAAAGGACAAAAAAAATCTAAGCTAGAATGAATAGAGGCATTGCTATAACCCTAAAAGAAGAAGAAACTTGGGGAAAAGTTGAAATAAACGATGATAAAACAATTGCACTGCTGCACAATATGCAAATATAAGTGTATATTGTAGCGTAATTACCAAATAATAATATGTTTTGCACACTTGTTGCATCAAACTGAAATTTGTATGCTTATGTTCTACCTAGTGGTTAAGTTATTAAAAATTAATCGTTTTCACGCGTCAAAATAGACTATATCTCAAATCGAAGGTGATGTCTCCCACACATGTGCGCATACACGCTCGCAGCTCGGATACTGTTTGACAATTTTATAGGGTTCTTCATGCTTCATACCTAGTATATTTTTCATTTTGCGTTGTGGATCTGTTCCACTTACCCGCAAAAAATAAGAAAAAGGATCTGTTCCACCTTTTTTATGCTTAATGAATTTTATTTCAGCGCACGTTCCGTTCTTAGTCATGCCCGGAGAGCGCCGACTTCCTCTGCCTTCTCCCGGACAAGCTCCCACGTGTCTTGGACGTGCCGGATCTCCGTCATGGCTCCGCCAACGGCCATACGGATAACAAACTTGCCGTCCACCACGAAGTGCGTCATGAAAGCCCGCCCGCTAGCGTTCACCGCCACGAGGAGCCTACGGTTCAAGCCATCAACGGCATCGTCGTCGCCCTCGTGCCTTGGACGGAGGCGGAAGGTCACGAGCGAGAACCTCGTCGGCGCTACCACCACGAACCGCCCGTCGGCCTCCAGCGCCTGCTCGAACCACCTGGCCATCTCGACGTGCCGCCGTACGTACGCCCGCATGCCCGCCCCGCCGTAGCGGCGCAGGACCACCCACAGCTTCATGGCGCGGAACGGCCGCGACAGCGCGATCTGCCAGTCCTTGTAGTCGACCACGCCCGCGCCCGCACCTCCATCTGTGACGTTGCTGAGGTACTCTGGGTTGGTGGACAGCGCGGAGGTGAGCGCGGCAAACTATCGCGCCGCCGCATCATTGTCGGGCCCCTTCTCTGCCCGACAATGATTGATCCCCTATACTTGTGGGTCATCATTGTCGGGCCCCTTCTCTGCCCGACAAACTATCGCGCCGCCGCATCGGCACCGAACCCGCACGCCCGCCAGTCAGACATGAAATCAGTCGGATCCGGTTGGTCAGTGCCGAAGGGATCACCGCTCTTCGTCTGGACATGGATCGAGAGTAACTTGATGCGCTCGGTCTAATGCGGTGTGGAGGAGGGACGATGCCCTCGTCGTCGGACCTGGTCTTCTACCACAGCTGTGGCTGCGTCGAGCATAGTCCACCCCCCCCCCCCCCCCCCCCCCCCCCCCCCCCCCGCCCCGCACACACCAAGATTGCCCTTCTCTTCTGTGCTCCTCCCTTCCCCATTTTGTAATTGCCCATGCGTTGCAACGGTGGCATAAATATTTTGTGCTTCAGAAACAATTGTGTCAAATATAGTAGTATATCTTTAGGATCCTTGTACACACAAGCATATTCCCCTCCCCAATCATAACTTATTTGCAAGATATTCCATCAAATAAATCTAGGTTTCAAAGCTCAAGAAAATCAACAAAACGTTGTCCTTATTTAAACCTAGCTAGCAAGCTAGCTACATATGAAAATGGAGTCCATATAGTACAAATAATTTAATACATGACAATTAGGTTATTGTTTGAACTTGTAAGTAGAATATAAAATGGATTATTGTGAATTCACTTGCGAACTCTTGTCATTTGTGTTGGGACAATCAAAAAAGCATTATTTTTAAGTAGAAACTTCGAGAGAATGATACTTCTCATGATGACATATGAACTTTTTCGAGAGATAATATGATGACCATAGTATGAATTCATGCGCACAGTGCCTGTCTATGTCGAAGCAAGATAATTTACCATGAAACACACATTAATCCTCATGTCACATATGAGAGGGCACGTCCTGCACGCTGCAAGGCAATAAAGAGTCTACAATTTGGAGAAGCTCTAACAATTGGAGAACATGCAGAAGCTAGCCTTAAGATGGCTCACCTTCATCCCAGCCAGGAATTCTTCCGGTTAAATAAAGAGTAGAACAACTACTGTCCAGATGTCCTGGATCAGCACACACATCCTAATTAACTCACCCATTTTAATGTCCTGCAAATTCACCGGTAAATATATCAACACACGTAAATAGTTACGGTTATTCTCGAAATTACTTTATCACACACAACGCATGCATGCATGGGATGGAAAAGGGGGAACATGGAACTTGGGGAAATATAATGAATCAACTACAGAACAATTGAAGCTGGTGTTGGAGAGCTCCTTCTTCCCTTCCTTCGTCCACTGGTGACACATGGGGTAGGTGTCCGCCACTCCTTCCTGGCTCACCACCCCAAAACAACGGTATAGCTAGCAGAAAAAAAGATCAATCAGAACTCAAGTAACAAGGCATCGATCTTTGCTGAAGGAACGTAACAGTGAAACTATATGTGTCAGTAGGACGGCTGAGATGTCGCATCACGAGGCGGGGCTGATGCACAAGCGCAACACGGCCTTGTTAAGCCAGTGAGAGACCAAAGGTCGGCCTGCGGTGGGAGTTGGTTGCCCCGCGCTCGATCAGGTCCAACGCACGCAACGGCACCTCCTGCACCTGCCTGCGTGCAGCATAGTCTACATCCCGCCCACGTCCGCGAGCTCGCGCAGACACCGAAACCCTGCCCGAGCCGCGAACCCGATCCCCAACCTGCATCACCGTGCGCCCCTGCGCGTCCTCAGGTTTAGTTGGCAAGGAAAAGGCAGGTAGAAAGCTTAATTACTGTGTCTGACTCTGATACTTCTCTTTGAGTATTTCAACAATGTTTATAGCACTGATCCTTATATCTTTCTTTAGCATACTGAAATCCTCACGAACCTTAGGAATTCAGATTTGTGTAACAAGCAGGCCAATTATAGGAGATAACATACACATGGACTGAAAGAATTAGCAGAATACAAGGGGAATTTTAAAAGGAAAAATCAGTGTAACACATACTGTATTTTATCTATCTGACTATTCAAGTAAGAGTAGAACTTATATTCTCGTTGTACTCCTGCAAATATCTGTGTACCTGAAAATAAATATAATCAGTTTGTTGCATGTGTGAACACAAATTAAGACTACAACCCAATGTACCCCACCCGCAGTCCCCACACAGCAAGCAATCACAACACACAGAAAGCCACCCCCCAAACATATCACACACACCACACACGAAAGGCTGGTTCATCACGCAAAACATTGTGAAGTGAGGAGGTTTGCATCAACAAGAGAATAATAAGAGGGATTAGGTTTCCTAAACTAACAGGATAGCGGTCTGACACCTTGACCCCGCGGCCTATCGAATGAAACACAAAGGCCCCAAGCTTTATCAAACAAATTTCTGCGTGAGCGTCCTCACAGAAATAGCAGCAGCACACCACACACTCTTCTGCTCATAATCAACAGCTGAAGCCTCTCAACGAAAAAATGGTAATCAGTATAATCCCCCATCCCATCTAAAGCCTGTCTTATCTCTCAATCTCTCACAGCCGACCTCCTCCCAATCTCCCGCGCACACACGCACCAGACACTGCCAGACTCCAAGGGAGACGAGCCACCGACCGATGCCTTAGACCTCACCCTCCTCTCGAATCGCTTCCTCGGCTCCTCTCTCCTCCGTCCGGAGACGGGCAGCGCGGCGGCGTGGCCATTCGGGTCGAATGCAGAGGAAAGCGAGGCCACGTTAGTTTTTTTTTTCTTTTTTCTTTCCTTTGATTAGGCTTGCATGTGTTTTTTTTTCCTTTGATTTGCCGTATGTGTGTTCAGTTACCGTTTTGCCGCTGGTCCGCTTGGAAAGAATCGGCGGAAATCAGGAGGAGGTTCGATTCGATTGAAAAAAAATTGGGACGACCGGACAATGCGATGGTGGGGAGATCGAGGGAGTTGTGAGTGAACGAGCGATCGACCTACGGACTCCCGAGTAAGTTGGAAAGTAATATCGATTGAAGGTGGCGAGATCCTTTGTTCGGCGGAACAAAACGAAACCAACGAACGATGTACAGACGTACCATCACCGCCGCAGACTCCTCTTTTAGAGATAAAGATCCGTGACGATTGAATTACTTGGCAAAACCACAAAACGGTCTAGAAAAAACAGGCAGTGGGACGAAGCAAAGAACGAGGACAAGTAACTGTAGGAGGCAGTTAAACGGGAGGGAAATCTTTATTTTTAATCTTCTGTTGGTTTTTAGGAAGGATCTTGATATGAGGTAAGAAAATTATGATGCAATTTTTGAATCCTTAATTACCCAAGAATTGAATTACACCTACCAAAGAAAGCACGAGAATTATTGCGGGATATAAAACCAAGCGGAGTATTAAAGGGAATTACTTCGGTTTTAGTGGGGAGGGTGAAAAACTAATGTGTAAGTGGATGGGTGGGAGCTGAGACAAAAAAACCAGACGAAAGTGAGATAAAAATAACCGTGGAGGGGAGACCCAAGTGAGACATTAGGAGTAGATATAATAGTTCTGTTTATTAAAAAGTTCACACAAAAAAAGTTCACGAATTTTGAAAAAGTCCATGATTTGAAGAAAAAAATGAATTCAAAAAAGTTCATGGTGATTTTGAAAAAAGTTCAGGATATCAAAAGAGCTCACTGATTTTGAAACAAAAGTTAACAAATTTGGAAAAAATCACAGATTTTAAAAAGTTGATTAATTTTGAAAGAAATCAAGAATTTGAAAAGTTCCATCAAATTTAAAAAAAATCACAGATTTTGAAAAAAAAAGTTGCAAAACTTTAAAAAATCACAAATTTGAAAAATGTTCATGAAATTTTGAAAAAGTTCACGAAGTCCATAAACAGGCTTCATACATTTTAGAAATGGTTCATGAATATAAAATAGTTTTGAATTAAAAAATCATGCATTTGAAAAAATAAAGAAAACTTGGAAAAAGAAAAAAATAAAAAGGAAAGGAAAAGAAAAAGGAAACATAAAGTAGAAAACCAAAGAAAAAACCGGCCAAAGAAAACCAAAAGAACAGGAAAACCAGAGTCTTTTTTTGGTGTTACGTTTCAGGCACAACACAGAAGAAAAAAGATATAGCTAAACACAACATGAGAGAGGTCTACCATTTGGTTGTCGCGTTCGATACTGAAACCGTGAGGTTCGTTTCAGGGTTCTAGTCTTCACACGCACCTATTTTTGAAAGTTGAAAAAGAATTAATGAGCCGAGACCAGGACAGAGGAGGCGGGGTGGTGTTCGCCGGTTTGTACAGTATAGCCTGTAAGCGCCAAATAGGAATTGGGAGTTGTCAATCTATTATGGTTGTAAAATTTGAATGAAGCTCAACTCCCACTGTGGATAGTCTAACAACCGAACGTGCCCTGTCCGCGGTGAGGCCGTAGCCCGACGCCGCCGTCGTGGGGATGACGCGGAAGTTGGACCGCGGGATCCCTACGGTTCTCGCGCCCTTCTGGAACGTGCAGTGGCTCTGGTCCGAGGCGTAGACCACCAGCCTCAGGATGCCCTCGTGGCCGAGCCTGCTCAGCGCGCGATCGCGCGCGGCCGCGAGCGTGCACACCACGGCCTCGCAGG
The DNA here is from genome assembly GCA_011799875.1 of Thinopyrum elongatum. NCBI lineage: Eukaryota > Viridiplantae > Streptophyta > Magnoliopsida > Poales > Poaceae > Thinopyrum > Thinopyrum elongatum. The sequence goes on from CM022299.1 coordinate 515,215,792, forward strand.
TGCTCCCGTGCAGCACGCCGCCGCCGCCGCCGCCGGAGAAGAGGAAGCGGTCCGGGAGGCCCGCCAGCTTGCCCATCCAGTCCACCACGGCGCTCTCGAGCTGGGTGGCGGCCGGCGAGGCGACCCGCATGAACGGCACAATGTTGAACCCGGTGGAGAGCATCTCGCCGGCGAACCCAGCCGTGCGGGCGTTCATCGGGAAGTAGCCGAAGAACTTGGGGCTCTGCCAGTGGGTCAGTGCCGGGACGATGTGAGTGCGTACCTCCTCGAGTATCACGTCCATCGGCTCACCGTTCTCGGGCGGCGCGTCGGGTAGAAGCACACGGAGGCACCCTGGCAAGGCCTGGGGCTGGACCGGATACGTCTCGACGTCGCGGTAGTAGTCGGCGAGGAAGTTGATCACGGCGCGCGGCTCCCCGCCGAAGGTCTCGGGGTCCAGTGACGATAGCGCGTCAAATGGTGCTCCACCCGTCGCCATGGTATGTATCTGCGGGGTTCGCGTACACGTGAGAAGGAAACGGGCTGGAGTACTTTGTGACTGGGCTCAGTCTTCTGGCAGTGGTTACTAGTGTGCGCGTCGTGCTTATATATGGTACTCAGGCGCGTATTAGGCGTAATAGCTGTTTGTGAAAAGACGTACGTCCGGCGTGTTAGGCGTGTGTGCGCGTTGTCTACTCTAATGGAGCAGTTGGTATGATTACGTCTAGATTTTTTTTTCGTTCCACCACTTTCGTCCGGGTTTTTTTCGATTGTTTTATTTTCGTCCCCTCCCCCAACCCCTTTTCTACGGGTTTATTTTCCTCTTCACTCTTTTTTTTGTAAACCAACACTTTCCTAAGGTACAAAATATCACAGGTCTAACTTTCCTAACTTATCTAAATCAACCGATTCTTCCCCTCAATGCAATTTGCTTTAGGAAATAAAATAACTAATTTTAAGGAAACAAATAACAGAATTTAAGGAAAAATCTGATTGACTAGTTAACCGATATATATCTGAACCTTCCTTCTCCAAATAAAAATCAATCAACAGTTATGAAGAGAATCATGACTTATCTTTCTCCGCGTGAAACCCTCACCACTGTGGCAGCGTTGCCCGTCGACCAACAGTAGCCCGCATCGCCCTTGGTTCGTCCCCACCTCCATCACACAATGCAAGGGTTCACGCGGCTTCCCCTAAAACGTAGCAAAAAACCAAGGAACTGAGCCTCGTCCCACGAAACAAAATCAGACGAACGAGGCCCCCTCGACTCCTCTCTGGACCGAGCTACTCCCTCAATCTTTTCCTAGGGTGGGAACGCCACCGCCGCAGAATCTGCCGCCGCTAACGTCTTGCTCTTCCGCCCCCCGGCGCCGACGCGGCCTCCGAGACCGCCGCCGCCATCGCGGAACCCCACATCAGGGGCAGGACCCATGGGAGGGTGTGGTTGTGGGACACAGCCGCCCCCGTCATCGCGGAACCCTAGGGCAGGGCATGGTCGCGTTGCGGGAGCGGCGCAAGGCCGTGCCGGCCGTTCCTTACCTCAAGGAGGAACACCTCAAGGTCCTTACATCTGACTCAATATGATTGTCTCTTCTCTGATCTATTTGTGTGTTCAACCGTCTCTTCTCTGATCTATTTGTGCGTTCAACTCACGCTAGATACAAGCAGCACGGGGAGGGAGATCTCCACGATGGCGATGGAGCGAGCGGGAGGAGGCATAGGGCTCAGGGTGTATGAAGTGGTCGGGGACGTTGGAGACGGCGGAGTCGATAAGGCCGTGTACGCATCAAAGACCTTGAGGTAGGCGGCGCAGTTGCCATAACCGTTGTGTGCTTCCATTGAATCATGTTTGGTAGTCTCATCAAAGGCTCATGAAATCATCAGGTATGGAAATGCTTCACTGTTTCTGTAAATTACACCGTGCAAGTACAATATTTCAGTTTCTTTTTCCATTATTTCCCGGTTCTCTTGCAGTACTATTCAACAACCTATCTTCCTGCCTAATGGATAAAAGAGGATTTTTGTTTACTTAACATAGTTGCCTGATTAACAAAGTCATGGTTTCTATTGGCTATTTTTTCCCACTACATAGACAACAATGTATCTTCCTACCTACCAGATATGCTACTCCTTGATTGCATATCTCCCAAATTAAGAAGCTCCACCGTTATTCTATATGATCGTCCAGAAATTTTGAGTTCTAATTTGGTGCGAAGACATGCACGGTGATGATGTTCTGAGGGCCGATGTTCATATAGAGGCAAATAATCTCAGATTTCTGAGTGCACCGTAATCCCATCTTTTTTTTGAGGAACCGTAATCCCATCAAGAAGAACGTGTTTTCAGTTTTCCGAGCAAAGAGCGAAATTAACTCTATTGTTTTTTATTTCTTGCAGGATAATTAGTAGATTATTGACTTCTCGCGGGATTAATGATGTTCAAGCTGGGAGTATTGGCTTTGTTTTCTCACCTCTGGGAATTAGAAATGGATGAGTACTGGGTATACATTGGATACATTGCAAACTGCGGAACTGAAGGAAACCGGCATGGTATTCTTGTTGGGTAAGTACTTGAAAATGCCCTGTTCTATTGACATGTTATATACCACAGCTTGTTGTAAAATGTTCTTTCTATACTAAATCTTCTGTATAGACCGTTTACAGGATAGAGGTATTCCTGATGGAATCTTTTACACCTTTGGTGAGCCTCACTAGCTATTCAGTATCCAAAGAAGGATGGGATATCAAGCTGGATGCCCATATTCTTGAGAAATATTAAATGGACTAACTCAGATGAACACAATATTGTGTGATGGTGACATGCCTGTCGACTCTTTGGTCTTGGTGATTAGAAGGCATGAAGAACGTGATCGAGCGAGTGAACAAGCAGTTTAAAGATCCAGTAAGACTACCGACCTTGTAGAGACTTACTACTAACCTTGTAGAGAGCCAAATATATTCTATGTAATAAAAATATAAGATGTTTATTATTTGACTTAACTGGCAGTTCTGTACTGCCCCTCATGTTGTCTTTATGATGATACACTATGTTGTTATCCTTTCATATTATGATATAGTTTTACCACTCAATCAAGATGCAAATTAGTGTCAGAGATTACTTCCAGTACTCCTTCTTGTCTTTGTTTCGCTTCATGTAGAGAGGGATCTTGCATTGTTACTTCTTAAAATAGTAGCACTGACAGGGGTCGCCGATTTCTGCATCCCGCACGATGCACGGACTCCTCCCGGACAAGCACAACGACTAATACATATCATGTCCTGCCAGGAAAGTTTCTCCCGTTATCCCTTTTTCTTTTTTCCTTGGTAGTGTTAGATAGATTTGTAAAAAGACAGGATCTAACACTTGGCTATATGAATGTATGATGCATGTTCTTGAAGGCCAGAAAGTTCGATGTTGAGAAGACATTGCAGATGTGAGGAGACATTGCGCTTATTTTTTCAAGCCATTATGAGGAACAGGGAACAAATACTGCAGTTCAGAATTTTGATTTTCAGAATTGGGCATACACTTCATCGAAGTAAAAATTGTATGCATGTTTGTTGTAGAGCTGTTTTAGCAGGTTGTTTTGCCACGCTGGCTTGGGCATCGTTAGTTGCCGAGTAAAGTTTTGGCCTCCCGACCCAAACTCCACTGCTTTGGCCTCTCCATCTACGATGACGCGGCATCTAATGCCCTCTTGACCAGAGAATGTGCGATGACTAGCAGGTTAGTACCCATCCCGTTCACTCCCAATGTTGGTAAAATTTTGATTTTTGGGAAGATTAGGGTTGTTTGGCGTTGGGGTTAGGGTAGCAGGCAGAGGGGTTTGGGGCTAGCCGGCTGGAGTTTGAAATCTCTGCCATGTTCTGATTATGGCATCTATGCCATTTACTCTTTATGTCATGTTTGACATGTTGACTGTTTGATCTTTGCCATATCCTGATCATGACATATGACATTTACTATATGCTGGGAGGTGTATGTCATATATTTCTATCATATTTGATCCTTGCCAAGTTTTGAAAACAATCATGCTGAATTACAGGCCACTTTTAGTCGGAAAACAAAGTATATTCAGTCTAAAAACATAGTATATATTCAGGCTAGAAACAAAGTACATTCAGGCTAAACTTTGCTTTCCTAAGTGAAGGACACCAACTGACATGTCAAGTGCTTCATACTTTTTCTTTATATATCAAAAACAAGGAGGACAGGGTTAGCATGTTTTGGTACAACATCTTGCTGCCGCCTTTTCGCCATTAGTCATGTCTCTGCGTCTGAGCACTCACTAACGACATGTATGCAGCAATACAGATTAGCAACTGACAACTGAATTACCTCTTGTCTCATCTTTATATGTAGCTTTTCTACATAGAAAGTTGCTGGTACTCCAACATTTTGATTGCTAACTTGGCTGTAGCTTAGCCATCAAATTTGTCTAAGCCAATTACCAATGTTCTGAGTGCAGGAGACCACGAGCTTGAGCACCTCCAGTGTGCGGGTGGATGGAGAATGGGCGAGAAACGAGGTAGCAGCCTCACACGTGCTTCCTGATGCCCAATTCTTTTTTGGTTTTGCTATATTCAACCTTGTCTCTGAAATTTTACATATTTTGGTTTTGCTGCTATATGCAGGTATATACACTACTTGCTTCCAAAAGAATTCTAACCGCACTTAGATGGAAAGTCTGAAGTTCTACTACTAGCTTCTCAATAGCAAATTTGTGGGGTTGTCTCCAAGTTGAATGGCAATAGTACTAAGATAGATGGATTCGACATTATCAATAATCATATACTGAGGCTTTCATTTTCCTTGAGATAGGCGGAAAGGTTCAAATGGAATAGCAAAGAAGCTTATGGAGGAAAGGAAGGAACTTATTGATTGCTAGGGCTGCTGGTTGACGTAATATACAATGTCCTCAAACCTCTTTTTGCATACATTCAAGCGCATTCAGAGGTACACATTTTTGTTATATTGCAGCTACAATACGTGTCTCAGATGTCTGTTATGTAATATTTTAATATTTGCATTTAACTATTATTAGCTCTATTGTTTGAAAAAGTACAAACCCTACGCACAAACCCCTTTTTTACGTATTTCAATTGTGTGTAGCCTGAGAATTTAACTTTGAAACATGTTTTGACACTTAATTTGGTTTTCCATCTTATATCTCTACTACAGTGGACTAGGAAATCAGCTTTACCATTTGGCATGTCAGAGAAGTGATTCATTGTTGCTATTTTAGAAAGAAAAGTGAACTCGATTTTTCTATTGTTATCCATTAATTTGTTTGTGTTACATGTAAACCATCTTTGCTATTTGGCAGATCAAATGTTGTTGTTTTCGCCCCCACTGAAACACCCTACCAACGCACCACTTCCTAAGATTATGTATTTTGATGTTTACAAAATAACTTTAGATCTATTCAAATTTTATATTATAGAAGTTATCTTCTTATAGTTCTCTCGATTTTGAAGTTAAGTATTCCGATGTTTCCTGAGTAAATTTAGACCACTTTACAATTTTACATTATACTTGTTGTCATTTCACGAAGTATTATGCTTGACGCCTTGCGGTACACATAAAAGGTTGATTTGGAGAATACCCTCGTCGATGAGAACCTAAGATAGTTGAAAGAAAGTATGTATCTTCTCGGAGACCAAGGAATGAGAAATTTAGTCGTATGGAAAATTGATAATTAGTGTCAATCTTATTGCTACACGTGCATTCTAATCTTTCTGCATGATAATTTTTATGCAAGAAAATTTGTCAACCATTATGATTCAGCCGTGCTTTTATGAAGGGGATTTTGATATATGTTGCTATATTTGTCATAAAATTTATTTCAATATTAAATTTACTTTTCTGGATACATTCAAGTACATTTCCTCTATTTCAGAAGGAAGTGCAAGCGAATCTCATGACTATAATTCGATGATAACATCTACTCCCTCCACAAAGAAATATAAGAGCGCTTAGATCACAAAAGTAGTGATATAAACACTCCTGTATTTCTTTACAGAGGGAGTATTTTGATACACCTGTTTTTTTGTGATAACAATTTGTTTTATTTCATCCAGCTCTTTTTAAAAACTACGGATCTGATTTCTGAATTGTTGAAGCTGGTTTAAATGATGAGGGTGACTAGCCGATGGTTGGGATTAATCCTTCTATGAAGTCTGTTGGCATAAGAAGCGGCCAAGATCCCGCTGAGAAAGAAAAGGTTATGTGTATGTGGTCAATGATCAAGGACGACATAGGAAAGTTACCAAAGTTTGTCTGCTTATTTACTTTAATGAATCACTTTCATCACTAGGAAAGTGTTTTGAGGACGATATTAAGTATTCCTACCTTATCGACCGTGCATATGAAAGCGGCAAAGTGTATGACTTCTTTCCCCTATTTTTGCATCCTCTTCTTTCTTACTTGACTCAATTTAGTCCAGAGGAGACCATTCTTAGGAAATAGGGAGACACTCGGCTCTCTTCAGCCGCCACCGGCAACACGCTGAAACTGATGTCTGCCGATAATGATTAGGAAGGTGAGCTTATTAGTTGTGTGCTCTCCTCGGCGGTGTGTGTGGTCTTGTTGGTTCCAGGTCGGCCGGGTGCCCTTCTATGTGGGCGTGCCCTAACGTTTTTTGCCTGGGTTTTCGTTAATTAATCCGGCAACTCTATTCTTCCTTTTTTTAATGAATCGGGCCCTAAGGAACCGTGTTTAAAAAAAATTATACTGCAGATGATGTATGGACAGAGAAAGTGATGTATCAAACGCGTTCAACCCCTACCATGAGTGCTCTGAGTACTGTATTAAGAAGATTTCAAATAAGAAAGTAGGCATCACCTTCCTTTTCATTTGTAATTTCAAAAACAATCGGAGATGTCTGTGTATCGTCTGCTCGGTTTACTTCCTGTTAGCATCGGAGTGTTAAACTAATACAAGTCGTGTTGGTATTATCAGTTGTTTGGCAATTGTAATGTGTAATGTATACATGGTTTAAATATCAAGATTTCATAAAATTATGTTCTTCTCCATTCGCTAAAAATATTAAGAACTGAGGTTTTAATTATAGTTTGATTGATTGTGTTATTTGAAGTAGTAGATACTTATCACATTTTAAGGCTTTTTTTACGTAAAGATTTCACTAAGCAGCTAACATAGTAGGGGTTATAATATGATTTATTTAGCATTGCTTGATTTGGCTATATGGTTCTCAACTGTTTGCTCGTGCATTGACTATAAACCCTGCTCACGATGGATTTGTGAGAAGCAAAGCTGTTAGATAAGTAGTTACTATATTCTGTCTGGGGTACAAAAATAATTTATGTATGCTAATATATCTCATGCTATCAACTTAAGTGTCTGTTTCTACGCTTGGTGACGCCATTTTGATATCCAGTATTGGTTGGGCATTGCAATACACTCCACTCGGATGGTTTTGTCAACACAGAATGTGAAGCTCTATGATTTGGCAAGAGGATTTGTGTAAGAAATTATGTACATCTTAAAGTTTTGCATCTTAATTTTAGTGCTTGTCTTGAATAGGAGGAAGTCTAGAATTTGCTTCAAAGACAGAAGTCATCAATATAAAAAAGTCAAACATAGACAGAATGAAATCTGGCCGGAGAAGCCGATTGTACCTTTTTCTGAAATCTGGTTGGAAGAGACGATTGTACGTTCTTCCCGAGTGCCCAATGTAGATGACTAATGTTGGTGATGCCATTCACTTGCCTCGTTTTAAAGATCACATGTGCAACACAATGATGTAAAGGGAATCACGTGGAGTGGGGAGGGGGTGTGATAAGATGGGATTGAAGGAGCACATGAAAATAGATATTTTGGTGAGGGTGGAAATTAAAATGCATGCTTGGAGAAACATATTTAGAGGAAAGAGAGAGATAGAGATGAACTGTTTGTCACATCATAGTCCTAAGCATGTGATTTATACACTGCATATACTGATATTTTGATATATGTTTTCATAGATAAGTTTTTTGCTTCATGGCATATACTGGCATTTTCATATATGTTTCCATAGATAAGTTTGTTGTTTCATGGCAACACATACGCATTCAACCAGATTTAGCTTAATTCCTTGGATTAGGAATAGATCTTGAAGGTGATGTGGTCGGATTATTTTTGTATCATTCGGGACAACAAAACAACGACATGGAAGCTACATGTAAAGTTAAAAAAAATGAAACTCAAACCTGGGTGGGAAGTCAAGGGGTAATAGATTGAGAGGATGAATGATGTCTGGACAGAGGAGGTGATGGACAACAAGTTCGGTGGGAAAGAGCGGCTAGAGGAGTGTGTGGTGTTTGTAAGAATAGAGAGAAGAAGATGCTTGCAATTATGGTATGGTTGAACATTATGTGCACATGCAATGTGCTCATTGGTGGAAAGGAAAATGATCATTATTTACAAATTCATTTGTTGGCCCGTGACAACGCACGGGCAGTCTACTAGTATATAGTCTCTACTCTTAATGAAGGAGTCCGTACATCGTTGTTCGTTCATACCACATGGATCCCCGCATAGCCCCACCGATCGATCCCCACCGGTTTTCTTTTCCTCTAAAAAACCGCCCTCCCACACCTTCCCTCATTGATCTTCGGTTTTTGGGTTTTCCCGCTAACAAAAAACCCGCAGCTACCATACCATGATCTTCCCTGCCCCATTGCGTCGAACCCTTCCTTCCGACCCATCCTCGAACGGCTACGCTGTCAAGCCTGCCTAGGTTTTCTATTCCCCTCCCCCGCGCCGTGCCCCTGCCCATGGATCCCTTCTCGAAGAAGCGCAAGCTGGACGAGAACAAAGTGGTCGTCGCGTCCCTCTCAGCCGATCTGCCGTGCACGGGCTCAACAATGACAAACGTCATGCGTTTCCTTGAATCATCGTCCCGCGATCTGGTCGGTGACGTGGGCGATACCGTGGAGATAAACCTCGAGTGGTGTTCGAGTTCGCCGAACGGCATGCTCAGCGACAGCGAGTAGCTGCACATCCAAGCCGGTGAGGTGCTCGGGTGGAGCCAGCGCATGCAGATCGCGCTGGACGTGGAAGACGGACTCAATTACCTGCACAACTTCTCCCTACGTGCACAAGAATCTCAAGAGCAATAATGTCCTCCTCGACGCATGCTTCCGCCAAGCTCTCAAACTTGGGCCTCGCGCTCGCGGTCACCGCGGACACCGAGGACGACGCCCTGTGGATGACCCGGCAATGTAAGTTAACAGCTGCTGCCAAACTTTCTGAAAAATTCAGTTTCGTCAGACGAGCTGTCAAAGTTCAGTTTCGCCAGTTAGGATTTTCTTCAGTTAGTGAGATAAGCCAAGCTGTGAGTCCCCTGTTCATTGTCTTGTACCACGCTTGAGTTTGAGTCGGGGCTGACAGACATCGCGTGAGTTTGAATTGGGGCTGATAGGATGTAGTGGGCACGCTGAACACGCAGGAGAGCAACGGCGAGCGATGGGGCACACACACGCATGCTGCACACGGCGACCATGGCGTCAACCCCGACCACGCCGTGCAGGTCCCTCGGTCCTGACCGAGGTTTTGTCTCGCCGGTCCAAAAGGCGGCTCGGTCAGGGACCAGACCGTGTCCACCCTTAGCTGTTGCAGCAATCACCTCCTGGTTCACGCTCGATGGCGTGCGGCGCCGCCGCCGACCGCGATCCAGCCATCTCCAGGATGTTTTCGTGCGGGCCTCGGCTGGGAGAACTAATGACCAAGAGGATGGATGCTATTGGGGTTGCTAGGAAACAAATTTTTGGAGTTATTTATATTGTTCCCTATTGTACTACATCAATCTATCATAATTCTTGGTTATCTTTCGTCAGTTTGTTTGTTCATGCAGGTATTGGAGAATTAAGATGGCTATTATGCAGCTGAATATATTCGTATCCAAGGCTAGCTCTGCATGATCCATTGATATCCTAACGTGCTAAGCACATGTGGAATTTACTACATTGTTCCATGCATGGACAGCAAGAGAAAATGAAGGCTCGAGAGACTCTGACTGTGTATATATTGACTCTATTCATGTAAAGGTTAGTTTGTTGGCTTGTACTTATTATGTGATAGAGGAGATTATAACTAGGTTAGATTACCTGATTTTCTCACTATTGAAGGCTAAAACATATTAGATGCACATAATGATCCTTCAAAATTTTGTTGTGCCAGTTAAGTTCTTGTCCCTCAGATGATCTAGGCATGCTCTAGCGCTTGTGTCGCTTCGATTCATTAGGGGCATATGCATAAGATAAACCGAATAATCATCTTATCCATTATTTGATTTTGCTTTGTTTGTGCCAGTGGAAAATAAATTTACTGGACATACACTTATTGATTGCTTCTTTAAAGTAACTTGAACTTTACTTGATTTTTCCCTTACCTCGATTAATGAAGACTAACTATTCTTTTGTACATTATACTTGTCGGCTTGTCGCCCTTCAAGTGTTTCAAAGGTATTTGTAAGTTGAAATTTTTGAGAAGTTCCAAGTATCGGAAGAAAATCTTGTGATGTCAATCAACCTTACAAAAGCACCACAAGTGGTAACAATAGAAGAATGATAGTTTGCTTTATGTTGGTTTTGGACTAAATGTATTCCTTTCTTAAAACCCCCGCCTTCAAAGAGATCTAAATAGTATGGAAAGCAGGCAAATTATGTAGCTACTTGGGTCTACTCTCTCATTATAATTAGAATCCAAATCCTCTTTGCATTTATGTAGTGTTTTTTTTTCTCACCATGGTTATTACTATATTGAATCTTAAAGGAACCACACTAGCTACATCTGTGTAGGAACTTTAGTAGCGATCTGTGTATACTCTGCCACGTCAGAGTGAGGAGGAATTATTATTTTTATTCACCCAACTCTGTTATTATTTTTTTTTGTCTATACAGGTGATCTATTTTTAATCTTGTGATTTTCTTTGCTTCGGCTGTGCTCATGTCTGAATTTGCATGCAGCCAGGTCATCAGGACTGAATTTTAGGCTGCTGCGGCACAAAACACGGGAGCCCATAGGAGAACAAAAGAGCTTTAAAACTTGCTTTATTTTTTTCAACTAAATTGGGTTTTCCCTGTGTTTCATCTCAAAAAGATTATTTTGTTTTACGGTTGAAAAGTAAAGAGACATGCATTGTGTGTCTTTCAATATTTGTCATACAAAAATTAGTACATCATCATTTCTCGCGGTAGCAGGTAGAACTGTTTCATTTGTAAATCAGACATAATATGTCATCATCTTTCGTGATACAGGGTATTTTCGTATACTTGCTAAGTTTTTTTAAAAGAACGCAAGCAATGGTAAAGCGAGACGACGAACATTTGAAATAGCGGTAATGCCAGAAAAAGGTGGTACAAAGGGAGTGAAAGTTGAGGAAAAAGAGGTGCATCGAGAAAAGATGATGTCACTTTGTCTTCTTGCATGGAGAGAGTTATTAAGGAGAAAAGAAGCAGAAGAGAGTAATTGATGCATGTGTAATCTTGTAGATGAATTTATTCAGTGCAATCTTGTAGATGCATTTATTCAGTGCAATCTTGTAGGTGCGTTTATTCAGTGGTTCCATTGTGTTCGTTGGACATGCCTCTTTTTGTTATTTGACATCATTTAACTGAAGTTCATATTATTCCTTTATCTGATTGTAGCTTCAAAGTTTGATTACAACAGAGTCATTGATACGACATACACAGTTTCTAAATTTACCAACTGCTTGTCATATAACAATATCTTCTCTTCTGCCAAATGGATAATATTTTGACCTACGTTTTCTCGCCCCAGGCAAATAATGCATGAAAGGCCTAATGCCTTGTGAGTGTGTATAGTAGCTACCAGTAGGTGGTGAAACTATCCGCCTTCTTTAAAGCATGTATAAGGTTCTAGCTGATGTGTTGGAGATGCTTTGCATTGTTCAGATGCAATGTGTTTTCGCTCAACCAGATCACTTCTTCTAATTATTTATAATTTATATTTTACTTCTTATAATTCTAAGACAATTTTTGCGACTTGCAATCTGTAGCATCATTATTTTGTCTGTGCCTGATCCATTAATACTGATTTGAGAGAAATGTGCTTCCAAAATGTTATCTTCATAGCGACATTGCAGTTGTTTTTTTCCAGTATGTATGACAACAGATAAGCACAGGTGTCAATTTTGGAGCAGATGATAGATTTTGTGTTGATTTGATTATGACTATTCATATGACTGATTATGTTTTGCCCCATGAGAATTAGGATGGGCTTCGATTAGAGGCCCAGATTGCTATAAATGGTTATGGTGTGAATCAAATTCAGACTAAGGGGCTCTTGTGGTTGCAGGTGACCGGGGGAAGATGCCGGCATTCGCCCCACCGTCGGCAATCCATGTGATGATCTGCTCACCGCAATCCGAGCCAGCATGAGCTGCAACATCTCCTAGGGAAATGGCTGATGAGGAAGAATTGACTGCAGGGGAATGATGGATCTAGGTGGAGTTGGATTTAGCCGGTGCGGGACGAGCTCGAGTCATGTAGGGGAAGGAAAGCTACCTCCATCAGTCAGATAGAATAAATGGGCTCGAACGACTCCGTTACTCTAGAATCTCGTCTTGGATGGCCCATTTCGTGGACTCGCATCGAGCAATATTCACTGCTCAAAAGAAGGATACATAGATTACATCTGAGCCTATGTGTGTTGGGTTGTGAATCTCGGAGCGACTTGACGGGAGGGATAACAAGCACACCTGTGCTCTAGCACAAAATAGCACTTTCGCATCATGGAGTGCATATAACATGTTTTTTCACGATCTGTGCCTCCAATACGAAGTCCTTTTATTTTATATCACGAGTTTATGAAATTTATTCCCTAATATATGTGATAATTTAGGATGTACCCAAATCAACCTTTTTTTTTACTTTAAACAAATTACACTCCGTTCTTTGATAAATGTGTTTCGAGTAAACTTGTTTTTTTTATCATAGGCATATTTCAACAGTTAATCCAGTCCGCGGCATCACATGTTTATTCCATGGAATGTGACTATGTCACAATCTTGCTACAAAATGTTTATCTTGAAAACTAATTGCATGACAGACATCACCCTAAATTCTTGTCTCTCACACGGCATTTGGTATCCTTTTTTGGGGCACATATAAGTTATCTATAATCTAAGGGATGACCAAGTGGAGAATTATTTTGAAGTCGGACAAGCCACTCAATTGTGTCATGCAAGGTGGATGTGGGGGAAGAAAATCGGAAGAAGAAAGGATTGTGGGAGAGGGAGGGGACGACAAAGATGACGAAGAGATGCATTTATCTATCACATCACGAGAATTTAATATCATCACATGTAAATAGTCTATGACTCCCATATCACATGACATTTCTCTTTGTATATACATTTTTATTAGCATATTTCTCGTTGTACTTATATTTTCTTAGCATGTGGCAATGCACGGGCATTGAACTAGTATATATGGTACTCCGGCGCATGTTAGGCGTAATAGCTGTTTGTGAAAAGACGTACGTCCGGCGTGTTAGGCGTGTGTGCATATTATACATACATGCGTGTGTTAGGCGTATTCAAGAAATGCATGCGCCGAGCAATCAGCCAAAAGGCCGCTGATCAGCCTGATCTGGTGGTTGTATAGTTACCGTAGTTAGAGCGAGCACAAACAACCAGATCATCATCACTGTAATCTGTTCGGCTGCTCTGCGAGTATCCATGAAACGCTTCACCTATTTTCATACTGCGATGATCCATCCTCCTTAGTAAAAGTATATGAATCAAACATGTCCTAAGAATACAACCACCCTATAAATACTAGTAGAGTGCCCGTGCGTTGTCACGGGCTCTTGAAATAGTTTACAAGAGTTACATGTTAACTTTTTAAGGACTCGCCCCGCCGTAGATCCAGACCCCCGCCATTGATTCCACCCGGCCTAGGCCGTCGCCTGCCGCAGCGCTGCCCCATCGCGTTCGCCTCTGCTCCGGCCGCCTTCGCCCCGACCCCGCCCGCCTCCTCTCCGGCCACCTCCGCCTCCGGTCCATCCTCCGCCCGGCCCCGCTCCGTCAGCCTCCTCTCCGGTCCGTCCGCCGCCCCGCTCCGTCCACCTCCGCCCCGCGCCGCACACCGCCGCCCCGCTCCGTCCGCCGCCGCCCCGCTCCGTCCGCCTCCGCCCCGCGCCGCACGTCGCCGCCCCGCTCCCCGCTCGGCCGCCGCCCGCTCCCCGATGGCGCCGAAGAAGACGCCGAAGGGCAAGTCCGGTTTCTTCGGCATGAGGGCGAAGCCCTCCGGGAACTTCGGACTAGAGTTCTCTGACGCCGGGCAGCGTTGGTGGCTCGGCACGTATCCCACCACCGATGAGGCCGCGCGTGCCTACGGCGTGGCGGTGTGGCGTGCCGGATGGCCGAAGACGGACCTAAACTTCCCGGAGGTCGAGTCCCAGGCGGTGGCGGAGTGGCTCGTGCCGCAGGGCATCCGGATGGAGGAGATGCCGGCTAAGAAGGCGAAGAAGAGACCGGCGGTTGTTGTCGCTCCCGGCGAGAGCGACGAGGCGGCGATGGCTTGGTTTGCGCGATTTGCAATTTGCTGCAAAGCCATCTCTAATGAAATGCTATTTGCTGCAAATTTAGAGGTAACACATACCAGAAGTCCAGCCACAACCACAACCAGAGATAACATATCGTGGCAAGCGGATATCAAAAGAACATGATCCACAGCCAGAGGCTCGGGATAGACCAAATACAGCGACCGTTAACAAATCCAAATTCAGTGTTAACAACAACCACTTATATATATTTGGACGTACATAGAAATTAGATATTTCCTAATTGTTTGCATAACAAAAAACATACTGGCTGCAAGAGAATGAAAGACTAACCTATTGATGAGCACAACAGTACATACCATCCCATCATGATGTTGCCATCTCTCACACTTGATGATTACATCTTGTTATTTCTAACATGTACACCATCGGGCGATTGCTTTTATTAGAAATATATTTACACAATATGATCAGAGCAACATCAAGGAGCCGAATGCTGGTGCACAGATTCTCCTCAAATTCCACATGCAACCATTGTAGAGAAGAACGACATATTTTTCTTAGGTGATTTTTGATCGAGCTCCTACAGAAAAATTCAAAGAAATCATGAGGAGCATGGAGCCAAGCAAACTAATCAGAGTAAATCATGAGAGGAGAAGCCTCTCAACCTACTACAGGGAATCGAGTCAACATTAATTCGTGTAAGAATTAAACCGTAATGTAGATCAACAACCCAGTAGTTGATAAAATAACCCTGACATTAGGAGTAGAGATACACCCAAATAGCTATATAATTTTCCTGATTTCCATACTATTTAGATTTTGAAGGCGAATAAAGGAATTGCTTACAGTACAAAATATATGTGCAGACGTGCTTTATGGAGCAAACAGGCTAGATGCTGGCTAGCTAGAGATTATCCCATGCCAATAATTCATCAGTGTGTGTGACATGACCTTGAATAAAATAACTCAAGCCATGAAATTAATTTCAAAGGTAACAAGGTGTTCAGGATCTAGGCACCACGAGTTTTATGTGCAACTCATGATTTGTCTGTGCCCTTCAATGTTATGTACATCTGCATGCAAGAAAAGAAGTAAAAAAATACGAACAATGGGAAGTTGATTAGCTTAATCTAATTCATGTCATTTGTTTTTTTTCAAAGTTAATACAAATATATCTAGAGCAGAAGATTAAAGACAAAAAAGGAGAATAGGTACTTGGTATCAACTAATAACAAACCACTACGGCGAAAAAGATGTTTGAGCTAGCATATACATGAATAGATGCAGGTAAAAAATAGTAGGAAATAAGTCTTTGTTATAGTTACTTGCATGTAGGTGACTCTTAACATGAGGGAGTGTAAGATCCTTAATGTTCATCAGTTCCAGTACTGAGTTGGGTACTGCTCATAGAAGATGTTGTATCAAATACAAAAGGAAGTGAATTTTAAAGAACAGTAAGGGTTAATCTTAAATATGCACAAATGAAAATTAAATTTAGTACAAACACAATGTTTGGATACATTTGTATGGCTTTCTATTCTTTTAATGACAGGGGAAAAGGGCATCAAAGAAACACCAGGCAGCCTCCCCAAAAGCAATTTGCAAGAGACCATCTGATTTTATCAGTTACTACTTATAATTACCCGTTCAGGCTCAAGAACCCACGCTGAGATACCAACAGGCAAACAAAACCATCACATTGCTTCTTTGTGGCCGCCTCATGGAGCCCCAGCCGCACCTCTCCTTTGTCATCCACCGGCGACAGAGGGCTGATGTGAAGGGAAAGATCAGGAGCAATTGGCGATGGATCAACAGAAAGGCCACGTCGCTCTTTCCCATCCACCATACATCAAGAATACATATCAGGCAAAATTCACTGCACTCAAAAGCACATTTTCATCAGGCAAATATCCTTTGTGTCCATCTATGGGGCCGATTGTAGTGTAAAAAGTAGAAACATGTCACCTTCTATCGAAACAAATACGTGGTACCTATTGACTACAATGAAGCACAAAATTGAGAACCGTTTTAGTATCATGGCTGAAGCCACAAAACCATCAATGGCTAACTACAGTATGTGTGCACCTTTGAGGCAAAGAAAACCTGCAATTCCTCACGAATACATTGATCATGCAATAGTCAAGAGATGTTACTGTGGTAGAAGAAAAACTGTGAAGTGCAGCATATCCACAAAACAATTCAGACAAGCGTCGCCTCCAGGTATATGATCCATTAGTGCACATGCGTGAAAATTCAGATTTGACGCCTGATATATGATCCATTAGTTTCAGATATCTACTAATCATATCAGCTCATCATCAAGAATCATTTAAGCACAAACACATCAGATCTTATTAAGTTAGAAGAGAAGAGGCAAACCAGCATCTAGTACCATGGTTGCACTGTAGCTCCAGCTAAAAATGCTCCAGAAATCTAAATAATTCGGTTTCATCGCTTATCAGTGTATCCTCTTGAAAGCAGTGTTGATATCAATCGTCAGAACAACCTTCAATCAAACGGTGCATATTGTAAGGTAGAAATAACCAACTGATTATTATTGATAAGTTTGCAAAACGTGTTTTGAGTTTTCCAACCAAACTTTAGTGAGAACCTTTTCTCTATTATGCCGAAAATGGACATCCAGCAGGAGAACCCTGAACTTGACCCAACATTAATAGAGAAGTAGTGGTCGCACTTGAATCAATATTCATGTACTGCTTCGAACCTTAGGCTAATCTTCGATCCTTTGTAGCATTGGTATGCTCCTCCTCATAGATCCTAATTTTTTTTTTCATAAGAGTTAGAAAACTACTAACTACCAACAAAATAGACAACCTCTTCTTCCTCATGCTACAGCCGTGTGAATCTACCATCACAGTTCGACTATTCGTGTCATACCTGAGGCTGGCGTCCTCGCATCTTGGGTGTGGAGAAGAGTGAGCGACGGGGAGTTGGAGCTCGAGAACGGTGAGTCGGTAGGATGACGAAGCTGTCAGGTCGATGGAGCCACGGGATGGAAGGAGCAGACGATGGGGAGGCGACGCTGGACCCGCAGCCGGCACTGCGCGCATGACTGCGCCGCGACCACGGACCGACCGGCTGAGGGCGGATGGAGAACCGCGATGGAGGAGATAACTGGGGGTGGTAGGATGGGAACGGCCAGTGGCATGGGTTTAGGGTCATACGCCCGTGTGGGAACGGCGGCATGCCCTTAGGGTCAAGCCCCTCTCGGACCTCGACGGCGGCCATGGCGGACCTCGGCGGCGGTGTCCCAACGGCGATTTGGAGGTCCGCAATGAAGGCGGCGGAGGCAGAGCTAGGACCTCGGCGCCGGCAAAGGGAGGTAGCAGCTATTTCATTGATTTGGGTGTTCTTGTACCACCAGGTCCATGCAGGGCACCAGCCACCAGCAAGCAAGTCTCCAGCCAAAACAGTTAAAAAAATCAGTATATAAAATAATTGGTTAGAAAGGTGATTAAAAAATTAGAATATAGAAAAAGTATATAATGAATATTAAAACATACCCAAAATTTCATGTCCAGATAATGTTTCTCTATCAATTGTTTTGTTTTTTGTGCCATTTGGATGTCATCAAATATAATCTTCCGTACGACCAAATTAAAGCAATCTCGGTCCATGCCTTCATGGGTAAATCATCCTTTAGCATTTCTTGTATTTTTTTGAGAGACAAACTAATTGGATATGGCTTTGAACTTGGGATCCATACTTTCCTTATAATGATAAAATAAAGAAAATAGGTAAGAAATACATATGCCACCTTATACATGTCTATGTGTTTACTGGACATTCTACTGCAAATTATCACATATCAGTCGGCATCAACAAGGCAATTATGTCACATAGGTAACTACTAACTACATTTTGGTAGATGGTATTAGGCAAGCAGCACACAAGTAGAGACAATACTAAAACCTATAAGCTCAGAATTGGATGATGATATTCTAGAATTGTTGTTGTCTATGTATGAGAAACCAGTAATAATAATAAATCAACAACAACAGTAGATGTACGGTTGGCGGTTGCTAAGGTGATATCTAAATTACACAACCAACTATCTGTAGCTTAGATATTCGCCTAAGAGGGGAAATCAGGGATAACCCATGAACTACTACTTCTCCTTATTCATACAAACCTGAAAATGTTGGCAAAATGTGCTACTCTTGTTACCCCAGAAGTTATGGTCATTGACAGAAAACTGACTAAAAGATCAGTGCCACCTTTTTTGTTCATTTACTGACTGAAGTGTAGCATCTATGAATATTTCAAGCTTGAATCAAATAGGGAGAAACATAACTTACAGTCTGCATGTCGTTATCATCGAGTGTGACGCATGTCCGAGAGCCAAACCTCCTTCGCCTTCACCTGAGTTCTATCAGACGCCTTTGGCACCTGCACGCGCACACACAACAGAGACATCAAAATGAATTATCCTACACTTGAACAACAACATTATAGTTTGCACGAAATTCTATCCATCGATGCCAAAGTTCAGAACCAGCATGCCCACAAAAACATAAAAAAATATATGATGCAGGCAAGACGCTGCTGCAGCTGAAGCTGGCAAGAGAAAATAATTCTTACTAATTAGTGAAGTAAACACATATGACTCAGCCATGCTAAACCATTAGCAGGAAACGAACTCTTAGCTAGACTAATAAACTCATATGATTTTAGTTCTAATTGGTCCCGAATTTCCAGACAGTTACCTTCGTGTTGTCAAGTGACATCTCACCTCCAAGGAAAAACTTGTTAGCCTCATCATTCCCGGTGTAAGCAAGAACCTATAAATTAACAGAATAGAAATGCATCAAAAACAGGAGCAAGCACGTTAAAATGCAGGCCAAATTGATGTATATATTTCCTTGCAGCAAAACAACATGACAAAATGATGAAGCATCACAGTGGCCCAGATTTTTGCACTCTTTCTAAAACAGCACATGGATCCCTCATTGCAAGAACTAAAGCGTGGAAGAACTAAATAAAAGTAGGGGTCGCAACATGTAAAGTGTTTATCCTCAGCGTGCTACTAATCCCAATTCGGTAGCTAACTGTCAGTTTAATTATTTGTTTGAAACATTCTCCCATGTGGTTGGCTAATGCTGCCCAGTTCTACTTTTAGGAAATGGTGGTAAGTTATGAAACTAGCTACCTCGTGGGAGAATATTTATCCTCAGCGTGCTACTAATCCCAATTCGGTAGCTGCTGTCAGTTTATCCTCAGCGTGTAAAGTGTAAAGTGTAAAGTGCCTAATAATAGTGCATGTCAGTTGTACCTACTGTCAGTTTATCCTCAGTTTGGAAATGAAATCTCATGGACTCTTGGAGTACAGCTCCCTCCGAGTCAAACTAACCAAAAATAGCATAGGCATTTAGTGCCTGATATTATAATGCATGCAAGATTTTAATCTTGACATGACAATAACAGTGGAGCATGTTTAGTTAAATAACTCGAGATGTACATTTCAACAAGGATACAATTCACTTACCTAAGAAGACATCAATGCTTGCTTTCCTACTGCAAGTCCCAGATTGAGCTGCAACCTATGATTTGGCCATCGATGGAGCAGCGGCCAAAGTTCAGTCAAGCTATCAAACAAATCGTGTTATCTATGCAATGCAATACAAGCAGGGACCATGGATGATATCCTTGTAGAGCTAGTGGTAAGACTATATCATTAAACTGTACTACTTTGCAACAACATAATGCAAAATATATGATGCCCACTGCCAACTGAAAAGGAACCAGAATTGTAACTTCTGCCATTAACTGAATTCTGAAATATGTAAAGCTTGCTCTACTTGACCAAATCAAGCAGATGAGCACACTTAGTATATCAGCAGGAAATTCATGTTGTGACGAAAAACTGGTTCTGCCTGTAATAAGTAGACTATTTCTTGCAAAACATAAATCTGCTTGGACTGAAAATCCTGGAACAGCAGAACTGCTATGTGGGGGATATCTTGACCATCACTATTCTGAATTGCACAAACATTGTATCTTTGGAAAGCTATCGACGGCCTCTAAAACTTCCTTGCCTTAGACTGAAACAAACACCTTCAGATTAACATCACACCTCTACTGGACATTGTGGGCACTCATTCAGGTAAACACCATTGAGCTACTTTTAGCACACAGATTTGAGCGCCATTCAACTGTCATAAAAAATATGTATTGTAATCTAATTGCAGGCATGGGTATCCCCAATAAATTTTGATTACCTTGGACATTTCTTCCTACTGTACGGTGAATACAAGAAACAACGAGAGTTCTGCTTCTCCTTGGCGCAAGGCTTCCTTTGTTCACTGAGAATGGAAGGAAAAGAAGGAAGTCAATGTCAGAAATACAAGAAGGCAATAAAAACAAAGATCACAACATCATGTACCTTGAAGCAAAGTAATCTCCCTTCTAAAACATACTAATAGCTACCAGATAGAAAATCAATTCTTGCATGCAGCTATAATTGGCAAGAAATTTCGCTTTTAAGAAGGTGGCTGAGTAGATCACTACACATGTTGGTTGTAAGATGTATAAGTACGACTTAACAGAATTATAACGAGTTATATGTTAAATTATACAATATACAGTGCCATTAGAAAGCATCACACATCACGGATTAAGCTCTACCAATACGAAATACCTTGAACTGTTTGCTTCATATCTAAAACTCCGTACCGCATATATGGACACATAACTGAACATGTGCAGTTGTAAATGAAAAAACAATGAATGATATCTGCTTCTAAAAATACAAAATTTAACAATAAAATATGTTTATTTTATAGAAGATTTATTCAGAGCTACCTTCTAGGCAGTGCATTCAAAAATCAAGAACGGTCCCCACTAAATTTTGAATAACATAGGTTTAATTTTTCTCATCAAGTTAAATCAATAGGCATGGAAACCACATTGTAAATTCTAGAAATAGTTATACCACAAACAGTAAGCTAATAGATTTAACTGGATTGAACAACAAAATCTGAAAAATGAGAAGATATATATTTATCTATCAGACGATTATTGTGGAAACTGTTAGCACCACTCCCGTCAGCTCTAACTTCTGTTCTACCTGATGCGCTTAGTTAGCAGCTATTTCTGATTGGAGATGGAAGAATACTGCTCTCCTACAATCGGCAGAACCGTAAGTAATGATGCGGCATTTGCCACTTTGAAGAACAATCCATATTGCAAGTGATAATGTGAAGCAGGGACATCTTCTAATGCCAACAAGAAATGACCATGCTAGAAAAGCAAGTTGTTTGCAAATCTAATTGGATTCTAAACTGGAAGTACAAATGTACTTAAAATAAAGAAGTTTTGATCAAGTTCATTAATAAATAGCATGCACCAAACCACTTGTTAGAATAAGGATGCTAGAGAGATTACTTGAAATCCATACAAGCGAGCAATTAGAATTATGTGGTGCAGAAGAATGACTTTGGGCTGTCAAAAATGAAGAACAATGATTGTGTCTATCTATACATGATTTTCCTCTGCTCAAGCAAGCAAGCAAGAATCAAACAACACAATATACAGCAATTTGATTACACACACGTTCAAACTGGACGGGTACGTGCACATTAGCAAACACCACCAAGTTGTGTCCAGACCATTTGCAATCAAAAGATGAGATGTGCAGGGAAGGGGGTGGAGCTCACCACACCAGGCCAGGGGGTAGGAGGAGGGAGTAGGCAGCCGCAGCAGCCATGAGGGAGGGCTCGTCCTCGTCCACCTGAAGCAGTAGGACCAGCAACTGGTCCAGATCCGAGCAACCTGCACAGAAAACAAAGGAAAGGAATCACAAGGAGGGGCATGAAGAAACCGACAAGACAAGGGAAGGAGGCGCGCGCACCATGGTCGGAGGTCGCCGGAGATGGCCTGCAGCCGGCGCACGTCCTTTCCTTGGAGGTTGAGGCATCGGACCTCCACAGGTAGCTAGGGTTTCGGGCGTCTCAGTCCATGGCTGCAGCCGGGTCGGACCTCCATGGACGATCTCGAGGGACGGCGGCCCGCCGGTGCGGCTGCGGATCTGGGCGCTGCCTCCCCTTGCCGCTGGATCCCTTCCATTCCCTTCCTTCCCTTGGGAGACGGAGAGAAGGTGAGGAGGAGGAGGAGGCCGCCGGCGGTGTTGCCATGGCCGGGTAGGGCTCCTCCCGCCTGCCCGCGACGGGAGGTGGCAGGGGCGGCCGCGACGGGAGGTGGCGGCGGCGGCGGCGGCAGCGACGGGCGGCGGCGTTTGAGGGAGGGAGATGGGGGAGGGGATCGGCGGCGGCTGCGAGGGCGAGGGTGGCGGCTTGATGTGCGAGGGCGACGGCGAAGGATCTGGTGTGGCGTCGCTCGAGGGCAAAGGCTTCGCTCGCTCGTTCGCACGTTGCCAGACATTTTTTTTTGCTGGTTTTCTTTCGTAGGTTTTTTTTCGGTGGTTAATTTTCGTAGGTTTTTTCCTTCGCTTGTAGATGGGTGCGACATGAGGTGCGGCCCTGGACTGCGTGGGGGCATCGCGACGTGGTTTTTTTGGTTTGACGCGGCTAACAGTGAGGTGGGATGAGGGACGAAAAAAGACCATGATAGGTGGGACGAAAATTAACCGCGGAGACTACCAACTGAGACATTAGGAGTAGAGATACTCCCTCCGTAAAGAAGTATTCCCTCCGTTTTTATTTACTCTGCATATTAGATTTGACTGAAGTCAAACTCTGTGAAGTTGACCAAGTCTATAGAAAAGAATAAAACCCTTTACCATAACAAATCAATATGATATGGAAGTACATTCAAATGAAGCTAATGATATTGATTTGTTATTGTGCATGTTAATATTTTTGTCTATAAACTTTGTCAAAATTTACGAAGCTTGACTTTGACCAAATCTAATATGCGGAGTAAATAAAAACGGAGGAAGTATATCTTTACAGAGGTAAATACTATATATAGTTGACAGTTGACACATGTGCAGGAAATCGACTTGTGTGGCGGGCTTGACTTTGACTAAATCTAATATGCGGAGTAAATAAAAACGGAGGAAGTATATCTTTACATAGGTAAATGCTATATATAGTTGACAGTTGACACATGTGCAGGAAATCGACTTGTGTGGCAGGCAGGGTGATAGTCTATCACAACCGGGAAAGTATCCGGTGCTCTCAGTCTTGGGGTACTCCCGGTACTCCAATGTGAAAAAACATTTTTTAGTGTTTCAAAAAATTCTGAAATAAATTGTGAATGTTCACAATGAATGTGACTACAAGCCCTAAACATTTCAGGTCCAAACTCAAAACACACATTGAGAAACAAAAATATGAAATCTAGCATGAATAGTGTAAAGAAGAGACAAAAACAACATTGACACTATTCAGATCTGGATTTCTCTTTTTTTGTTTCTCAATAAACATTTTAATTTTGGACCTGAAATTTTTAGGGGATGTAATGACATTCCTTGTGAACATTCTCAATTTTTTTTTGAAATTTTTTTAAACATTGAAAAATGTTTTTTGACATTGGAGAACTCGGAGTACCCTAAGTCTAGGAGCACTGGATACTTTCCCATCACAACCCTCGCCTACCCTCTCTCCATCTCCCTCCTGATATCGTGGCGACTATTTCTTTTTTCTTTTGAACTGTTGGGGCAACTATTTCTAGTACCAACACCACCCGTTCCTTCCGCACACTTCCACCACCCCCGCACTGGATCTATCCCCACATGGCTCTAAGGTGGGTCCCTCGTCCAACTTCTAATTTCAGCTCAAAAGCATGTAATGTACAGCGCTTGCACACTGCCTCAAAGTGGACCCCATGTTAAGATAAAATATACAGCCAAAGCACATTGTCCCTCTTGTTCAGTGTTGTGCACAAGTATAAACTAGAGAATGACAAGTGGGGTAAGCTGATTAGTTTAATCGGATGGCAGGCTTGGAGGCCGCCTCTTCGCTTGGAGGCGTTGCTAGGGATTTTTTCCGTTAGAGGTGGTGCCTGCAGTGTATGGCGACGGCACAAAGGAGCTAAGAGGCAGCGTTACAGGCTAGAAAAACCAACATTGTGGATGCCCTTTGGATGCCACTGCACACTGCCACCACGAGATGACACTGAAGGTGCAGCGGCCATTGCCTCCCTCGCATGCGGTCGATGGCCTGACAGATTGAGGAGGCTGAGGCTACAGCGCACGGTGAGAACCCGACCCGGACCCCCCTCGCCCCAACACACACTAACCATGGGTCAAAGCCGATGCTGACGTGCACCCCGAAGAGGAGGCACCGGTCGCCGCGGTTCCCGAGAAGGTGAAGGGCCCCACGCACATAAGAAGAGGAAGGGCCGTGGTGCCGCCTACCCGCGCAGTACACGAGGAGGAGAAGGGTCGTCATGCACGAGCTCTCACAAACCAGTTCGGATTAGTGATCCGTCTTCGCGGGCTAGTTTGCCTAATCAAGGACTTCAAACAAGATTTCATGTTAGCATGTCTGAACTATTTTTCTTCTCGTTGCTACCAATTAACATATTTAGAGTATGTGGTTGTCAGATTATTTATACTTAGTTATCGGACTATTCATACCGTTGGGTTCTCTTTTCTCTGTTTAGCTACTAGGTAGTACGAGGAGAGTGACATTTCATATTCTGGTAACTAATTCAGCTATTTATACATCTCCTAAATAAGTGTATATAAATTCAGTAAGAAGGTTGAAATTACCTGGTGACTATTAGTGAGAAAAAGTTGTCAAAACGTATTGACACGAGATCTATTTTAGAAGATCTCGTCGAAAAGAATCCAGCGGTTAAGGCGAGGTCATCAACCAGACTGAAAGATCAAACTTCTTTAATGTAGTTCCTCACATAAGACACTGTTAGACACATCTCCCATATAGTACAGCTCGTACTCTTTTTTTTTTTAGAAAAGCTCATACTTATTTTGTTGTTTGAGGGAAGATGAGCACATGACAAAATCACCAAGTCGAAGTTCTTTCCTCATCCGGTTAATGCAAGTTAATTCGCAAGATCATTGGCGCTGGAGGGTGTGAACTGCTTCGAGATCCCTGTTCGGTCACTCGAAGGCATGTGGTCCTGAAGTTGCTAATGTTTGCTGGTGGTGGCCGCCTCTTCGGCCATGGCGCGGTGGAGACAACGTGATGCGTGGTGACCTTGAACAATTGGTGTGACACATCGCACATGTGTACTTTATTGTGCTCTGGTGTCTCGTCTTGTTACATCAGTATCATCATATCTTCTCTTGGTTCCCCTTGTAATCTGGTGTTGTAATCGTGTAGGGCTCAACTTTCAGCTAAGAAGCAGGGCCGGGAAATGTTTGCAGAACACAAAAAACAACCCATCATCCACGTAAAAAGACGTAGTACACCAATAATGCAGGAAGAGGCTAGAACTGACACGTGATGACACAAAAATGAAACAAGCTCGGCATGGCTAACAAACAAGTTAAACAGTGTTAATGCAAACCAGCATGTGGTTGGATGGTTTGGAGGATAGTGGTATCCCTAACCTACCAGGATTTAAGTCGTAGACTTGATATTGGTGCTCATATTTTTTCTAAATTTATTTTAGGTCTTTCGGCGATATGCGTTTAGTGGGACGTAACGTTCATGTCAGCTACGAAGGCGTCTGTAGCGACTTCGTCAATCTCAAGATGATATGTCGATTCAGTTTCTCGGAGGTGCTCATAAGGGTAAGGTGTATATGTCTACGTTCATATGGATAAGTAATGTGCGTATGTATGAACATCTGGGTCTGTATTGTGTTAAAAAAAGTTAAACAGTGTTAAAAAAAAGTTAACAAGTTTGACATGCCTTTTCCTGAAGAAAACAAAACTCGACATGACTTCCGCATGCAACATCTCGTACGTACATGAGACGTGGCGGACTCAGCGCACCCACCGAGAGCAGCGTCACAGTTGCTGGGCACGGTACTCTGCCGTGGCTTCTTACAGCGTATGCATGAATATGGGCCAGAAAATTACCACATGTCAATCTAACCAGCCCAGCCGTTCACCTGATGCACAGATTAACTAATTAATTATTATTGTATAAATAAAACTAATTAACTAATTAGTAATATACATGAGCAACCTTCTAAAACGAGAATGAACTCACATTAGAAAATGGTTTTGCTAAATCTCAGTCATATTTTACACGGAGCGATTCTTAATATTATATATATTCTATTTTGATTTGTTATTGTTTTATTGGTTTGATTGATAGTTGTGCACGGTCGATTAACATGCAACTGTGGTGGTGCGTCGTCGACGAGCATGCAACTGTAGTTACACAAGTAGTGATATTTTTGTTGTTATGCCGCTCCGCGGCAAGGAGCATCGTGAGGAGAGGCACAAAATAGGAAAAAGTACCAATCAACCCGATCCAACAACGACAACAAAGACTTTAGTCTCAAACAAGTTAGGATAGACTAGAGGTGAAACTCATAAGATCTCGCAACCAACTCATGGTTCTAGCACATGGATAACAAACTTTCATGCACCCCTGTCCATGGCTAGTTCTCTGTCAATACTCCAGTCCTTCAGATCCCCCTTTACAGACTCCTTCCATGTCAAGTTTGGTAAAAAAAAAAAAGTTCGGTCTATCCCAACCTCTTTTGACGTCATCGGCACGGTAATAAAAAATAGAGAAAAAACTATAATAGTTCATTAGCTTTTTTTTGAGAAATTAGTTCATTAGCTAATCTGTACATGATGCAACAGGTGAACGTCTGGGCTGGTTCGATTAACTTTTGGGTTTTCTGGCCCATATCAGTGCGTATGTTGGGGTCGTAAGAAGGCACGGCACAATAACCGTGCCCAGCGGCACGGTAGAGGAGCCAGTTCCGCCTGAACATAACAACTTCTACATTTATTTTATTGTTGGCAGCTTTTTTTTTAACATCAGTACAAACGCAAGCGCTCATACATACGCGCATACACTTACCCCTATGAATGCACACACGCACACTCTACCCCTATGAGCACCTCCGAGAGACCGAGGAGGCATGTCATCTTGAAATTTACGAAGTCAGCGTAGGCGTCTCGTCGTCGACGGGAACGTCTCCTCCCACTGAAAGCGCATCGCCGGAAATCCTGAAATAAATCCAGGAATAATGCGAGCACCAGGACTTGAATCCTGATGGGCTGGGGATACCACTGCCCCTCTAACCATCCAACCACAGGTTGGTTCGCAGCTAACACATGTGCGAGATGGTCAACTAAGCACGTAAGAATCAAAAATCCGCTTCTGAGCCCGAGCTCAGCTGCTCTCGAAATCCAGACCGATGGCTCGCATGTGGATCAGTGCTCCCCGTTGTATTTCCCATCCGTATATGCTTTTTTTAAACTGTTGCAGTGACGCATTCATTGCGACGGAGTGTCGAGCTGCCGTTGCGGGACAGACGGGCTAGAGATGGCTCGTCACTGTTTCTGAGCCATCATGGTGACACCGTCAGACAAGCAGAGACCTGATTCTATCGGAAGTGGCGATTTGGTGCTCGGTCGCATTTGCTCCCGAAATCACCGGCGTCCGTTGAAGCCTCGGGATGGAAAGAATTCAGCCTGGTGTGTCAGATCTGGAGCACCGAATAATGGGGATACGATAGGTATACGTCCGGGAACAGTGCGTGCGTGTGGGTCATCTCCGTAGCGGGCGCCGTGCTTCCGTCGGCTCCTCGTTTTGATCCGTGGTCCAGGAACATTTATCCTGGCTGGGCCGTGGAACAGATAAGCTGTACAGGACAGTAAATCAAGCCATCACCGCCGCAGCCCTCTTCTCTCCAACACGGCGGCCTGAGATTGCTACGGCTGGGCGGCAATGGAAGATGCGGTGCTTGAGTTTCTACTGGATGCTGTTGACTGGTGAGTTCTACCTCAGCCTGGGAATGGTTTGAAACCCACAATGAATCCACGCCAATCCACACACAAAAAGTCAAAGTTCCAAAATTAACTCAGTCCACAAAACAATTTGCACAATCCAACCCGCATCAGACCATGGAAAATTTCCATTCAACCTGTACCAAACCGTTCCATACTTTTGGGTTGAACCCGATTCCTCAAACCGAAAAAGCCCGTGATTGTGAAGCAATCGAACCTGCAGGACCCTGCCTTGTGTGGTTGTGCCGTATGGAACTGAAGCTTTATCCGCTCCATCCACGTCTTGGTGTGGTCGCGGTTGCAGATGTCAAGGAGCCGGTGTGGTGTTCCGCTTCTACCTGACCACTTCATTGATCTGTTGCTTTTGATGTTCCCACACCACCGTAGACACCTCATCGCCTCTGCGTCTGCCGCCGGTGGCCATGGTGTGCCGCAGAAGGGGCACATGACGAGAGGAAGGAGGAAATCCATGGGGACGGGAAGGTTCGCCCAGGAGGAAGCAGACATGGCGCTGGATGGAGAAGGGGCGAGCTGCAAAGATTTGTGTAGGGCTTCATGTGGGGACCGAGAAGGAGGCCCGACGTCTCGCACAGGGAAAACGCTGGGCCGTGCGCGCGTGGCCTGTTCCGTCTGAAAGACGACGACCACCGCTGCAATGAATGCACACGAAGGCCCACCGTTTATTTAGAACCCATTCTAAAGGAATACGATCAAATATACAAGAAAAGGCACGCATCCAGAGATGAATAGACGTGCGAGATTTCAGGAGCAGCTGAGCCCGGGCTCAGAATCGAATTTTCGGATTCTATTGCTCACCTCTCCGTTACCAGTGTCAACTATCGCCGGCAGCTGCGTTGTACTCCAGGCGCTTGACGCTGAATCCATGCTTGTGGATGAAGATGACTGCGAGCAGCAGATTCGCTTCATTCACCACGCGCCGCTCAACCTCTTCTAGAAATCAGTCCAGAGCGATGGGTTAAGCAGGGAGGGGAACTAACCCGATCTTCCGAGACGGTGAATTTGTCACGCCCTCCAGACCTGCATGTTGTGCAGCTCGTCGCCGATTGAACAAACGATCACCCCAAGCTGTAAACTCTTTTGAGCCAGTGGGGGGGGGGGGGGGGGGGGGGATGACGCAAAGCAGGCTAGCCATTGCGCCTTATCTTATATTGCATTTTGGGTCAGCCAGAGCACCGTATGCATTTACTCTGCCTACCAGTTCATTTGAATTTTGAAATGAGAGTGCCACACAAAAACTACCTCGGCGCGCTGGTGATGCATGGCAGACATGTGTCAACGCAGCACATCTTGAGGAAACGCACCAAATGACATGCAATTGTCGCCTACAGACCTAAACAACGAGACTGACCAAATGCTCCATTCTTCAGAAATTTGCAGTTATACATATTCAAAAGGGTCTACGCAAAACAGCATGTAGGCAACTAATTTATTTCATCAGGTTTCATACAACAACGATCACCGTTAATCATAGTACAGTCATGGCCCTCTTCTCCTCATAGCTTCCGTCATGCTCGCGGTCAAACAACAACCTCATGTGCTGCCTAACAAAAACATGCATTGGGCTTGCGGGGGGCATATAAGTTTTCAGTATGTGGTTTGCGCTCTCACTTCTCTGTGTGCTTGTCATTTTTGCGCAAAACACACCTCTAAAGTACGGCTTCTCCCATTTTTTCCTAGTTTCATATATTTGTGTCATGTATGTGTGACTCCTCAGATTGTATTTATCCAACAGCACCCCCAAGCTGCTTCGAACTCATCTTCAATCAACATGTGGTTCACAACCTTGTGAAATTCATCCTGAAAATCACTCTTCTTCATGTAAAGTGGACCCAATGTTTCCTTCGCCTTCTTCAAGACATGCCACTTGCACCATAGGTGTAAAGTGCCAGGATACGTCTTCCCGATCGCCACTTCCATAGCTCTGCATTGGTCTGCATTCAAATGGCACTTCTTACTGTCAGAATCGGTAATTATTTCAAAGGATCTCCAAAATACATGCGTTCTACATAGGTCTAACTGGTTTGCAATGCAACTGACCTGTCAGTATTGTCTTCGGGGCAGGTCCGCCCATCATACACATAAATTCTGCGAACACCCATTCGAAGCTCTCTTCTTGCTCATCATGCATCAACACCCCCGCCAGAATAATACTTTGATAGTGATTGTTAACTCCCACGAATAAACCGAATGGCATGTCATACAGGTTTGTCTTGTATGTCTTGTCGAAGGTGACCACATCGCCAAAGAACTTATACTGCATTCGACTGCTCCCATTAGCCCACATAAGATTTTTTTACCTTGCTGGTCTTGTCTGCCAGTACCACATAGGTGAACACAGGGTCACTGGAGCAGATGTCAGCAAACACTTCCAGCGTCTTGCGCACATCATCAGCTTTATCACGACTAAATTTGCCACACATATTCCTAAGAGTCCTTTTTGTTGAAGGGCACCTTCTCAACCGAGCCAAAGAAGCTACCAATTATGCTGTACACCTTCCCCAGGTTCACATTATTTTCCCTCAATTGCCTTATCAAATCCTTCGTGTACACATCGATATTCTTGTGTGAAGGCCAGTGTACTTTCTCTCGCATAGTCAGCGACATCGAGTGGTTGTGGTTCTCGCGGTGCTCCGTGATGTACAGCTGTTGTCCGATGCACGCAGAACTCTGATCAGGGCTGGACACTCGCATATGCACGACCTGCTGTTATCAGCTTCAGGTTTTCCCTGCATGGCAATCAGCAGCAAAGAAACCATACATCAGTTCTCGCTTCTGCGAAAGCTTTTACAGAATATTATGGTTTCTGACTATGTCTCATGACTTACTGAGCAACCACAGACGATTTCTTGCATGCTTTTTGTCCTCTCAGCATTTAACGACTCTTGGCATATCTTATCCCAAACCCGATCTCTCAGGAATACAGATTATAGAAATCATAGGCCTCGCCCAAAGAATCGAAGCTTAGCCCTAGCTCTAGTCGTATTACGCTTTTGTCAGGTTGCTCTGCATACTTGCGCATAGAAAGCTCAAGTGCACTCATCCTGGATGGGCATGGGGCCTTGTCCGGCAGCGCACTGCCTAGGCGAAGCCTGAATTTTGTAAATGTACACATTTTTCAGGACTAAAATTCTGGTCACTGTCTATTTAATTTCAAAAGATAAATATTGTGCAATTTCGGAAGCCTTTCTTCATCAGTTCTTTGTTTTTCCAAACCATACTGTCCACCATGGCAGGCGGCAAAGAAGCTGATCCCAGTAGTGTCATACCGCTTTGTCCAGCCAGGCGCCTGTGTATTTACTCTGTCAGTGGACTGAGCTGACCCCGTCGGAGAAGTAGCACGTCGACGGCGAGCCCCTACTCGCGCACCAGCATTTCCATCTCCCCCCCCCCCCCTCCCCCCCCGCCGCGCGGTTTTCTTCCAGGAAATGTAGCGGCACCGGATCCGGCTGCTCAAGGCTGTCAGCGAAGTCCTCTCTTATGGGGAACCTGAGAGGCGGGAAGAACGGAAGAAAACGATCGCTGACTCGCAATGGCGGAGCTTACCGCAACAAATTCTATGAAGCAAAAGGCATAGATCTGATTGGGCCTAACCTGTCGACGGCATCAAGCAGAAACTCCATGCCTGCAGTGTCCATCCGCAGGGTCTCCGGTGACGTCGCACGGGCGGCGCGGCGCAGCTCGTATATCCTCTGTTTTTCCTACACTGAATCGGGGCCGGCGGCGAGGGTTCCAGAATGAACGAAGCAAAGGGAGAGGGTGAAATCCTTTTTATTTTTTTGGACGCACAGTCACACGGGTGGTGCCCCGCTGACAGACAGACGGGCTCAGGTGTCAAATTCCAATCTGGGCCAGAAAAGGTAACGTCCTGGTCCACGGCCCAGCGTGGATTGTGCCGCCGTCCGTCTAGCTGCTCGTCTTTGTGCACACGCCTTCGCCACTGTTTGTACAGTATTCGCCCGTATCCCGACTTATCGCGGCTCGCAACTGACACGCCAGCTGGATTTGTTCGCATCCCGAGCCTGAACTGGACGAGCGGGATTTCGGGTTCAGCTGAGCCCCGGCTCCAAATCGCCGCTCTCAGAAATGCAGTTCCACCCACACACACTCGTCCCGAGCAATGCTACAACTATGAAGTATGAATTCCAATTTCCATTTAATTTCTGTGTATGCATTTTTGAAAATAGTCGTAACTACAACTGAGTATTTTTCTTGTTTCCTACAGTCACCATCTAAATGAGAATTAGTATTGCCACTAGAAGGGTTGGGCGCGTTTTGCTGTGTTGTTGGTGTTATTGGGTTTTCAGAATTTTTTTACCCCTTCTATTTCAAAATATTAGGCACATTAGTTTTTTGAAAAATCAACCTCTTTAAGTTTGACCAAATTTGTAGAGAAATACATTAATATCCACAATATAAAATCGGTGTCATTAGATTCATCATGAAATGAATTTTCATATTTTATTTATTTAGTATTTTGGATGTTGATATTTCAGTCTCCGAACTTGGTCAAAGTTAAAGAAATTTGTCTTTTCAAAAAACTAATACACCTTATATTTTGGAACCGATGGAGTTTTTGGTTTGGCGACTTGGGGAGATGATGGAGTGTTTTTTTTTTTTTGTAATGTAGTGTTTCGATGGCCTTTCGTGGTGTGATTCTGGGTTATCTACTAATCAACCCATAGTTATGTGAGAAAATTTTCTGTTGAGAAATAAAAACATGTGATCAATTGTATGGGAGGGATGCCTCCCAGGAGGTGTCTGTTAGGAAAGAGATGTCTCCCCAACACATCCCTTCAGCATGTATATAAATGGGTCTCCCACATTGCAATAGATCTAAAAGAATCATTTGTGTCTCTTTTTTGTCTCCTTTACTTTGATCCTACAATACGTTATCAACACTTTGCTCTCCGTTGACACCAAAAGGCCATCCGAGACGGGAGACTATCGGCAACGCTTCTCTACAGGATCCAGCCCATCGTTGTCACTATGGATGGATACAGACAGATCCATTGCTTCTTGCCGGTCTTGATGCTTCATCCCTTGACGCGGACGTACTTGCATCGGCGACGATGGCTGGCGCACGACATGGCTGCTTGGTGCGGCCCAATACCGGCGAGAAGGGGCGCCAAGCCTGCGCGTCGGATCTCGCCCTCAGCGCTGCTCCTTCCGGCGGCAACGACGCCCCCGCATGCGTAGCTCTTCACTAAATCATCTAGGCCAAAACGGCAAGGACGTGAGGAGCAAGCGAAGCATGGACACATGCTAGATGAAAATCGATTGACACTGATCAATCAATATGCATGCAGTTGCATGCGTCCATTTAGTCATCAGTGCATTGATTGATTAGTTTATTCTTGTTGGAACAAGTACTAATCGATACATTATTTTTCTTGTGTCAATCGAAACGGAAGAACAGCCCCGGCGTAGTACTTCCTCAGCGATACTGCTCGATGCTGGTCTGTACCATAGCACGCACGGAGAAACGGCGGCAGTTATGACCAGATCGCCAAGACGACCGGCGGGGGTGGCAGCGCTCCAGTCTCCCGACCTTAGCGGCAACAGCGCGTGGCGTGCATCATGGCATGCACCAGTGCGGCGGCTTCAGACGGCTACGGCCCAGACACGACGACACCATCTATGGCAACCGGTTCGTCGTGTAACAACGCAGCAGAGTCTTCCCGGCACATCGGTGACGACTGGCGCACGGAGCGTCACGGACGGCGTCACTCTCACCGGCGATCGCGGCTCCCGACGCGCTCACGTCTCCCGGTGAGGCGACAACCGGCGGAGGCGATAACGGCGGCGTCCATGGGCCTGCGCTTGCGCGGCGCTGCTCGTACCTCGGGGCAGTGGCGGCTCAAGGCGAGGCACGGCCGGCTGCGACGCCTCTTCACGGCGACGCACAGGAACCGGCGGCGGCGGTTATTCCCCTCGGGAAATTGGTAACCGCACGGGAGAGAAGGAAAGGAATCCTACTCTACTAGGAAAAGGGCTATAGTTGATATGGACATTAATGGCGTACCATGTATGTGGTGCGCCACTGCTATATAGCAGTGGCGCACCAGATACAGGTGCGTCATTAGTGTCCTCATTACTAATGGCGCACCAGACACACGGTGCGTCATTACTAGCAAATTTTTTTTTCCAAAACTATTAATGGCGCACCAGGGCACAGTGCGCCATTACTAGTTTCAACTATTAATGGCCCACCACACGCTCCGTGCGCCACTACTAACAATTTTTTTTTTTCAAAACTAGTAATGGCGCACCTGTGTGAAGTGCGCCATTACTAGTTCAAACTAGTAATGGCGCACCACAACCACGGTGCGCCACTACTAACAATTATATATATATATTTTTTTGTAAAACTAGTAATGGCGCACCCCTAACTGGTGCGCCATTAGTAACCAGGGTTACTAATGGCGCATTTTTAGGTGGTGCGCCATTAGTAACCTGAGACCAGCTAGATATTTTGGACAGCCACCTACCACACTCACTTTCCCCACTTCATTCTCTCCACCTCCTCCTCCAAGCTTGTCTCGGCTGCCTCCTCCTCCTCACCTCATTTGCACCATAGATTCACCCAAATTAAGTGGTTAAATTACCTTTTTTTGATAGGTAAGTAAGGGGAAAGCTTTCTTTAATTATGTTGTAAATCTACTTTTTTCTCCCTCCAACAACGTGCACATGCACTTTTTATGGCCTAGATCTACGTATGTTTGTGGTGTTGCATATGTTTGTGTTTGCAGGTACCGGTATTTGAAATGCGATAGTTGCCAATATTTTGCCGGAATGTTGATTCATTTCCGTTTCGGCGAGAATTTGGCACTATGCATTCTTTTTGGTCCTATTTTTAGGCAAAGTCATGCCAAATTTTTTCTTGGTTCTAAAATATCGTTTTGCTCTACCCCGCAGGCGACTATGGTCCGCACGATGACCAAAGGCATCGTGAATAGGTTTTTGAGCTCCGCGAAGGCCGAGATGCTTCAAAAGAACAAGACGGAGATAAGATGTCCGTGTCGAAGATGCAAGCTGAAGAGCCTTATTACGGACCCGGATTCCGGACAGGTGCAGGACCACCTGCTCTTGCGTGGTTTCATGGATGGCTATCGGTGGCAAGGTGATGAAGATGACTATGAAGTCGTCCATGGGGGCCGGGCAAGAAATGAGGAAGGGCAGCAAGACAACCGCGGCGGCGAGGGCGGGCGAGAAGACGAAGAATCTCCAGGACATGATCACGACGGTGATGCAGTACACAGTCATCATGTAGAAGATGCCGGACATGATGATGAGGAAGATCAAGACGAAGGGCATGATCATGAAGATGAAGATGCCGGAGCAGACGACGATGGACCATCGATGGGCTGGGTGCAGGACCCTCATATTCAAGAGCTGCTTCTCAAGCAGACGGATAACGCAAGAGCTGCCGCCCGAGAGAAAGCCAAGCTGGATCAACTGGAGATAGACGCGGTTACTCCATTGTATGAAGGATGCAGGCCCGAGGATACCCGCCTGAAAGTAACGCTCATGGCTCTGGAGATGAAGGTAAAACACAAAATGACCGACGCATGCTTCGACGAGAATATGTCATTCTGGCACGAACGTCTTCCCAAGGGGAACAAGTGCCCGACCAGTTTCGAGGAGGCGAAGAAAATCGTGTGTCCTCTGGATTTACCGCACGTGAAATACCATGTGTGCATGAACGATTGCATCATTTATCGGGACGAGCACGCGGAGTCTACCATATGTCCGGTGTGCGGCATCACTCGATACAAGAAGAGGAAGAAAGCTCCTCGAAAAGTGGTGTGGTACTTTCCGATCACTCCTCGTCTGCAGCGGTATTTCGCGGACCCTAAGGCAGCAAAGCTCATGCGTTGGCACGTGGATAGGGAGGAGAAGAAGCGAGAAGATGACGGAAATGATCCAGAGATAAATAAAAAAGACAAGATGCTGAGTCACCCTAAGGATGCGAGCCAGTGGCAAGCGTTGAACTTCGAATACCCAGATTTTGGGGACGATCCAAGGAACATCGTGCTGGGTGCGAGCACCGATGGAGTCAATCCGTTTGGCAGACAGAGAAGCACACATAGCACCTGGCCTGTGTTTGTGTGGATGTGCAACCTTTCCCCCTAGAAGTGCATGAAGAGGAAGTACATTCATATGAGTATGCTAATTGAAGGGCCGAAACAACCAGGGAACGACATCAATCTGTATCTGGGGCTACTGAAAGAGGAGCTAGACACGCTGTGGAAAACGCCAGCCAATACGTGGGACACCGCAGAGAAAGAATATTTCCCTATGAGAGCCGCACTGCTCACGACGGTGCAAGACTATCTCGGTTACGGATATGTCGCGGGGCAGGTGGTCCACGGATTTCGTGCATGCATCAGGTGCATGGATGACACAACGTATCGCCAGCTAGATAGAGATCCCGGGTCTTCGAAAACCGTGTTCATGGGACATCGAAGGTGGCTTCGCGATGATGACTCATGGAGAAAACGCAAGGATTTGTTCGATGGTGAAACCGAACCCCGAAGACGCCCGCGTACGAGGAGCGGCGAGGAAATAGACGAGCTGTTGAAAAATTGGAAAGAGTGCCCACCGCCGGGAAAGAAGCGAAAGGCGCCAGAGCCGCTGCTGAAGGTATGGAAAACGAGGTCGGTTTTCTGGGACTTGCCGTACTGGAAGATCCTCCGTGTGCCTCACAGCCTTGATGTCATGCATATCACGAAGAACGTGTGCGAGAGTCTGCTTGGTACCCTGCTCAACATGCCAGAGAGGACCAAAGATGGGCCGAAAGCAAGGGCAGACTTGAAATCAATGGGCATCAGGGAGGAGCTTCACGCTAATGATGATGAGGCGACGGACACGGAAAGTCGTCGCAAAGGCAAAAAGGCCAAGAAGATCGAAAATGACTGCCCTCCCGCGTGCTTCACTCTAAGTCAGGAGGAGATCGAGCAGTTTTTCACCTGCCTCGTAGGAGTAAAACTTCCTTACGGTTATGCGGGGAAGATAAGCAGATACCTAGACTCAGCGAAGCAGAAGTTCAGCGGGATGAAGTCTCACGACTGTCACGTGCTGATGACGCAGATACTTCCAGTTGCAATCCGTGGGATCATGGACGCGCACGTCCGTGAAATGCTATTTGGCCTATGCAACTTTTTCGACGTCATCTCTCGGAAGTCGGTTGGCATGAGGCAACTCATAAGGCTACAGGAAGAGATCGTGGTGATACTATGCGAGCTTGAGATGTACTTCCCGCCCGCATTCTTCGATGTTATGGTGCATCTGCTGGTCCATATCGTGGAGGATATCATCCAACTCGGGCCGACGTTCCTGCACAGCATGATGCTGTTCGAAAGGATGAATGGTGTCATCAAAGGATACGTTCGCAACATGTCACGTCCAGAGGGAAGCATAGCCAGGGGCTTTCTGACCGAAGAGTGCATCTCCTACTGCACGAATTATCTAGGCATCGAGAACCCCGTTGGTCTGCCCGTCAACAGGCACCTCGGCAGGCTCGTTGGATGGGGTCACCGCGATGGTCGCCGCGAAATGCATGTCGACTTCGAGGGTCGACTCGCCGACTTTGAAAGAGCAAACCTAGTCGCGCTACAACACATAGACGTGGTCGATCCTTGGGTGGTAGAGCACAAAACCTTTATTGAGAAGACGTACAATGACCGAGGCCAACAGAGGACGGACGGAGATATAATCAAAGAGCACAACTCATGTTTCACGCGTTGGTTCAAGGAGAAGCTTCTGTCGTACCCTTTACATGAGGATTCTTCCGCGGAAGAAAAACTCATATTCGCCTTGTCACAGGGCGCCGAGCACAACCTGATGACCTATGAGGCGTACGATATCAACGGCTACACATTCTACACCGAGGAACAAGGACATGAAGAGCGATGGTTATCAGAACTCCGGGGTAACGATGGAATCCTACACCGGTAACGACAAGGACAGATACTACGGAAGGATCGAGGAGATCTGGGAGCTGAGCTACGCTGGAGAGAAGGTCCCGATGTTCCGTGTCAGATGGGCCAAGAGCGTCCTAAAAGAAGACCGGTATTTCACCACCATGGTTATACCCGAAGCCAAATCCAAGACCGCGGGCGCAAACGTCACCGTGAAAAATGAGCCATGGGTACTGGCTTCCCAAGTGGACCAATGCTTCTTCATTACCGACCCGTCAAAGCCCAGTCGTGTTGTCGTGAGGAGAGGCAAAAGGAAGATCATCGGAATGGATGGAGTCGCCAATGAGCAAGACTTCGACAAGTACGGCGACCCGAAGATGGAACATGACGACGACGATGAAGTGCCATACACCACAAGAAGAAGCAGGACCACCCTACCTAAAGGACGTCCGTTCAACAGAAGAACTCCATTTGCGAAAAAGAAAGGCAAGAAGATTGTTAAAAGATAGCTAGCTAAGATCGCTTGTATTTAAATCGTAGTCTTCATTTCTCGATTGTATTTCGGCATATGGAAATGGGCGGCACTTTTTGAATTCATGAATATTTTGAAATCTGATGATATTTTTTCATATTCATAAATGTTTTCTAAAAAATTATTAGATGCAACTAAAAATCCAAAAAAAAATCAAATAACAAATTTGATGATATTTTTTCATATTCATATTTTTTCATAAATGTTTTGAAATCTGATGATATTTTTCCACATTCATAAATGTTTTCAAATTTGATCGTCATTTTCTAAAAAATTATTAGATGCAACTAAAAATCCAAAAAAAAAAACAGTTAGTAATGGCGCACCAGGGGAGGGTGCGCCATTGCTATGAAGGTATTTATGGCGCACCCAATGAGGTGCGCCATTGATATACAAATTTTTATTTATATTTATTCTTGTATTTTATTTTTCAGTGTTCCTTTTCCTGCTTAAATTTCATGGGCACTTTTTGAATTCATGAATATTTTTTCAAATTTGATGATATTTTTTCATATTCATAAATGTTTTACCAATTCACAAATGAATGCAACTAAAACCCCAATTTTTTTTTACTAATGGCGCAACGCTAGGTGGTGCGCCATTGCTATCCAAAAAAAAAAGTTACTTATGGCGCACCGCTAGGTGGTGCGCCATTGCTATCCCTCCCCCCACTAAAATCCCCAATCCCCGATCCCCAATCTCACATCTCTCTCAGCCCTCCCACTGCGCGCCGCTGCCCCGACCCACTGCGCCGCCGCCCCTACGTGCGCCGCCGCCCCCGCGCCCCTGCCGCCTCCCTCTCCCCATCCTCCCCTTCCTCCCCCTCCGACCCACTACACCGTCGCCCCTACGTGCGCCGCCGCCCCCGCGCCCCCGCCGCCTCCCTCTCCCCATCCTTCCCTTCCTCCCCCTCCAACCCCACCCCGACGCGTCTCCGTCTCCACGCCGTCGAGCACCGAAGCAGGCCGGAGAAGTCCAGCACGAGCGTCTACGTCGTCTCCGTCGGATACGTTGACGAACCGGACCGGAGCCGAGCCGAGGAGCACCGCGAACCCGCCACCGAGCCCTTCTTCCACCTCGGATTCCGCCGCCTCTCCTTCAAGTCCAGCCGGCCTGCTGCTCCTAATCCACCGCCGGGCCTTCATGTGCCTCCACGGTGAGCTCCCCTCGCTTGAAGTGTTGTACTTTCAGACAACTGAAAATTCAGTGAAGTGTCACTAGGAGCAGTAGGAACTATCAAAATTCAGTTACCTGTCACTAGGAGCTTTCAAAATTCTGTTTGCTGTACCATGTGCTGAAGGCCTGATTGAACCTTTTGTTGGTCTAGAAAACCTGACACAAGGTAGGGTGCTGACCCATGGACAGACACAATCACTATTCAGACAGACCATGTCCTCATGGAAAACATTTGCCTGAACTTACTGTGATCGTTCGATCTGCAAGGCCACTGAAGACGGTGCATAAGTGCATGATGATCGTGTGCGTATGTTACGTGGCGCTGCCGGTGGTTGGGATCACCCTAGTGGATGAAACACAATTAGATTTTGTCAATGTAGACTCTGTTTGTAGAAAGTTTGTGCTCTGTTAAGCAGAGCAGTGTGTGAGTAGGACACACATCATTCTTTTAGTATGCCTACTAGCTAGCACAATTGTTCAGAGACTACTGTTTTTGCAAGAGATTGCACTAGTCACTTGTCTAAGCCAATAACCCTAGACTACTGTTCTTCTTTTTTTAAGCTATAAATTGTTTTAGGACCTTTCGGGGATCCGGCCTGTTCCCCTTCTTGACGCGTTGTGGCCATGCTTGATGCAGGAGCTCAAGAACCTGCGGCCGCAGCTCTACTCCGCCTCCGAGTACTGCGAGAAGTCCTACCTCAACACCCACCAGAAGCAGATGTGAGTAGCCACCTCTGCTGTTCGTCCTCTCCTCCATTAGAAGTAGTCGCAGAGTTATTGAGTGGACGGACATGCTTAGATGGGCCTGGAAGACAGGAAGAACATTTAACTTGAAATGGTCATGAATTGGAACTAAGTGTGTGTAGAACAGCGACAACTTACACTAGTTTTGTAGCCTCCAGCAAGTTTACGAGCAAACAGAATTTTCCTTCTCTTTTGAAATATGCAGGCAGCTCCCTGATCAGTGTTGTTGTTGGTTGCTGTA
Organism: Thinopyrum elongatum; assembly: GCA_011799875.1. Lineage (NCBI taxonomy): Eukaryota > Viridiplantae > Streptophyta > Magnoliopsida > Poales > Poaceae > Thinopyrum > Thinopyrum elongatum. The sequence goes on from CM022299.1 coordinate 515,256,810, forward strand.
AAAAACTAGTTACCAGTGCACAAATGAGTCTGAGACATGCCAAGCTAAGCTACTCACCATTTGAACTTTTTGCGCCATCATGAGTTATATGGATGTTAGACGTTTGTTACTTTCTAGTTCTGGCTACTGTAATTTGTTATGACCATCATGACTGACATCACCTTGACAAAATTCTGCTCCACATTGTCAATTGGTTGCCATCTGTTACTGTACCAGCCAACTAGTGCTAATTATTTACTACTTTTCCCATATCAGTTTTCAGTGAAAAAACAAGACAGAAAAGTGGAGCAGGAATTTGGCACTAACTGTTTTCCACTGATCCCAAAATGAGTTTAAGAGTGTAGTCTAGCAATCATCTGCTACCGTAACCGTATGATATTGGTAGGTGTAGATGTGAGTGAGGGGATTGATGTCCAGATGTGAGAATGTGACTAGCTAGGCAACAAATTCTGCTAGCCGAACTGAACAAGGATATGTCATTTTGGTTTTATCTAGGATATGAGAGTGGTGATATTCAAAGTACTCTAGTACAGTACTCCTATTTGTTTTCTGAAGATATCTCTTTGTTGAACGACAGACAGCCAATGTACCATGTACTGAAATCATTATCTGCCATCTTCTGAACATCATTACCTTACAGTTATCTTCTGAAATATGTAGGTGTAGTTTGTGTTTTTATTTGTTCACACTGTCACTGTATTGCTCAATTAGACAATTAGTGTTTACGAAGAAGAAGAATAAACCTGCTGCTGCTGCTGTTATGCCTGTATTCACTGCTGCTGCTGCTGTACTTGTGATGATGTTGTACTTGTGATGATGCTACTTGTGATCTTCTGAAATTATAAGAACGCGGGGATAATGATTTTGCAGGTACCCCGAGAGGCCCTTGAGTTTGCCGGAATGTCGATTAACTTCCGTTCCGGCAAATTCGGGTACTCCATATGTCCTATTTTCAGCAAAGGTCATGCTGAAATTTTCCGTGAATTTTAGCATGACTTTGCTAAAAATAGGACATATGGGGTACTTGCGACTAATGCATGGGCCAGGGTATCTTAGTACTTAATTAAGTAGGATCAACTGCCCCTTTATTCTTGCTGCATTAAACCATAGGTGGCAATAGAGCCAAGTGATTAGGCCCAACTTAGAATTCTCCTTCCCTTTTCTTGATAGGGTATATTATTAGAAGATACCCATATATATCAGTCAACCTAGGGTGCCTCGGCATCGATAAACCCTAAATGATGAAAACTTAACTTAGCATTTAGGGTGCCTCAGCGTCGACAAACCCTAAATGATAAAACCTTGGCTTTTAGGGTGCCTCGGTGTCGATAAAAACCTAAATGATGAAAGCTTAGGCTTTTAGGGTGCCTCGGCGTCGACAAACCCTAAATGATAAAAGCTTAGCTTTTAGGATGCCTCGGTGTCGACAAACCCTAAATGATGAGACCGTGATCTTGTTCCTTGACAATAACCAACTTTTTGACCAAACTTTTTTCCTATTTAGAGCGAAACATGGCCCACAACGATGAGGCCGGCGGTTCGGGCAAGGCGTTCTGGGAGCTGTCCCAGGAGATGGAGGAAGAACCTCACCGCTATGAGGACGCCGCGGAAGACACCGATCCCGACTACACAACCCCTAGTGGCGTCGGGGATGACACCACTGATGGTGCCGCCGAGGATGCCACCACTGATGATGGCGGCGCACGCACAGATGGCAGCCAACCGAAGAGGCAACGGAAGGACCGGCGCCCGAACGTGCTCTGCATCGTCAAGGAGGAATTTACTGAAGTGTCCTCCGAGGGGCATCCAACGGCGCCCAAAGAAATAGTCAAGGGGTACGCGGGACAGCTCGGGTGCATTCTCCGGAGCACCGTCTCGATCAACACCGAGAACCTAAGGCATCGTGACCGAGGGAATTTGCGCAACCTCCTCTTCATGAAGCTGCACGAACGATACAAGTTCCCCGGTGACTTCGCAAACACACGCCTCTCAGGGAATAAAGTGAACAGTGCCGCCCTCACGAAGATGAGCAAGGCCCTGGCTACTTGGAGAGGCGCGGTGAAGAGCATGATTGAAAAAGGTGATAGTTATGAGAAGATCAAGGAGAAAAATCCTTCGATCAGCGAAGATGACTACCGGGAGTTCAAGATCAAGTGCGAGAGCAACGCATCCGAGGAATCAAGTCAGTGGGGGAAAGATATGCGGGACTTGAACTTAGGGGTCCACAAACTCGGTCCCGGCGGTTACAGAGTGGCGGAACCTATATGGGACAAGGAGGACGCAGAGCGTGCCGAGCAAGGCCTACCGCCTCGCTTCGAGAAATACCGTGACAAGCAGACCAGGAACTATGTCAGGGCCCGGTACAAGATTGACCCGGTAAGCAAGGAGCTTACCACGGATCCGAAGACTAAGGCGCTTGAGCGTGTTCTGGTAAGGAATACACCCCCGCGTAATTAGCTCCATATGGTTGCATTCTAATTAATGAAGCCAAATTTCTAAATGGTTCACGTTCCTTCCGCAGGACACTGAAAGCAGTAGCGCGGGGTCGTCTCAGAGCTCCCCTTTCGACACCCCTTTAAATAGGGCGTTGAACATAATGAAAAACAAGGATAAGCTCAGTAAGCCGTCGTCAGCTGGTCGTGTGGCCGGGAAAGGCTTGTCCATGAAATGGTCGGAATACTATACCACTGGGCGAAAGGAGACAAAGACCAGCTCGGAAAGCCAGCAGCGCGAGGTTCAACAACTCAAGGCACAAGTGGCGCGGATTCCGGAGATGGTCGAAGAGCAAGTGTGAGACCAACTGGGAGCGACGATCACCGCCATTATACCTACCTTGGTTTCTGGGCTGCAGGCGTGGGTGGCGGGCGGCCAACAGGGGCCGCCCCCGATTCCCAGCTTCACGGGCAGCAACTCGTGCAACGCGCCGGCGGCGCCATTGGTGTCTCCGGCGGAGGCGGCATTGGTGTCTCCCGCGGCGGCGCCGGCATTGCAGCTTAATGCACCCGGGTGTGGGAAGAATACGCCGGCCGGCACCTCGGCAGCAAGCGGCCCCTCCGTCAATTGCACGCCCGCCGTTGGCGGTGCCTCGACATTAGCCGAGCTCGACGCCATCACGGTAACTAATTAAGCCTCTCGGCCGATGACTTCATCTCCTTGCCTTTGACTGGGCATCCCTGACGCCCTACATGTTTTCGCAGGGCGTCGCCGACATTCCGTGCACTCTCCTGCACTTCATGAATGACAAGTTGGTCGATGTCGCCAAGGGCAGAATCGTTCAACCGGGCAGCCACGTGTTCCACGGTAGTCAGATGCCACCCACCGTTTATAGGGTTCAACTGGTTCGGGTGCTGCCGGGCTTCGACGACATATTACCTCCGTATCGACCCCATGGGGCCGACGAAGATGATGTGATGACCCTCAGCGCCTGCATAAGCTGGCCCATGCTTTGGCCGAAGAGCCAGATTCATTTGGGGGCGGGGGACACCACCCCACAGACAACACCGCTAGTCGTGCCGGCGCCAAGCCATGGCAAGACCCCCGCAACGCTACCGGACATGCCGGTCATGCATATGGCACAGGATCCGGACATGCATATGGCACAGGATCCGGACATGCATATGGCACAGGATCCGGACGACGACGACGATGGCGGTACATTTACCAACGTCGATAAGTACTTCAACGAACATGGGTACGGTGACGAATTCTTGGGGCCTCCTTCTCAAGAACCGAACCCTGCAAAAGACGATCTAGCTGGTACCGCGGAGAAACCCAATCGCAACAGGCGTCGTCTGGCGTTCAGTTCTCAGGAGACGCCTCCAGCTGCCGCCTTCACCGAGCCTCAGATAGCCGAGGTGCGAAATATTATCAGCCCCAACACACTCAAGAAGGCGGTCTCTGAGCAGAACTCGATCCCATTACAGCAGAAGAAGAAGGGACGGAAAAGAAAGAGTAACAAGGGTGCGAGCCAGCCGGCACCGAGTACGATCCGTGCTCAGGACGGGCCACCTTCACCTAAGGATATCTCGAGGAGGGTGCATGTGGCGGGTAGGCCGATGCTACCGACTAATCTGCTCAATGCTGCAACCGGTGCTATGCGGAGTCTGCATGACAGTGTTCTTTCTTTGGAGAAGCGGCGTCTCCGAGAGAATGATGTGGCATACCCGGTTTTCGTGGCCAAGGTGCCAGAGGGCAAGGGCTTTGTGGATAGCGCCATCGGGGGTATGATCATCCTGCGGTTTGATGACATCTTTGCTATGTTTAACCTTCATCCGCTGCACTACACCTTCGTTCGGCTATTTTCGCTGAGTATGGAGATGCGGATCATTAGAGACAAGACCCCGGACATCGTGATAGTCGACCCCTTCTACATGCGTGCCAAGATCTTGGGCAGCGCTGGGGACCGGCAAGTCGCGAGTTCATACCTCGAAGGCGTCATTCTGGCAAACCCAGATAAGGATAACTTCCTCGTGCCTTACTTTCCCTAGTAAGTCATCCCCTCACCGCCCCGTAACATATGATTTCTTAGATTTCAATCGTTCTTTTTTTTTTCTAACATTCCGTGTTTTGTGCAGTGACACACATTGCACACTCATCCTCTTAAGCCCGAAATATTCCATGGCCACGTATTTCGACTCGGACCGTCAGTCGAAGAAAGACTACACAAATATCAAGAAAGTTCTTGATGATGTTCTCCCCGGCTACGCCAGATCTGGAGGCACCTTCAGCAGGCCAATTCGTAGGTATGGCAAGCACGTGTTCACCCACAATACGACGTTCCCCTGCGTCAAGCAGCCGCCTGGCGGTTAGAAGGATGCCTACTACGCCCTCCATCACATGCGGGCGATCGTACGGGACCATAATCACCTTCTGCTACCAAATAATCTCAAAGATTGGGCCGCACGCTTGTCGGCAATCCAGGACGCGGACATCAGACAAGAATTCTTTCGCATCCAGTCGGAGTTTGCGGAAATCATCCATCAAGATGTCCTTCGTACCTCGGGGCAGTTCTACCTCAGATATCAACCGTCCAACAGTGAGATAGAAACAACGCTACAAATGCAGGCTGACAACGCCCGCGATTTCATGACCATCACGACAGACGGCGGCTTCATCCACGCTCCGGTCCCTGAGTCGAGTCGAAAGTAGTGATGCTATGTAGTTCTGAAATATCGATTAGCTCATGTTGTAATTAAACTTTAATGAACTTGTATGTCTCTTTGGTTTGGACAGCCGTTCAACTTATATGTAATCGATGCTATTTATTAGTAGGACCATGAATCGTGCTATTAATGTCTTGCTTTTCTCTTCCGATCCTTTTGTTGCATACTTATATATTGCTTATGTATTGTTTGTGAATTGCTACTAACGTTTTGTTTGGCTAGTGCATAGAGATGCCGTCGTATGTCGTGTACAAGGGTAAGGTTCCCGGAGTCTACGACGACTGGGAGGAGTGTCAGAGACAGGTTCACCGTTTCAGCGGTAACAGTTACAAAGGGTACACCACTAGGGCGGAGGCGGAAGCTAGATACGCGCGCTATCTAGCGTGAGAGAGGAGGGAGCGGAGGAGGAACCGGATGAAGACCAGTCTCATCGCGATGATGCTCATCGTGATGACCGCAGCTCTCTTCTATGTGATGGTAGTTCAGATGATCGATATCGACTTGTAATGTGAAGACAAACTCGCTACTCGCGGTCTCGAGACTTGTAATGTTCTAACTTTGTTCGGTCTTTTGAATTCGGAGACTAGCTAATATGATGAATTGTATTCGGAGACTAATCTTCTATTGTATTCGATGAATCTGCTGTTTATATGTTTTGCTGTCTATATTCTGTGCAATAATATATTTTGTAATCTGTGCAAATATCAGAAAAGAAAAAAAATATTCCTAATATTCATACTAGTGGCGCACCATACAACACATTAGTGGCGCACTGCTATAAAAAATACTAGTGGCGCATTATCTGTTAGTGCGCCATTAGTAACCCAGAGCACAAGGTAAATATGGCCCCCTGGGAGGCATACTAATGGCGCACCGTGTGACTTACTAATGGCGCACTGCCTGGTGCGCCACTATAGTCTGGTATACTAATGGCGCACCAGGGGTGCGCCATTAGTATATGTTACTAGTGGCGTGATGATAGTGGCGCACCTGTAGTGCGCCATTAATGGCCAAAACAGGTGCGCCACTAATAAGCCTTTTCCTAGTAGTGCTATCTCCTTCGCGATTTTACATATCAGCCATTGGATTATTTGTTAATCCTGGAAAAGTCCCTGCTTTCTCTGATTTACGGCATATGCTTATCAGATCTTGCGTTTTAAGCCCCTTGGCTTTAGCACTTTAACAATAAATTATTGTTATTTGCATGTTAAGCCATGAGCTTCAGAGCAAATATGCAGGTAGACCATTGGTAAATTGCATAATAATTAATTATGCATCATTTTACGTCATGTAAAATGACTGTATAAGACCATATGTCTTGTTGTATTACGTGAGTAATACTGTTGCAAAGCAATATGTTGACTCCATTATTCGAATGGAATATGGAATTTGCTCGCAAAACTTTGGAAAACAAAAGGTGGTACAGTGTATGACATTGGATGACTATGTTATGTCTACACACCTTATGTCAACATATGAATAGTTGCAATTTTAATTGCCATATGTTGACTATGCTTGACAAACTGATATGACAATTTTCAAATCTGCACACAACTTATGGATTGGTTAAGCCAATGTATAACTTTGTTCACAACTGAGAGTTCTATGTCATCGTGTGGCGACCACCTTCAACGTGTTTTAATTAACACAAGGTTGTGCAAAGTACCATAAGGGTGAGGTCTACACCACTTGGTGGTGATTACCTCTGTGTGTTCTACAAATAGGATCTACACCATGTTATGGTGATTATCTATTTGTAGAAAGTCATATTATGGGTCGTTTAGGCTTTTCCTAGACCTTTATGTGGATTTAGCATATCATAGTAACAAAATAATTTTTCGTTTGGAGCTATGATGTTTGCATTATTGGTGACTACCTTCATGATGTTTTTCCAAATACTTGGCAACTTCATAACATTTATTATTGGTTGTGACTGTTGAGTCACATACTCCATCAGGAGTGGAATCAAAGGCATTGTTGGTGACAACATCACATGTTATGCTATGAAGAGAATTATGCAAAGTACTTGCATATTTTGGTGATTACCTTCCATGCATACACAACTTATGAGACGCCATCATAGCTATGAATTAAGTTTTATGCACAACTGAGAGGTTTACGCCATTTTATGGTGATTACCTTCATGTGTTATAAATAACATAATGTTGTGGAGGCTATGATCAATGGGAACTGTCCATAAGAGTGAGGCACCACTAGGTGGTCAGCTACCTCTGTGTGTTCTATGGAAATTAAAGGTTTATCCTTTCTGAGGTGACTACATTTAATTTGAAGAACTACATCACATTGTGATTATTATCTTCTTGTGAAGGCCTACCCTATGGGTCACAAAGAATCACCATGACCATGATTATGTTTAGCCATAACATTTTCATCCTATTTAATTTACTGAAGGTAAATTATTGCATGAAAATTTCATGCAACATATGGCTGACCTTTTTGTAAAGGAAATGCGATGAGATGACATTTGGTGGGAGTAACTATTTAACATGGGTCATGGACATTAAAGATTTTGTCGACCTGGAGCCTTGTTGCCACAGAAACTCCACCTGCATAAAATGTAATGCCTATTTATAAATAGCTAAAATGTTGCATATTTGCATTTATGTGACATCGCAATGACTCGGTTTTCAAACTGAGTATGTAATGGATAATGAATATCCATTTGCCCTCTGAGGCTTCATTGAGGCGAGATATATTGTTATAAGCATCACACGAATGATTATTCATTCGTATTAAGGACTTCAAGTCCGTTGAGGCTTATAATTCTGTTGTCTATAAATCAACACTAAGTTGAGATTATGTGATAAGGCAGTCTCAGATCTTGATCTGATTGTATGTCCTTACTACACTTTACATTCTCCTATGATGGTAAAATAAATACCATCTTTATTTCAGGGTGAAAATATGATGAACTTCTTGTGAAGAATCATCTGGTACACCCCAACGGGTGCAATACAATTACCTGAAATTCGGGCTAGTGCTTATAGTACTATGCAATTTTCTGGTTAGAGAACCATGAGGAGATGAATGTAAAGTGAATGAAAAAAAGACAAATAGAAATGGAGTGTATATCTCGCAAAAAGAATGGATCATTTAAATAAATGATCACAAGGACAACTATCAAGTTTGTCAAAGGGGTGGTTGTACGAAATATCGTACAAATGATTACCAAACTATCAAGTCTTGAGTTGAATCATACCATTGCCTCACTGGGGGCAAATGATTTTAATGGGATAAGTTTAAAGTTCTACTTCAAAAGGAAATAGCCAGAAAATATTCTGGCATGGTAGAAGGAGAATGGACTCCTCTATATTGATGATATGCTTGTGGAATGATATTCCAAAGATATTTTGGAGATCTCATGTAGTCTCCTAGTTATCCCTAAATATCATTGGCCTATAATTGTACTACTACATATAGTATAAATTGCAACATCTTGTCCCTCGGACATGATAGTTGAGATAATTAAGTGTATGAATCAGTTCATACTCAATCTTGTTGCATACATAATAATTTTTCCTCCTTTATCATCATGATATTGGACGATTAGAGAAATTATTTGAAAATTCTGTTGGCCACAACTTCACAAGTTGCTATATTCCCAACAATCATCAGATTGTTTTGTGCACTACATGTGACATTGGGGAATTAATTTTAAGGCACTCTCACCTTAAAATTTGAAATGAGCCAGCCAATATTCTTGATTGCATTCAAGAATATATTTGGATTATTCAACCATTATCTGGGTTATGTTGGTACTTCATGGTGTTCATAGACGCATCTAGAAGATGGTCTTAGATGTGTATCATTCACACAAAACCATGTGTTTACTGAATTAATTGCTCAAATTGATGAATTTAGAGCAAATTATCCTAACGTGGGATAAGTCCATTGGAATGCAAATGTCATTGAAGTTGATTCACGAGCATTCAATGGTTATATTCAGTATATAGTACATAACCAGAATGGTTTGGCTTGGTCTCTTATGAAAGAGATTCAATATTGCTTGGCTAATGTTGCAGAATTGTGATTTACCAACATTTTGTTGATGGTAACATGCGGTCTCACACTCCGCATATTTGGTCTAAATAAGATCAAATGATACTGCACCCCCTTGCAGTTTGTACGTGGAAATAAGTGAAGTATTTCCCATCTGCGGTAATTCGGTTGCATACCGATATCACCACCCCAGCGTACATCATGAGCCTTCACATATGGTTGGGATCTATGTGAGGAATAACTGTGGTATGTTCGGTAATCCGCCGAATACCTTAACCCTAGCAAGGGAGTTATTTGCAGCCCATACGCTGATTGCTTTTGCAATAAGAACATTTTCTGGCATTAGGGGGAGATGAGTACCACAGAGAATGCCAGGAAATGGATAAGAAATGTCGTAGACATTTTGTCCACGTACTTAAGAATCTGAACTCCAGGTTCAGGTTATGAGAAATTTGCAGCATATTGCAAATAATTTGCCAAGTATATTTACTGATGACAAAGGTGTCACTATGGTCAAGTACTAGAACGAGTGGAGGTACCTAATAAACCACTCGTCTCCCTACATGAGAGCAAGAGGGGGAGAATTCTGGTCGCATGAGATTAAGTTCTCATATGTTTCAGCGGAACCAGAGGAGATTGACCCCTCGATCAGTAAATATGATTCAACCTCATGTTGATGATACCTAAGGGATGCGCGGCATCCAAAGTCCAACACATATGTGCACACATTTTTAGGTGTTGGGAAATCGAAACACCTTAACTTCGTTGTTGTGGGAAATCACAAGGAGTTAAGAGGCATAATAAGAATTCCACAATGATATTGATTCATGAGAATCGTATATGAGAAAGTCTACATATGTCGACATAAAATTCTTCTGGAGAATTGCTAGAATCCTTTTGGGCCTTGAACTAAAATCCATGGAGAGTGTAGTTGCACTTATATTGGTTCAAATGAAAGGAAGCAATTAAGGAAGAGTGGCACTCGCTCATCAAAAGAGAGGTATTTACCATTGTAAAACCTGCTCCTCATAAGTATCTTCTAGAGGGAAGAGAAGTGAATTTTCGTTTGGAAACAAAAATAAATGAGGTAGTGAGAAAGCGAGGCTTGTAACACAAGGTTTTTTTGCAGAGACCCGACATCGGTTACGATGTAGCATACCTTCTTGGTATGAGTGGAATTATGTTTCGATACTGAATGTTAATGGCAGTATAGATCCATACGGTTGATGTATGTAATGTCTACATACTCCCATGGGTCAATTAGTTTGGATGTATATATTGAAGTCATTGAATGACTTAATATTCTGAATCCAAAGGTAACTCGCAACATGCATGTGTGGAACTTCTGAAGTCATTCTATGACTTGAAGTAGTCGGAGAATTGTGTGGTGCAACCGACTAAGTGAATTATTGCTTGACAAGGATTACTCTCATACTAATGATTGTTAGCGTGTATTCATGAAGAAATCCTGGATTGGATTTTACATCACCTTAATTTTTGGTGTAGATGATCTTATCATCAAAGTCTATATAAGACATGAAATACACACAATCATCTTAAGACAGATATTTGCTTTAAACCAAATTATGCTAAGTTTATGACTTGAGCATATCCCCCTAAGATATCAGACTTCATATATCCGAATGTATTGGAGAAGTTTAATATGGATATATTATATCAAAGACACATATGGTCATATTATACCTAATATGGGATACAAATCCTTGAGACATAGGGGAGATGGTGAAATGACAGCGGGGCATGAATTACCATATCTAAATACCATCGAAGCACTCATATATCTTGCAAAATATGTTAGGCCTGGCACTATAGTTTTTGCCAATTTATTGAGAGTGCAATTCCCCAAAAGGTATAAGGTTTGTGTAAGGAATATCCTCGGATATATCCAGGGCACAAAGGGTCTTGATCAATTTCATCCGGAAAATGAAGATGAGACCATGGTTTGATATATTGATAGTGGCTAATTATCTGATCCCACAATGCCATATCAAAGACTGGGTTTGCTGGAAGAGTATTTTGAGGGAAGTCTTCAGAAAAGACTCTAAACGAGTCCTTCCAGTAATCATTCTGTTTTATTTGAAGCATCACAAAGTGTGGATGACTTAATAGAATGATTGGCCACATGTGAAATCATCTGGAGATTGTCATTATCTACCAAGATAATGTCACTTGTATTGCTTATGGGTTATATTTATCCTTGTGAATTACAGAAATGTAAGAGGATAATATGCAAACAAATTATTGTGATATTCACAATGTCTCTATCAATGTTTATATTCCAGAACTAGGTTCGTGGAATTGGTATGAGATATTCTTGAGGTTTGCAAAGTTCAGGGGGAGTAAAATCCCAAGTTATAACCCATTGGTGATCCTCAAATCACTCATATTGTACTCTTTTTTCCTTTATGAGTTTTCCATGATGGTTTTCTCATATAAGGTTTTTAACGAGACAATATAAATACAAGTGCGGATATATGCCATATTGGTTTCTCCTTATATTTTTTCCACTGGGTTTTAAAGGAGTTTTAGATGGCATATTATTATAAGGTTTTCTCCTCAATTTTTCCCACAGGGTTTTTGGAGGAGTTTTCAGTTTGCAATATACATATGACGAATTGATCAAGGGGGAGTGTTGAGAAATAAAAACATGTGATCAATTGTATGGGAGGGATGCCTCCCAGGAGGTGTCTGTTGGGGAAGAGATGTCTCCCTAACACACCCCTTCAGCATGTATATAAGTGGGTCTCCCACATTGCAATAGATCTAAGAGACTCATTTGTGTCTCTCCTTTGTCTCCTTTACTTTGATCCTACAATACTTTCTATGCCAGTGACTACATGTACTATATTCGTGTTATAGTATCACTGTGAACCAAATCCAAAATTGAATACCTCGATCCAATGGGATAGCTCCAAAATTAGGGAGCATAGTGAATTAAAATAATAGTTGAGAGAGCTCCTTAATAAATTGTTGACCCGGTCAAAATCGAGTGACCCAATTTCAAATTTCTGTTGAGTTTTCTTTGTTCTTTCCCCTATATATTCAAAGGAGTTTAGAAGCTTTAGAGATGATAGTATGGCAAACATGTCATGTCTACAGGCCGTGAAGTAGTGTTTCACTATATTCAACATCTTAACATAACTAAGAAAGACAATGGAAGCATGCAATCCACATCCACTGCAACTGCATAATAAATTTGTGGTGAATATGACAACATATATCATGGGAACACTTGTATCCGATCAAAACATAAGAGCGGAATCACATTCACACATGAAATGTGCAAAGAAAAATGACTAAGCAAAAGTCTCATCTAAAACATGGAAATGGTTGCTTGTGTCTTCAGCTATATTTTCTATATCATTTTCATCTACGATGTAGACAACAACTCCTGATCAGCTCAATGACTCAGAGAAACATTTAGGCTAGTTATGGAAGCTTCAAGACAAAAATCTAATCATTTGCAAGTAATATGTCTTTTATCTTCTTGACATGATTGGCATGTGCGAGGAAAATAAATAATTAAAGAATGAAATCACACAAAAGAACAATGATCAGTCATGTAATGTATATTTGAAACATACCTCAAGAATATATATTTGGGAGATATATAACTCATTCTATCTATTGGAGTTGCACTAATTGACTACATCTACTTCCTTACATGACCAACTGTAGCAATCCAAATTGGAAGTCGACATATTAAATATGACATGTCACGTCGATTTGCTGAAAAAACGTGCAAACTGCAAACTTACTGTGATAAAAGAGAAACTAAAGAAATACTATGTATATATATATATATATATATATATATATATATATATATATATATATATATATATATATACCACACATCCAAAGGTTATAGACTCAAAGGTTGTGACAAGTCTTCCGTCTTGTAAAGACCAACGTGAATACTGAATAGAAACGTAATTAAACTGCAATTCATTAATCTTGAGTAATGCAATGCATTACAAAAATAAAGCACTCATCAAATAAGAGACAGAAAAATTAACTCATAGGTCTTGCTCCTTACTCATGCTTGTTCCTGTCTATTGCAGTATGGTGTTAATCATGGCTTTCCTCCACACCCTATGCATGTCTTTATCCATAATATCTGCACATCAGTTTAGATCATTGCATCCTAGATGCTATACTTGGCATAATTTGTGGTTACATTCTTCCTGAATATTACACTGAGATATGGTGAAGATTTTATACATAGTAGGAGTATGTGTTATTAACAAAAAAAGGAAAATCCTCTATGATCTCAGCTGGGAGCTGATAATTGGGTGATTGCTGGTGCCTTCCAAAGTTCTATCTTAGTCATCAAATAGATATGCAAACAATTTAGCAGCTATCTAAATGAAACTCCCAACATCCCTATATGATATGCTACTAATATTGTGAGAATAAATGTAGCAACCCAATCGAAAACTGCCCACCATCCCTAAGTTCTTCATAATATACCTAGTTTCCAGTAGTTAAATTATCCATTTCTAGAAGGGAATATGCTAAACAATTCAAACAAACAACTAAATTTACCTCACAAGTCAAGACTGTACATTAAACACTAAGAATCCACACTGTTATATGACATAGCTATTATACAATGTCTATCACATACAGGTCACACCTTCTCACATGTCTTTAGCAACCATGATAAAAAGGAAAAGAAAGGCACAATATATAGATCCTGCGACCTGCAACCAATGAGTGCTAGAAGAGAATTGTGTCCTTCAATCTTTATCAATCCTAGGGAGTCTAAAGAAAGGATGTGCATTCTAAGAACTTTATCATGTGTCAAGTGTTATAGCTAAAAAAAGATGGCCTCAACATGCACATATCTTGAGTTGTTGACCAAGTGGCGTCATCTTCACCTTGAATGTGAACCATGTAATTTATTTGATAGAAACACAAGTGCTAGACTTTTAATAGCAACAATTGACACAAAAACCAGGGACACATCTTAGCGGGAAGAGTGATTGCTCCTATGGTGCCTCTTTGTCCGTGTGTGCCTCGATGGCTGTTCGCCCCTCTCCACAAAATGCACAGAGCAGTAAAAAGGACACATGATCCAAGGAAGCATCATGGCAGGAACAGATGACACAATTGAGGACACTTGGGCCAAGGAGGGTTAGACCTGTTCAACACCGACGGACAAAGTGGTTCCACATGCTCACCACATCCACGATCGTCCACGGAGCTCCCTAGAAAAAGAGATTAAAAACTTTAAAGATGCTAGAGTAGCTATTGAATTTTGAAAGCTGCTATGGAGAATAAATGGGATAACAGTCTGCAATTCCTATTGTCATATAGAATGGTTGGTTAACGACATTGTCTATGTTCTGTACTAAATGGTTCTCAGAATAATAAATGATTGACCTAGTAGTTGTCTGACTAACATTAAGCAATGAATAATAATTATAACTAAAATAATAGATTTATAAATCATATTATATATCATATGAAAACTTTCCTCTAGGGATCCTAAATTTAGCTCAGTAAAGTACAAACGAATGTGACTGTCATGTGGGCGTTGACCTTACTATTACTGTCAATGTTGATGCCATTTGATTGGCTCAAACTTTTACAAATCCAAAGGGAATTATGTAATATATTCTGTGAATTTTTTCCCAAATTCATTTTAGTAAAATACAACCAAATGTGACTGACATGTGGGCACTGCCCTTACTATTACTGTCAAAGTTGATGCCACTTGATTGGCTGAAACTTTTACATATCCAAAGGGAAGTATGTAATATATTCTGTGAATTTTTTCCTAAATTCATCTCAGTAAAATACAACCGAATGTGATGGATATGTGGGCCTTGGCCTTATGATTATTGGCAAAGTTGATGCCACTTGATAAACTGCAACTTTCACATATCTAAAGGGCTATATATTTTATTTATATTTTGCTATCCAGAATTCAGAAGCCTAGCTACAGAAAGGCTTGCACCATGATACATTCTAGTGATGCCATGTAAGGTGTTTTCTGTAAAATAAAAACCAAGCATGTGCAAATATTTCCTCTACGGAACTCCAAATTCAGTTCAATAAATACAACCAGACGTCACTGACAGGTGGGCTTTTACTTGTCCAAAGTGCTATTTTTTTGAAAAGGAGGACTGCTGTTGACGCTCAAAAGTGGCACGATTATAAAGAGTAACTTGAAGCTATGTCAAGATTAAGTCAAACTTATTATTGAAAGTCACCATGAGAAGGCTCTCTTCGAGAAGGTCAAGATGGATATGAAGATGGTCTAAAATGGAGCTCGGATGCAAAAGTTATGACAAGTTCAGAGATGCTCATGTTGACATCAGATTAAAGAATGGCTTGAAACCCAATCAAAATAGATTCAAATGGAAAAAGTTTCAACATGAAAGCTGTGCGTCTCGTCGAAACGGTTGATTTTCATAAAAAAAACGTCTCAATCAGAGTTCGTATGCAAAAGTTAGAGCCGAGAATGTGCGGTTGCATCAGGATGGCCGAACACTCCGGGAATGATCATCCGGGTTTTGGATTTCTCCGAGGATGGCCGGACACTCTGGGGATGTTTGTCCGGATTTTGGATTTTTCTGCCGCAAGTTGCAAACCGAACCGTTTTGGAAAGTTGGATTCCGAGTTGGACCCAAACTAGGGTTTTGAACGTGAATTCTAACCTTTCCTTGCCCGGGAAGTCCATCCGCCTCTTATATACCTAAGGGGTGACGGCCGATTGAACAACAACACACAATCGATCAAATCATCTACCACTTTTTACCTTTACTTTTATCTCTCCCTTGTTCTTCTTCTTCCTCGTTCTTCGTCTGTTCTTCTTGTTGCAGGGCGGCGAACCTCAAGGCCCTAGGGGCGATCATGTCGACCTAGGGTAGCCCATAGCCACCGCGCGCCCTGACGGGGTCCCTCCCGGGCGTGTGGGGTTTTGGGTCTACAAAAGCGCCCGCCGGATTGCTTGCGTACCGCACTTCCGGCCGGGTCTCCTTCGACATGAGCTGCGGTGCATCACCCCCGGCGTCGAGGGTACACGGTGACGTGTTCGTGTGCGAACACACTTTTTGGCGACTCCGCTGGGGACGAAGCTTTGAACGGTCTCCAGCCCGTTCTTGCTACGAAGAGATCGTCATCTAGGGTTTGCAATCTACAAAGGTAATATGAACACTCAATTCCCCTATGTAGATGCAAATAATTCATATGTTGTTGCTAGATCGCCTAATGAGCATAATGTATCGGCTAGCCCTAGTTTTATCAATCATGCATCTAATTATGTGCAAGGGCCGATGCAAAATAATCTTCATGCTTCAAATTCTTATGATTTTAGCAACATACAACATATGTATCTTAACTCTCATCCATCGGCAACCCCACAAATTCATATGCCGATGAACAACATGATGAGTTTAGGCAATCAATTTGAAACACCTCATGTTAAAATTTCCAATAGCATACAAGAAAGTGTTTCACCCTCTTATTCATCGGCAACTAATTTGCAATATGTGAATCCAACCTTGCCGATGGATGGGAGAATTGGCCATGCTACTACTAGCTATTCGGCCAGTTACTCTCAACCATCATATGCTACACCTTATGTTAATAATTTTTCAGCACCATATGCAACTGTAGATGTTCATAATTCGGCCCCGCACCTTCATGGTCATAGCCGAATAAGTGAAAATTTTACAGGAACACACGTTCCATCATCTAATACTGTAGCATATAATGCATGCTCTACGCGATTCGAGAATTTCGGCAACACTCACGAATCATTGCCGAAAGAATCTGAAAGTATTGTGGAGCAATCCCTTCCAGAAGCGGTTGTGGCTGCGTTAAAAAAGAGCTTGGCACAAAACAAGAGGATTAGTGCTCTTTGCCTTGAACAATATGAAAAGGGGTTGTTTCTTGATTATGCTGCAATAAAGGCTAGAGTTTTGCAAGAAGATGAAACTTCATCAATTGATAGAATTGGCGAGAGAGCATATTGTTATACACCAGTACATACACCTTCACCTTGTGCCGCAACATATTATACACCCGCTACACAATTGCAAAATTTCGGCAACACTAACAATTCATTGCCGAAAGATCCTAAAAGCATTGGGGGGCAAACTGATCTAGAGCGGGCTGAAATTGAGAGGGGAGTTAAAGCTTTGCACGATAGGGTGCAAGTACTTCGCCAAGAGAGAATTGATAGGGAATTGGCTCAAAGAAAAGAAGCCTTGCCAATTGATATAACCGGTGAAAAGAATGATGATTCGGAAACTAAAAGTGCTTCGGTTGAAAAAGCCGAATCAACTAGTATATATTTCGAATCCATCAAATCCAAAGAGGCAAACATCACTGAGAAAGGGCATGGCAAGCATAGGAAAACAGCGGTGCTTGATTTTTCTGAAGTTAATGGAACCTACTTCCTGCCCTGTGAGTTCCGTGCCGTAGAAATTGACAAGCCTAATGGACAAGAGCAAGTAGATGAACAAAGTTCGGCTGACAAGGACCTTCAAAGTAATGATGCACGAAATCAAGAAAAAGATGATGATAACGCGTTCGGGAGCCATCCAAAGACGGAGCAAGATATTCTTCAAGTCACACCACCATCATGCTCTCCCAACATATTTGAAGAGGTATGTCTAGCAATTAATTTACCTATTTTCAGATTTGGTCATGACTTAGTTGTTGATGCATATATTAGAAAAATCTTCATAAGAAATATTGAGAGAGCAATGAAGAAGGGTAATTTATTTGTTAGCAATCAGATTGTCACAAAACATATCGGCCAACACATTGCACCATTCAGAAAGACCGATAGCGAAAAATTATTGCAGCCAAGGCTTTCCCCATTGCTTTATCTAAAGCTCATATCTAATTGGGTAGCTTTGCTTATTTCTTACTTGGCTTACACTTGGTCTCAATTGAGACATGTATGTTCTAACTATTTTTGTTTCAGAAATTTAAAGCCAAGGTTAAAATCTTCTGAGCAAACCGATGCCAGTATAGTTTCTTATCCAAAGACATCGGAGATAGAGTGCAAAACACAATGCATAGCCGAATGGGGTGATGCAAAATTTGAACCATTCGTTTGCTTAACTCCAAAGCCGTTCTCACAACAAGATCGGCTAGAGAATAAAAAGTTTACCTTCAATTCAAGCATGTGTGATCAAATATTTGATTTGTTGTTGATAAATAATTATATTAGAATTCTTGATCATCATGTTGAGCCATCTGTCTAGGGATGAATGTATTGTAAGTTGCATGATTCGTCCAAGCATAATTTTGAGGATTGCAACATGTTTCGTCAAATAGTTAAATCGGCCATTGATAAAGGACGATTGAAATTTGTTGAGACACCAAGAGATGACCAGTCTATTCCGATTGGTCCCGATGGCAGAAAGTTTTTGCATCGGCTGCTTCAAGCCGATCCATTTAAAGAGAAGGTAAAAACTGCAGGTGATGGGATCAAGCTTTCAAGTAAAGAAGTTGTTGAAGAGCATAATGAACATAATATTGAGGGCGAAAATTCCATCAAAGCTACAATGGAGACGCCAAGGACTAGGGGCAGCAAGTAAATCCAATGATCGATGAAAGCAAACCAAAAGAAAACAAAGGCCGAAATAAGTGCAAGTGTAAGAGATCAAAAATCACCTTCGCTGAACTATTGGATAAATATCAAAAGAAGAGTGAAGAGAAGAATGCTCATCGGCCAAATCATGCAAAGAAACCAAGATCACCCCCAAGGCACAAATATGAGAATCGGTATTGGCAAAGTGAGAATTTTAATGCAACATATTCATATCCTTATTTTGGGCCGCCAATGCCAATGCCGTGGATGCCTCCCTATGCTCATATAGATCCATATTCATCATGGGACAGGTATGATACAAGGGCACATTCTCCATCTTATTTTAGACCATCTCACCAATACTATGCAGCTCCAAGAAGATCAACATTTGAACAATCACCCATCAAAGATCATAAGGAATCGGTCCAGAGCTCAAGGAAGAAGAAAGAGGTGGTAAAGCAAGTTTACTACGTGAAAAGAGACGGTCGTAAGTGTGCTACTTCAGATTTGATCTCAAATAACAAATAGCCAATTAAAGTGTTGACATTGGCTACAAAAGGCAAAGAAGTGAAGCAATCAATTGATAAAAATCAGAGTGCTAAATCTGAAGAAAAGAAGTTGAGGGTGCACAAGGCCCAAAAAGAGTTGCCATTGGTTGAAACAAAATCACAGTCAAGGTGCTCACTCGGCTTATCGTATTGGCAAAAGAAGGAGTTACAAAAGCTTAGTGCACAAGAACTTGAAGAAATGAACATGGCATGGGTTCCCAAAGGAAGTACTCAAAATAATAATTATGTGCAAGCTTCTATTACAAGAAGTGCGGCGAAGGTGAAGAAGGAAAAGAGTGAAAACTATGAAGGACCAAGCCGAAGGTTTCAACATCTTCAGTCTACACATTATCCATATTCTTCAACTATGCCATTAATGCCTATGCCATGGAATTCGTCATCAGGTATGATTGGTAACCCTCAATGGGCTTATTTTAATCCATGGATGCAATATAATTTCTTACATCATGAAAGGGTATTGCCAAAACACTATACATTTGATTAGCTACAAGTTTGTTGCTGATCCAAAGGGCCGAAATACTTGATTTGTCATTTCATTTGTTTATTTCGGCTATATGTGCTTTGAATGAAGTTTAATTGGTAATGGCCGATATTTATCTATCGTCCTAAGATTATGTCAATGCATGGCCGGTGTAGTACTCTAACATCGTCCTTAGTTCGATTGGAGAGCGAGATAAGGTACGTGCTCATGGAAATTTATATGTATGCCTATATTATGATTGAATGGAGTTGAGACATCATGACCGATGTCATTGAATATATGTTGCATAGGCCAATTCATAGTTGCAGAATTGGCTAGTGGGCTTATACTTTGTTTGGATATGATTTGGCTTATGCATCTTTGAGATCTATAAGAGGCCAAATCATAGCTGATTTTATTACTGAACATCGGATTAATGACATGCATAATATTGATATTAGCCTTGTCTCTCTAGTACTATGGAGATTATGTTTTGATGGTTCAATTCGTAGCAATGGCCAAAGTGTTGGTGTTGTTTATATATCTCCTTATGGTACTATTTTTGAAGCCTCTTGCCGCTTAGAATATTTTTATGCATGATTAATCAAAGCCGAATATGCATTGTTATTCGGATTGAATCTTTTACTTGCTATAGGTGCTATACATATTGAGGCTTTCGGTGATTCGTTATGAGTAGTGCAACAAATATCCTAGGGTTATCAATGTTTTGACGAATCACTTATAGTTTATCTTGGGGTATGTCTAGATGCAAAATTTACCTTGGTTTGCTTTAAAATTGTTCATATATTTAGACATGACAATTCAAAAGAGTTGGCACAACAAGCATCCGGCTATTATGTTAATCATGGTGTATTGCATTTCTCTCAATAGCCGATGCTTAGTCTCGTCAACATAGGTAAGGCCGAACCGAAGTCCACAGCTTCGGCCACTAATGTAATTTTTATGCAGGCGAAAGTAAGGATTGGAGAAAGTTTATTGTTGATTATCTACAAAATCCTAGCAAAAGGGTGAACAATATGGTTCGGAGGATGACCTTGAGATACATATCTATGGGACTTTATCATCGGGTTGTTAATGAAGTAGAGAAGGTTTCGCCCAAGTTTGCATCAAGGATTCAAAAAATGATGGCCGATATATAATTATCGCCCTAAGCATATAAATGGCCGATGGAGTGTTGACATCGTCCTTAGAACCAACATGGTACAAGTTATTTTTCGGCACGCTAGCTTTGCCGAAAAACAGGGGGGTATGTGTTGACGCTCAAAAGTGGCACGATTATAAAGAGTAGCTTGAAGCTATATCAAGATTAATTCAAACTTATTATTGAAAGTCACCATGAGAAGGCTCTCTTCGAGAAGGTCAAGATGGATATGAAGATGGTCTAAAACGGAGCTCGGATGCAAAAGTTATGACAAGTTCAGAGATGCTCATGTTGACATCAGATTAAAGAATGGCTTGAAACCCAATCAAAATGGCTTCAAATAGAAAAAAATTCAACATGAAAGTTGTGCGTCTCGTCGAAATGGCTGATTTTCATATAAAAAACGTCTCAATCGGAGTTCGTATGCAAAAGTTAGAGCCGAAAATGTGCGGTTGCATCAGGATGGCCGGACACTCCGGGAATGATCATTCGGGTTTTGGATTTCTCCGAGGATGGCCGGACACTCCGGGGATGTTTGTCCGGGTTTTGGATTTTTCTGCCGCAAGTTGCAAACCAAACCGTTTTGGAAAGTTGGATTCCGAGTTGGACCCAAACTAGGGTTTTGAACGTGAATTCTAATCTTTCCTTGCCCGGGAAGTCCATCCGCCTCTTATATACCTAAGGGGTGACGGCCGATTGAACAACAACACACAATCGATCAAATCATCTACCACTTTTTACCTTTACTTTTATCTCTCCCTTGTTCTTCTTCTTCCTCGTTCTTCGTCTGTTCTTCTTGTTGCAGGGCGGCGAACCTCGAGGCCCTAGGGGCGATCAGGTCGACCTAGGGCAGCCCATAGCCGCTGCGCGCCCTGACGGGGTCCCTCCCGGGCATGTGGGGTTTTGGGTCTACAAAAGCGCTGGCCGGATTGCTTGCGTACCGCGCTTCTGGCCGGGTCTCCTTCGACGTGAGCTGCGGTGCATCACCCTCGGCGTCGAGGGTACACGGTGACGTGTTCATGTGCGAACACCAGTCCCCGGCCTCTGCATCAGAATGAAGCATGCTCCCTTTTATTAAGCAAAGTATCACAAAGGTCCGCAGTCTAGTACAAGCTCACTCGGAGCTAAAGAAAAGGTAACCAAAAAAGATAAAAGTTGCCACAACAAGCTAAAATAGGATGAGCTGATTAAACACCTAGCCTATTACTAGACCGCCATCCATACCGGTAGTAGATATCCCGAGCAACCATTTCCCATTGGGTAGACCCAGTAACTAAAGGCTCCCTGGCTTTCGTAGGAGTGAGTAATGACCACATACGGATCCAAGTAGTGGCCCTCTAGATAACCTGCAAAACATGTGTACGATTTTGTCTGTTAAATACCATATCATTTCTGCAGCTCCATATAGACCAAAGTAATGCGGATACTCCTATCCGAATATGCCTCACGGTATTTGGCTCCACTCCATTTAGCCACGTCTCAAATAACGTGTGAATACCATTTGGAGGGGTGATATTGAAAGCTATATGAATTGAATGCCATAAAAGTTTGGCCATCGGACAATCGAGAAAGAGGTGTTTAATAGTTTTATCTTGATCACAAAAGCATCATCGTTGGCTACCTTCCCAACTACGCTTTGCCAAATTATCCTTAGTCAGAATTACCTCCTTGTTAACAAACAACATAAAGACTTTGATTCTTAACGGCACTTTAATCTTCCAAATATATATTGATCTTGGAATCGGGCCCGAGTCAATTAGATCTACATACATGGATTTCACTGAGAAGATTCCGTTCGTAGTTAATCTCCAGTGAATAGTATCGGGCTCATCAGAGAGGTGAACATCCATCAACCTCCGCACCAGATGTAGCCATGAGTCCCATCGGTCTCCTACTAAGGATCGCTGAAATTGAATGTTTAGAGGAGTAGACTGTAATACTGTAGCAACATAAGCCTCCTTATGCTGTACAATATTATACAGAGACGGATATTGTATGTCAAGAGGCGTCTCCCCTAACCAAGTATCCTTCTAGAATCTAGTCGAATTACCATTTTCAATGATAAATTTAGTCCTATGGAAGAAAGCCGCTTTCGTTCTCATTAACCCCTTCCAGAAAGGTAAATCATTGGGTCTAACGGTAACCTGGGCCAAGGTCTTAGATTGTAGGTACTTATTCCGTAGAATTTGTACTCACATTCCTTCAGTCTCAACAGACGGCCTATACAACCATTTACTGAGCAGGCATCTATTCTTTACCTCTAAATTCTCAATCCCGAGCCCACCCTAATCCTTGGGTCTACAAATGATATCCCACCTAGTAAGTCTTTACTTTCTTTTTATCTCGTCGCATTGCCAAAAGTATCGTAATCGATAAAAGTCTAACCTTTTACGTACCCCTACAGGTACTTCAAAGAAAGACAAAAGGAACATTGCATACTCGTGAGCACTGAGTTTATTAGTACCAACCGACCTCCGTAGAACATAAGCTTACCCTTCTAGCAACTTAGTTTGTTTTTAAATCAATCTTCAATACACTTCCACTCCTTGCTCGAAAGCTTGCGATGGTGAATTGGTATGCCCAGATAACTAAATGGTTGGGTGCCCAGTTCACATCGAAATAGTTTTTTATAAGCATCCTATTCATCTTTGGCTCTCCCAAAATAGAACAATTCGTTTTTGTTAAAATTAATCTTCAATCCCGACAATTGCTCGAATAGGCATAGCACAAGCTTCATATTATGGGCCTTTGCCAGATCATGTTCCATGAAAATAATAGTGTCGTCAGTGTATTGTAGTATGGACACCCCACCATCCACAAGATGTGGTACTAGTCCTCCTACTTGGCCATCCTCATTTGCTCTACCTATGAGAATTGCCAACATATTTGCCACTATGTTGAACAAGATGGGAGATATCGGGTCCCCCTGTCTTAGACCCTTTTGCATCTGGAAGTAATGACCTATGTCTTCATTCACTTTAATCCCGACACTACCTTTTTCTACAAATGAATCGACCTGCTTCCTCCAGGAATCGTCGAATTCCTTAATAAGTAAGGCTTGTTGGAGAAACGGCCATTTAACCTTATCGTACGCCTTTTCGAAATCCACCTTGAAAACCACCCCATCTAGTTTCTTCTAGTGGATTTCATGTAATGTTTCATGTAGGACAAGCACACCCTCTAGTATGTTTCTGCCTGGCATGAAAGCCTTCTGAGTTGGTTGCACCACATTATGTGTAATCCGCGTCAGTCAGTTTGTACCAACTTTAGTAAATATTTTAAAGCTCGAATTTAGCAGACAAATTGGTCGGAACTGCTCAATGCACACCGCTTCCTCCTTCTTTGGCAACAACGTTATTGTCCCAAAGTTTAGGTGGAATAGCTGTAGTTGGCCATTAAACAAATCATGGAACATTGGCACAAGGTCACCCTTAATGATATGCCAACATTTCTTATAAAATTCAGCTGGGAAGCCGTCCAAGCCTGGTGCCTTATTATTCTTCATCTGTGATACAGCTTCAAACACCTATTTCTCCATGAATGGTGCGGATAAAATCTCATTCTCGTCTATCCCGAGCTGAGGAATATCTCCTACCATGTGTTTGTCCAGAGACAAAAAATTATCCTCTGGAGCACCAATAAGTTGTTTATTATAGTTAGAGATATACAACTTTAGGATCTCATGTCCTACAATTGTACCCTCATCTTGCTCAAGCTGGAAAAATTTCTTCTTTCTGTGTTTTCCATTTGCAATCAAATGGAAAAACTGGGTATTGTCATCCCCTTGGACGACTTGCCGCGCTTTAGCTCTAAGTGCCCATTTCATCTCTTCTTCTCTGAGGAGAGCTCATAGTTTTTGCTCAGCCTCCATCTTAAATGCTCGTTTGTCCGCATCTAATAAGATTGATTCGGCCTTTAGATCAAGCTCATTTATAAGGTGGATTAGCCTATCCTTTTCCACCTTATGAATCCCACTTTCATTTTTTGCCCATCCCCTCAGGAACTGCCGCAAATGCCTAATCTCATTTTGCCATCTCTCAATATTCGATCTCCCTCCTACGAACTTAGCCCATTCCCGGGCTATTAGATCAATGAAGCCCTCTTTCTCAAACCATGCTAGTTCGAAAGAGAAGACGTTCTTGTTTCCCACATGGGTCGCTTCCCCAGAGGCAACAAGTAGAGGGGTGTGGTCGTAAATTCCTCTCTGTAGATCTTGCACCATCACCAGAGGAAACTTCTGTTCCCACTCAATACTGGTGTGAACTCGATCCAACTTCTCGTGAGTTGGGATCGGTAGTGTGTTCGCCCAAGTGAACCGTCTGCCTGTGAGTTCTATCTCTCTTAGGTCTAGGCTTTCGATAATGGTATTAAACATGAATGACCACCTGCCATCGAAGTTATCATTGTTTTTTTCTTCTCTCCTTCTAATGATATTAAAATCCCCTCCAACTAGAATAGGTAACCTCTCATCCCCGCAAACCCGCACAAGGTCTACTAGGAAATCCGGTTTGAGCTCTTGTTGTGCGGCTCCATACACGGCCACTAGCGCCCATCGGAACCCATCAACCTTCGATCGCACCCTGAATTTGATGGCAAAGTCACCTAACACAACATTCATCACTTCTAGCGTCTCGCACTTGACCCCAAGTAAAATCCCGTCTGATCTTCCCCTTGGGGGTAAACAGTGCCAATCAAAGTCAACACCACCAGATATGTTGTTGAGAAATTAAGCTGTAAAATTATCCCTGCCTATATCAAGTAAGGCAATAAATTCCAATTTATGTTCTAATGACGCTTCCGCAAGAAACCTTTTTTTAGCCAAGACTACCAGGCCTCTGCTATTCCAAAAGATTCCTTTCATTTTTCATCGTGAAATTTTCATTTGGTATGTATTCTTGCACTTCTACGCACGGCGTATGTAGGATAAACTTTCCTCTTCCAGGATCGTTTTGGCTTGTCCTGCACAACATCTTGGTTCGTATAACTAAGGTCCATCTGCGTGCCCACTTCTGGTTGCAAGGGGGTCGTATACGCCTTTGAAACCGTGTCAGTATCCTCTTCCGGTAACACACTAGTGGGAACTAAGTCCTCACAGAGGCACTCTAGTGCCCTAACCCCTAGAGCATTGATATCAGCATCATTCATAGGATTTACAGCTGCAATATTATGAATCAATTCCATGGCTCTATCGGCTTCTAAGTCAAGCAAGTCATTTACTGATTTAGCGATTTCTTTCCCATTATTACCCAGTGAAACACCTAGGTTATTAGCTTTATAGATAATTTCATCATCGGAGAAATGCAGAATAGAACAACTCGTATTAACTGCCATACATGTAGTGGCTTCGATGTCACGAAGCTTCACCGCCCGCATGGCACGCCCCAACTGCAGGTCGTCGGCATCCGGTTGAGCCTGAATCCAGTGACTCACCCATTTGTCATAGGATATCGGGTCCGGAATCCCTACGAAGGCGATGATGTCCTCTGTAGTAGGCCTAGCTGGTGTCTGGCCGCCTGCCATGTGCCCAACTGTGCCCTCCGCTACCGAAGCCGCTGCCAGCTTCCTCACAGGTGATCGCGTGCTGTGCACACGCGGACTGTGGGGCGAAACCGTCTGTGCGAGACCAGCCTCCGTAGAAGACCTCCCGTCTGCGAGAGTGGCTGTCTTCGCCGAGGCACCCCTCACACCGGTCAGGCCGCAGTAGAAGTCCGAGATAGTGTGGACAGCAACGGGCTAGTGGGGTGATCCAAGGCCTCCTGCATGGTAGGCCCCACCACTCCCGCCTGAGAGCCCAACTGAGGTGACTGGTGAAGCTGAACTGAGGCGCCCTGCTCCAGGCGGATGATGCTACAAAGGATCCAAAACTGAGAGCATTCATCGGAGTCGACAGGGTCACAACCCCCTTGTCTGTAGAAGTCTCGGCTGGATGAGCAGACTGTCCCTCATCCCCCATAGCGTCATCTTAGTCCAAAGTGCTATTGTACTGGTATTTTGCTATTCAGATTTTAGAAATCTAGCTACAACAAGGTCAACACCTTGGACATTCTAGTGGTGCCATCTGAGGTATTTTGTGAGAAATAAAGCTGTGCATGCGCAAATATTATCGACTATACGTAAGGTTTGGAAAAATAAATATGTCGGCTGAGTAAAATCGACCATGTAAGCATTCCATTTTAATTATGCCATTGTGCTCGATTTAGATAAGCATAGATTAAATGTGTAAATGTGCCCCTTTATTATGTGCATGCAGATTGGGGATCCTTTTTGTAGACTTATTTTGTGTGAGGAGAAGGCAGAAAATGGGAGTACATGTTTTAGATTGCCAGCATATTTAATAACGCGGGTATTGTTCAAGCATGTTCATGTAAAACTGAAATTGTATATATTGTACCGGCTAGTTGTTTTCAAAATCTGTCGGTATTTTGGATCTAGCAAAAAGTGAAATCATGGCAGTGTTAACAAGTGATTTTAAGAATGCATGAATGCATTACCATGGGACGAAGATCTGCATGCCAGGGTCAGGGGCGACATTGTTCAGTAGTGGAGGTCGCATCAACATCTTGTAGGGCCACATGCCTTACATCTGGAACGGCATGGGCACGCTGCTTGGTGGGGAGGATAATGGCCACTGTGTGACTGCTTGATACTCCTGGATTGGTGGACGGTGCTTTGTGCTGCTGGATGGAGAGGCTTCCCTTACCTGCATTGGGCGGGTTCACGGATCCAATCTCCTTCTATGAAACTTAGTAGTCAGACAACAAGTTGTAATCTCGGTCAGCAGTATTGACCTAGGTCACATGTGTTGTAAGCCCCCGCACGGGGTGAGTTGATCAGTTGTAACCTTCTCCGGTATAGTAAAGATTTGCTGGCTGGGCCCCCTGGTTTTTTCCCTTAGTGTTGGAGGGGTTGTCCACATTAAATCTCATGTCTCGTGTTGTTTTCGTTCTTCATCGTGTTGATTTGCCTGTCGTATCTCTAACACCATACATCCGACCGACCAATGAAACATAAAAATCTAACCACCCAATCGAGTTCCATCGGCGGCAGACCACTACCGCAGCATCACCACCCCAACACAATGAAAACCAAATCAAACAGAGAGGGGATAAGAACATGCCACGCTAGCCCGACGGAGGAAAGAGGCATAACGGTAACATGTCCGGACATAACCGAGGGAGCGAGACCAGCACAGAAGCTCCAGCTCCCCTCCTGTGATTGTGCAACTCCAATGCAGCCCACAGCGAGACCGCTGAACCAATCCCCATAGTGGCAGCACCCACACAGACGCACAACCAGGAGCAGTAGCACCCGCGGCCGACCACCTCCAGCAGGGGCAAGAACAGAAGTGGAGAACAACAGGAACGCTCGCCCCACAAGCCACAAATGCTGCCCACCACGCCGCAACTCACCCCAGCTCTTCTCCTTCCTGTGCGAATCATCGACCACCAATCGACGCGCGACGAAGAAAGAAACCCCTAGCCGCCACACCGCACACCGCGTCTTTCAGCACGGGAAAAGACCATGAAGCCCCCAACTGAGATGTGCCGGCAACACCACCAGGCCACTTACTACCTCTGCCCTGATTTATTAGTCCCACCTGTATTTTGGGTCGTATTTTGACCATTATTTTAACTAATAAAATACTCCCTCCGTTCCAGAATATAAGGTGTATTGATTTCCGTGCAAGTCAACCATTTGAAAGTTTGACCAAGAATATAAAATAAAATAACAACATCTGTAATACCTAATAGATAAAATAATGAAAATACTTTTCATGATGAATCAAATGATATAAATTTTGTATTGTGGATATTGATATATTTTTATAAAAACTTGGCTAAACATGCACTCGTTTGATTTTTGAAAAAAAATACACCTTATATAAATGAACGGAGAGAGTATAAGTTATACATAGAAAAAATAATATCATCAGAAACTATGTTCAAATACGAATCCAGTGATATAATTTTTCATGACATGCATTAACATCTTGTTAGTTGAATCTATGGTCAAAATTTGGCACAAAAATACAAAGGGGACCAATAAATCAAGACAGAAGTAGTACATCGTAGCCCCACAAAACAGTACATGCCCGGGGGTGACCGAGTCAAATTTCATTGCCAAAATCAGAAATGTTGTCCTCAATTGAATTTGGGCTCTTTAAAATGAGGGAGCATAGTGTTTTAGAGGATTCCATAGCTTCTATAATATATAGGTTCTAGAGTTACAATTCATATTTTGTTGTGTATGACTTGGATTACTGTGGAACTCTTCTCATTTCATATCACTAGTAAGTTGCCTGTGCATTGCTACGGAAAATAAAAGATGTATAGAAGTATATTACTAAAAGTTCATTACATTTTGTGAAACTGTAACCACATACCCATTGGGTTTTGTTACTCTTTGTTGTACGTCTCCTGCACCCATATCTCCGCTTCATATTCCCCACACTTGTGCTCTTTGCTACTTGTGAGCTGCATTGGGATTTTCCCGAAGAGGAGAGGATGATGCAGTACAATAGAGATAAGTATTTCCCTCGGTTAAGAACCAAGGTTATCAATCCAGTAGTAGAACCAAGCAACATCTCGTTAGCAACACCTACACACAAAATAACAAATACTTGCACCCAACGCAAACAAGGGGTTGTCAATCCCTTGGCAGTTAATTGCAAGGATCAAATCTCGTAGTGATAAATAGATAAACAAAAACACAAATAAAATAAAGTAAATAAAATGGCAGCAATGTTTTTTTGGATTTTAATATATGATAAAAATAGACCCGAGGGGCCATAGTTTTCACTAGAGGCTTCTCTCTTGAACATAGCATACGGTGGGTAAACAAATTACTCTTAGGCAATTGATAGAAAAACTAATAATCATGACGATATCCAAGGCAATGATCATGTATATAGGCATCATGTCCGAGACAAGTAGACCGACTCCTGCCTGCATCTACTACTATTACTCCACACATCAACCGCTATCCAGCATGCATCTAGAGTATAAAGTTCATAAAGAACGGAGTAACGCCTTAAGCAAGATGACATGACGTAGACAAAGTAAACTCAAGCAATATGAATAAATCCCATCGTTTTATCCTAAATGTCAACAATACAAATGCGTGTCTTGCCCCTTTTTGTCACTGGGATATAGATCACCGTAAGACTGAATCCATCACAAAGCACCTCTTCCATTGCAAGAAATATCAATCTAGGCGGGCAAACCAAATCAATAGATCAGAGAGAAATACAAAGCTATAATAATCATGGATAAAAAAGTTCAGAGAAGGCTCAAGTAATATTCATGGATAATCTGATCATAAATTCACAATTCATCGGATCCCAATAAACACACCACAAAAAAAGATTACATCGAATAGATCTCCAAGAACATCGAGGAGAACATTATATTGAAGATCAAAGAGGGAGAAGAAGCCATCTAGATACTAGCTATGGACCCGTAGGTCTGTGGTAAACTACTCATACATCATCGGAGGGGCAGCAAGGTTGATGTAGTAGCCCTCCATGATTGATTCCCCTCCGAAAGAGTGCTGGAAAAGGCCTCCAGATGGGATCTCCCATGAACAGAAACTTGCGGCGGCAGAAAAAGTGTTTTGGGTGGCTCTCTGTTGGTTTCCTGATTTTAGAGAATTTATAGAGGCGGAATTAAATGGAGCAAAGGTGGGCCCATGAGGCACCAGGGCGCGCCTACCCCTCCGCCTTCTGACTTCCTCCCGAAGCTTCTAGTGTCTCTTATGTTCAGAAAAAAATCTCCAAAAAATTTCGTGGCATTAGGACTTCGTTTTGTACTGATTTCCTGGAAAACCAAAAACAGGCAAAAAACAGCAACTGGCACTTGGCACTAAGTTAATAGGTTAGTCCCAAAAAATGATATATAATTGCATATCACTGCATACAAAACATCAAATATTGATACTATAATAGCATGGAACAATAAAAAATTATAAATACGTTGGAGACATATCAAGCATCCCAAGCTTAATTCCTACTCATCCTCGAGTAGGTAAATGATAAAAACAGAATTTTTGATGTGGAATGCTACCTAACATGTTCATCATGTAATCCCTTTTTGTGGCATGAATAATAAGATCCGAATGATTCAAAGCAATAGTCTATAGTTTGACATAAAAACAATAATAATAAGGCATACCAACAAACAATCATGCCTTTCAAAATATCAATGCTAAAGAACGTTATCCCTACAAAATCATATACCCTTGTCATGTTCCATCTTCTTAACACAAAATATAAATCATGCACTACCCCGGTGTTAGCCAAGCAATTGGTTCATACTTTTTAACGCGCTTCAGCATTTTCAACTCTCTCGCAATACATGAGCGCAAGCCATGGATATAGCACTATGGGTGGAGTAGAATATGGTGGTAGAGAAAATATGAAGAAGACAAAAAAAGGAGAAAGTCTCACATTGACGAGGCTAACCAATGGGCTATGGAGATGCCCATCAATTGATGTCAATGCAAGGAGTAGGGATTGCCATGCAACATATGCACTAAGAGCTATAAGTGTATGAAAGCTGAAAAATAAAACTAAGTGGGTGTGCATCTAACTTTCTTGTTCATGAAGACCTCGGGCATTTGAGGAAGCCCATCATTGGAATATACATGCCAAGTTCTATAATGAAAAATTCCCACTAGTTATATGAAAGTGGAAGCATAGGAGACTCTCTATATGAAAAACATGGTGCTACTTTGAAGCACAAGTGTGGAAAGGATAGTAACATTGCCCCTTCTCTCCTTTTCTCTCATTTTTTCTTTTCTTTTTTCAGGAGGCGGGAGCAGGAGGTCCCGCCAGTGCTAGAGGAAGAAGACGAGAGATTGAAGATGCATGCCGGCGGCCGTTGGATGTACATCCAATGACCACAGATGTCAGAATCATTTTGTTGACTAATTTGACAACGCCTTCCGTAGGCAACCTAATGGCCCACATGCCAGACTCCTTGCGTGCGAAGATCTAGCTGGTGGGTCCTAGCTATCAGGGGGGAGGAATATTTTTTTGCCCATAATAAGGAGGCACTTCCTTGCGTGCAAAGATTTAGCTGATGGGTCCCAGCTGTCCGGGGGAGAAAACATTTTTTTCGCGTAATAAGGACGCACTTGCTTGCGTGCGAAGATGTAGCTGGTGGGTCCAAGCTGTCAGGGGGAGGAATAATATTTTTCCGGCCTAATAAGGAGCCAGTTGCATGCATGTGTCAATGAACAGGTGCGTCCCCACTGTCAGCCTCTCCACGTACTGTCCTCCTCCGATTACTCTTATTTGTTGACCACGTTGACTACGAAGTGCTGAGCGCACCAAGGCGGTGGACGACGGCGAGGCCCCGGACGGGAATTGAACCGGAGATGGGAAGACGCGGCAGTGGAGTCGCAGATGGAGAGGAGTACGAGGGTTAACTGGCTTTGGTGCGGCGTGGGGCTGCAGTCAGTGGAGAATAACAGGAGGTGTGCAGGGCTGGAGGGATAGCCTGGCCGGCGGTGTGGTAGCGCTTCACAGTGATGCGTGCTAAGCAGAGCCACTAGCCGCCGGAGGCCGAAGCAGGCGGTCCCGGCGGCGCTGGAGGAAGAAGACGAGAGATTGAAGATACATGCCGGCCGTTGGATATAAATCCAATGGCTGTGGATGTCAGAATCATTTGTTGACTAAGTTGACAACGCCTTGCGTAGGCTTCGACCTATTGGCCCACATGTCAGCCTGCAAAAATGCAGAACATATTTAACCCTTTTTTTAGAGAGAAACATATTTAACCCATGTTTTCTAGAATTTACAGTCAATTTGCTGGGCTGGGTGAACAAATAATGTAGCGTTAATGCGGCCCATTTAATTTTGGGCCAATTCCATTTTTACCCCTAATTTTGTCCCGATCTCATCTTTACCCCTAAATAAAAACAGTGCTCAACTTTGCCCCTCTTCCGTTAAGTGCGCTTATAGAAATGCCCTTCCGTACATTTTCCGTCCAGTCAAAGGCCTTTGACCGTTAGATTTTTCTATACGCGCACTTAACGGTCAAAGGCCTTTGACTGGACGAAAAATGTACGGAAGGGTATTTTTGTAAGCGCACTTAACGGAAGAGGGGCAAAGTTGAGCAATGTTTTTATTTAGGGGTAAAGATGAGATCGGGACAAAATTAGGGGGAAAATGTAAATCTCCCTTTAATTTTTTCTAAGAAATCACTGTAGATTTGCACTTTCTTGAAATACACAGATTTGCTAGGCTTGTTGTAAATAAATTGATAGGTTAGCCCGTGCAATTAGTATCAAAAAATAAATGGGAGGTGGACATTTTATTATATATAAAATTAGCTAATTAGCGAGTTATTGCTCAAAAGAAAAATGAGCGCGTTATTATTACATTGGTCCTTAAATCTTCGCAACTTTTGTGAGCAATCACCAGGATTTTCGTTGCCTTAACCATGATTTCCCTTACCAACTTCTGTTAAACATTTATTTTTATAAGTTGATAAGACGTGGGATGTTTTTATAATGTATATATAAGTTTCAATTAAATATACAATAATAATAATATAAATATATATATATATAATGTGTTTAGAAGGGAAAACATAAATTGGACCCGGCATTCTTATTCTTATATATAGAAAAATAGAACAAAGATCTGCGTTTTGTTATAAAAAGATAAATTGGGCTGCCAATGTTTAAGTAAAAAATAAAACCTAGGTTGGGAGGCCCATAGGCCGGTACATACATGATGGACCTCAAAAAATTAAGTTGAAACCACGGTCTCGGTATGTCGTGGGCTGTGCATGTTAAATAACATAACCTAGGCCGACCTGATACTAGTTCGCCCTCTGAAAAATATGATACATGCTACTGCTAGATCCCCGATACCCCTAAAAAACAGCTCCCCGATGACAGTCTTCGTTGTAAAAAAAATCATTTATTGACTAGGCTGACAAACCCGTGGATTTAAGAAGGGGCGGGGGGCACGACGCGAGGCAGCGCCGCCGGCCCCTGCGCTGCTGGTTTGGGCGGCGGGAGAATAACCAGAGGGAAGACTGAAGAAGCACATCAGACGCGAATTATTCTTTTCAGTGGATGGCTCTCGATGGCGTATTTTTTTTACTTGCTCTGCACAATACAACTTGTATTTTTAGCCTCCCAGTCCATGGCGGACCAGCAGCCCATTTGCTGGGCGGGCCAACCTACAGAAAGCAGCACTTGATTTTTCATCAAGGCCCAAAAACAATGCAGTATTATGTTTGTTTTTTCGACCGAAAACATTATGGCAGGGGTTGAGCGGGAAGGGGGGAGATTGAGCAAAAAGATTAAAAAAAGGAGCTCACGCGCTGTTGCTACCCTAATAAGCAGGTGCCATTCTTCTCGGAACGAAG
Organism: Thinopyrum elongatum; assembly: GCA_011799875.1. Lineage (NCBI taxonomy): Eukaryota > Viridiplantae > Streptophyta > Magnoliopsida > Poales > Poaceae > Thinopyrum > Thinopyrum elongatum. Next base: position 515,291,145 of record CM022299.1, read on the forward strand.
GTGTGTCGTGTGACACTCACGCGTCACAATCCCATAGTATACATTCTAACTATTCACAAACAAGTACAACAGAAAAGGTAAACATTCATGTCAAACTCGGGTTCACAGGATACGTTCATATTCATAGCCAACATTGGCAATCAACAACTCAAAAAATTCATGTATAGACAAGTTCAGCATGCCTATGCATCCAAATGATTCATACTTAGATCACAAGCCAATATTCATAGCTAACATTCACAAAAGATTTAGATATACACAAGCTCAGCATGTTTACACATCCAAATGATTGAGAGAACACAACCAATATCATCCATCGACACACATTAATCACCTACGGTACAGACGGGCAAGTGATGTTCACTCGGTGGTACTTCTTGCTAAAATTAATGCTTGTCTGAGCAAACTTTCGAGTACATAAGAGGCAGCAGAGACCATCTAAACTTTGCTTGTAGGTTTATCCTCATGATAGTGGCCTTGATGCCGCGAGAGGTTTGAGCAACTTGGCCACTACTTTCATCCAACTACTTTCACTCGGTAGTACTTCTTGGTAAAATTAATGCTTGTCTGCGCAAACTTTTGAGTACATAAGAGGCATCACAGACTATCTGAACTTTGCTTGTAGGTTTATCCTCATGATAGTGGCCTTGATGCCGCGAGAGGTTTGAGCAACTTGGCCACTACTTTCATCCAACTAATTTACTGGCCCATCTTTGTCCTGTATCTCGCCAAAAATCTACATTGCAGACAACAAACGAAGCTGTCAACAAAATGAACCACCCAAAGTTTTTGTGCAGTTCAACTGAAATGGAGCATCACAGGCATGCAGAATGGTTAAGTGCCATATGAATATATGCGTCTACCAACTTGTCTGGAATCGTCAGACTCCATGGCATACAGTTCACTACCAGCATACGAGCCGATAACAAAAAAGCGCAGGTTGGGACCAAAGACTGGACTGGACTACCTTTTTCAGGGCTATGCGCCAAGCAATATTGTTGGCATTCACTCTGGCACTTCTTCTTGTCAATATCGATGCTTGTCTGAGTGAACTTGCGAGTACAAAGCAGCAACATAAGTATCTGTCCATCTAATCTTTTTGTGCAGTTCTACTGAAATTGGCCAATGTAATGATTTGCATGCGAGTTTAGGCTCACAAGTTACTACTTTATGAAATCGGCCAACAGTAGCACAATACAAAATTACCATTAGATATGACAAGCACAATAATCAGGATGAAGACCGGTACCAACCTATGTGAGGAAGCATATCAATTAGTGCTTCCTTTGACTGGAAGCTGAGATAAGCGACTGGCAGGAAAGGAACGAGGCAGTCGAGGCAATGAACCACCCAAAGTTTTTGTGCAGTTCAACTGAAATCGAGCATCCCTGTTGGCACATATATTGAGAAAGTGAGATTACTGTAATAGTGGCACTAGTTGATGAAACATACACTAACAAATAGAAGCATCCTCATTATCCTAATGGGTAAAGTTAGCAACATAGTAGCCTTGCTTAAAGAGAGGTATTAGTTTATATTATCAGTGCCAATTAGCTCAACACTCAAAGCATTGCCATGTATCATAGCTTGCAAAGATTTAACATGCAAAGATAAAGGACTTTCTCATGACAGTAGCAAAACAGTAGCATGATACAAATAGAGATGACAGCACACTAATCTAGATGAAGGCCTTAGGCCGGTACCAACCTGAGCAAGGAAGCTTATTCAACTAGTCCCAAAAGAGAAGATAAAGCACTGATTGGAATCATTCAATAGTACATATTTTTGTGCACTTCCAATGTACGGTTGACATCACTCTTGTTTACCAGTGCTGAGATTATATCGAGAGATTATCAAGAACTTCCAGCAAAGTTAAAGCACTGGCTGGGATACAGTTCATTGTATCCTCTTGTGCAGTTCCACTAAAATGTACGAATGACACAACATGATCCCTGTTTGCACAAGTAGGAACAAGGTGAAACCTTCATTAGCTTAGTGAGGAAGGATAGAAAGACAATAGCATATTACTTTAACAATAGCATCAAAGCATGATGACAATATAGTAGCAAAACATTGGCTCATTGAACCAGTGGCAATAAATTGACATGCAAAACAATAGCATTACTATCTCATGACACTGCCAAGATCCCCTCCAGGCTCCACCACCACATGGTCCACCTACACAGACACACAAACACACACGCGCGCGCGCGTACATGATTCAGCATGAGGTGCTACTAAAGATTTGTTTAATTCCGATAGGACAATTAGGCAGCAATAAATTAGTGCTGCTTAATACTCCTAATTGATTAATGACCTTGCAGGAGAGGTAGCAAAAGTGGAAGGGCTCCTGGAGGATCGTCTCACATGTGAGGCAGACATTGCCGGAGCCCTTGAATGGCCTCGACTGAGGCCTCAGCTTCAGGAGGATCACCTTGGCATTGTTGATCGTATAGGGCTGGGTCACACATGCATCCAGAATCCAGTTAATTAGTATGATGTGTCGTCAAGCCAAGTACTACTCTGCTACGTACTACAAGTTCATTTCTTCAAGTAAATTAATACTAGTAGCAACACAGCAATACAATACCACTAGCAAGATGTCAGGATAAAATAGGACGGTACCAGCGTGTGATCCTTCTTCATTTCCTTCTTCTGCTTCTTCTTCTTTGTCTTCCTCTTCTTGGTCTGTTTCTCTTTCTCCTCACCAATTGGTGAAACCAAGTACATGATTGGCCTTCAATGTCAGATTTGGTTTTGTTAGTGAGGGAGTACAAGTTTACTAGTAAACAATAGCATTATTTTCTCATGGTAGTTGCAAAATAGAGGTGAACACATGCATTAAATATCATTCTTACCTAAGGGAAGGTTAGGGTGCCAATATGGAGGATGAAGATTGGAACACAGATCTCCATTTGTGCAGTTCCACTGAAATCAACCAACGGTTCTGGTGTGACATTCCAGCTAAAAAGAAGTGATTTTTATGCAGTGCACCAAAAGGTCGCAATAGCATCGAGGTGAAATGTATATTCCTGTTTGCACAAAAAGCTACAAAGGAAACAGTCAGAGTCTCAAACAATTACTGGCAAAAACAATTGGTTAAACTTGTGATGACTTGTAACAGTGGAATGGCTTCATTTTACCAGGGGCATCAGATTAAGAATAGCTAAATAAGTTGCTCTAAGGACATGGGACAATGGGTGCACCAGCAGTACAGCACCATGTACCTAAACTGGGGCATAAAGTGGTGATTCAGAGTTTGTTGCCCAGAGAAACAAACATCCAAGCAACATATCTGGGTTGGTCTCATCTTTGTTCACTTTAGCCACCTATTCGTATGTGTGGATAGCAAATCTAGTCCTGGCTCTACCAGTGTGTAAAGCGTTTCACCTTTATTTCCGTTTTCGACCAAGAGACCGGTTGGATGGCCAGTCTGTACTACTTTCAGCCCCTTTCTTTTGTGTTTGTACCAAGTCCTATGTACATACTACATCTTTTCCCACTTTCTATCCTATTTGAACCAAGTACTACAAGATTCGACTCCATGAAGTAGCTTTACCTCTAACAACAGAAAAAAATTACGTGCCGTTGGACAATCCGATCGAGCCTAGCTACATGGGGGGCTGAGAGGTATAAAATGATGCGCATGCAGTGACGTAGCGAGCTGGGGATGTAGAGCTAGGCCGGTTTGGAAGTAAGATATACCTGAAGGTCGTCAGGGTGTGGCTAAGTGGGGGACGGGAGGCCGGATCCGCCGACACTACGAAAGCAACCAAGGGATCGGAGGACCTCCCGCGCCAGCGCTCGGCCAGAGATAACGATGCGGCCGGCAGTGGGTTTCCTTCCTCGTCGTCGACGATGGCCTAAACACTGCCCCTCCTCCCCTTCCCCGGCGGAGGGAATGCGTCAGGGTCTGTAACCAGCGGTGAGGATAGAAAGGTAGTGTGACCATCGCTATCTTGTTTAGATCTGGAGAGGATGAGAGTGTGTGAACAGAGCAACCCTAGCAAGGAAGCGCGGAGGCTCCTGCCTATATATATACACGAATAGTGCGGTAGTTTTCTTTTTTCACTCCATCAAAACAATCGTTTAAAATTGTGTATGTGCCAGGTCGCCATTTTTTTGAGTTGTTGATTATTTTTTCAGATAGCTACCCGCTTATTCCAAGTGGTGTGTAGGGGTGGATTAACGAGCTGCTCGGCTCGTTAAGTTCATGCTCTTTAAGTTCGTGGTCGTTAAGGTTCGGCCTGTTAAGCTTCGAAAGATTAATGAGCAAAAAACCCTGCTCAGCTCGGTTCGTTCGAAGCTCGTTAAAAAAATCACGTAAGATGAAACATGTGTTGTGTTGTTACTAACGAACTTAGCATGAAACTCGTTAGCTGGTTCGTTAAGCTCCTCAAGAAATTGATGATTGGCTTTGTTCATTAAGAAGCGACCCACGAGGATAACAAGCCAAACTATCGAGGGCTCATTAATGGTGTGCCAGGTCACACTTTGTATCGTTCAAGTCTGGTACTAGACCCTCCATTAAATGAACAACCACCGCCTCGTAAAAATTGTGAACAAGCCCAGGGCTCAAATTATCGGAAACGTGGGCTGCACCAACATGCATTATTATTTATATTTTATATGTGGGAGTATCCTCAAAATAAAATGTGAGAGTACAATCTTTATTGGTCTCCTTTGTAATTTGTGCTAAATTTTGACAAAAGATTTAACTAACAAAATGTTTGTGCATGTTAACAAAAATTATATCCTTGGATTCGTATTTGAGCATAGTTTTCAATGATCTAATTTTTTGTGACATGCATGAACATTTGGTTAGTTAAATTTATAGTAAAAAAATTTCACATATTATCATAGGGACCAATAAACCAGGACGGAGGTAGTACTACTATTGCCAGCTCCTCGTCTGTCATCCAAACTCTATGACTAGCCGCTCTATTACATGCGGGACATCAAGCATCTGGGCCCGCGTGCCATCCACCAAATCACAGCGAGGTGCTACAGTCGAGACTCACTAGTCACCCCGGTGTGGCCGTCATGACCCGTCATATCACAAAACCAACACCTTTACCAGCTGTGGTAAAGTGGCCTCGAAGTTGGACGGGACGAAGCAGCCATCATTTCACTGGAACGCTCGTTCAAGCCCTTTCTCCCCCATCTTGAAGAAAACCTCACTCCAGGCTACTCACTTCTGCCATTTTTCTTCTGTACCGATAAAGGAAAGGTGGGCGAATCAGTGATGCTACTATATTTTCATTCCAAGAATCTTCTTTTTGCGAAGCACCGACCGATTCTCACTGCCTATTCTTTTCCTGTTTTCATTGCGATTGTGGTTTCCTTTCGATTGCTTTTTGTTTGTCAGTTTATTGATGGATCCTGGAGCACTAGGCAAAGAGTTGTCGGCAGACAACCCACTCGAGATAGAGATCTCCAGGAAGCGAGCACCGGCCAACGAGTTGGCCATGTTGGCGGGCCAACCCATGGAGACAAAGAACTCCAAGAAGCAAGCAGGCCAAAGAGTTGACGACGTTGGCGGACGAACTCCTCAACCAAGAAATCTGGAAGAACAGCAAGGGCCCCACCGTGCCTACCCCAGAAACTCTAATGGCCACCTATGAGAGGCTCAAGGCCAAGTTTCAGGAGATAGTCAGCATTGAGAAGCAGTATTTTCCTGGCAAGGCGATGGCCCCCATCGAGGAGATGGCCCCCGAAGGGATGGGATCCCCCGGTGAGCTGCACAAGGTAAAAAAATGGCTTACCATAGTTGTGGTTTTTTATTATTTGCAATGTGCTTGCTAATATGTTAGGGTTGTGCAGGTGCCGGTGGACGCCCTTGATGATTCCGATGTCGCGGTCCGCCCTGTGGACATTGCCCCAGAGATCGATTCCGATGTTGCGGTCCATCCTGTGGACATCGCCCCAGAGATCGATTCCGATGCCGCGGTCCGTCCTATGGACATCGCCCCAGAGATCGATTCCCCTGCCGCTGTCCATGCTGTGGACATTGCCCCAGATATCGATGACAAGAAATAGTTGGTCGCGCTAATCCTTCAACGTAGTTTGCATTGTGTTTAATTACCAGAACGATGCGTGTTATCAAATCATCTTAGGGCTACTGCATTGTCTTGTGTGGGCGGTACTTGCTACTTTTGTTTGATAGTGAATCATGCGAACCCTCTCCGAGTTATGGAAACATATGTATCCTCACCAGCTTTTGATGTAATATATGGCATGCTTAGATGTAAGTTTGAACTATTTATCGTATCAGCAGGGCTTGTTTGATGATTCTTGGTGTTAGTAGGCTAGCTACTATGCGAGCTATAGTGTACTTGCAAACACTCACCAAAGAGAAACCTTGGGGCTGATGAGCTTGTGGTATGCTTATAGGTCTGGTCGTCGATCGGCCAATAGCCCAAGCTCCTAAAATTGTAGGCTTAGCGATCGATCAGACAATAGTCCACAATTATACATTAATTCACATCAAACTCAAAGAGTTGGTTCACTGATACATTCACATTAATAGCCAGCATTCAGAACAAAATTGGCACGTACTTGTAACATGCGTGAATGTGTAATTTTTTTGCTGGAAGCGTGAATGTGTAGTGACGTCGTACTTTCGGAGTGGCTACAGAGAGTGTGTATGTGTGCTAGAGGGGTTGTGGGATGGAGAGAGATCTAGATAGAGAGAAAGGCCCTCCATTTCTTTCTAGTTGTTAGATTGACAAAGGATACGTGTGCTACAAAATCATAGCAGTACAGAGACGTACAAATCCTAGGCGGGCTAGTTTGGCCTAGTGGGTTTCAGTGATATGACGTGCTAGAGTGGCATCCAGTCTTCGCGTGTGGTAGCAGTATTGCGGGTACAGTAAGTTTTCTTGAAGAAGCAGATTCAACGAAGTCATGATGGTTCCTTCGTCCGAGCAACTTACAGTGGGAAAGCTTGGGCCTGCGATTTGATGGCTCATTAGTCATTTATTACTGCGGCGCTACGACCGGGGTGACTCTCCCCTGCAGTACTTTATGCATGGCAAGTGGACCAGGATGGACGACGTCCCACATGTCGGCGAATGAAAGTATTCTTTCCGATATCGAGGACGAGCAAGGAGTATTCATTGTTTATTTTTGATGAAAACTATTATCTCCACTGTTATGACGGAGGAGTGTGAAACACGGCAGCCTAGTGAACTTGGCATGTGCACAACTCCCTCCTTCCTCGTGTACCATAGTGTTGACTATAAGGTTACAACTTTTTCTCACTTTCTCTCTATCTATTTCCTCTCAAATGTTTTTTACCTTCTTTTTTTTAGACACGAATGTTTTTTATACCTAGGAGCACGTGTAGACGGGCTCTTGCATTAGAGCCCACTCCTTCACTTTTTCAATGCCTCTCTCCTCCACATATGCGGGCTTATAGCCCAGTATTGTACTTGCTCTAAATGCGGGCAGGTGGCGCCTAGGGGGAGCGCACCGGAGGGGGGAGGGGTTTTCTGGTGGGCCAAGGCGGTCAGAAGCAGGCTTGGGAGCGGTCCGGACTCCCGCATGGCCACCTCACATTATCACCATATTTCTTGGAGTCTATGCGCGGTGGGCGGGCGATCTCTTCTCCCTCCCCGTCTCTCTCTTCTCAGCCGATGTCGGGGGTATCGTGCGACATATGCCAGGGGATGGCTTATCGTGGATGGGGACAAAAGTACGTCGCCGGGCTCCAGAAGCGGGAGTGAGCGAGACCGCGTACGCTTGCGAATCTTACCCAGGTTCGGGGCTCTCCTAGGAGATAACACCCCTAGTCCTGCGCTGCGGGGTCTCCGCATGATCACTATCTCAATAGGTGGCTACAAGATTGCTCCTTGAGCCTCCTGGCTGGAGGAGGAAGAAGGGCAAGGCTAGCCCTTACTACACTCTTTCTGCGTGTGTGTGTGTGTGTGTGTGTGTCGTGAGTGCTCGACGAGGCCTCTGCCAAGGAGCTAACTGCCAACCCCCTGCATGGGGTGACCTAGGGGGTTTATATAGGCCTACCCCCCAGGGATACAATGGTAATCCGGCTGGGCGTAGGACCCGGCCGTCAGTATCTCTGGTCGCCGGCTTCTCCGCCGACTGCAGGGGCCCGCCGCCTGGTGGGTCCCCCCTGCGGTCTTGTCTTCGGCCGACAAGCTGGGCCCGCCGCTTGCGGGTCCTGTCGGCTGTGTAGCACTGTAGCCGTGCCACTGATGATGCATGCTTGGTCAGGGAGAACGTGGATACAGTCCCGCCGCCTGGCGGGAACTCGCTGTAGCCATACCCCGTCGTATCGGGTTAATGGTGCACGGACTTCGAGGGAAGAGGAGGGCCGCTTGCTGGGAGCCGGCCTCCCACCGAGCCGACTGGTCAGGGCTTGCCGCCCTCTGGCTTGTCACGGATAGGTAGGGCCCGCCGCCTGCGGGCCGTAATGGCCGCCTGTCACGGGAGCATGGCTCCCTCTGCCATGGGTGTCGTCATGAGTGGCATGGCAACAGTCCTGCGTCGGGCGCAGGATTCCTGCCCGGTACGTAGTACCGTGGCCACGCCCCGCCCTGGATTCGGGGGTGGCAGGCCTGTACTGTAGCCATACCCTGTCTCATCATGTTTATGTTGGTGTTGACTTTGAGGGCGCGAGGAGCCGCCTGCTAGGACCCGGCATCCCAGGAGGCCGCCTGCCAGGAGTCGGCTTGCTTCATGGCCGTCTTGTGGACTCCGCCGCCTCCCGGCAACCGGCTGCTTGGACCAGCCGGCCTCAAGAAGGCGGCCCTTGTCCTTGATGTTTGAGGGGCGCAGCCTGCCCTGATGTCTTGAAATACCAAAGGGAGCTGATGGGGCTACCCATGGTCATTTACTCCGATAGTAGTCCCCGAAGCTGATGAGGCGCTGCGGCTGAAGGGGCGAGAAGCCTCAGCAGCTTCATACTCTGAATCGTCTTCCGAAGAGCCGACTGGTTGGTGTCGGCCATGACCAGGCGCGCCAGCCAGGCGTCAGGCTTGCCGCCCGCACATGTTGGCCACGTGGCGTCTTCAGGTCAAGCCGGCCTGCCAGCCCACGCGCGCGACGGGACAGCACCATAGGCTGGGGCCCACCACTACAGTGCCTCGGTGCGCGCGCGGATCCGCTGCGGCCGAGGCGGTCGGTTGGTATTCTATGGCAGTTAATGCACGCCTTTACTGGCGCCATAATCGCGGGAATCGTGGGGGAGTGGGCGCAGTTAATCCCCACGGCCCCCCACGTCCCCGCCCCCTCGGCTTCGCCGCCTGGGCTATAAGTAGGGGGAGGAGGGGGGCGGCAGACGCACGCGCGCCCTCCTCTCCCTTCGTCGTTCTTCATTCTTCCTGCCGCCGCAACGCTCCTTCCTCCCGCCGAAGCGCTGCCGCAGCTCGCCGTTGCTGTGCGTCCTCTCGTAGCGGCCTCCTTGCTCCGCTGCAGCCTCGTACGCTCGTCACCACGCCGCGCCAGCGACGAGCTCCGTCGCCCATGGCGCGTTCACGAGCCGGTGACTGGGACGGCTCCAACGTCCATGAAGACCACCTCTCCTTCCTCCGCCAAACGCGTCGGCTGCCCCGAGAGGCGAATGTGCAGGTGCACGTCCCTCCTGAGGCAGAAATCTCACCGGCACCGGAGGGCGACGAACGCGTCGTCTTCCGGTCTCATTTCCTTTGCGGCTTCGGACTTCCAGCAAGCAACTTCCTCCGCTCTTTCTTTGATTTCTACCAAGTCCAGCCGCGCCACCTCACGCCAAACATGGTGGTGCTGCTGGCCACCTTCGTCGCCATGTGCGAAGGATATCTCGGCACTCTTCCCACCCTCGAACTCTGGGGGGAGTGCTTCTACCTCAAACTCGGCACCGCCGCCAAGGGCCAGGCGGCTCAGTGCGGAGCCTGCGTGGCGGTGCGGCGCCCGGGCACCGGGAACCGCTTCCCTTCCATCTCTCTGCTGCAGTCCGCCAAGATGTGGCAGATATCTTATTTCTATGTCAGAAACATCCATCCGACTAGCGATTACGTCAACTTGCCGGCTTACGTAGCCGGCCTGCCGGCCGAGCCGCGTGCCAACTGGCGGTTCAAGCCGAGCTCTCTATCGGCCGCCTCCTCCGCCGCCCTTGCCCGACTTCATGTGATGATGGAGTCGGAGGGCTTGAAGGGCTCGGACCTGCTGGCCGCCTTCGTGACGCGCCGAGTTCTCCCCCTCCAAGCCCGGCCTCACATCATCAGTTGCATGAGCGGGCACCGGGACCCATGCCAGATGTGCACGCGGGAGCTGCCGGACATGGAGGTGGTCCGGCTGGTCAACTACATCTCCGACTATAAGCTGTCGGAGATGGACTGGCGGTTCGGCAAGCGGCCGTACGACCGCGCGCATCCGCCGCCTGCGGTAAGTCTTTGTAATTCTTTTTCTCTTTTGCTGGTCCGAGTTCTTGTTTCGTCGTCTGATCAGTCGGCCATGGTGCAGGTCCTCCCGGCCCAGTCGGCCGCCGGCGCTCTGGATCCAGGTCAGGAGTACATGCCAGACCGGACGAGGAGCGACGTGGAAGACCCCAACTTGGGGGCGGCCACCATGGAGGAGGACGACGCCACAGGTGGCAGCGGTGGAGCAGGCGGCTCCGGGGGAGGAGGCGGCCTTGAGGACTGGCCGGATGACGATGAGGAGGAGGATGAGCCGTGCCGCCCGCACGACACCGACAGGGTGGGCGCGAGCTCCTCAGCCGCGCCGACCGCACCAGGCGGCCCAAAAAAGCGCCGGGCTGGCTCGTTGCTGTTCGGCAGCCGGCCGAAGAAGTCCAAGAACGCGGCCGCTGCGACCAGGCGGCAAGAGGCCGTCGCCAGAGCGGCCCAGTTCTAGAGGGCCCCGAAGCAGCCCCCGATGGTATCCGCGAAAGTGTTTGGCTGTGTCTCCCTTTCTTCTTCCTTGCAAACTTTCTCTGAGTTTTTCTCTTGTCTTGCTTGAATCAGGGCCCCACTCACCCTTGAGCGGTCTGCCGCCGCCTCCGTGATCGGGGAGGCGGAAGGCTCCGCCAATAACCGCCGTGTGGACCCGCTCGCCGACCTCCGGGCAGCGACGGAGAGGAACACGCGGGAGGCGCGCGAGGAGCGGGAGGAGGCGGAGGCGGCCAAGGCAGCGCGGGCGGACGCCGCCGCCAAGGCTCGGGCGGACGCGGCCGCTAGGGCGCAGGCAGAAGAAACCGCGCGCGGCCAGGCCCCGCAACTTGTCTTTCCGTTGCGCGCAGCGCCGCCAGTGCTAGAGGTCCCGGAGGGAGCGAGAACCCTTTGGGGAAGGGCTCATCGCGAATGCGGGGGCCGAAACAAGGCGGGCCGATTGCATCTTCTTCTTCCAACGCCAGGGATCGAGCCAAGCGGTCAATCCGGTTGCGGGCGTCGTTCTCTCCGACTCCTTCGCGGGGGCCGAGCCGGCCTCCGAGAGTCGGATGCTCAACAAGCGGCGGGGAGGCGCGCCTCTCCCTGCGCGGGAGAGGCGGACGACCGTCCCACCGTTCCACTGCCCGTGGGCGGCCGTCTTGGTCGCGCTCGATGGAGATGCGGGTGCGGCTGCGGCTGGCAACCAGCTCTGGGTCTCCTCGGTCGTGGGCGCCGGCTGTCGGCGTCCGGGAGGTCGCGCCGTGCTCTCGGCGAGGGGGAAGGTTCCCAGCCTGTAGGCCGGGTTCCACCATGCGGCGGCTAGCTTCTTGCTGCGCGGCGGCCGCGTCGATGAGCTGCTGGACGCGCTCCGTCATGCAGCGATGTTCGTCGCCCTCCAGGCGGTCCAGCTCATCTGCCGCTGCCTGGGCGGCATGCAAGTTCTCCATGGGCGTGGCGTAGACCGGGCGGTCGGCCCCCAACATGCTGGCGATGGCGACGCCGCGCTGCCGGACCGTGCCCACGCGGCTGGGCTCGTCAGCAGCCGGCGTGCCGCAAACGGCACGGTCGATCTCGCGGTGGTAAGCCTCGGTGAGGCGTCTCATGGCCGCCAACTTGTTGGCGCTGTCGAGAAGTGCGATACGACACGCCTCCAGCATTTCACCGCTCGCACCGGGCGCTACGGGAGCGGACAGGTCCCGCATTGCCGCCTGCAACGGATCCCGGCCGGCCTGGTCGGAGGTTCCGTCATGGCTGATGACCAGCACCTCTGTGACGGTGCTGGTGCCAGCGCCGCTGCCTGTAGCGGGAAGTGGATCGTCGAAGATCACCACGTCCCCGGGGAAAGCACCAGGAGGCGCGACGTCGGCGTCGACGACCATGTCGACGAGCAGGTCGGTGGAGCCAACGGACTCCGGGTCGGAGACCGACTCGTCGGCGATGTGAAGCTTGCCGAGGAGATCGACGAGGCAGCTCTCGGAGCTAGCTGAGCCCGCGTCGAGTGCGGGCTCGTCGAAGAGGCGGATGCCGCCGATGAGATCAGCGAGGTTGCTTGCGGCACAAACAACTTCCACGCCGCGCAGCGTGTCGGCGCAAATGCCGTCGGGCATGCTGGGCTGGCTGCGATCGCCAGGGAGGAAGAGGGTTCCCGTCCAGAACGTGTTTCCGGACGACGGTGCACCTAGCCCCATGGTGGGCGCCAAATGTCGGGGGTATCGTGCGACATATGCCAGGGGATGGCTTATCGTGGATGGGGACAAAAGTACGTCGCCGGTCTCCAGAAGAGGGAGTGAGCAAGACCGCGTACGCTTGCGAATCTTACCCAGGTTCGGGGCTCTCCTAGGAGATAACACCCCTAGTCCTGCGCTGCGGGGTCTCCGCATGATCACTATCTCAACAGGTGGCTACAAGCTTGCTCCTTGAGCCTCCTGGCTGGAGGAGGAAGAAGGGCAAGGCTAGCCCTTACTCCACTCTTTCTGCGTGTGTGTGTGTGTGTGTGTGTGTGTCGTGAGTGCTCGACGAGGCCTCTGCCAAGGAGCTAACTGCCACCCCCCTGCATGGGGTGACCTGGGGGGTTTATATAGGCCTACCCCCCAGGGATACAATGGTAATCCGGCCGGGCGTAGGACCCGGCCGTCAGTATCTCTGGTCCCCGGCTTCTCCGCCGACTGCAGGGGCCCGCCACCTGGTGGGTCCCCCCTGCGGTCTTGTCTTCGGCTGACAAGCTGGGCCCGCTGCTTGCGGGTCCTGTCGGCTATGTAGCACTGTAGCCGTGCCACTGATGACGCATGCTTGGTCAGGGAGAACGTGGATACAGTCTCGCCGCCTGGCGGGAACTCGCTGTAGCCATACCCCGTCGTATCGGGTTAATGGTGCACGAACTTCAAGGGAAGAGGAGGGCCGCTTGCTGGGAGCCGGCCTCCCACCGAGCCGACTGGTCAGGGCTTGCCGCCCTCTGTCTTGTCACGGAAGCATGGCTCCCTCTGCCATGGGTGTCGTCATGAGTGGCATGGCAACAGTCCTGCGTCGGGCGCAGGATTCGTGCCCGGTATGCAGTACCGTGGCCACGCCCCGCCCTGGATTCGGGGGTGGCAGGCCTGTACTGTAGCCATACCCTGTCTCATCATGTTTATGTTGGTCTTGACTTTGAGGGCGCGAGGAGCCGCCTGCTAGGACCCGGCATCTCAGGAGGCCGCCTGCCAGGAGTCGGCTTGCTTCATGGCCGTCTTGTGGACTCCGCCGCCTCCCGGCAACCGGCTACTTGGATCAGCCGGCCTCAAGAAGGCGGCCCTTGTCCTTGATGTTTGAGGGGCGCAGCCTGCCCTGATGTCTTGAAATACCAAAGGGAGCTGATGGGGCTACCCATGGTCATTTACTCCGACAGCCGACACCCGCCGAGTGATTAGATTTTGGCTATCGACGGTTTATTCAATTGCAGTCCCACATGTCAGTGAAAATGCAAGACAAAGCAAATTTATATTAACCGGATGATATTCATTACATTTCGAAAAAATTTCCTATAAACCGGACGAAATTCATTACATTTTTCGCACAAAGCATACTAAAACCTACTGTAAACCTAATCTAAATGATCGCCGGTGCCCGACCACCATGTCTGGCCCAGCTATTGCCTTTGCCTCCTCCTCATCCACCTCGGCTTTGTCCAGCTCCGCCTCCATAGCCTCCTCCTCCAGAGCACAAGGTTCTGAAGATTTCCGCCTCCACGTCGCCGTCAAGTGGCTAATCGGCCGCCGATGTTTACCCCACCAAGCTTGGTGTCAATGGAGTGGAGGAGCGGTGGCCTTCCTGGGACCAGAGCGGCGGTGACCTACCATGTACTACTCTTCCTCGCTGCCGGCTGTGCCCGCGCACGCGCGCCGGCTTCATGGTCGTGGCAGCGGAAGGTGGCCGGGGGGCGCGGGGGGGGGGGGGGGGGGGAGCCGGCGATGTCCTTTGTCTGCTCCTGCGACAGTACGTCCAAGAGAGCTTTGGAGCGCGCCCAGAGCGGAGCCGGCGATGTCCTTCGTCTGTTCCAGCGACAGTACGTCCAAGAGAGCTTTGGAGCGCGAGGAGGCCATGGTTGGAGTGGTGCCGATAGAAGGAAGGGACCGGAGGAGAATGACTGTGGGTTTGTGGCTATGGCTGTGGCTAAAGTTAATATAGCGGGCGAATGGCAATGTGCCGCGACGGACGGACGGACGGACGGACGGACGGCCGATGCCGGACGGACGGACGGACGGACGGACGGATGGCAATGTGGGCGGCGGACGAACGGATGGCCGTGGTGTTGTTAACGCGGAGCAGTCGCTTGCACCGGGATGCCGCGCGGGTGGCGCTCTCTCGGCCATCGCGTTGCTGCAATGCCGGTGCTAGTGAGAGGTCGCGTCGGGCGTCAATGCGGCATTGACGTTCTGGAGCGATGGTGACCGTTCCAGGCGGGAAGCACGCATGAGCGAGGGAAGGGGTTTTGATGGGCCAGGGCGGTCAGACGCTAGCGTGGTGGTATATTGTTTTTGTAGTTTGCAAAAGTACTCAATTAATGTGGCAGTTGACTTTTTTTTTCTACGATCAACATACGCCCTACAAAGCACCGTGTTCAAATTTGGCACTTCTTCGGGTTCATTTACCATATTGAGGCCATTATGTGCATTTTGTAGAAATTTACTACCACCATCCTAATTTATTGGTCCCCTTAGTATTTTGTGCCAAACTTTGACCACGGATTGAACTAAAAAAATAATAATGCATGTCACCAAAAATTATATCGTTGGATTCTTATTTAAACATAGTTTCTAGTGATATTATTTGTACTTACATGCATCAACCAGGACGGAGGTAGTAGCGTAGAAACATCAAATCCTAGCTACAGCTACACGGGTGTGATGATAGAGACGTGGAATGCCGTTCGATCATGGTGCACACGCGTGATTCGCGTGGCTGGGGTGGCGGCCAATCAGAAAGCAACCCATAATAGGGTCAGCGCACACAGTTTCCAGAGGCTACAGAAATTAACTGTGTACGGTAATAAATGACCAGGATTGAAGAGAAATCCAAATTTCCTTCGTCGTCTGTCCTTGAGCTCTTGACAAACCTATACTGTTGGCCGGCCACTCCGCCCCAGAGCTCTCACCAAGCGTCGTTCATGCCACCGCGCCGGACGCTAACCGGTAAGGAAGCGATGGCATCCCGCCGCGCCGAGTTCCTCGCCGCCCATGACCGCACACAAAATGGTAGGGAAGCGATGGCATCCCGCCATGCCGAGTTCATTGCCGCTCGCGACCTCACACCTACGTGGGCGGACTTTGAAGCTGCCAAGGCCGAATGGGCGGTAGAGCAAGAGGTCGCCAAAGCCGCACAGAGGGAGCGGAAAAGGCAGAAAGCACTCAAGAAAAGAGAGTCCCGCCACCGCAAGAAAGAAGAGGACGCACGCGCTACTGAGGAGAGCTCGGCGCACGATGGGGTGTCGCCGACAAAGCCGGGAAGGAGAACTACGGCGTCTGGCCAACATGTGAGAAGTAGTAGTACTAGTAGTAGTTAGTGTGTGTGTGTCTGTGTTGCCCTTACGTTTGTTTAATTAATTACGAGCATCTACCAGTGCTAGTTACTACTGTAGTTTTTAGAGCAAATTACCAGTACATTAGCCTAGACTCAATGGAAAAATTCCTATCCTATGCATCAAATGGCATCTCTTTCTCTATAGGAATTGAGATGCATGTCATCTCACTTCCTATGATTTTCCTATTCCTATAAAATTCCTATCCTATGAACCAAAGGAGGCATCCGCTGGTGTACAGTAAAAGCTAGCAGTATTGCTGGTAGAGTAGTTTTCTTCAAGAAGCGGAATTCAACGAAGTCATGATGGTTCCTTCGTTTGAGCAACTTTACAGTGGGAAAGGTTGGGCATGTGATTTGACGGCTCATTAGTCATTATTATTGCGGCGCGACGATCGGGGTGACTCTACCCTGGAGTTCTGCGTGCATGGCAAGTGGACCAGGATGGTCGACGTCCCACATGTAGGCAAACAAAAATATTCTTTCCAATATCGAGGAGCAAGGAAACCGCGTGGTATAGTATCACTACTGATTTATATTTATTTTTTATTTTTGATGAAAGCTAGCGTTTCAACTCTTACGACGAAGGAGTGCAAAACACGGCACGTGCTGGATGTCCCACACGTCAGGGAAAGGAGTGGGACATGAACAGCGTGGTAGAGCGTCTCAACTTCTAGGTCGGAGACCAAACGTAGTACTAGTAGTAGTATATAACGATACAAAGTGTGATCCGGAGAGACAGACGCGTCTAGTTGGAAGGTCTCGGACCATACACATAAACAAATATAAAACCTAATATGTGCCTCCAATTAATATAGTAGTAGAGTACTTAGGCACGTACATCATAATATCACCGTGCATTGCCACGCAGGTTCATACTATTTGTGCCTTTCTACTTCACTTACTGCGCTACATTACTCAGGTTCGTACATCCCTCCGTACATGTCCATCTCGAAGTTCCAGTCCCACGTGTTCTTCATAGATGGCACGATCCATAACGGTGGGCAACGGGAGTCCATATCATCGCAGCTTCTTAGTGTGGCTCCCCACAATGGAGACTCATCCAAATTGAAGCGGCATAGATCAGGGATACGGGCGTTCAAGATATGAATTCGTCGGTGCGCAATGAAAACGCACCTGTTCTTCATGAATGGCAAGCCGTCGGCATCGTGCACGGAAGGTGGCACCGTTTGCACTATGGGGTAGTTGTCCCCAATGAAAATCAAGTACTCTTCAAGTGTGTTCATCCGCACCCAGGTAGCATCATGGGGGTCGAACACGCCGCCGTCCATCTTGTACACGTGGCATCTCAAACCTGGATACATGGTGATGTGCATGGTTACGGTCCATGCAGTATAATAAGGTGACATAAGCAGAGGATACGGATTAAAATAAAATACTTGATATTGCTTATTTCTATGAGGGGGAAGGGAAGCAATGTATAGACCAGCTGCGGCATGGGCAGCGAAAAACAATTTGAGAGTGTTACCTAGGCCGTGTACATTAATTAAAGGAGGAGTAGTTTTGTGTGATGGGATTATGGCTACCTAGCTAGTACTACACGGAACTGAAATTGTTAAGTCCTTTATAGTTTCAGTTTTGCAAAAGCACATCTAGATGTGCCATAAGTATTGCACATCTAAGTCCTATGTCATTGATTTTACGTCGAGATTCATGTGGATATTTTCTTTTTCTTTTTTCTTTTCCTCTTTATGCTTGATTCACTCACTTAGATGTGGAAAAAGTAGAGCACATCTAGATGTGCCCTAGACACACCCTTATAGTTTATACAACTGGCATTATAAAGTTGCGTATATGACTATCCCAATCAATAAAAAAAAGAAGGGAAGAATTACTCCTGCTCCTGGAGTATAAAGAGACATGTACTAAAATGTTATAAGATGACATGGCAATAAGATATACGATAGCTCCTAGCTCTACTACTCTTAGATCGGAGAGAAGGGATTACCTGGATACATGATCAGGGTCCGATCATGATAGATCGTGGCGCCTTGTCGCCCTTCAATGGTACCATGGGTAACAACTGCTAAGATAGTACATCCCAACTAGGTGTTGCCAGCTACAAGGTTCCAAGTTAGACCAAATGCCCCATGCACAAATCCACGATTGGCGATCTGATTTTGATCGGGGGATGACTTTGCCCTACATAATCGTGCAAACAAGGCGGAATTCATAGAAACCGGACGAAAATCATTACATTTTGAAAACTTTTCATGTAAACCGGACGAGATACATTATAGTTTTCATACAAACCGGAGTAAAACCTACTCTAAACAAGTTGCAACTGTAATGTAGGCGGCGCACGGAGGACGGTCGACCGTGGTGTCATTTGAGGCTACTCATAGTGGGGAGTATCATATACTCCCTCCGTTCCTAAATATTTGTCTTTCTAGATATTTCAACAAGTGACTACATACGGAGCAAAATAAGTGAATCTACACTCTAAAATATGTCTATATACATGCGTATGTGGTAGTCCATTTGAAATCTCTAAAAGGACAAATATTTAGGCACGGAGGGAGTACAATATACTAGTGCATGATACTAGTGTATGATATACTACTTTTATACTCCCCCTTTCATAGAGTAGTATCATAGATGATCATATTTATTGCCATGCATGACCCCCTGTCTCTCCTTTAATTCTCTGCCACATCACCATGTATGCTATTCCCGAGTGTATGTACCAGCTAAGTTACCACCACTATGGCCAACCTCGACGTGGAGCAGCCGCGTGCACTGGGAAGCGGTGCTCTCTCGGCTGTCGTGCTGCTTCAAAGCCGGTGCCAGTGAGAGGTCACCTCCGCTCTGGCCTGGCATTAATGCGGCACTGACGCTCTGGGGCGGCGCTGACCATTTCAAGCAGGAAGCGCGCGTCGGCAAGGGAGGGGGTTTGGGTTGGCCAAGGCGGTCAGACACGGGCGTGGTGGTGGTATTGATTTTGTACCGTTTCAGGTGTAGTACTGGTAGTTTGCAAAACTACTCAATTATTGCACTCGGTTCCTAAAAAACTGTGGTAAAAAAATGTTACTTGCAATGCATGCATGCGTGACCAATATAAATGACCAATAAAAAACTACTACGTGCATGCAATGATTTAATGCACATTGTAATCTCAACATGTGATGGGGAGCTCTAAATTTGAGTTTGAAACTTATAAAACAGAAAAATTCAAAACAAATAAACTAGAAGAGAGGGAGTATACCGTATGATGTGTCCCATATGAAACAAGTCCCCTGGTTTGTCACCGCGAAGATGCGGTTAGAAAGGAGCACAGCATCTTCTTACTCGTACGGCAACAAATTGGCCGCAGACAGCATGGTCCACCTTTGACCACCATGTGCAGGGTTTGTGAAAGCAATCGCGATGTCGAACACTGCGATGAGAGTGTAATTTTGGTTGGCGGACGACCTTATGGGGGCTTCCGGGATTGCTATCTTCTTCAATCTCATCGTGGTTCCATCGTACCAATTCAGGCGATGGCCCACTGCATGGTTGATCCCAATGTTGGACAAAGGTTCTACGGGAATAGTGTCACCGTTGTAGATGTTGTGCAAATTGATGTTGGTACCCTCCCGTACATATGCAATCCAATCTCCACTGGCACCAAGCCTAACCTGTGAAACAGTTGGCAGCGGGGGAATTAGGAAATGGACATGGAAGTAGTCTTTAGAATGCATTTACTACGTGATCAAACTCATCACTTACCTGCTCATCGGACAAAATCCGAGTGCCCCTCAATGTCAGCATCTCAAGGGGCGTCAACTTGCGACTAGGGCCACGCCTAGCTGGAGAGACCCCCAAGGAAACATCCTCGTCCTCGAGGATGCATGGCAGACCAACTAGCATGGCCTTCTCCCATGCATATTTACGCACCCTCTTAAAATATTTGGTGCAAGTACCAAGTCAGAGCGACTTACGATTTCTCCCAAAGGATCGTCATCCAAGGTCTCCCAACCTCGACGAGGACGAGAAGCACCACCGCCTTGCGAATCCATGGCAATGGCGATGAACTGCCTTGTCCCTTGTGAAGCTGGTTTACACGAGAGGAGGTGGTAACTGCAGGGCTTCGTCCCTTCGGAAAGGATGTTCTGCGGGCGCACACTAGTGCAGTTTATATTTGAGATTAGGGAGCTGGCGGGTAGTTCGTTGTACGGCACATTCGCGTCCATCCACTAGCCCGGAATTAAAGCACGCATGACATTTACAGCGACTGAGATCAGTTTGTTTTCCAGGCGCATGGACCAACGCGGACGAGCGGACCTCGTCGCCCTTTTTCAAGCACGACTTTGACAACTACATGCGTGACATGGGTGCATGCAAATCTTGAGTGACCAAACACCGTGCGAGGCGGAGCGGTAGGCTGTCGAACTATAGCCTGCATGTTCTAGCCATGTCACTCCGCTGGTGTACTATGCATTGTTTGGCACGAACGTTCCTTGGAGCTCGTGCTGCAACTGGCGTACTACTTGACAACCCGCTTCCCTTCTCCTTCCTCTTCCACCGCCCGGGCTTGTCCGCGGGAAGCGACCGGTCAACAATAATATAGTAGTACTACTGAGTAGCACAAAAGGTGCATGCATGACCACTAAAATTTCCTTTCTCTTATCTCTATGAAATAAATGTAGCGTGAGACTGAAAGCCCTTTAAGTTTGAGTATAATGGAAATCTATTTTTTTAGAGGAGCCTTATAAACAAGAGAGGAGGGAGTATTAGAATTATGTTTTTTTTAACAAACAAAAGGTGCTCGCCAAGCTTTCATTCATTCATCTTAAAAGCAGTTTACATTGAGGAGTAGTACTAGATATCTCAAATCCATACATACCATGCAATAGTAGAACTAGTACTACTAAGTACATAACCTAAGCTAGACCACACTACTCGTCGTCGGAGATGGGTAGGCGGCCGCATGCTGCAACTCCAGCTCCTCCTCTAGTTTGGCGAACATCTCGTTGATCCTCCACTCCTGCTGGCGGTGGAAGCGGCGGTTGGCCTCCACCTTGGCCTCCGACTGGATGGACTCGAGGATGGCCTGCTGTTCCGCCGCCCCCGCATCATCGTCCTCCTCCGGCTCCGCCACGCTCGCGTCGTCCACGTCGTCGTTCTCCTCCTCCGGCTCTGCGTGCTGCTCCGCTTCCACCGCCTCCTCCTCCGGCTCCGGCTAGTCCGGATTCCGAAGGCAGGGCGGCTGCGATCCAGGTTTCGCGCTGCTTCCAGATCTCCAGAAGCAGATCAACGTGCCGCTCCGGCGGGGGCATGGCGTAAGTCATTACCTTCGGCCGGGCCATGGCTATCGAGCGACGGTGACCGGAGAAGAGGCGGCGGGAGGGGAATGAATGTGGCTACTGTTTGGGTTCACCGTCTGGCTTAAATAAATGCGCTCCATCATGTGTACCCGCGCATGCACAAATTGTACACATACGAGTTTGTTTACGGGGCGTCACGTAACTAGTATGTGTGTGAGACTCTGAGAGACAGAGTGTGTGTGTGTGCGCCTCTACTCTTCGGACATGTACACCACCTTTTGCATCGGGATATAAGTATAATGGTTACTACACTTTAGCTTGTGATTTATACCATTTACGTGGCCATATTAATGTGGTTGTGTAAAAAAAGTCACTTGCTGCTCGTGATTTGCGTTATATAATTATGAGAAGTTTGATAACTACTAAAATAAAGTGGAATTTGTGCATGTTATATAAGTAAATTAAGGTGATTGATTATCATACGGGTAAGGTTGGACGAAGGGTGGTAGGAACAAATGCTCCACCTAGAGTATGTGTGTGTGAAATGGAGTCTTATAGTGTGTGTATGAAACTGAGTCTTTGGTAGGGAAAGTAATTAAGTGTGTGTGGCTTCATCATAGAGAGGTGATGTGTATGGCAGAGGCCTCCAACGAGGGGGGGGGGTACGAGAGAGAAGAGGTCTGTAAAGAGGGAAGAGAAGGAGTGTGCGCGTGAGAGGAGTGGACATCGAGATAACGTGTTTGTTCGAGAGACACCGAGGAAGACTACTATCGATGGTGCATGTAGGTGGGAATTAAACAAAGGGATAGTCTTATTGGTTTCTGGGATAGAGGGAAGGAGTGGGATAGGGGGTAGCTAGAAGGAGATAGTTAAGTGTGAGTGTGTGTTTTAGAGAATTCATGTGCACACAAGAAGAGAAAGATTCGATGTGGGGTGAGGGTTGAGGGTAATTAACTACGTATGGAGACATATGAGACCTTTGAACGTGCATGTGTGAGAGGTATACATACGTGGGATGTGTGTGTGTGTGTGTGTGTGTGTGTGCATGCATGATCGAGATAACAAAAAGGAGACATAAGTCATGAGATCAACGGGATGGGGGAGACGGATCGGTATGAGTATGATAGTATGCATGCATGTGAGAGTGGAGGGAAGAAGGCCCGATGATTGAGCATGTGTGTTTTTTCTTTAAGAGAGTGGCGTGGGCTGGAGCATGCATCTATGGCGAGGAGAGAGAGCGAGACACAATGTGTGTGCAAAAGAGATCGACCTATAGATGCATGTATAGAGAAACACATATAGTGTGCGTGATAGAAAGCAAGAGTGTGTGCGAGAAAGAAAGGTTGACGGAGAAACAAATAGATAGAGGGATAGAGATGCTAGCTAGAGGGACATCAACTAGTTTGTGTGTTAGAGTTAACTCGAGTGGTTCAGAGGGGTGAGTTATGTGTGTGAGAGAGAAAGATAAAAAGAGGGTGGATGAATGCATGTAGAGAGAAATAGATATAGTGTGCATGATAGGAAGCAAGAGTGTGGGCGAAAAAGAAGGTTGGTGGAGAAACAGAGAAATAGAAAGATCGAGATGCTAGCTAGAGGGAGATCGGCTAGTGTGTGTGTTAGAGATAATAGTCAAGTGGATCAGAAGGCTGAGTTATGTGTGTGGGTGGGAGAGAGATAGAGAGAGGGTACATGTGAATGATATACAAACGAATATTAGAGAGAAATGAGATCCCGAGAGACGGAGTTTTGTGTTTGCGAGAGAGAAAGATATTTCACAAGGAGAGTCGTAGCTACAGAGACATATCAGGGAACGCGAGATATCCCTAGGGAGAGAGGGTGTCTGAGCGGCATACAAAGGGAATGATGGAGAGATATGAGACCTTGCGAGACGGAGTTTGTGTTTGTGTTTGAGAGAGAGACATTTAATAGGGAGAGTCGTAGCTACTGAGACATAGGGAGCGCGAGACATCTATGTGTGAGAGGGTGTGTGTGAGCGGCATACATGGGAATAGTAGAGAGAAATGAGACCCCGGGAGACGAAGTTTGTGTTTGTGTGAGAGAAAGAGATTTCATAGGGAGAATCATAGTTAGAGACACATAGTAGTGAGCGAGATATACTTCGAGAGAGATAGAGTGAAGGCCAAGGGAGAAAGTACCATCAGTGTGTTACGAAGATAAAAGACTGTTGTCGACGTACAAGTAGCACGAGAGATACCCGTGAGACGGTGAAGGCGTATTGGTCTAGAGGGATATGTAAGCATGAGTGATAGCTATATGAGACGAATATCTGGATTAAAGGGGATTCAAATATTTAAACTAGAGATCAGGACATCGATACATATCATAACGAAAATTGGTCTATCAAACATGCATATTCATTTGAATTTGGGGACACGTGTAATGTTCTTTAGTTTATCAATATTAGTGATCCATAGATTTTTTTAATTAGAGACAATGCATGGTTTATATGCAATTAATGTCTGAATGGGATTACACTATATATATGATGCGTGTGTCAAACACATTATACGTGTTTGAGAAGTAAAAAAAAACCGCATGAAACACACATTAATTGGAGACAGTTAGCATGTAATGCATACATTGGATTTCAACATAAAGTGGTTTCAAATATTTGAAAACTCAAATTAAGATGCATTCGGCCTTATGAATCTGAGATCAGGCCATTTGTAAACCATATTTATGTATAAAGGGTGGTGTGCTTTTGAAAGTATATATAAAAAATCATGTATATAGATTTGTATTGGAATACAAAATGGATCCTACCCAAAAAAAAAGAATACAAAATGGATTCAAATTGAGTTGGCACGGTAAACATGCAATCTTTTTCTCCAAAATTTTGAACGAAGCGGCGTAAAATCGGGGAGATGGAAATTACTGCCTATCCCTGACACGCAAAAACCAGTCGGCTCGATTTCTATAGGTTTCGATAGGGGCAGGCTTGTAATTTCACTCAAACGTGACATAACCGCCTCTCACCCGAATTCATACACGGCGGGTGCCAAAACACAGTTTGTCCTCGGCCGAAATCGCCTCTCACCTCCCCCGGATTCATACAGGGTGGGCGCCAGAACAAACTCTCCTCGGCCGAAATCTCCGTCGGCAAATATTCGGTGTATGCGAGATTACCGTCCTATCCCCAACCGACCAATATTGCTGTGATGTAGGAAAATATAAATGGGGGCTAAGTTTGTAAATTTCCTCGCATTTGAGACAAGCGCGTCCTAAAGACATGGTTCCCCCTACCTCTCTCCCTCCATTTCCCCATTCATACTCCGTGGGCGTGAAAACACCCTCTCCACCCTAGTTTCCTCCGTCCACCACCCCATCCACCGCCGTCCTCCTCCACCATGTCGGAGCTGACACCCCGGCGCCATCGTCCATTACAAGAGATCGACCTCTCTCATCCACAACTTCGGACCAGGATCCTTGCATCGCGTCCTCTCGCTTCATCCGCACCGTCGTCCACCTTGCCGAGGGCGCTCGTATGACCGTCTCGTCCACCGCGCTGGGATATTT
Source organism: Thinopyrum elongatum (assembly GCA_011799875.1). Lineage (NCBI taxonomy): Eukaryota > Viridiplantae > Streptophyta > Magnoliopsida > Poales > Poaceae > Thinopyrum > Thinopyrum elongatum. The sequence goes on from CM022299.1 coordinate 515,315,860, forward strand.
CCCTCGCCGCCACCGTCTACCCTCCTAGATCTGCTTCCATGCCATCGACAGCCATCGCTACCGCAGCACCCTCAACGTCTTAGCAGATGCTTACACGGCGCCACACCAGAGGCGGTACTCTTCCGTATCTGCTCAAGTTACTTATCTCAGCAAGAAAATAGATCGCCACTGCTTTACTGTGATTTCTTGTCCATCACTTAGAATCTTACTTGTTAGTTGAAACCAAACATTGGTTGCGAAGTTGCCTTTGTTTGGTTTGCACCTTCAGATCCGCCATGGCATGCTCACCACTATACTCGCAATGCTTATGGTTTTCCCCTTTTATATTCCACATTAGCTTAAATGACAGTCGACTAAATTTCAATTTGGGGTCAGTCCATTTTTGGGAGTTTGCCGGAGTTCGCCGGAGGGAAGGAAGGAGCTCGCCGGAGGGCTGCCCCATTATCTATCTTAGGGTTCCGGGTGGGGACAGTGGTTATGGGGTGCGGTCGTCGGGCTATGGTGGGGCCTCGCCGGAGGCAAAGCTCGATGCGGGTGGGAGGGTGGGGTTGGCTAGAGGGATGGCCGGGGCCGCCGGAAGACCGGAGGTGGTGGGCTGTTTAGGGAAGGGCGGGGGCCGGTGGTTCGGCCGGCGGCCCGTGCGGTGGTCTGTAGGGGAAGAATAAGAGGCGAGGAACAAGAAGGGTTAGGAGACGTAGGATCTTCATCCAACTTCCTGAAATGGTCGACTGGCCCAAATGACGAAAGTCAGGCGACTTGCGTCACGACATTCCCATATATTTAGTACCATCATTGTAGGTGCTTTGAGACGTGCAAGCAGTGCTCCTCAACCAATCAAGCTAAACAACATGCCACTCATAATTCCATACTTAGTTGCTCAAATACAAATCTGATATGATGCTGACATGTTGTACCAAAACAGAGAATGTTTAATTGGTCAGCTAATGTTCCTACTTTACTTTTGAAAAGCACATGCGCCACATATCGAGGGACAGCAGGGAGTTGCATTCTTTATGCGCTCTGGTTCATCATGTGTGGGCAACGAACATTTTATTATCCAAAATCTGCTTGCTCTTCTTTAGCATGCTCCTCTTTAGCATGCTCCTCTTCTGTTCTTCTTTAATAAGTACTCCCTCCGTTCCTAAATATAAGTCTTTGTAGAGATTCCTCCATGGACTACATACGGAGCAAAATGAGTGAATCTACACTCTAAAATGTATCTATATACATCCGTATGTGATCCATAGTGGAATCTCTACAAAGACTTGTATTTAGGAACAGAGGGAGTATAATAGTATTACAGTATGTTCCTTGTAGTGAAGAGGAGCAGGGACATTTGCAGTGTACATGTCTATTCGGTCGCTTGTCATGGACGATTTCAACTCTTCGTGTTGGTCTGTCGTTATATCTAGTAAATGATGGGAGCTGTGTCGCCTTTGAGAGTTAGACTGATAGTAACAGTACTGCGCCTTCAGTTGTAGAGAGCTGGTATCCGAAGCCTTTCTAGCCGTTCCGGCAATACTAGCACATATTTTCCAGCAAGTTCCACTTTCCTGATTTTACTCGTGATGCTTAGGGTTTCCCCATTATATCTACACTATGATCTGTGTAGGTGCTTTGTGTCGTACTAGCAGTAGTCCACTCTTGAAGCTAAACAACACATGAATCATACATCCAAAGCTTACTTCTTCAAATACGAATGTGATATGATACTGACATTAGTTAACAGACACACATTTAATTGGTCAGCTAATGCTCCCACTTGAGTTTCCAAATGCATGTGGCCACATATAGAGAGACATCATGGAATGGCTTTTATTTGGGTGCTCTGATTCATCATGGGTGGGCAACCAACATTATAGAGAAAGAAGCGGAATCTCAATAATAAGCTTCCCCTTCTATTCTTTAACATGTTCCTCTTCTGTTCTTCTTTAGTAAGTACAGTATGTTCCTTGTCAGGAAGGGGAGCAGGGACATCTGTAGTCGACAGCTCTATTGGGCCGCTTGTGCTACATGATTTCAGCACTTCGAGTTGGTCTGCCATAATATCCAGGAAATGGTGGGAGCTGTGTGGTCTTTGATAGACTAGACTGATAGTAACAGCAGTGCACCTTCAGATGAATATAGCTGGCCTGTAGGTGATCGATAGGCTTTATATTAGTAGCGGTAATACAACCCCGTATTTTCCAGCCAGTTCCGCTTTCCCGATTTATTTATGATTATTATGGTGTACCCCTTTTATCTACACTATGATCTGCCTAGTGGTTGTGCGCTCTCGTTATCATGGTTTGGCAAATAAACTTTCTATACAGTATATTATGAACCTATCATCTGTCAACTGTCCTTACATCTGGAGCTCCCAACAGGGAGCCTATTTTTGTGTGTAGTTGTGCCAGATTATATTAATCTACGCACCATATTACAGCACACATGGGCTCTCTCATCAGAATCCACTGATAGCACACAAGGGTTTACAGGGAGCCCCTATTATATTAGAATATGCTCTTCATTACAAAGATAATCTCACTACTATTTATGTTTTCATGCTTCTCAGATATTGTATGTAATCACAGTGAATATAAGAATGCGCACATCAGAAGAATATTGCGGAACAGTTCAATGGGTAACAAACTTGGCATCAAGGGATTGAGGTCCATTCTGGATGCAATGAAACTCACATGCTCCTGACCTACAGATTCGTATTCAGCATATGATCCTAATGACTATTCTGAGCTCAAGGAGTCAAAGGCATATGGCCTATCATGTTCACCCAATAAGGTGCTTGTTCTAATTTGGCAAGGTTTTGTTGGTTGCACGTATCTTGCATAAGGTGTCTTGCATTTCTTCTGTTTCGTTGCACCGCCATCTGCTTAGTTTACTCATGATATATGTGAAGATGCCATGCCCATCCATTATCAATACCTATTCCATTTGTCATCATACTCCCTCCGTCCGAAAAAGCTTGTCCCTCAAATGGATGTATCTAGCACCAAGTTAGTGCTAAATACATTCATTCAATGCACAAGCTTGGGACAAGCTTTTTTGGACGGAGGGAGTACCATGTTTTTTCATTCAAATGCCATTCTTGTGTTTCAGACATCCAAAAGGAAGAGAGTGATTGCAGAACCTGAGGGAGTACAAGCAAAGTCCTTGAAAAAGGTGGTGGTACCGGAGAAATCAGATAGCACCCCACTTATATTGGTGATAGAACCAGTGCCGCAAAACCTAGGATATCGCAACTATGCTGCTCGCTGCTTTGCTCTTGTTAGTACCTGTTGTCCTATTGTTGTACTTACATTCATACCTGGTGGATTATGTGACATCATTGTGCATTATAGCTTGCTTATTCATTGTTCGCTCCAAATTATCAGATCTATATTAATGCTTACATTAATGTAGAATAAACCCAATGCTTATGTAGAAGTTTTGCTCTGCATTGTTCTTGTAAGTATCTGTTGTCCTTCATCATTGTACCTATATTTTCAGCTAGTTGTTCATGTATTCTTTGCAGCTTATTCCCTTGCCCTCCATTTTCTACACATCACATCTATATTTACTATTGCCAAAATATTGAATAAAACCAATGCTACTGAAGAAGTTTAGCTCTGCATTGCTCTTGTCAGTGCCTTTTGCATGTATGCTGTACTTACATTTATAGTCTGCATCTTAGCTTTAATAATCGCCATTTGTTCCTATATTGTCACATCTATATTTACTCTTAACAAAATGTAGAATAATGGCAATGCTCTTGAAGAAGGGTCTGTGGTAAAGTTCTTGAATTGCCCCCCCCATCAATATGGACAAGGGCTTTATAGAGCCGGTCTTCACTACTAACGTAAGTTTGTCCTCCTCAAGCCTTCAAACTTTGTTGTGTATATTTGGATAGCTATGACTGCAAATGCTGTTTATTTTTGTCGTCTGCATCAAATTGCATGTTCAAAGTTTATTACGAAGAAGTACATAAACATAAGTTTGTCCTTCTCAATTTCTGTTTTTAGTTGCACAACCTAGTTCCTTATTCATACCATGTAAATTAAACTAAACATAGCAAGTTATCTTCTTTAGCACTGCATGTATGCTTGTGTTCTTGATCTGTAATCCAGTGGTGTGGTGAAACTACCAACTCCAGCACAATGTCATATCCTGCTATGTCTTCACTATGAACAATGCCATATTATGTTAATGTTATTTAAATCATGTCTCTTTATTTACCAATCTGAAATGGTATAAATTGACAGTACACTCACCATTCATGCTTATACGTTGTTTAGCACTACATGTATGCTTGTGTTCTTGATCTATAATCCACTGGTGTGGTGAAGCTGGCCGCTCCTGCACAATGCCATTTCCTGCCGTCTTAACTATGAACAATGCCTATTATGTTAATGCTATTTTAAACAGTGTCTCTTTATTTCTGACTGAGAAATGAGATGAATTGACAGCATTGATGCTAATACGTGCAAAACCTGTTATCTACCTACTTGTTTCTCTTTCAGGGTGACATCATTGATGCTAGGAAGAACTGCCACAATGATAGTGAAACAAACCCATTGCTTGTCCCTCCAACATATATTCCAGAGAAGAAGGCAACACATCTTGAGGATAGCGATACAACCCCAAAGTCATGTCTTGATGTAGTGTCGAACTTACTCCCTAATGTCGGTGCAACAAACCCCTAGGTGTGTTGCCCGGAGTGTACACAAGCTCAAGAGCAAGGTTAAGACGTTCAAGACAAGGCCAAGCAGAAGAGATGGCTCTTTGAGAAATCAAGGGGTGGATCAAGAAGACCAAGACCAACCAAATAAGCAAGATATCACTAAGGAAAAACCTCCCTTGCCAGGCAGGCGAGCCTAGCGGGGTCGAGGTTACCCCAAGACAAGCCTCAAGACTCCCCCGGCAGGCTTGCCGGGGACGCCAAGGGTGGATTACCCCGCCAAAGCTCCACCGCTCCACCTCATAGCAATGCAAGTCACCCATTGTGCGGTGTCGAGCCCCCAAGTGACTAAGTGGCTGTTATTTGGTACGTGGCAGGCCATTTCTGAGGAAGATCATCCCTAAATGACACCCGTCCAGGCGACGTGTGGCACGGACAGGCAAAAAGGTGGCTGAATGGCACGGCAAGGCTTGCCGGGCTACGCCATGATGTGACACTAAGCGGTGCATTTAATGCGCCCTGTCTTGTCTGTAGAGTAAGGTATGATAGCACTGTGGCTATCTAATCATTGGATAAATGACTGTTTTGCCATTGTGGTGACCCCTTGACCTATAAAAGGAGGGCCGTGGCTACCTTAGAAAGGATTCGGACCCTTGTACACTCATACGCGCGTAGCTGCTCTCGCCCCGAGGCGACCTTGCTGGGCTAGAGCACTGCGTCTCCACCACGGTCCTTCCATCAATCCACCAAAGCAGGAGTAGGGTTTTACGCCTCGCGGCGGCCCAAACCTGGGTAAAACTGCCCGTGTCATCATTGCCATGCTGCTCTATGCTTTCCGCTCTTTGTGCAATGCGCTCTTCCCCCTTGACGAACCACAAGGGGCCGATGGCCCCATAGGTGGCCGTGTGATACCACGACATATTTGGCGCGCCAGGTAGGGGGCAGCGCTTGCGCGAACCCGAAGGTGTGAGCAGCGCATCATCTTCATCATTGTTTTCTTCATCAACGGCTTCATCGTCCATGGCACCCAAGAAATCCGGTGCTTCAGCTCACCCGTCCACCTCGTAGGCCCCCTCGCATGCGGCCACTAATGCTGTGGGGGCTGCGGGGGAACATGGGAACGCCAACGCCGCGGGGAATGTGACCGGCGCAATCGGCGCCATCACCATTCCCCCTGCGGCCGAAGTAGGAGCACGAGGCACCGGAGGAGGGCAACACCAACAACACCCCGGCGGCCATGCTCCACAAGGTATGGGTGGGGAGAATATTTTGTCCCCGCCTCCCCACCTCACCGAGGGACACAGACGCAGCGGTGGCGCTCGCCCTGATGCGGACTGTAACCTCCTAGCTGCCCCCATCGCGGGTGCGGCTACAGGGCCCGCGCCGCCCCCAGGACAAGCTAGCCGAGACGATGTGCCGAATGGGGTCGTCAACCCCCAAGCGCATCCGCCTCATCGTCACGCCGCCCTGGCGACTGGCTCGCAGCGGTGAGAACATGGTGCCACCATTACAGGCACCATCAGAAGTCAGGCGACATCGCGATCCGCATCGTCGTCCATGCCAAGCACCGCTTCGGAGGCCATGGTGCGGGCCCAGCTCTTGTTGAGATTTCCGCCAGCGGCCAATCATATGGATGAGTGGAGGGCACTATCCAGAGCTTGATTGGTTTCGCTAAGGCGGAAGGATCACAGCAGGCAGGCCCGCCACGGCCTCCACCAACGGCGGCAACAACCCAAGCTGCTGGCCGCACCGAGGGAGTCGTTCCGATGGTGCAGTCCCCTCCACGACAGCTAGCGCAGGAGCCACAGCCAGAGCCACGCGACCAAGAACCCGATGACGTATCAATGGCTTCGTCTGATCCTCAGGCACGTCAAGACCAGCGACGGGTCCTGGAAGACGGGCGGAGGGAAGACGCGCGCGTCACCATCGAGCGACGCCGCGACACTCGCCGCCGGTCTAATAGGCGCAATGGCCCCGACGTCGACGAACCCATGCCCGGTGGGGGTGGGTACCTGCCTTTCGAGGTTGGGTGCCCCGCCTTCACTCGTGAGTTGTGGCAAGTCCGTTGGCCATCTGCCCGTACGGTCAAACCAGAGATACCAGAAAAGTACGATGGAAGATTGAACCCGGCGGAGTTCTTGAGCATCTACACCATCGCTATTCAAGCTGTCGGAGAAAGGGACAAGAGGGTGTTCGCCAACTACTTCCCTTTGGCACTCAAGCCAAACGTGAGGTCATGGCTGATGCATCTGCCAGAGAACTCCATCTCGACCTGGGCTGATCTGTGCCATGAGTTTATTGGCGCCTTCATGGGCGGCCATCAAGAACCAGGGCGGCCCAGTGTCTTGCAGCTCCTCCCACAGAAGGAAGGAGAGAGTTTGTGGAAGTATATGCAGAGGTTCAGCCAGGTGCACAGGAACATTCCAGACATCCATACAGCAGCTGTGATAGCTGCGTTCCAGTCCAACGTGCGCAACCGCAGGATGCGTTCCAAAATGAACATTCGGTTGCCCAAGACTGTGAATGAGCTATACACTCTGGCGGACAAGTGTGCCCGAACAGAGGAGGGGAGGCGACTCCCCGGTGAAGAAGATGGCATCGATGTTGACTCAGAGGACGACGACAACACCACCAATCAGAAGAAGAAGAACAAGAAACGCAACAAGAAGCGCAAGGATAAAAGCAGTGATGGCTATTGAAGGAGCAAGCACTCCTATTACCGGCAAGAAGGCCAGGACCGAGGCTCCCGACAAGGAGGTTGCTGCGTGCGCTGACTGCCGAGAAGCCATGCCTGCCGAGAAGGCTGGGAAGGCTGACAAGCCGTACTGCAAGATCCATCGGACTAAGGGACACGATCTTCAAGAGTGTCATCAAGTTGAGCAGCTCGTCAAGAAGCAGAAAGCTGAGTACAAGAAGCATGACAAAGAGAAAGACCAAGATGGTGCTGGCGGGAAGGGCCGAGGTGGAAGAGGAGGTCGCCCCGGCAAGGCCCCTCAGTATCAAGGGAAACCGGTAGGAGGCCGTGAGAAGAAGGAATGCGATGATGGGAGTGATGAAGGAGATGAAGAGGAAACTAGCGAGCAGGAGTTCCAGAAGGCCATTGACGCCCTGTGCATTGCCGAAGGTGCGTCCTTGCACTCCTCTCACCACCAGATCAAACAGTGGGCACATGAGGTCAATGCCGTGGAGCAAGTGGTAGATTCTCGGAAGCCGCTCAAGTGGTCCCACACGCCCATCATCTTTGATGAAGAGGATCACCCTGACCGCATCATTGCGGTAGGATGTTTGCCATTGTTGGTTTCACCGACGATTCGCAACCTCAAAGTCACAAAGATGCTGGTTGACGGCGGGGCCGGGTTGAATCTGATATCTCCCAAGGTCATCAGCAAGCTCTAGATAGCAGATAAAGAGCTCAAGGTTACCGGTACTTTCCAAGGCATCAACCCTGGCAGGAGTCGTCCTAAAGGGAAGGTCACACTACCGGTAATGTTCGGGGGGAGCTGAACTACCGAACCGAGAAGATCGTGTTTGATGTGGTCGACCTCCCCCTGCCATACAATGGAATCCTTGGCCGCCCTGCCCTGGCAAAATTCATGGCGGCATCCCACTATGCCTACAACACTCTGAAGATGACAGGACCGATGGGCATCCTTTCCATTCCATCAGACAAGAAGGACACAGTCATATGCGTGAATAAGATGTACTAGGAAGCAGTCGCTGCAGAGGCCGCGGAAGCTACCGCTCCCGCCAAGGAAAGCAAGAAAGGGAAGAAAGCTAGCAAAGACGCCAACAAAGAATCCGGGAAGCGCGCCTCTTCGGATTGTGCTGCGCCTGTTGATGATTTGCCGGAGAGTTCCAATAGCAAGAGATCAAAAGTTATTGCGCCTGCTGTGAAGAAGGTCCCAGCAGGGTTGGTTGGCACTGATGGTACATTTACTATCAGCTCCAACCTTGATGACAAATAGGAAAGCGCGCTCATTGCCTTCCTGCGGGCGAATGTCGATGTGTTTGCTTGGCAACCATCTGAGGTAATCAAGCACCACCTTGCTGTCTGCCCACATGCTCGACCCGTCAAATAGAAGGTCTGAAAGCAAGCTTTGGAGCGGTAGCAGTTTATTGCCGAGGAGATCAAGAAACTCAAAGCTGCTGGTTTGGTCAGAGGAGTATTGCATCCAACTTGGTTGGCAAATCCAGTGGTGGTGCGCAAGGCGAATGGGAAATGGAGGCTTTGCATAGATTTCACAGATCTGAATAAAGCATGCCCAAATGATCCATTCCCCTTGCCGCACATCGATCAGATCGTGGATTCCACCTCTGGATGTGACCTGCTTTCCTTCTTGGATGCCTATTCCGGGTACCACCAGATTTTCATGTCCGAGGAAGACGAAGAGAAGACCGCGTTTATAACCCCATGTGACACGTACTGCTTTGTACGTATGCCCTTTGGGTTAAAAAGTGTTGGATCCACTTTCGCGAGAGCAGTACAGATTGGCTTTGAGTCCCAGTTGCACAGGAATATTGAAGCCTACATGGACGATATAGTGGTCAAAACCAAGGACAAATCAACTCTCATTCAGGACTTGGAAGAGACCTTTGCAAATCTACGCAAGATCAACTTGAAGCTGAACCCAGAGAAGTGTGTGTTTGGCGTTCCTTCTGGCAAACTGCTTGGCTTCTTTGTGTCCCATCGCGGGATAGAGGCCAACCCCGACAAGATCAAGGCAATTGAGCAGATTCAAGCACCCAAGACAGTTAAAGACATGAGGCGTTTGACTGGATGTGTTGCCGCGCTAAGCAGGTTCATTTCCAAGTCCGCCGAACGCGCCCTGCCGTTCTTCAAAATCTTGAAGAAGGCTGGGCCCATGGAGTGGACCCCGGAGGCAGACGCTGCGCTGTAGGATCTGAAGACCTATCTTTCCTCTGTCCCCACCTTAGTCGCTCCAAAACCACAATAACCGTTGCTGCTATACTTAGCGGCAACCAATCAAGTGGTTAGCGCTGCACTGGTGGCGCAGCGGGAAGTAGATGAAGAAGCAGCTGCAACTGCCGTCCCCTCTGGAGAAGGAAGTGAACTCGCCCCGGCAAGGTCAGAGGCAGATCAGAACAAGGAGGAGCGGGGTAATGGAGACAACTCCAAGGTCACGGCAAGGAAGAAAGTGGTGCAGCGCCCAGTGTACTTCGTCAGCTCCCTGTTGCAGGGGGCTATGTCGAGGTACTCTGGTGTGCAAAAGTTGATTTTTGGCCTCATCATGGCCTCAAGGAAATTGCGCCACTACTTCTAAGCCCACGAGATCACGGTTGTCACCCGCTTCCCCTTGCAACGCATATTGAGGAACCCTGAGGCCACTGGCAGGATAGTGGAATGGGATTTGGAGTTATCCAGCTTTGGTTTGAAGTTCAAGAGCACGTCAACCATTCAGAGCAGAGCACTAGCGGAGTTTATTGCGGAATGGATGCCTACCCCTGACGAAGACGTGTTGGAGACAGTTATCCCCGGCAAGGAAGTGCCCCAAGAATGGATCATGTACTTTGATGGTGCCTTCTCCCTACAAGGTGCAGCAGCTGGCGTGCTTCTTGTTGCTCTCTCTGGGGAGCACCTTAAGTATGTGGTTCAAATGCATTTCCCCCAGGAGAAGGCTACCAACAATACATCAGAATATGAAGGACTCCTTGCCGGGCTCATGATTGCAACAGAACTAGGAATCAAGAAGTTGATCATTCATGGAGATTCGCAACTTGTGGGGAGGCAAGTGAACAAGGATTATCAAAGCCCATTGATGGAGGCATACGTCGAGGAAGTGAGAAAGTTGGAGGAGCACTTTGATGGATTGCAAACAAAGCACATACCGCGTGCGGAAAACAGCATTGCTGATCATCTGTCAAAGTGCGCTGCGCAAAAACTCCCTGTGGAACCAGGGGCTTTTGTTCTCCATCTGACTCAACCCTTCGTATCCCCGGCAACAATGGCCAGGAAGAGGAGGAAACTGGACTTCGGCAGGCCTCTCCTGGCAGAGCCCTCTGAGGTCCCCAGCAGAGAGGTTGGCGGGAACAACTCCGTTTCGCCTGGTGAGCAGCACCCTCCCGCTGAACCACCTGTTCCTGTGGTCAAGGCATGCGCTCCCGTGAAAGAGGAGGTGCCGCTAGTCCTTGTTGTCGAGCCTCAGGCTCCAACGTGGGCGCGGCACATAGTTCATTTCCTCCAAACAGGAGAACTTCCTGAAGAGCAAGAATAAGCTGAAAGAGTAGCCCGGAGGGCCAGTATGTATCAGTTCGTTGACGACACAGTATACAGAAGAAGGCCCAACGGAGTGAAATTGGAGTGCATTTGCCGGGAAGAAGGAAAGGAACTGTTGGCAGAGATACACAAGGGTATATGCGGCTCCCACATTGGATCGAGGGCCCTGGTTGGAAAAGCCTTTCGGCATGGTTTTTACTGGCCCACGGCCCTCCAAGATGCAATTGAGCTAGTCACCAAATGTGAAGCCAGCCAGTTCCACTCCAAGAATATCCATCAGCCTGCTCAAGCTCTCCAGACGATCCCTTTGTCATGGCCCTTCTCGGTCTGGGGGCTCGACATCTTTGGCCCCTTCCCCCATGCTACCGGGGGCTTTGAGTTCTTGTTCGTCGCTATCGACAAGTTCACAAAGTGGCCAGAGGTGGAGCCCGTGAGGAAGGTGACCGCACAGTCAGCTATCAAGTTCTTGAAAGGATTGGTGTACCATTTCGGAGTACCCGCCAGGATCATCACTGACAATGGCACCCAATTCACAAGCCGCGCCTTCATGCAATATGTTCATGCCCTCGGAAGCAAAGTCTCATTTGCCTCTGTTGCCCATCCCAGAAGCAACGGACAAGCTGAGAGGGCAAACGCTGAAGTGCTGCGAGGACTCAAGACAAGAACATTTGATAGGCTGCAGAAATGTGGCAGGCGATGGATCGACGAGCTGCCGGTGGTTCTTTGGTCCCTCCGTACGACACCAAATCGAGCTACCGAGAAGACTCCCGTCTCCCTAGTCTATGGGGCAGAAGCAGTTATCCCCATAGGACTCATACACGGATCACCTCGAGTGCTTGCCTATGATGAAGTAGCGCAGGAACAGCACCGGCGTGACGACGCTGTGCTACTTGAGGAGAACCGTCTCCGGGCTGCTACGCGTGCTGCACGCTACCAGCAAGCCCTGCGTCGCTATCACAGCCGCAGGGTTCATGCCCGGAGCTTTGAGGAAGGCGACCTTGTCCTTAGGCGTGTTTAGTCCGCCAAGGGTGCAAACAAGTTGATGCCGAAGTGGGAAGGCCCTTACCGAGTAGTACGAGTCACCAGACCAGGCGCAGTCCGTCTGGAGACCGGAGATGGCATTCAGTTGCAAAACTCATGGAACATAGAGCATCTTCGTAAGTTCTACCCGTAAGGCATGGCTGTCGGGCCCTGCATGGCAACCACCCTTTTGTACAAGCCTTGCCGATGTTGCATGTAACCCTTGGTACAAAGCCAGGTGCAGACCCTGAGCAACAGATGAATAAACGAAGCGTTGGGGGACCCCCGACAAGATTGCATGCATGCATAAGCATATCATGAGCATAGCATGATCATGTAGATGAGGTCGCATGTAGCACTGTCGGGGGGATAGACCCCGGGTAGCCTCATCCGGACCTAATAACATTTCAAGACATCGGGGCTAGCAAAGCCCCTCATGCCTTCCGGGCATGCGGCCGGTTCCTTGGTCCAGCTAGGACCAAGTGGCCGGCTTCCAGAAGACGGCGCACTCATAGAAGGCGGCTCTTGGGGGAGGCCGGCTCCTAGCAGACGGCCCCTCCTCCCCTCGGAGTCCGTACTCACCTACTCTGACGAGACGGGGCGTGGCTGCAGAGCCAACTACTCCCCCGAATCCCGGAGGAGCGTGGCTACAGTGTAGGCCGACCAAGCGGTCACCTACCCGCCTGGCACAGGACTGTAGCCATGCGACTCAGGACATGGCCCTCATCAGCAAGGGTCATGCTACAGCAAAAGGCGATCAGTACGGCCCGCAGGCGGCGGGCCCTACCTGTCCGCGAGCTACCAGAGGGCAGCGCACCCCTAGAAGGCAGCATTGAGGGGCGGGCCGGCTCCCGGCAGACGGACCCATCCCTCCCCTCGGAGTCCGCACTCACCCACTATGACAAGACGGAGCGCGGCTACAGTGTGCGCTGACCAAGCGGCCACCAACCCCCTTGACGCGGGACTGTAGCCATACGACTCCTGACGAAGCCTCCATCATCAAGTACAAAGCTACAGCAAAAGGCAATCAGCCTAGTCCGCAGGCGGCGGGCCCGACCCGTCGGCCGGATTCTCGGCAGCCGGTGGGGCCCACTAGAGGCGGGCCCCAGCAGCCGGCGGAGAACCCGACGACCTTAGACACTGATGTCCGGGTCCTACACCCGGCCGTATTACCATTGTACCCCTGGGGGGGTTGGCCTATAAAACCCCCCAGGATTCACCCATGCAAGGGGTTCAGCCTTCATTCCCATACACCACCATAGCTAGGAGAAGAGAGGTAGCTCTACCCATCTTCCACCCCTAGCAACACAGCTCAAGGAGCAACCTTGTACACTCTTGATCATAGTCATCATGCGGAGACCCCGCAGAGCAGGACTAGGGGTATTATCTCTCCGGAGAGCCCCGAACCTGGGTACGTCTCGTGTGCGATCGAGCTCGTGCTTACTCCCGCTTCCAGGGCCCGACGACGTCCTCTTGGCTCCACCCATGATAAGCCACCCCCTGGCATCTGACGTGAGATTACCACGATAGTTGGCGCCCACCATGGGGCCGTTCGCGGCGTCGGCCGGAGACACGTTCTGGATGGGAACCGCCTTCCTCTCCGGCGAGCACGTCGCGGCCGGCTTGATCAGCCAGCCCGATGCGTTCCCTTGCGCTTGCTCCTGCGCATCGTCTGACGCGGGAGCGATTTGCCCCGCGAGCTGCCTCGCTGACCTCTTCGAGAAGCTCACCCTCTTCGACATGGCCACCACCGACGGGTTCCCCGGCGGCGTGGTGGTAATCGATGACCCGCTCCCTCCCGTCTATAGCGTCGCCTTTGCTGGCGCGCTCGACGTCGGGGTCTTCGTGGATGTGATGGTCACTGGCAACAGCCAGGCCTCTGGTGTGGCCGTCTAGGACCCGTTGCGAGCAGCAATGCAGGACCTGGCGGCTCCCGTCGGAGCCAACGCCGAAGCGGCGGCGCTAGAAGAAATCCGCGTCAAGCTCCTCGACAGCGCCACCAAGACGGCGGCCACGAAGCGCCGCGCTGAGGCCAACCAGCGCCAGATCGACCGCATAGCTGGCAGCACGCCGGTTGCGGCCGAGCCCAGCCGAGCCGGCGCCATCCAGCAACGCGGCGCGGCCATCGCCAGCATGCTGGGAGTCAGACGTCCGATCTACGACACCCCAATGCAGAACCTGAGCGCCGCACAGGCGGCGGCAGAAGAACTCGAGAACCTGGAGGGCGACGAATGATGCAGCCAGCTAGATCGCCTCCAGGAACTCCTCGATGCTGCGAACACGCAGCAAGACGCGTGCAACCGCGTGGTGGGAACCGGCCGGCATGCCGAGCTCCCGGAACGGAACCCTCCACCCCGCCGCGAGAATGGAGCGACCTCCCGGTCCCCTAGTGGTGGCGGCCGCGGCCAGCGGAACCCGGAGCCAGTAGCCAGCTGCAGCCGGCGCTCTCACCAGACAGTTGTGGGCAGCCAAGAAGTTCCTCCAAACCCGGAGGGCCGGCGCCGGCAGGATGAATGACCACCTCGCCCCCGCAGGGAGAGGTTGGCTTCTCCGGCGCCGGTTGAGCACCCGACTTTGGGGGGCCGGCTAGGCCCCCGCGAAGCAGTCGGCGAGAATGACACTCGTCACCAGATCGAGCGGTTAGCTCGGTCCCTGGAAGTAGAGGAGGAGGATATAGTCGGCCTGGCCTGCTTCGGCCCCCGCATCCGCGATGAGCCCTTCCCCAAAGGGTTCTCGCTCTCTCGTGACACTCCCAAGTACACCGGCGCCGTGAAGCCGGAGGACTGGCTGACCGACTATGCCACAACAGTCAGCATAGCAAACGGCAACAAGCGCATTGCCGTGAAGTATGTTCCGCTCATGCTCCAGGGCACGGCCCGGACATGGCTGAACAGCCTCAAACCCAACAGCATCAATAGCTAGTTGGACTTCAGCGATGTTTTCATCCGCAACTTCACCAGCACCTACAAGCGGCCCCCCAAGCCTCGCCAGCTCTCCATGTGTCTTTAGGGTCCGACTGAGTCCACCCGCGACTACCTGATGCGCTGGGCCGAGTTGCGCAACTCCTGTGAAGGGGTGCACGAGGTGCAGGCCATCGAGTACTTCACCGCCGGGTGCAGAGAGGGCACCCTGCTCAAGCACAAGCTTCTGTGCGATGAGCCGGCTACCTTGGACGAGCTTCTGGTTGTTGCGGACAAGTACGCCATGGCCGACTCTTCCATGAAGTCGGAGATCCGGGTTGACGCGTCCTGGAAGGTGATCCAGCCGGCTTCCCAGCCGCCGGCTGGTGACTCCAACCGGCGTCAGCAGCCGAACGACAACAAGCGCGAGGCCCAGCAGCCGGCTTCTAGAAACCGGCAGGTGGCTACTGTTGAGGACCAGCAGCCGGCAGGTCAACCCGGCCCCAAGCGTCAGCGGGGCGGCAAGGGTGCCTGGCTGCTGGCCTTCTCCTTCGAGCAAGCCCTCGACGCTCCATGCAAGTTCCACAGTGGCGCGAAGCCATCCAACCATACAACTCAGCAGTGCAACTAGCTCGCCCGAATCGCTAAGGGTGAGGGTTTGCTGCCTCCTCCTCCCGGCCCGGCGGCTCTGGCTCCTCAGCAGTCGGCCCGTCCTGTCGGCATACTCCAAGATGAGTTCCCCGATGAGAACGCCACCTACGTCGTCTTCACCAGTGAAGCCGACGACAAGCATAGTCGGTATCAGTAGCACCGCGAGGTGAATGCTGTTGTTTCAGAGGTCCCCCAATTTATGCACTGGTCTGAGAGGCCCATCACCTAGAGCAGTGATGACCATCCAGCCGTGATGCCCTCGCCGGGTGCTTATGCCATGGTGTTGGACTCCACCTTCTCAACCGAGAGGCGGGCCTGCCATTTCTCCCGGATCCTGATAGACGGCGGTAGCAGCATCAACATCCTCTACCGCGACACAATGGAAAAAGCTGGGCATCAAGGAAAAGCAACTCCAGCCCAGCCGGACCGTGTTCCATGGCATTGTCCCTGGGCTTTCCTGCTCTCCAATCGGCAAGATCAAGATTGACGTCCTGTTCGGCGACAAGACCCACTTCCGCCGTGAGCCAATCTGGTTCGAGGTGGTTGACTTGGACAACCCCTACCACGCGCTCTTGGGCCGGCCAGCTTTGGCCAAATTCATGGCGGTCCCGCATTACGCCTACCTGAAGATGAAGATGCCGGGTCCCAAGGGCATCATCACCATTGCCGGCGACTACCAAAAGTCGCTCACATGCGCTGCTGCCAGCTCCCTGCTGGCTGAATCCCTTGTCATCGCTGAAGAGAAGCGCCTCCTTGACTAGGCCGTGGCCATGGCCAGCAAGTAGCCGGACATGCCATCCGACCCCAAGGAGGTTGAGGCCGAGGGCTCCTTCCAGCCGGCGAAGGAAACCAAGAAGATCATCTTGGACCCGGCGCACCTGGAGAAGTACGCTGTCGTGGGGGCTAACCTCGACACCAAATAGGAAAGCGAGCTCGTCGACTTCCTCCGTGAGAATCGGGACATCTTTGCATGGTCCCCCAAGGACATGCCGGGTGTTCCGAAGGATTTCGCCGAGCACAAGCTGCATGTGCGGCCGGATGCTAAGCCGGTCAAGCAACCCCTCCGCCGCCTATCAGAAGAGAAGAGAAGGATCATTGGTGAAGAAATCGCCTGGCTTCTGGCAGCCGGCTTCATCATGGAAGTGTTCTACCCGGACTGGCTCGCCAACCCAGTCCTCGTTTTAAAGAAAAACAACAAGTGGCGCATGTGTATCGACTACACGAGCCTCAACAAAGCCTGCCCCAAGGATCCGTTTGCCTTGCCCTGGATTGATCAAGTGATCGACTCCACGGCCGGCTGCGAGCTGCTGTCCTTCTTGGACGCCTACTCTGGCTACCACCAGATCAAGCTGGACACGGCCGACCGACTGAAGACCGCCTTCATCACCCCTTTCGGCGCCTTCTGCTACATCATCATGATGTTCGGCTTGAGGAACGCCAGCGCCACCTTTCAGCGCTGTATGCAGAAGTGCCTCCTGAAGCAACTCGGCAGAAACGCCCACGTCTATGTGGACGATATAGTGGTGAAGACAGAGAAGCGCGGCACCCTTCTGGAGGATCTCAAGGAGACCTTCACCAACCTGCGCCGCTTTCAGATCAAGCTCAACCCGGAGAAGTGTGTCTTTGGAGTACCAGCCGGCCAGCTCCTTGGTTTTCTTGTTTCTGAGCGTGGGATTGAGTGCAACCCCGTGAAGATCAAGGCCATTGAGCGGATGAAGAAATCGACCCGGCTGCGGGACGTCCAGAAGTTCACTGGGTGCCTAGCCTCTCTCAGCCGGTTCATTAGTCGGCTGGGCAGGAAGGCCCTCCCACTATACCAACTGATGAAGAAGACCACATGCTTTGAGTGGACCGATCGGGTGGACGAGGCATTCCTCCAGCTCAAGCGGATGCTGTCCACGCCGCCTGTTCTGGCCGCTCCGATTGCTAAAGAGCCCATGTTCCTCTACATCGCCGCTACCAACCGGGTCATCAGCACGGTGATTGTTGTCGAGCGCCCAGAAGTCGGCACAGCTCAGCCGGTCCAGAGGCCGGTCAATTACCTGAGCGAGGTGTTGTCCGCCTCCAAGCAGAACTACCCCCACTACCAGAAGATGTGTTACGGCGTGTACTTTGCCGCCAAGAAGCTGAAGCAGTACTTCCAGGAGAATACCATCATGGTCGTCTGTACTGCCCCCCTTGCCGAGATCATGGGCAGCCGAGATGCCTCGGGTCGGGTGGCCAAGTGGGCCATAGAGCTGGCTCCCCACACCATCCTCTACCAGCACCGCACCGCCATCATGTCCCAAGCACTGGCCGACTTCCTTGTCGACTGGGCCGAGACCCAGTACCTGCCGCCAGCGATGGATTCCACGCATTGGTGGATACACTTCGACGGCTCAAAGATGCGCACTAGTTTGGGAGCCGACATCGTCCTCACCTCTCCCAAAGGCGACAAGCTCAAGTACACACTGCAGATTCACTTTGCCGCCTCCAACAACATGGCTGAGTACGAGGCACTCATCCACGGGCTTCGGCTAGCCAAGGAGATCGACATCCGCCGCATCCTGTGCTACGGCGACTCGAACCTGGTGGTCCAACAGTCCTCTGGCGACTGGAACGCCAAGGACGCCAACATGGCCAGCTACCGCTTCCTTGTCCAGCAGATCAGCGGACACTTTGATGGGTGCGAGTTCCTCCATGTGCCACGAGCCGACAACGAAGCAGCCGACGCCCTGGCATGGATTGGTTCTACCCGGTGGGCCATTCCAGCAGGCGTCTCCCTCGAGTGTCTGTGCAAGCCATCTATCCAACCTTCGCCGGAATCAGAGTCCATCTTCGTGCCGGCTGACCCTGGAGCAGTCAAATCCGGCTCGGGGACTCCAGCAGCCGGTCCGGAGACTTCGGCAGGCGGCCCAGGGGCTACAGGACCCAAACCCAGCCCGGGGACTGTTGTAGTCGGCCTGGGGACTTCAACGACGCAGCAAGCAGCGGCCGGCTCCGACCCGCCGCCTCCCAACCCGGCCTCCCTAACGCCGGTTGCTGTCATGATGGTGGAAGCTCCATCTTGGGTGCAGCCCATCCTCAACTTTCTGGTGAGCCGCGAGCTACCAGCCGACGAAGTCTTGGCCCGGCAGGTGCAACGCCGGGCGGCCGCATACACGATCGTCAACAGATAGCTCGCCAGGCGCAGCGCGACTGGCGTCTTCCAGCGTTGCGTCGAGCCGAAGAAGGGCATTGCTATCCTCAGAGACATCCACCAAGGTGAATGTGGCCACCATGTCACCTCCAGAGCCCTCGTTGCCAAAGCTTTCCGCCATGGTTTCTTCTGGCTGACTGCTCTGGACGACGCCAAGGAGTTGGTTCGAAAGTGCAAGGGGTGCCAGTGTTTCAGCACCAAGCAGCACCTGCCGGCCTCAGCACTCAAGACCATTCCCATCACTTGGCCGTTTGCCGTATGGGGGTTGGATATGGTGGGCCCATTCAAGACAGCACGTGGCG
Source organism: Thinopyrum elongatum (assembly GCA_011799875.1). NCBI lineage: Eukaryota > Viridiplantae > Streptophyta > Magnoliopsida > Poales > Poaceae > Thinopyrum > Thinopyrum elongatum. The sequence goes on from CM022299.1 coordinate 515,334,800, forward strand.
GCATGACCCATCTGCTGGTTGCCGTGGACAAGTTCACAAAGTGGATTGAGGCAAGGCCAATCAAGAAGCTGAACGGCCCCACAACCGTCACATTCATCGTGGACATCACCGTTCGATACGGCATCCCAAACAGCATCATCACCGACAACGGCACGAATTTCGCCAAAGGCGCCCTGGCCCGTTTCTACGCGACGCAGGGCATCTGACTGGATCTCGCGTCAGTTGCTCATCCGCAGTCAAATGGCCAGGTGGAGCGAGCAAACGGCCTCATCATGTCTGGCATCAAACCTCGGCTGGTCAAGCCGCTGGAGCGCTCGGCCGGCTACTGGATCGAGGAACTACCGGCCGTCCTTTTGAGTCTTCGGACCACGCCAAATCGGTCAACCGGCTTCACGCCCTTCTTCCTCGTGTACGGGGCCGAGGCTGTCATCCCAACAGACATCGAGTTCGACTCGCCTCGTGTCACCATGTACACGAAGGCGGAGGCCAAGAAGGCGCGAGAAGACGGCATCAACTTGCTCGAAGAGGCCCGGCTGCAAGCACTCAGCCAGTCCGCCATCTATCAGCAGAGCCTGCGCCGCTACCACAACAAGAAGATCAAGCCGCGTGCTTTCCGCGAGGGCGACCTTGTGCTCCGGCTGATCCAGCGAATAGCCGGCCAGCACAAGCTCTCGGCTCCTTGGGAGGGGCCTTTCATCATCAGCAAGGCCCTGTGCAACGACTCGTACTACCTCATCGACGTACAGAAGCCCAGGGCACGCAAGAGGGACACAACCAGCCAAGAGTCGGAGCGCCCGTGGAACGCGAACCTTCTCCGCCTGTTTTACAGTTGATGCAGTGTATGTACCACGCTATCTTTTGTATTAAGCAAAGACAACAGGTCCCCCAAGGCGCACTCGGGGGCTACCTTTTTATCTATGTGATAAGCTTCACCTATGAATGAGTTTTTATTCTTCCGCCCTGTCCGGGTTCGGCCAGCTGGCCCGGGGGCTCGCCGCCTTGACCTAAGTTGGCGCCACCCGAAGTCGGCTAAGTAGTGTGCCGACGCCAAAGCCCTCTCTTTGTCCCAGCCACAGCTCGCAGCGCGACTACCGGCTGGCAAGAGTTAAAGGCCGGAAACGCTGTCCACACGAAAAACGACTAAGGAAGAACGCCGATTTAGGCCAAGCCGGCCTCTCGCCTCACCCGTCCGGCTGCTCAACAGCCGGCCGGCCGGCTTCTCACTCGACTAGCTACGCTTTAAGCGGCTGAAGTAACTTGCCTATTCTAAACGGCCAAGTCCCTGACCCGGCCACAGACCGCAGCGCGGCTGTTCGGCTGGCAGGGCGGCAGCCAAAGGAAGACGGCAAAAGAAAAAGCCAAAGAAAGCAAAGGCAAAATTGAGTCAGAACTCGGCAGAGCACGCAAGCATGTGGGAAAATAAATTTATTTACATTGCAAAAGGCCCAAGGCCGGCATTCATTAGAGTTTAAAATACACCCCCAGTGGGTGGAATTGCGTACGATTAACTTGTTCTCAAGTACAAGACAGAAAAAATCCAAAAGGTAAAAGGCCGCCTAGGCCGAAGGCGCTGCGGGCTGCTGAGACAGGTCGGCGGTGGCAGAGGCACCCGCTGGCGGGGCTTCTTGCTGGTTGGCCTCGGTCCGGTCGACGGCGGCAGCGGCCGACGAGGTCTCCCGCGGCTCGCTGGCTGAAGCCGGATCGGGCCGGTTCCGGCTGGTCGCTCCATCATCTGGCACAACGTCATTACCTTCCTTGTCCTCGCTCTCCTCCGTGGCTTCGTTGCTGGAGGCGATCTCCTCCGCCGGGTCCTCCCCCTCGTCCGGGTTCAGCCCGACCTAGGATGGCGGCACCTCGGTGCCGTCTTCCGCCTGCTCCGGGACGAAGACGCCGACGTCGGCGTAGTCGGCAAGGGCTGCGGCGCGAATGGCGACCGCTTCGTGCTCCGCCTGCAACTCCGGCGCCGCCTCCTGGCGGAAGGTGGCCAGCTACGCCAGGCTCATGCCCGGGTACCACGCCTTCACGAACTCCAGCGTCACCTTGGCACCGGCCCACGCGGCAGCGCTCTTCCAGGCATCGAGCCGCTCTCCAGCTACCTCTAACCAGTCGGCAGTCCGACTGGGAGTCCGGGGCATCTGCGTGCCCGGCCAGAGCCCTTCCAAGACCTGGGACCCGGCGCACTGAAATTGGCGGAGCAGCCGGCGGACCAGCGCAAGGCATAGTTGGACGGCCCGAAACTGTTCGCCCAAAGTCCGAGGCCGGTCCAGCGCAATCTCCTCGCCCACTTGCCTCGATCGCCTGGCCAATGACGCCGGTGTGGTCCGGGAAGTACTCTGTGTAAAAAGAAAACAAAGGAATAAGAGACTGACTCCCAGTAACAGCCGGCGCCTCCAGGCAAGAAAGAAAAGTTACCTTCAAGCATGCCCTCGATCACCTCATAACCTTCCGACAGGCACTTCTCCCTCTCGGCCCAGCCCGAGCGCTGAGACTCGAACTCGGCCTTGAGGAGCTCCTCCCCGTCCTTCAGCTGTCGGACCTGGTCCGCGTGCCTGGCCGCCTGGTCAACCAGCTCCTTCTCGAGCCGATTGCGCTCCGCGGCCGCCTGGCTGCGCTCCAGTTCCTTGGCCTGAAGCTGGCTCTCGAGCTCGTGCACGCGGCTCCGCAGATTGGCGGCGGCCTCTGCAAAGGCAAAGAAGAATCATCAGCTTCAACAAAGACAAGAAGTCACCGGGAAGATCCGGCCCAGCTGCTCAAAAGTCGGCTCGAATCTTGGGGGCTACACCCAGTGGGTGCGCTTGCGCGCCCCCACTGATAGCCGGTCTACGTACCTCGGCTCTGCCGCAACTCGCCAGTCTGAGTGGCAAGCGCCTGGCTCTGGGAGTTGAAGGCGGCCGCGCGCAGGTTGTGGTAATCCTGCGGCAAGAGCGACATCTCAGCATCCAAAAACACGCCTAGAAGTTTCAACCCGCCTGCTCAGCAGCCGACTTGGAACTCGGGGGCTACACCCAGTGGGTGTGCTGGCATGCCCCAACTGAAGATCGAAAAAATAAAAAACAAGATCAAGAACGTACCCGGACAGACGCCTGCATCGCCACCATCTCGCTCCTCGCCTTCAGGAGGGTGGCGCTATGGGCGGAGAACTTGTCCAAGACGTCCCTCACCATGAGGTTCAGGGCGGCCGGGCCGGCTCCTGGTGCCCAACCAAGCGGAGCAGAGCTTGTGGCTTCGATGTCGGCTCCCGGCGAGCTCGCGGCCCCGACCTCTACTGGCCTCGACGTGGAGGCCGCCCGCGACAGGCGCAGGCGCGCGGAGGCACGCGTCGTCAGGGCCTGGCTCGTCGCCAGCCCAGCGTCGGCCAAAGGCCCCTCCGGCCCTTCGGGATGGATGCCTCCCCGCTCGCCAGCACCCGGCGCCCGCTGAACCACCTCCGCCTCCGGGTCGACGGGGCTGGTCGCCCTGCTCTGGGCCGTCTGGTCGGCTCCGGCTGTTCCAGGCGGCGCCTCGATCTCCACCACTGGCGGCTCTGGCTGCTCGAGGTTGGCGGCCTCCGGGATCCCGCCACCAACCGGATCCTCCGCGGCCTTGGCGTCGGCCTACGCCTGCGCCTTGGTCGCCGCCTCCGCCTCCGCCTGCGCCGTGGCCTAGGCCTCTGCCTGCGCCGATGCGGCGGCCTAGGCATCAGCCTCCGCCTGCGCTGCGGCCTCCCGCTCCTCCCGCGCGTTCCTCTCTGTCGCTTCCCGAAGGGCGGCGGCTGGGTCCACGCGCCGGGCCTCCTCAGAGCCGCCTGCTGGTCCGATCAGCGAGGCGGACGGAGCCTGTGATATGGAAAGGGGAGCCCTGCGTAGCAAATCGAGCAAAGATAAGAAGCTTGCAAGAAAGAAATAATCAAGACAGTGCGCCTAACGCACTTACCCGGACACCATTGGGCGCTCCTTCGGGCCCCGCCGGATGGCGGCCGTCTTCGCGGCCTCTTGCCGCTTGGTCGCGGCCGGCGACTTGGCCTTCTTGGGCGGCTTGCTGCCAAACATCCCCTCGGCACAGCGTTTAGGCGCGTCAGGTGCACCGGTCGGCGCTCCGCCTGTCGGCCGCGCCGTCGAGGAGCGGGCGCCTGCCCTGTCGGCGCCTTCTGGCGGTGTTGTCCATTGCCGTCTTCATCATCATTCGGCCAATCCCGGACATCGCCGCCTCCCGTGGCTCCGCCTGCTCCAGCGCCGCCTCCCCCGGTGGCGTCGTCCTCTTCCAACGCGACAGCCCCCAGCTCGGGGTCACCCACATCGCTCTTCTCGCTGTCCGGCATCCACTGGTGGCCCGGAGCCGGTGCGCCGGCTGCAGTCTGACCAGGAAAGCACTGCCCCGCTTCGGGTGGTCAGGTCGGATGAAGAGTACTGCGTAAGCAAAAAACGGGGACCAGATACTAACCGTAGGCGGCGGGTTGGTGCGGCTATACGGCTCCTTGCTGAATCTCCACTCAGTCTCGCTGAGCTTGCTATCAGAGAAGTAGTTGACATGGCGGACTACCTCTACAGTCGGCAGCTCCTTGGTCGACATCCGGCATGGGTCCCGGTGGCCGCTCATGTCGCAGATCAAGTGTGGCCAAAATTGGAGGGGCAAAACCCGGCGGTGGACGAAGGCGGCCAGCAAGTCCGCTGGCTTGAGGCCCTCCGAGTCCGTCATCTCTTGCCAGCCGGACGATTATGTTTGTGATGGCAGCCGGCAATGGCTTGGAGGGTTACTGCCCCTAGTTATTCCGTGGCTCACCAGGCGGGCCGATTACGAAAGCCGGCAAGTTGATGTAATCTTGAGTCAGGTGGAGATTGCGGACATAGAAGTATGACTTCTGCCACAGCTTCGCCGACTCCAGCAGAGCGATGGGAGGAAAGCGGGTCCCAGAGCCGGTGCGCCGCACGGTGACGCAGGAGCCACACTGGGCTGGCTCACCCTTTGCCTGGGTGCCCAGCTTCAGGTAGAAGAACCTGCCCCACAGCTCGAGCGTGGGCAGGATGCCAAGGTAGCCTTCGCAGAAGGTCACGAAGGCGGAAAGGATCACCACCGTGTTGGGGGTAAGATGGTGAGGCTGAAGATGGTAAAAGTCGAGGAAGGAGCGGAGGAAGCCACTCGCTGGCAAGCCGAATCCGGCGAGGAAGGGGCTCTGGAAGACGATGAACTCGCCGGCCCTTGGCGCCGGTGAGATCTCCCGCACATCGGGAAGGCGCGTCCCCACGACCCCCATGATATGAATCCTATGCGTCACGCGGAGGAACTCAAGGTGCTCGTCATGGACGTTGGAGCCGTCCCATTTGCCTCGCGCCATGGCTCGCGGTGGCCTGGCGGCGGCGCGACGACGTTGGGCGGTGGCGAGTCTGCGATGGCACGGCAAGGCTGGACGGCGACGAGGCCGGAGCGGCACTTCAGCGGCGGGCGGTGCGGCAGCGCAGCAGCAGCAAGGACACAGAGCAGCAAGGAAGAAGAGAGCGGAGGGGGCACGCGTGCGTTTGGCTGCCCCCTCCCTCCTATTTATACGGCGGCAGGGCCGAATGCGACGCTTCGCGGGGGGCGTGGGGATTAACTGCGCCCATGTCCCGCACGCCCCCGCATATCCCGCGCCTTAATGGCACGCAATCACTCCGCCCCGTAAGGGCAACCATTTGCCTCGGCCGCAGCGGATCTGCGCGCGCGCCGAGGCTGTGTAGTGGCGGGCCCGGGCCTGCGGCGGCATCCCGTCGCGCGCGTGGGCTGGTAGGCCGGCCTAGCCAGCTGGCGACGTGTGGCAAGCGTACAACGGGTGGCAAGCGCGCCACCCGGAGGCGTACCACCCGGCGCCCGCCGCGGCGATTCAAATCCATCAAGCGGCCGGCTTTGCCTTGGCCGGCTCCTGGAAGGCGGCTTCTTCAAGCTGGCCGAAGCAAAGACACAAGATCTCTTAGCGGAGGAAACTGCTGAGGCACTCCGGCTTTGAGCCGTGGCACCTCACCAGCTTCGGGGACTACTGTCGGGGGGATAGACCCCGGGTAGCCTCATCCAGACCTAATAACATTTCAAGACATCGGGGCTAGCAAAGCCCCTCATGCCTTCCGGGCATGCGGCCGGTTCCTTGGTCCAGCTAGGACCAAGTGGCCGGCTTCCAGAAGACGGGGCACTCATAGAAGGCGGCTCTTGGGGGAGGCCGGCTCCTAGCAGACGGCCCCTCCTCCCCTCGGAGTCCGTACTCACCTACACCGACGAGACGGGGCGTGGCTGCAGAGCCAACTACTCCCCCGAATCCCAGAGGAGCGTGGCTACAGTGTAGGCCGACCAAGCGGCCACCTACCCGCCTGGCACAGGACTGTAGCCATGCGACTCAGGACATGGCCCTCGTCAGCAAGGGTCATGCTACAGCAAAAGGCGATCAGTACGGCCCGCAGGCGGCGGGCCCTACCTGTCCGCGAGCTACCAGAGGGCAGCGCACCCCTAGAAGGCGGCGTTGAGGGGCGGGCCGGCTCTCGGCAGACAGACCCATCCCTCCCCTCGGAGTCCGCACTCACCCACTACGACAAGATGGAGCGCGGCTACAGTGTGCGCTGACCAAGCGGCCACCAACCCCCCTGACGTGGGACTGTAGCCATACGACTCCTGACGAAGCCTCCGCCATCAAGTACAAAGCTATAGCAAAAGGCAATCAGCCTGGCCCACAGGCGGCGGGCCCTACCTGTCGGCCAGATTCTCAGCAGCCGACGGGGCCCACCAGAGGCGGGCCCCAGCAGCCGGCGGAGAACCCGGCGACCTTAGACACTGACGTCCGGGTCCTACACCCGACCGTATTACCATTGTACCCCTGGGGGGTTGGCCTATAAAACCCCCCAGGATTCACCCATGCAAGGGGTTCAGCCTTCATTCCCATACACCACCATAGCTAGGAGAAGAGAGGTAGCTCTACCCATCTTCCTCCCCTAGCAACACAGCTCAAGGAGCAACCTTGTACGCTCTTGATCATAGTCATCATGCGGAGACCCCGCAGAGCAGGACTAGGGGTATTATCTCTCCGAAGAGCCCCGAACCTGGGTACGTCTCGTGTGCGATCGAGCTCATGCTCACTCCCGCTTCCAGGGCCCGACGATGTCCTCTTGGCTTCACCCATGATAAGCCACCCCCTGGCATCTGACGTGAGATTACCACGACAAGCACTGTTTTCATCTGCACTAAGTTGCAGGGTTCTTGCCGTGGACTTGATCCCGAAGAGAAGAAATGAAGACAAGCCTACGCAGCGATCCCCGGCAAGCCAAACAGATAAGTTTCTTCTTATCCATACATGTTCTGTAAGGTAAAAACTTGTGCGTATGAAAACCTCGTTACCTTCGAAACATAGGTGCTCCCGTCCTTTGTCCCAAATGATGCTTCGGACAAGGTGGTCGCAGTTGCCTTTGATGGAGAGGGTTCGACGAGGGGCCGATCCCTTTTTATAGTTTTATGCCCGGCAGGCCTTGCCCCACGGCAGCAAACTAAGGGTACCGGTAGGATAGTTTGCCGGGGGAAACTTGTTTACTTGAACGTATAGAGGCACCTCACCTCTGCATGGACATGATATATGCACAAGTACCCGGCAAGGCTTGTCTTTTTCATTAATATGCTGATAAGCAAGTACAGATCTTACAGAGCACAAACATGGATAAAGAAGTTTACATAATTTAGACTAAAGTTTGGCAAGTGCCTACATGTTTTAGACTGAGAAAAGATAAATGCCCCGTAATCCCTTTCTTGTCCCTCTCCTCCTAGGCACTATGGTGGGAGGTGAAGAAGGCAAAAGGAGCGCATGGGCAGAAGCCCAGCCTGACCCCGTTAGGCCCCGTGGCGAGGAGCCTGACAAGATCGAGAGGGCACGGGCGAAGGTGATGGTGAAGAGAGCGGCGGAAGGGTCCCCCTGGCCAACGCCACCATGGCCAGCAGGACGCGGCAGGGCGAACAAAGCTGCAGCCCGAGAGGAAGCTTGCTGGGGTCCAGCTGGAAGGCTGCTGGAGGAGCCGAGGGCACCACCCCCACTTCTGCATCCAACTCCCCAGCAAATCACCTTGCCGGGAAGGAGATGCAGGTGCAGATGATGGTGCCGCCGCCTGACGGTGATGGTGCGGCTGGTGTTCTTCCAGAGTCGGAGCCATCGTCCTCCCCGTCGGCGCTGTCATCATCGCCGTCACTGTCCTCCTCGTCGCTATCGCTCGAGGAGGAGCTTTCATCGTCGGTCGAGCTCTCCGCGCAGCACCCTAAGCGAGCACCCGAGCACCCGAAGACCTTGACGGAGAGCAGATCGGCCTCCATTAGTTTAAAATGGAGGACGTGCCCCTCCGACAAGCTGTGGGCGCGAGCAAAGGTTTTCCAGCCGCGTCGGAAGAGCATAACGTGAGGAGCGGGGAAGTCCACATCCACCCGCATGTTGCCGTTGCAGCAACCCCTCATGTGCAGCTTCAACGCACGCGGCTATTCAAGCTCCATCACCCTTGCAAACGGAGTAGGGAGTCGGAGGCGACCACGCGGGGGCTTGTACAGCCTGATGATGAATTCCAACGGTTGGTCTCTGACGTGGCCCTCCATTGGGGGTTGAGCGGCCGGCGGAGGGGCAGCCCGAGCGCCCCCTTGCCCTCCTCGACCCCGAGCACCACGACGGCTGCGACCTTGCCCCCTCCTACCTCCTCTTGCAGCGGGCTCCGCCCCTACATCTTTGGCGGGAGGAGGGAGGCGCTGTCGAGCAGAAGCCCTCATTGCCACTACTGGGGTGCCATTGCGTCCTCTTCCCCTCACCATGATGAAGAAACGACACCAGAAGAAAGAAGAAGGGAATGGATATAAGCCTGCACCCCCGCCCGTGTCCCCTTTTATAAGGAAAACGAGGCCGGGGGCTGGCTCCCTACTCAGGGGGAGCGACCGCCCCGCTCCGCCAATTCGGCTCCCTCCCGCGCCACCAACGGCTCGTGGAATCGAGGCCGACCCCGTGCGCCAATCCATGGCGCCTGGATTTCTGCCATGGCACGTGTTTCCGCGCTCTCCACGCCCACCACCAACCCAGCACAATGCATGCTGACACATGGCGGAAACGACAGAAGCGGGGAAGATAGCGTAATGGCAGTTACCGCCCCGTGAACCTGGGGCGTGGGTAGCTCACATATCATGGCTTACTAACCTCCCCACTACGTCTCGTGCGACGCACGGGAAAACCAGAAACTAACTCAAGCACAGGTTAATGGAGAAGCAAACAAGATCTCAAAGGATGAGCTACCACAACCCGCTCGCCTGTGTACTAGACATGGCCTACCCCGACGACGCTCGGCAGCGCGTTCAAGCCAGGCCCGGGGGCTCCTGTCGGTGCAAAAAAAAACCCAGGTGTGTTGCCCGGACTGTACACAGGCTCAAGAGCAAGGTTACGACGTTCAAGACAAGGCCAAGCAGAAGAGATGGCTCTTTGAGAAATCAAGGGGCGGATCAAGAAGACCAAGACCAACCAAATAAGCAAGATATCACTATGGTAAAACCTCCCTTGCCAGGCAGGCGAGCCTGGCGGGGTCGAGGTTACTCCAAGACAAGCCTCAACACTCCCCCGGCAGGCTTGCCAGGGACGCCAAGGGCGAATTACCCCACCAAAGCTCCACCGCTCCACCTCACAGCAACGCAAGTCACCCATTAGTGCGGTGTCGAGCCCCCAAGTAACTAAGTGGCTGTTATTTGGTAAGTGGCAAGCCATTTCTGAGGAAGATCATCCCTAAATGATACCCGTCCAGGCAACGTGTCGCGCGGACAGGCAAAAAGGTGGCTGAATGGCACGGCAAGGCTTGTCGGGCTATGCCACGATGTGACACTAAGCGGTGCATTTAATGCACCCTGTCCTTCCGCAGAGTTAGGTATGATAGCACTGTGGCAATCTAATCGTTGGATAAATGACTGTTTTGCCATTGTGGTGACCCCTTGACCTATAAAAGGAGGGTCGTGGCTACCTTAGAAAGGATTCGGACCCTTGTACACTCGTACTCGCGTAGCTGCTCTCACCCCGAGGCGACCATGCCGGGCTAGAGCGCTGCGTCTCCACCACGGTCTATCCATCAATCCACCAAAGCAGGAGTAGGGTTTTACGCCTCGCGGCGGCCCGAACCTGGGTAAAACTGCCCGTGTCATCGTTGCCGTGCTGCTCTGTGCTTTATGCTCTTTGTGCAATGCGCTTTTCCCCCTTGCCGAACCACAAGGAGCCAATGGGCCCATAGGTGGCCGTGTGATACCACGACAGCTAATAGCAGTGACACAAGGTCGATGAAGTCGCCGCCTGAATCTGTTCGACTTCTTCAGTCTGAAATTCAAGCAGAAAGACATGATTCCGCTCAAATCTGACTGGAACTCCAATCTCTATGCAAGATTAACCATAAGTACAGGACATCTATTGATGCTATGTAGATTGAGTTGGTGGATATAAGCGTCAAACAAGCGCAGTCTCATCAGGTTGCTAAGCTGCTTGCGCTGCAGCTCCTGGGCAGGGCTAACCTTTCTTGAACTGTGTTGAAGTGCTGTCGTTTCTGTCTATTATTTTTTTGGCGTGTTTACTTCCACTGGTGGCGAACTGCCCAGTGTATGGAATATGTTGTCTGGTTGCCCTTTATTATCACTGGCAGCGAACTTTGATGCCCAGGGGATGTAATATGCTGTAATTTCTTTGTTGCATAGTCTAGGTTTATTATTCATCACGATGCTGTAATTGATTTGCTGTATGTGCTGTCGTCGCTCTGAGAAAAGGTCGTAATCTTCGATCGAAACGCAATTAGCCAATACGTTAGGTTTATATATAAAAAAATTCGGTACTAAAACTGGCCGGCCTCCAATCACTATGAATTGGCCGAACCGTGGGCCTACAATCATCTTGGGCCTTTAGTAGGCCTAGACTTAATCTGGCCCTATATTAGTTTTGGGCTTTAAAAGGCCAAGTAAAGCGCTTGCCTTAATTGGGCCAGAAAATAAAATGGGCTTTTAACAGGCTGAGATGTAGATTGAGCCTGAATTGTGTCGAACAAATCACGGGCCGACAGCAGGCTGGAATATACATCGGCCCATTATTGGCCCAGTGATATGACGGGCATTAACAGGCCAAAATGTTCTTGGGCCTTGGTGGGCCCAATATCAGGATGGGCTGGAAGCAGGCCGATTGCATAGCGGGCCGAAATTAGGCCCAACACTATCAAGGGCCTTTTACGGGCCGAAAGGCAGTTTGGGCTAAAATGTATCCACGAAGACTACGGGCCGTTAAGAGGCCGAAAGTCACTATGGACCAAAATTAGGCCCAGATGCAGCTCGGGCCTTTAAATGGCCAAAAGTGAAACCAGTCGATAGAGGCCCATATGTACACAGGGCCACTGAAAGGCCAAAACTAATATCGGGCCGAACTATTAAACGGGCCATTAACAGGCCGAAGAGCAAAGCAGGCCCCCAATTGGCCCAAAGGCACAATAGCTGTTAAAGGGTCGTATCTGTTATGGGCCATAATTTGTCCCAAACTATTGCAGGCTGTTAATGGGCTAGATCTGATATGGGCCATAAACTGGCCCAGAATATTGCAGGCATTTAATGGGCCGTATCTGATGTGGGCCACAATTTGGTCCAGAAAATGAATGGGCCGGCTCATTAGATCTGACGAAATCTTGTGGGCCTTTTCCTGGGCTGGCTTTTAAACCTATATGGGCCTCTATTGGGCCGTCCCACGTGTCAACATTTCATTGGCGACTCCTGTCTAGTGGACGGTTGACATCTGTCCCAATGAAGAGCTGACACATGGATCCTCCAGCGAATGAGAATTTTACACGTGGAAAATCCCGATTGGTCAGGGCTGTTAACGGGTTATCGGATCCAAACCGAAACTCGATAGCTTAACGGCGACCCGTTACGGTGGATGCCACGTGTTGGTTACCCTTGACAAAAACACTTCCATGACGCGCCATTTATCATCATGAAAGTGGACACTTCCATGATGATAATTTTGGTATTGTCATGGAACACTTCTACGACAGCACATGTATGACTATCTTGATTCTGTCATAAAATCGTCATGGATGTACATGCATGACAGAAAACGTGACCTACTCTGACAAACACGTATCATCACGGAAGTGGTTTTTTTGTAGTGATGTTACTTCCACCGCTACCGTCTCGTGTGGTACCGCCGGCTCCAGCGACTGGTCGCCGTGGCACGGACACAGCATGCGTGGACTCTGCCAAGCTGAAGACACTTTGGGATTACAGGCGCGCCCGGGGTCTCTGTTTCAAGTGTGGTGAACGATGGGGGCACGATCATGTGTTCCCCATGTAGGTACAACTGCACTTGGTCGAGGAACTCCTCGATATCTTCGGCATCGACGATGTCACCGACTGCATGGCAGCGTCAACATCCACTGAAACGGTCATGGCGATCTCTCATCAAGCTCTGTTGGGTGGCGTCTCTGCCAAAGCCTTCCAGCTCCGCGCTTGGATCCAAGGCCACGAGGTCCTGATGCTGGTGGACTCTGGTAGTTCCACGTCATTCATCAACCAGACGCTAGCAACCAAGCTGTGTGGTGCTCGCCCTCTGCCGCGCACTTGCATGGTCCGCGTAGCCGACGGTGGCAAACTTTCCTGTACCTCTGAGCTATCAGCCTGTGTTCGATGCACTCAGGGCAGCGAATTTGTCATGGACATGAAGATTCTCAGCTTGGGCACCTATGACGCAATCTTGGAAATGGATTGGTTGGAAGCAAATAGCCCTATGACAGTACACTGGCATGCAAAACTTATTGAGATAGTGTCACCAGAGGGGGTCACTCGCCTCCAAGGTCATGAGGCCCAGTCTGCAACCTGTTCTGTTATCAACGCCATACAGTTGCAGAATTTATGCAGAACAGGAGCTATCTCTCACATGGTGTATGTGTGCGCAACCACAGACGAAGATGGCAGCCCGAGTCAACAAACACCAGCCAGTGTCCAGCAAGTGGTGGATGATTTTTCTACAATTTTGACGAACCAGTGGGCCTCCCACCTCGTCGTGACTGTGATCACAAGATACCTCTAATTCCAGGGGCTCAGCCGGTGAATATACGACCCTACCGCCACAAGCCTAACCACAAGGACGAAATTGATGCTCAGATAGCTGAACTTCTGCGTCAAAGGGTGATTCAGAAGAGCTCCAGCCCATTTTCTTTGCCTGTCAATCTTGTCAAAAAGAAGGACGTGGACTATCGCCACCTGAACGCACTCACTTCCATTAGCAAATTCCCAGTCCCAGTGATTGAAGAACTTTTAGATGAATTGCAGGGGGCAGTCTGGTTCTCCAAGTTGGATCTCCGAGCAGGCTACCATCAGGTAAGGTTGGCAGAAGGGGAGGAGTGCAAAACAGCGTTCCAAACACATTCCAAGCATTATTAATTCAAGGTGGTTTCGTTCGGGTTAGCAGGGGGACCAGCCACATTCAACGGGGTGATGCATACCACCTTACATCCACTTGTTCGACACTGCATGCTGCTGTTCTTCGATGACATTCTCGTGTTCAGTAAGACCCTGGAGGACCATGTAAGCCATTTTAGGCAGGTATTCCAGCTGCTGCAACGCGATCAATGGAAAGTGAAACTCTCCAAATGTGAGTTTGGCCAATGGCAGCTCTCGTACTTGGGCCATGTCATCAGTAACAAAGGCATCGCCACTGAACCCAGCAAGGTGCAGGCAGTAGTCAACTCGGCAACACCATCCAACGTCAAGGGAGTCCATAGCTTCCTGGCACTGGCCGGCTACTACATGCGCTTCGTGCGCAATTTTGGTGTCATAGCGCAACATGTTCAATCTCTTGAAGAAAGGAGTACCTTTTGTCTGGACAAGCAACAGTGACATGGCGCTCCAACTACTCAAGCAACAACTGACCTCAGCCCCGGTCTTAGCACTGCCTGACTTCCAAGAGCAATTTGTCGTGGAAACGGATGCGAGTGACAAAGGAATTGGCGCCGTCCTGCAACGAAAAAGGCTTCCTATAGCTTTTATGAGTAACGCTCTCTATCCTAGATACCAAGGCCTCTCGACATACGAGAAGGAATGCTTAGCAATCATTGTGGCAGTGGATCAATGGCGACTGTACTTGCAACATGCAGAATTCGTCATATACACGGATCAAAATAGTTTGATACACCTAGAACAACAAAGACTCACCACGCCGTGGCAGCAGAAAGCCTTTACTAAGATACTAGGACTACAATACAAAATCAGGTACAAAAAAGGTACTGACAATACAGCAGCCGATGCTCTATCTCGGGCACCTTCTTCTGAAAATCTCTCAGCAGTCACAGTTTGTCAGCCCGCCTGGGTAGAAGACATTGTCAGCAGCTACAATAGTAACCCGCAAGCTCAGCGATTGCTTGAACAGCTGGCTGTTCGACCTGACCCATAGAAGAGATTTTCACTTCAGCAAGGGATCCTGCGTTTCAAAGGGCGCATATGGCTGGGCGGCTCGACAACACTTCAGCAGCAAATCATTGGTGCCTTCCACGATAGCCCAATGGGCGGCCACTCCGGCTACCTAGTAACCTATCGCAAGGTGTGCCGTCTTTTTTGTCTGGCCTAAAATGAAGAGTCATGTTCAGCAGTATGTCAAATGTTGTCAAACGTGCCAACAAGGGAAACTAGATAGGACTGCATCCCCAGGTCTACTTCAGCCATTGCCAATCCCTCAAGAACCTTGGGATCTTATAACTATGGATTTTGTCGACAGGTTGCCCCAGTCCGGCAAGTACAACTGCTTGTGGGTGATAGTTGATAAGCGTACCCACTACGCCCATTTCCTGCCACTGGCGCATCTGTATACGGCATCCAAAGTAGCTCAGCTGTACATGACACAAATCTACAAGATCCATTGGTTGCGAGGAGCAATTGTCTCGGACAGGGATCCTGTGTTTACTAGTCACTTATGGCAGGAATTGTTCAAGTATGCTGGGACTGAACTCTGTTTGAGTACAGCCAATCATCCACAGACTGACGGCCAGACGGAGAGGGTCAACCAATGTGTTGAAACATTCTTGAGATGCTTCACTCATGTGTGTCCAAGACGCTGGAGTTTATGGGTACCCCTGGCACAATTCGGGTATAATTCTTCACATCACTCAGCAATTGGGATGTCTCCATTTAAGGCGATATTTGGGCATGAACCAAAACACTGGGGTATATCGGCGACCAGCTCATGCTTTGTTCCTTCCCTAATAGCTTGGCTCGAAGAACATGCAGTGATGCAAAGTCCGGTGCAACAACACCTGCATCGTGCCAAGAGGTGCATCCGGTGTTTCATGTATCACAGATCCGACGAGCTCTCCTACCGGGTACGCAAGCCCTAACTGATCTTCCTTGCAACTCTAATGAGCTAGCTATGCCCAGTGAAATACTGCAATCCAAATGGCGACGGAAGAATGGAGAAATGGTGGAACAAGTCAAGGTCAGGTGGACGGACACAACAAGCATGGACGATACCTGGGAGGATCGCCAAGCACTGTAGGCTCGCTTTCCCCTACTGCGGCTTGGGGGCAAGCCAACACTCAAGGAGGAGGGGATGTTAGAGCCCCTGACACCACAGGCCCACCTACCAGCTCGCCACACCAGGCCAAGGCGCGGCCCGACCGCATTAGGAGGCCCAACCAGCGCTACCTGGGCCCCGAGTGGGCTACGACGGCACAGGCGACTACTTAACCTAGCCAGCACAAGAGATAGTTATCCAAAGGATCAAGGCAAAAGCGCCGGCGGCTATCTTCCTTCCCCTTTACTGTTCTTCGTGTTCTTCTTGTAACAGAGAAACACATTCGATCCTGGCTCGATCTGTAATCGCTACTGCTTCACAGAGTGTTAATAGATCGAGGGCATCACTACTCTATCAGCTACCCCCAGCTGGCTCGCTCGCCCAGCCCAGTATCATCTGGTTGACCATCTGAAACTTGGTCCAAGGAAAAAAAAACAAGAACATCTTTTTTAGTATTTCAAAAGTTTGTTATAAAAAAAACTGTTTGTAGGTTTGAAAAAGCTAACGAATTAGAAAAAAAATTCATCAATGTAAAGAAAAAGTTCACACATTTAAAAAATGTTCCTTGATTTGTTTCAAAAAAGTTTATTGATTTGCTTAAAAAAAGTTTAGTGATTTTGAAAAAATTCATGGTTTTGAAAAAAATTCACCGGTTTTGGAAAAAGTTTCATGAATTTGAAAAAATCACAAAATTGAAAATCAAAATAGGAAAAGATAAAAATAAAAACCGATCCAAAAAAAAGAAATAAGAAAATAATGAAAAAGATGTTGATGCATCTAACATTACAACAGTAGATTGCTTGTTCGAGTCACACCACCTGCTCAATTTTTTGCATGTGAAAACAGTAAAGGAAAAAAGGAAGATGGGCCGCGAAGGATGGGGTGTGCGGCCTATTGCAGGAACACTAGTGCCCGACTAACTGGGCTGCATCTATAAAGCTCTTTCGTTCTTTTGTTGTATTTTCTGTTTCGTTCAGTCGCTCAATATTTCCTTTGTTCGTTAAACTGTTTTTGTGTTACCCTCATTAGGGTATCACTAGTAGAATGCCCGTGCATTGCCACGGGTTTTGAAATATTTTACTGGAGTTATATAAACATAACATACGTTAAATTTACTGATAGATACAAATAGGACCTGGTAATTTTAATTGGAAGGAATAGCTAGTGTAAATATCATATAAGTCATAGACACACTTAGTTAAAATAATAAGGGACATTTACATTTATGCCCCTAATTTGCGTCGATTCTCAGATTTACCCCTAAAAAAATCGGATGCTTTTGCCCCTCTTCCTTCCGTTAAGTGCGCTTATAGAAATGCCCTTCCATACATTTTTCGTCCAGTTAAAGGTGACTAGACGGAAAATGTATGGAAGAGCATTTCTATAAGCGCACGAAAGAGGGGTAAATTTGAGCACATGATCTTTTAGGGGTAAATCTGAGAGTAGACGCAAATTAGGGGCATAAATATAAATGTCCCAAATAATAAATCATTCTACACATGGACTAACTAAAAGTAGTACATCATTATGTGCATGGATAATAAGGTGAGACTCACCATATCTTGTTGTTGATAAGTGTTAACATGTTGCACGATGTGACAATATTTTGATGGGTGTATATCTTTTTCTCCATCTTTTTTTAGCTGGCGAGATACAAACGTGCTAATAATATGTACCTTTTCACCCGCCCTGTCCCATAGATAGCCGTGAGCATGCATACAATATATATAAGCATTTATCACCTGTAATTCCACATTTAGAATATATTATGTTATTAAATATTATATATGGTTTATATTGTTAAGTACAATGTTTATGCGATTAGTCTTACACTGTGGTGCAATGACTGTAATATCTTAAGGGTACAAACATAGTCTGTCTCATGGTACAAAAAATGAGCCAAGTTATTTGAATACAGAAAACAATATGACAAAGGAAATACCGATAATCACATTGAAAAAATACCTCGTGCAATAAAATTTATATTTGCCTTTTTGGTTTATTATAAGATGTCACCGTTTGCACATCATTTTGTTGTAAAAAACATGATGAACTTTGGCCCCTTCCAGCGACGTCACCTTGGAACCCTTGTCGATGGATTCTTTTTGAACATCACCAGAATTTTTCTCTATATCTCTCATATTCTGTAAAAATAATCATGTAGATAATGCACATTTTGTATTATCACATACAACATACATACAAATATGGATTATTGTATGCAGCTTTCTCGCTGTGTTTCGGTCCGGTCCATCATTATTATGTTAGTGCCTATGTTGATACTTTCAAAACATCATGTGCATTCAACAATTTTTATATCTAATGAACAAAATTGAAACATGTATCCTCCTCTCCTCCACGGTGTGCCAGCTGCTCCTCTCCCCGCCATGATCGGCCCCTCCTCTCCCCTCCACAGTGTCGAAGCTCATCCTCTCCATGCCACTGGTGGAGCCCATACGCTCTTGTCCCCGCTGCCTCCCTTCCCTCGGCGGCGTTATCTCGTCCTCCTCTCCCCTCCACGGCAACGACCGACACGTCCTCTGCCCGCCATTTCTCGTGTCCCCTTTCCCCTCAAATCCCTCATCGGTGACGCATGGGCATCCTCCTCTCCCCGCCACGGTGTTATCTGATACGTCCATTTTGCATCATGTTTTTATGTTAATACGTCCATTTATGGATGATTATTACACTTTATGATGCAATTCTCATCCCTTTTCTCTCTTATTTTGCAAGATTCACATGAAGAGGGAGAATGCCGGCAGCTGGAATTCTGGACCGGAAAGGAGCAAATCTGAGATCCCTGTTCTGCACAACTCGAAATGTCCCGAAACTTTATGAAGAATTGTTTTGGAATATATAAAAAATATTGGGCGAAGAAATACTAGGAGGGGACCCACTAGGTGGCCACAAGCCTGGGGGGGCGCCCCTGAGCTTGTGGGCCCCCTGGCCAGCCTCCGGTGCCCATCTTCTGCTATATGAAGTGTTTTGACCTAGAAAAAATAAAGAGAAGACTTTCGGGACGAAGCGCCGTCGTCTCAAGGCGGAACCTGGGCAGAAGCAATCTAGGTCTCTGGCGGAGCGATTTCGCCTGGGAAACTTCCCTCCGGGAGGGGGAAATCGAAGCCATCGTCATCACCAACGATCCTCTCATCGTGGGAGGACCAATCTTCATCAACATCTTCACCAGCACCATCTCATCTCAAACCGTAGTTCATCTCTCGTATTCAATCTTTGTCTCAAAACCTCAGATTGGTACCTGTGGGTTGCTAGTAGTGTTGATTACTCCTTGTAGTTGATGCTAGTTGGTTTATTTGGTGAAAGATCATATGTTCAGATCCTTAATGATATTCAATACCCCTTTGATCGTGAACATGAATATGCTTTGTGAGTAGTTACTTTTGTTTCTGAGGACATGGGAGAAGTCTTGTTATAAGTAATCATGTGAATTTGGTATTCGTTCGATATTTTGATGAGATGTATGTTGTCTTTCCTCTAGTGGTGTTATGTGAACATCGACTACATGACACTTCACCATAATTTGGGCCTAGGGGAAGGCATTGGGAAGTAATAAGTAGATGGTGGGTTGCTAGAGTGACAGAAGCTTAAACCCTAGTTTAGGCGTTGCTTCGTAAGGGGCTGATTTGGATCCATATGTTTCATGCTATGGTTAGATTTGTCTTAATTCTTCTTTCGTAGTTGCGGATGCTTGCAAGAGGGGTTAATCATAAGTGGGAGGCTTGTCCAAGTAAGGACAACACCCAATCACCGGTCCACCCACATATCAAATTATCAAAGTAGCGAACGCGAATCATATGAGCATGATGAGAACTAACTTCATGATAATTCCCATGTGTCCTTGGGAGCGCTTTGCTTTATATAAGAGTTCGTCCAGGCTTGTGCTTTGCAATAGAAAGGATTGGGCCGCCTTGCTGCACCTTTGATACACTTGTTACTTGTTACCCATTACAACTTACCTTGTTACCAAACTATTTGTTGCCGATAATTTTAGTGCTTCCAGAGAATACCTTGCTGAAAACCGCTTGTCATTTCCTTCTGCTCCTCGCTGGGTTCGACACTCTTACTTATCGAAAGGACTACGATGGATCCCCTATACTGGTGGGTCATCAAGACACTTTTCTGGCGCAGTTGCCGGGGAGTTAAGCGCCTTTGGTGAGTGAAATTTGGTAAGGGGCTTGTTCGGGGTATCTTCACCTCGTCCAGAAGCAATAAGAGTTGCTCCTCAACCTACTGCACCTACTGAAAATATTTATTATGAGATTCCTTCGGGGATGATAGAGAAACTGCTAGCTAATCCTTATGCAAGAGATGGAATGGCGCATCCTAATATGCACATGATATATGTGGATGAAATTTGTGGATTGTTTAAGCTTGCTGGTTTATCCGAAGATGGAGTCAAGAGAAAGGTTTTCCCTTTATCTTTGGGGGGGGGAGCATTGACATGGTATAGGCTATGTGATGATATTGGAACATGGGACTGGAACCGATTGAATTGTAATTTCATCAAAAGTTTTATCCTATGCATCTGGTTCATCGTGCTCGGAATTATATATATAATTTTTGGCCTCGTGAAGGAGAAAGTATCGCTCAAGCTTGGGGGAGGCTTAAGTCAATGATGTATTCATGCCCAAATCATGAGCTCTCAAGAGAAATTATTATACAGAATTTTTATGCTCGGCTTTCTCATAATGATCAACCAGGCTCGATACTTCTTGTACTGGTTCATTTATGAAGAAGACTATTGAATTCAAATGGGATCTTTTGGAAAGAATTAAATGCAACTCCGAAGATTGGGAACTCGACAAAGGTAAAGAGTCAGGTATAAATCTTGAGTTTGATTGTGTTCAATCTTTTATGGATACCAATGCTTTTCATAAATTTATCACTAAGTATGGACTTGACTCTGAGATAGTAGCTTCTTTCTGTGAATCATTTGCTACTCATGTTGATCTCCCCAAGGAGAAGTGGTTTAAGAATCATCCCCCTATTGAAGTAAAAGTAGAAGAACCTACTAAAGCTAAAGAAGAAATTATTACTTATAGTGTTAATCCAGTTATTCCTACTGCCTATATTGAGAAACCCCCTTTTCCTGTAAGGATAAAGGAACATGCTGAAGTTTCAACCGTGGTTAACAAAAGTTATATAAAACACCTACATCCTTTGAACAAATTAAAGTTGAACCTAATGTTTCTATGGTTAAAGATCTCTTGGTCGATAATATTGATGGGCATGTTATTTATTTCTGTGGTGAAGCTGCTAGAATCGCTAAGCTCGATGATAAAGATAAGAATAAACCTGTTGTTGGCATGCTTGTTGTCTCTGTTAAAATAGGAGATCATTGTTATCATGGCTTATGTGATTTGGGTGCGAGTGCCGGTGCTATCCCATTTACCCTATATCAAGAAATTCTGAATGATATTGCACCTACTGAGATAGAAGATATTGATGTTACTATTAAACTTGCAAATAGAGATACTATTTCACCACTTGGGATTGTTAGAGATGTTGAAGTATTGTGTGGGAAAATTAAATACCCTACTGATTTTCTCGTTCTTGGTTCCCCACAAGATGATTTTTGTCCCATTATATTTGGTGGACCTTTTCTGAATACAGTTAATGATAAGATTGATTGCACTAAGGAAACTGTCAGTGTTAATTTTGGTGATGTGTCTCATGAGTTTAATTTCTCCAAATTCTGTAGACAACCTCGTGATAAAGAATTGTCTAGTAAGGATGAAATTATTGGTCTTGCTTCTATTGTCGTGCCTCCTACTGATCCGTTAGAACAATATTTGCCAGACCATGAAAATGATATGCATATGAATGAAAGAAACGAAATAGATGAGATATTCTTCAAACAAATGCCTATTTTGAAGCACAATTTGCCTGTTGAGACTCTTGGAGATCCTCTTCCACCCAAGAGTGACCCCGTGTTTGAGCTTAAGCAATTTCCTGATACATTAAAATATGCTTACCTTGATGAAAAGAAGATACATCATTTTATCATTAGTGCTAACCTTTCAGAGCATGAAGAAAAGTGATTATTGAAAACTCTGAGGAAGCACCATGCCGCTATTGGATATACTCTTGATGATCTAAGGGGCATTAGTCCCACTGTATGTCAGCACAAGATTAATATGGAGCCTGATGCTAAGCCAGTTGTTGATCACCAGCATTGATTAAATCCTAAGATGAAGGAAGTGGTAAGAGATGAAATATTAAAGCTTATGGAAGCAGGTATAATCTATCCTATAGCCGATAGTATATGGGTAAGTCATGTTCATTATGTTCCTAAGAAGGGAGGTATTACTATTGTCCCTAATGATAAAAATGAACTTATCCCGCAAAGAATTATAACAGGTTATAGGATGGTAATTGATTTCAGAAAACTAAACAAAGCTACTAGGAAGGATCATTACCCCCTACCATTTATTGATCAAATATTAGAAAGGTTATCAAAGCATACACACTTCTGTTTTCTAAATGGATACTCTGGTTTTTTCCAAACACCTGTGTCACAAGAGGATCAAGAAAAAACTACTTTTACATGCCCTTTTGGTACTTTTGCTTATAGACGTATGCCTTTTGGTTTATGCATGTGCCTGTTACCTTTCAAAGATGTATGACTATATTCTCTGACTTTTGTGAAAAGATTGTTGAGGTTTTCATGGATTATTTTTCCGTGTACGGAACTTCTTTTGATGATTGCTTAAGCAACCTTGATCGAGTTTTGCAGAGATGTGAAGAAACGAATTTTGTCTTGAATTGGGAGAAGTGCCACTTTTATGGAGAATGAAGGTATTGTCTTGGGGCATAAAATTTTTGAAAGAGGTATTAAAGTTGATAAAGCTAAAGTTGATGCAATTGAGAAAATGACATGTCCTAAAGATATCAAAGGTATAAGAAGTTTCCCTGGTCATGCTGGTTTTTATAGGAGATTTATTAAAGACTTCTCTAAAATTTCTAGGCCTCTTACTAATCTCTTGCAAAAAGATGTTCCATTCATTTTTTATGATGACTGTGTAGAAGCCTTTGAAATACTTGAGAAAACCTTAATCTCTGCACCTATTGTTCAACCACCTGATTAGAACTTACCCTTTGAAATTATGTGTGATGCTAGTGATTATGCTGTTGGTGTTGTTCTAGGACAAAGAGTAGATAAGAAATTAAATGTTATTCATTATGCTAGTAAAACCTTAGACAGTTCCCAAAGAAATTATGCTACTACTGAGAAAGAATTTATAGCAGTCATGTTTGCATGTGATAAGTTCAGATCTTACAATGTTGATTCTATAGTAACTGTGCACACTAAAAGTGCAACTAATCCCCGATGGTTTTGGTAATTCATAACAACATATAGCTCATTGAACTAATATCCATTCAATATAAATATTTCAGGAAGTTCAATGAATGGCATGGCATAGACTAGAGATGTGGACCCCTCAAAATGCTAAGGACAAATATTGGCAAAAGCTCAAGACTCTTCATCTTTATTTTGGTGATCCAAGATCACATTGAGTCCATAGGAAAGCCAATACTATTAAAAGGGGATGAGGTGTTACTTAATGGCTTGCTTGCTCAAATGCTTAGTGATATTGCTCCAAAACTCTCAACCACTTTATCCATCCAAATATGTCAAAATCCAAAACTCCAACTCGGCCCCACCGATTCTTTCTATCCGGAGCCACCGAGTTCATATGACATAGCCACAGCCAGAAACCCTAACAGTTTGGTCTCACTGATACGGGTCTCGGTCTCACCGAGATGGCCTTGCCAACACTCTGTGACTTGTTGCATTTATTTCGGTCTCACCGAGTTATGCAATTGGTCTCACCGAGTTGGCTTGACAAATTCTCTGTTGCCTTATTGCTTCACTTTGGTCTTACCGAGTTGATGCAATTGGCGCCACCGAGATGATGTTTGCCCTAAGCCCTAGCACATCGGTCCCATCGAGTTGTTCCAGTCGGTCCCACCGAGATTCCTAATGTTCACATTTTTGAACAGATCGGTGCCACTGAGTTTAACTATTCGGTCCCACCGAGATGAGTCAAATGTGTGTAATGGTTGGATTTTGTGTGGAGGCTATATATACCCCTCCACCCCCTTCTCCATGTGTGAGAGAGCCATCAGAACGTGCCTACACTTCCACCATACATTTTCTAAGAGAGAACCGCCTACTCATTTGTTGAGATCAAGATATTTCAATCCTACCACAAGAATCTTGATTTCTAGCCTTCCCCAAGTTGCTTTCCACTCAAATCATCTTTCCACCATAGCCAAATCTGAGAGAGAGAGTTGAGTGTTGGGGAGACTATCATTTGAAGCACAAGAGCAAGGAGTTCATCATCAACACACCATCTATTACCTTTTGGAGAGTGGTGTCTCCTAGATTGGTTAGGTGTCGCTTGGGAGCCTTCGTCAAGATGTGGAGTTGAACCAAGAAGTTTGTAAGGTCAAGGAGATCGCCTACTTCGTGAAGATCTACCCGAGTGAGGCAAGTCCTTCATGGGCGATGGCCATGGTGGGATAGACAAGGTTGCTTCTTCGTGGACCCTTCGTGGGTGGATCCCTCCATGGACTCGCACAACCGTTACCCTTCGTGGGTTGAAGTCTCCATCACCGTGGACGTACGATAGCACCACCTATCGGAACCACGCCAAAAATCTCCGTGTCTCCATTGCGTTTGCCTTCTCCAAACCCTTCCCTTTACCTTCATATGCAATGTTTTACTTTGCGCTGCTATACTCTTAGAATTGCATGTCTAGGTTGATTGCTTGACTTGTGCTAATTACTAAAATCTGCCCACAACTAAAATTGGGAAAAGGATAGATTTTTATTTGGTCAAGTAGTCTAATCACCCCCCTCTAGAAATACTTTCGATCCTACAAGTGGTATCAGAGCTTTGGTCTCCACTTGTCTTGATTTCCATAGCTTTGGTGATCATAGCCTTGGTTTCACAACCTAGGAGAGTATGGCGTCTAGCGAGGGAAATTACCATCGTAGAGGTCCTTACATTGATGGTACAAATTTTGCTAGTTGGAAGCTGATGTCTACTACACAACTTGTTCTTGTAGACTCGTGTTGGGCCTCCAAGCGCAGAGTTTTGTAGGACAGTAGCAAATTTCCCTCAAGTGGACGACCTAAGGTTTATCAATCCGTGGAAGGCGTAGGATGAAGATGGTCTCTCTCAAACAACCCTGCAACCAAATAATAAAAAAGTCTCTTGTGTTCCCAACACACCAAATACAATGGTAATTTGTATAGGTGCACTAGTTCGGCAAAGAGATGGTGATACAAGCGTAGTAATGATAGTAGATATTGATTTTTGTAATAGGAACAATAAAAAACAGCAAGGTAGCAATTGATAAAATGGAGCACAAACGGTATTGCAATGCTTGAAAATGAGGCCTAGGGTCTGTACTTTCGCTAGTGCAATCTCTCAACAATGCTAATATAATTGGAACATATAACCATCCCTCAACGTGCGATAAAGAATCACTCCAAAGTTCTTATCTATTGGAGAACATAAGAAGAAATTGTTTGTAGGGTACGAAACCACCTCAAAGCTATTCTTTCCGATCAATCTATCCTAGAGTTCGTACTAAAATAACACCAAGCTATTCTTTCCGGTCGATCTAACCAAGAGTTCATACTAAAATAACACCATATGACACACATCAACCAACTATAATGTCACCTAGATACTCCAATGTCACCGCGAGTATCCATGAGTTGATTATACGATATGCATCAAACAATTTCAGATTCCTAATACTCAATCCAACACAAAGAACCTCAAGGAGTGCCCCAAGATTTATACCGGAGAAACAAAGACAAGAACATGCATCAACCCCTATGCATAGATTACCCCAATGTCACCTCGGGAATCCGCGAGTTGAGAGCCAAAACATATATCAAGTGAATAATTATGATACCCCATTGTCACCACGGGTATTCATAGCAAGACATACATAAAGTGTTCTTAAATCCATAAAAGTATTCAATCCAATAAAAACGAAATCTCAAAGGGAAAACTCAATTAACAACAAGATAGAGAGGGGAAAACACCATATGATCCAACTATATTAACAAAGCCCGCGATACATCAAGATCGTGACATCTCAAGAACACGAGAGAGAGAGAGAGAGAGAGATAGAGAGATTAAACACATAGCTACTGGTACAAACCCTCAGCCCCGAGGATGGACTACTCCCTCCTCATCATGGTGGCCACCGGGATGATGAAGATGGCCACCGGTGATTATTTCCCCCTTCGGCAGGGTGCCGGTACGAGGTCTAGATTGGTTTTTCATGGCTACAGAGGCTTGCGGCGGCGGAACTTCTGATCTAGGGTTATTTCTGATGGTTTCTCTATTTATAGGATTTTTCAGGATTGGAATCACGCGAAGATGGGCCTCAAGGTGAACACAACCCACCGGGGCAAGCCAGGCGAAGATGGGCCTCAAGGTGAACACAACCCACCGGGGCAAGCCAGGCCCTCTGGCGCGCCCTGGTGGGTTGTGCCCTCCTCGTGGCTCTTCTGGCCCTCCCACAAAGCTTCTAGTGCCTCTTTTGTTCCAAAAAAATTGTCAAAAAGTTTCGTTGCATTTGGAGAACTTTTATTTCTGCACAAAAAACAACACCACGGTAGTTCTATTGAAAACAGTGTTAGTCCGGGTAACTTCCATCCAAACCATACCAAAACCATATAAAATTGTTGTAAACATGGCATGAATACTTCATAAATTATAGATACGTTGGAGACGTATCAGCATCCCCAAGCTTAATTCCTACTCGTCCTCGAGTAGGTAAATGATAAAAGAATAAATTTATGAAGTGTGAATGCTAGCAAATTGCATAAGTTTGATCAATGATAATTTCAGTCACTTCTCCTAGCATCATAACGGCAATTCTTTCTCATAAAACTTCTCATGTTAAAGTAGCAACCAATTCACATGTTAAGGTTCAAACAATGAATTCTCTTGAAACTCAACAACCTATATTCTTAGTCACCAAACAATTGCAATTCAACTTATTCAACAGAGTCTAAGTAAGAGCTCCACATACTCAATCATCATATAGTCTTCTATGATTGCTAGTACTCAAAGCATATTCTTAGAACAAATGGCATCCATCAAACACAGAGAAAGATAGGGGCTTAATGTTTCGCCTCCCAACTCATTTATCATAGAGATAATTGTCAACAATAATAATTCATGATCAAATATATTTGACTGGTCATATGTGCCTAGATCTTTCCCCACCACATGATGCTTGCCAACTAGAGAATAATTGAGGTTGAAATGAGAATGCATACTATTGACTCTTGCATAAAGGTAAATGCTGAAAAGTAAAAGATATGCCCGTCGCAGAGGGAAGCAGAGGTTGTCATGCACTTTTTATTTTTGGATGCCCAAGCTCTTAATGCAAACGAACGTCACGTTATATTGCCCCTTATGATAGCAACCTTTATTATGCAGTATGTCGCTTTTATTACTTTGCCATCACAAGTTCATACAACGCTCAATATTCCCTTACAATAAAAGATCAAACATATTTAGGAGCAATTTTTATTGCTTTATGCACCGATGACAGCTTACTTGAAGGATCTTATTCAATCCATATGTAGGTATGGTGGACACTCATGGCAAGAAACTGGGTTTAAGGGTTTTTGGTTGCACAAGTAGTATCTCTACTTAGTACGAATTTTTGGCTAGCAAAAGATCCTAGGCAAACACCACATGTTGGACGATCCATGAAAATATAACTTCTATGCAAATAGACACAACCATAACTCATTACGTTGTCTTCCTTGTCCAACTTCAACTAATTTGCTCAAGTTTGAAAATAATTAATGGGTATTCACAATCATAGAAGATGTCCAAGATAATATATTTCTATGTGAAAGTTCTCTTCCTTATGCTAATCATTCATGAATTGCTTGTATGACCAATATTGTGATTGTCAAGCTTCAAAAGATTTCACTTTCTAAACCCAATGTGAAGCTACCACTAGGCATGGTATGAACATATAATTTCAACTTCATGATATTAAATTCATTCAACAATTTACTCATAGGATATAAGTGAAGCACAAGAGAAAATGACAAGTGAGGGAGTCATGGACTAAGGGGTCCTCGGGGCGACGACCCATTGAGCATGGGCCGGACTGGTGGAGCCATATAGTGACAGGAGATCTATGAAGCCGTGGTGTGCCCTCCAAGTCAAGAAGGCGCAGGATCTCTTTAATCCCTTATTGTAATCTTTATTCAGTAACCCTAACCCTACCGTTGTCTATATAAACCGAGGGTTTTTAGTCTTTAGGGCTAGATCTACATTCATCACCTCATCGCCTTATGGTTTAGCTCATGCTGATCTCGAGGTAGATCTATTCTGTAAACCATACAATACATCCAATATAATCAAGCAGGACGTAGGGTATTACCTCTTCGAGACGGTCCGAACCTGGGTAAACATTGTGTTCGTCGTCCCTTGTTCCCCATCGATCCTAGATCCAGAGCTCGGGACCCCCTACCCCGAGGTCTGCCGGTTCTGACACCGACATTCGTGCTTTCATTGAGAGTTCCACTGTGGGGTCGCCTGAGGGATCGATGGCTCACCTGATCATAGGAGAAGGCATCGGATCTGGGGGCTTCTTCGTCCCCGGCCAACTCTTCGCGTTCGGCAGCATCGTGCTGCACGCCGACCCGACTGGCCGTCTGGGTCAGATCGACACCTTCGCACCCGAACACCGAATTTGATTTGGTGGTCTGGAATACATTACGGACACGCGGGGTGATCTGGTCTTCACCGAATTCACTTCCCCCTCCCGCACCCTCGCCATGCCCGCTCCGGAGTCCTCCTCCGATCCGATCTGTAGATCGGCCCCAACAGCTTCGAGCCAGGAGAGCTCCGCTTCAAGCGGAGGACAGACTCCGCCTTCGCCAGGACCCATCATGACCGCGGAGGACCTATCCTCAACCTTCGAGGCAGAATTAGGAGGCAGAAGCCCAGAGTCAATCTCGGCCGAACCTTCCCTTCACGATGCTCGCTCGGCCTTGAGCCCTTACGACAAAGCGGCAGCCAATGGCCAGGGGTCACCCCCGGCCCAAAGCAGCTCGATCTCAAACCCCGACGGGGAAGCCACACGCAAGGACCAAAGCCCGTCCTTGACCTCCAGTGATAATCTAGACCCCTTGAAGGATACGGCTCCGCACCCCAAGCTTAATGCGGCCAGCGGAAACCAAGGACTGGCCAGGGCACTGACTGCCCCCACCCCGTTACAATGAAATTCGACCCGGAGCCCTCGAGTTTGGCGACCCTCGCAATGTTAAACGAGGCGCTAGACCGAATCCATAAAATGACCATCCAGGAGGACCTACCCTCCGCCTTCAATCATCAACCCTTCGAGGCGTATCATAGGGAATTTTGCGTCCCATCCACCACCCACTTGGTAGCCACTATCGATGATTTAACCGATATGCTAGACTATAATTCGAAGAATGCCAAATACATGGACGAGGAGGGCGGAGCCACGGCCAATACCGATGTTGCCCTCCCCCCCCCCCCCCCACCCCCCCCCCCCCCCCCCCCCCGTCACTGGCCACTGGTCGGCCACATCCACCTATGATATCTACATGATGGACACACCCAAGGACGACGATGGCACTCCTAATCAGGATCGAGGCAAGCCCAGAGATGAGCCTCCCAAACGCTGAAAATAGCGCCGTCGATCAAAGACACGTTGAAGCCATGCGAGCAACATGGACTCTGCGGAGAACGGCGCCATAAATAATAGGGATGACCTCGCCGGAGACGCAGCAAACGAACATCATCAGGATGACCCCGCGGGGCAGGAGGACCCGCTCAATTCAAAAAATCCCGACGACTCCGAGGATAGCAACTACCTCCCACTCTCTGAAGAGGAGGTCAGTCTCAGGGATGACGATTTCATCGTCCCCGAAGACCCTCTGGAGCAGGAACGGTTCAAACAGAGGCTTTTAGCCACCGCTCGCAGCCTAAAGAAACAAAAACACAAAATCAAGGCCGAACAGGACACCCTCAATGACCGATGGACTAAAGTCCTAGCAGCCAAAGAAGGGTATGGCCGCGAACAGCCAACCAAAAGTTATCCCAAGCAAAGACCACTGCCGCAATTCAACGACGAGGCCGTAGAGCCAACACGTCCGACATACACAAGCGCCAAACAGCCAGATCGCCCCCTAGAGGGCGGGACAGAGAAGCTGACGAGGCCGAACCCCCAGCCGGCCCACCTCACCATTACGGCAAGGATCAAGTGCGGCCCACTTACTAGTACGACCTCCGCCATGACCTAGACGCTCGGGAAGGCCGTACCAGGTCCATCTACGGACCCATAGAAGACCCGCCCGCTCACCGGGAAGGATACTACGATCGGCTAAACCGAAACGATAGAATCCGGGAGCAGCAGCAGACTCGGAGGGCCGAACACCTCTGACACGATGTAGCCTGAGTTCGGGGCGCCGCACACCCCCTGTGCTTCATAGAGAGGGTAATGCAACACCAGTTCCCGGAAGGCTTCAAGCCTGTGAACATCGAATCATACGATGGAACCACAGATCCAGCCGTATGGATAGAGGATTTCCTCCTCCACATTCACATGGCGCGAGGAGACGACCTCCACGCCATCAAGCTAAAGCTTAAATGTCCAGCTCGACACTGGTTGAACAGCCTTCCCGAAGACTCTATAGGCTGCTGGGAAGAGCTTAAGGACGCCTTTCGAGCAAACTTTCAGGGCACCTACGTCCGGCCTCCGGATGCTGATGACCTAAATCACATCACACAACAGCCCGGAGAATCTGGCTGACAATTTTGGAACCGATTCCTGACCAAGAAAAACCAGATTGTTGACTGTCCGGATGCCGAAGCCTTGTCCGCCTTCAAGCATAGTGTCAAGGACGAATGGCTAGTAAGGCAGCTAGGCCAAGACAAACCAAGAACTATGGCAGCCCTTACTTCTCTCATGACCCGCTTTTGCGCTGGCGAAGACAGTTGGCTCACTCGCAGAACACCAACCCCGACACACCCGGTACCTCCGAGGTTCGGGACGGAAATGGAAAGCCCCGACACAGCAAGAATAATCGTCGCCACAATGGCGGCAAGGGCGAGGATACGGTAGTAAATGCCAGATTCCGAAACCAGAAGTCCGGAACCCGAAAGAAAGCCCCTAAAGGCAACAGTGACGGCCCATCCAGACTGGACACAATTGTGGACAGGCCTTGTCAGATCCACGGCACATCAGAGAAGCCCGCCAACCACTCCAACCGAAACTGTTGGGTGATCAAACAGGCCGGCAAACTCACAGCCGAAGACTCGGGCAAAAGCCCACGAAGCGAGGACGATGATGAGCCCCGTAGGCCAAATAGTGGAGGCCAGAAATCCTTCCCCTCCGAGGTCAAGACGGTAAACATGATCAATGCAACCCACATACCAAAGAAGGAGAGGAAGCGAGCGCTACGAGACGTGTATTCCGTCAAGACAGTAGTGCCAAACTTCAACCCATGGTCAGCCTGCCCGATCACGTTCGATCGCAGGGACCATCCGACCAGCATACTCCATGGAGGCTCCGCAGCCTTAGTACTCGACCCCATCATCGATGGATTCCACGTCACGAGATAGCAGCCTCAATCTAATATACGAAGATACAGTGAGGAAAATGGGGATCGATCCGTCAAGGATCAAACCCAGTGCTACTTCTTGAGCTTGTGTTGGTTTTTCCCATGAAGAGGAAAGGGTGATGCAGCACAGTAGAGATAAGTATTTCCCTCAGTTAAGAACCAAGGTATCAATCCAGTAGGAGAAGAATGCACAAATCACCAACACCTGCACAAACAATCAAACACTTGCACCCAACACGTTAAAGGGGTTGTCAATCCCTTCACGGTCACTTGCAAAGGTGAGATCTGATAGAGATAGATGAACAAAAGATAAAATATTTTTGGATTTTTTTGGTATATAGATCTGAAAATAAAAGATTGCAAAATAGTAGATCGGAAAGTAATATGATGGAAAATAGACCCGGGGGCCATAGGTTTCACTAGAGGCTTCTCTCATGAAGGCAAATAATACGGTGGGTGAACAAATTACAGTCGAGCAATTGATAGAAAAGCGCAAAGTTATGACGATATCCAAGGCAATGATTATGCAATATAGGCATCACGTCCGTGTCAAGTAGACCGACTCCTGCCTGCATCTACTACTATTACTCCACACATCGATCGCTATCCAGCATGCATCTAGAGTATTAAGTTCATAAAGAATGGAGTAACGCCTTAAGTAAGATGACATGATGTAGAGGAATAAACTCAAGCAATATGACGTAAACCCCATCTTTTTATCCTCGATGGCAACAATACAATACGTGCCTCGCTACCCCTACTTTGTCACTGGGTGAGGACACCGCAAGATTGAACCCAAAGCTAAGCACTTCGCCCATTGCAAGAAAAACCAATCTAGTTGGCCAAACCAAACCGATAATTCAAAGAGAAATTCAAAGATATCAAATCATGCATATAAGAATTCAGAGAAGATTCAAATAATATTCATAGATAAGCTGATCATAAATCCACAATTCATCGGATCTCGACAAACACACCGCAAAAGAAGATTACATCAGATAGATCTCCAAGAACATCGAGGAGAACATGGTATTGAGAATCAAAGAGAGAGAAGAAGCCATCTAGCTACTAGCTATGGACCCGTAGGTCTGAGGTAAACTACTCACGCTTCATCGAAAGGGCAATGGTGTTGATGTAGATGCCCTCCGTGATCGAATCCCCCTCCAGCAGGATGCCGGAAAAGGCCCCAAGATGGGATCTCACGGGAACGGAAGGTTGAGGCAGTGGAAAAGTGTTTTCGTGGATGCCTTTGGTGGTTCTGGAATATATGTGAATATATAGGAGGAAGACCTAGGTCAGGAACTCACCGAGGGGCCCACAAGGTAGGGGGCGCCCCCCCCCCCCCTAGGGCGCGCCCTCCACCCTTGTCGCCGCCTCGTGGCTCTTCTGACTTGGACTCCAAGTCCCCTGGGTGTCTTCTGGTCCAAGAAAAATCATCGCGAAGTTTTATTCCATTTGGTATTCCTTTTCTGCGAGGCTCAAAAACAAGGAAAAAACATAAACTAGCACTGGGCTCTAGGTTAATAAGTTAGTCCCAAAAATAATATAAAATAGCATATTAATGCATATAAAACATCCAAAACAGATAATATAATAGCATGGAACAATCAAAAATTATAGATACGTTGGAGACGTATCAAGCATCCCCAAGCTTAATTCCTGCTCGTCCTCGAGTAGGTAAATGATAAAAATAGATTTTTTGATGTGGAATGCTACCTAACATATTTATCCATGTAATTTTCTTTATTGTGGCATGAATGTTCAGATCCATAAGATTCAAAACAAAAGTTTAATATTGACATAAAAACGATAATACTTCAAGCATACTAATAAAGCAATCATGTCTTCTCAAAATAACATGGCCAAAGAAAGCTATCCCTACAAAATCATATAGTCTGGCTATGCTTCATATTCGTCACACAAAATATTTAAATCATGCACAACCCCGATGACAAGCCAAGCAATTGTTTCATACTTTTAATGTTCTCAAACCTTTTCAACTTTCACGCAATACATGAGCGTGAGCCATGGACATAGCACTATAGGTGGAATAGAATATGGTGGTTGTGGAGAAGACAAAAAGAAGAAGATAGTCTCACATCAACTAGGCGTATCAATGGGCTATGGAGATTCCCATCAATAGATATCAATGTGAGTGAGTAGGGATTGCCATGCAACGGATGCACTAGAGCTATAAGTTTATGAAAGCTCAGAAAGAAACTAAGTGGGTGTGCATCCAACTTGCTTGCTCATGAAGACCTAGGGCAATTTGAGGAAGCCCATCGTTGGAATATACAAGCCAAGTTCTATAATGAAAAATTCCCAATAGTATATGAAAGTGACAACATAGGAGACTCTCTATCATGAAGATCATGGTGCTACTTTGAAGCACAAGTGTGGAAAAGGATAGTAACATTGCCCCTTCTCTCTTTTCTCTCATTTTTTTCATCCGGGGTCTCATCCCGAATTGTGGGGGAATCATAGCCTCCATCATCCTTTCCTCACATGGGACAATGCTCTAAAAAATGGTGATCATCACACTTTTATTTACTTACAACTCAAGAATTACAACTCGATACTTAGAACAAAATATGACTCTATATGAATGCCTCCAGCGGTATACCGGGATGTGCAATGATTCAAGAGTGACATGTATAAAAATTATGAATGGTGGCTTTGCCACAAATACTATGTCAACTACATGATCATGCAAAGCAATATGACAATGATGAAGCGTGTCATAATAAACGAAACGGTGGAAACTTGCATGGCAATATATCTCGGAATGGCTATGGAAATGCCATAGTAGGTAGGTATGGTGGCTGTTTTGAGGAAGGTATATGGTGGGTGTAATGCACCGGCGAAAGTTGCGCGGTACTAGAGAGGCTAGCAATGGTGGAAGGGTGAGAGTGCGTATAATCCATGGACTCAACATTAGTCATAAAGAACTCACATACTTATTGCAAAAATCTATTAGTCATCAAAACAAAGTACTACGTGCATGCTCCTAGGGGGATAGATTGGTAGGAAAAGACCATCTCTCGTCCCCGACCGCCACTCATAAGGAAGACAATCAATAAATAAATCATGCTCCGACTTCATCACATAACGGTTCACCATACGTGCATGCTACGGGAATCACAAACTTTAACACAAGTATTTCTACAATCCATAATTACTCACTAGCATGACTCTAATATCACCATCCTCATATCTCAAAACAATCATAAAGAATCAAACTTCTCATAGTATTCAATGCACTTTATATGAAAGTTTTTATTATATCCCTCTTGGATGCCCATCATATTAGGACTAAATTCATAACCAAAGCAAATTACCATGCTGTTTAGAGAAACTCTCAAAATAATATAAGTGAAGCAAGGGAGTTCAAAAATTTCTATAAAATAAAACCACCGCCGTGCTCTAAAAAGATATAAGTGAAGCACTAGAGCAAAATTGCCTAGCTCAAAAGATATAAGTGAAGCACATAGAGTATTCTAATAAATCACGATTCATGCGTGTCCCTCTCAAAAGGTGTGTACAGCAAGGATGATTGTGGCAAACTAAAAATTAAAGACTCATATCATACAAGACGCTCCAAGAAAAACACATATCATGTGGTGAATAAAAATATAGCCTCAAGTAAATTTACCGATAGACGAAGACTAAAGAGGGGATGCCTTCCGGGGCATCCCCAAGCTTAGGCTCTTGGTTGTCCTTGAATATTACCTTGGGGTGCCTTGGGCATCCCCAATCTTAGGCTCTTGCCACTCCATATTCCATAGTCCATCAAATCTTTACCCAAAACTTGAAAACTTCACAAGACAAAACTCAACAGAAAACTCGTAAGATCCGTTAGTATAAGAAAATAAAATCACCACTTTTGGTACTGTTGTGAACTCATTCTTTATTTATATTGGTGTAATATCTACTGTATTCGAACTTCTCCATGGTTCATACCCCCTGATACTACCCATAGATTCATCAAAATAAGCAAACAACACAAAGAAACAGAATCTGTCAAAAACAGAACAGTCTGCGAAGATCTGAATTGTTCTAATACTTATGTAACTCAAAACATTCTGAAAAATTAGGAAAAAAGAGTAAATTCGTATATAAATCCTGTGTAAAAAATTCAGGGTTTTTCAACGCTCCAGTGAATTACTAAAATTCTGTGACTGGACATAAAAGTTTCTGTTTTCAGCAAGATCAAATCAACTATCACCGTAAGCCATCCCAAAGGTCTTACTTGGCACAAATCCTAATTAAAACACCAAAACACATCTAACCAGAGGCTAGATGAAAAATTTGTTGAAAAACAGGAAAGAAAAATATTGGGTTGTCTCCCAACAAGCGCTTTTCTTTAAAGCCTTTTTGCTAGGCATTGAAATTTCGATGATGCTCACATGAAAGATAGCAATTGAAACACGAAGAGAGCATCATGTAGCATGTGAAAAACACATCTAAGTCTAACATACTTCCTATGCATAGGCATCTTATAGGCAAACAAATTATCAAGGCAAGCAAATCCTAGCATATGCAAGGAAGAAAAAAGAATCAAATGCAATCTCAACATAACGAGAGGAAATTTAGTAACATGAAAATTTCTACAACCATATTTTCCTCTCTCATAATAATTAAATATGGGATCATAATCAAATTCAACAATATAGCTATCACATAAAATATTCTCAACATGATCCACATGCATGCAAAGTTGAAACTCTTCCAAAATAGTGGGATTAACATTAACTAAAGTCATGACCTCTCCAAACCCACTTTTATCAAAAAATTCATAAGACTTATCAATCTCCAATGTAGTGGGATCATTATTTCCGAAAGTTGACACTCTTCCAAACCCACTTTCAATATTATAGCAAACATATTCATCATGAGGCTTAAATAAATTTTCAAGATCATAAGAAGCATTATCACCCCAATCATGATCATTGCAATAAGTAGAGGACATAGCAAAACTGGCATCCCCAAGCTTGGGGTTTTGCATATTATTAGCACAATTAACACTAATAGAATTTATAATAACATCATTGCAATCATGCTTTTGATTCAAGGAATTATCAACTATGGGTGTAATAGCAATAATCTCATGTTTAACATAATGAACTATAGCAAATTCATCTCCATAAATATTGGCATCATGGCCACAAGAATAGCAAGCATCATGTTCATCAAGGGATATTTCAATCAAATCAACGGAATCATAACTATCTATAGATTCATGCATATCATTATTTTCTTCCAAAGCAACAGTCATTCTCTCAATAAATTCCTTAACATAGGCATTATGAACATAGTTTTCATAGCAATATTTAAGTATGTCAAAATTTTCAGATTCGTAGAGAGTAATATCATACATTTCAATCAAAGAAGCAACTTCATAAGCACCCTTAAAAGCAACAAATTCTTCAATTTGTTCGATATCATAGTAACTATAGACACCCTTTTCATAAGAAGATAAGATTTCATTATCATTAAACTCACATAGGTAGGGAAGGTGTTTTTTAGGGTTCTTAGAGCAACAAGTAAAATCATAAAGTTCACAAAGATTCCAAGCATAACATAGCAAACAATTTATTTGATTCCATAAGAGTGTCCCTTTTTCAGACAAACGATGACGCACAAAATGAGCATGGTCATCTAAAGATTTTCCCTCAACTAAACTAGTTGGGGTTTCAGCATGAGCACATATGGATCGAAGATGATCCAAGTAGAAAACTTTAAGTGGATCCATATCAATAGATTTTTAGCAAGCAAAGATGCAAGCAAATAGAAGGCACATGGAAACACGAGCAAAGATAGCAAACGAGCAAAAAGGCAAACGAAAAGAAGGCGAATAAAAAGGCAAATCTTTTTCAAAATCGTTTTAGAAGTGGGGGAGAGGAAAACGAGAGGCAAATGGCGAATAATGTAATGCAAGAGATGAGAGTTTATGATGGGTACTTGGTATGTCTTGACTTGGCGTAGATCTCCCCGGCAACGGCGCCAGAAATTCTTCCTGCTACTTCTTGAGCTTGCGTTGGTTTTTTCCTTGAAGAGGAAAGGGTGATGCAGCACAGTAGAGATAAGTATTTCCCTCAGTTAAGAACCAAGGTATCAATCCAGTAGGAGAAGAACGCACAAATCACCAACACCTGCACAAACAATCAAACGCTTGCACCCAACGCGTTAAAGGGGTTGTCAATCCCTTCACGGTCACTTGCAAAGGTGAGATCTGATAGAGATAGATAAACAAAAGATAAAATATTTTTGGATTTTTTTGGTATATAGATCTGAAAATAAAAGATTGCAAAATAGTAGATCGGAAAGTAATATGATGGAAAATAGACCCGAGGGCCATAGGTTTCACTAGAGGCTTCTCTCATGAAGGCAAATAATATGGTGGGTGAACAAATTACAGTCGAGCAATTGATAGAAAAGCGCAAAGTTATGATGATATCCAAGGTAATGATTATGCAATATAGGCATCATGTCCGTGTCAAGTAGACTGACTCCTGCCTGCATCTACTACTATTACTCCACACATCGACCGCTATCCAGCATGCATCTAGAGTATTAAGTTCATAAAGAATGGAGTAACGCCTTAAGTAAGATGACATGATGTAGAGGAATAAACTCAAGCAATATGATGTAAACCCCATCTTTTTATCCTCGATGGCAACAATACAATACGTGCCTCGTTACCCCTACTTTGTCACTGGGTGAGGACACCGCAAGATTGAACCCAAAGCTAAGCACTTCTCCCATTGCAAGAAAAATCAATCTAGTTGGCCAAACCAAACCGATAATTCAAAGAGAAATACAAAGATATCAAATCATGCATATAAGAATTCAGAGAAGATTCAAATAATATTCATAGATAAGCTGATCATAAATCCACAATTCATCGGATCTCGACAAACACACCGCAAAAGAAGATTACATCGGATAGATCTCCAAGAACATCGAGGAGAACATGGTATTGAGAATCAAAGAGAGAGAAGAAGCCATCTAGCTACTAGCTATGGACCCGTAGGTCTGAGGTAAACTACTCACGCTTCATCGAAAGGGCAATGGTGTTAATGTAGATGCCCTCCGTGATTGAATCCCCCTCCAGTAGGATGCCGGAAAAGGCCCCAAGATGGGATCTCACGGGAACAAAAGGTTGCGGCGGTGGAAAAGTGTTTTCGTGGATGCCTCTGGTGGTTCTGGAATATATGTGAATATATAGGAGGAAGACCTAGGTCAGGAAGTCACCGAGGGGCCCACAAGGTAGGGGGCGCCCCCCTAGGGCGCGCCCTTCACCCTTGTCGCTGCCTCGTGGCTCTTCTGACTTGGACTCCAAGTCCCCTGGGTGTCTTCTGGTCCAAGAAAAGTCATCGTGAAGTTTTATTCCGTTTGGACTCCGTTTGGTATTCCTTTTCTGCGAGGCTCAAAAACAAGGAAAAAACAGAAACTGGCACTGGGCTCTAGGTTAATAAGTTAGTCCCAAAAATAATATAAAATAGCATATTAATGCATATAAAACATCCAAAACAGATAATATAATAGCATGGAACAATCAAAAATTATAGATACGTTGGAGACGTATCACCTAGTAACACCACCTTTAAGGGGGTCATTCCGGGAGTGGAGGCCCGCTGCACAGGCACTGTGACGCTTGAAGTAGTGTTTGGATCTCCGTCTAACTTCCGAAGCGAGGACTTGATCTTTGACATTGCACCTTTTCGCAGCGGCTATCACGCCCTCCTCGGCCGAACAGCGTTCGCCAAATTCAATGCCGTTCCGCATTACGCGTACCTCAAGTTGAAGATGCCTGGTCCTTCGGGCGTCATAACTATCAACGGCAACACAGAACGCTCACTTCGAACCGAAGAGCACACCGAGGCCTTAGCGGCCGAAGACCAAACCGGCCCATACAAGCCCGGATGCCGACCCGCCGTAAGGGCCTGCGACAATAGTAAATGGGTTCGACCCGTTCCCCGTCATGGGAACCCGCATGCGTTCGCCGCAAATAGGGATGCCTGCCCCACAGCACGCCCACATTCTTCACGCTCCACGTGCCTCGTCAGCACAATTTCACACTCAAAATACAATGGGCAGCCGTGAGGCATATATCAACAAATCTGAAGTATATGTTCGGCTAAACCGAACTTTGGAACTACCTCGTCTTCGGACGACCCGGGGGCCAATTCCGGGAACCCCCCCCCCCCAAGCATAAAGCTCCATCGGCAGGATCCTCACCCCTCAAGGTCTCATCGAAGGTCCCAAACCCCACCTCCCAGAAGCAAAGGCGCAGACGTGCAGCAGGGCAAAGTGAAGGCTTCGACTCACGCATCAAGGCCCTGCGTAAACCTTTACTATGTACAACTCTTTTATTTTTTATAATGCCTTAGCAGTTCGAATTGTACGGTTAGACGACTTGAGCTTACGAGAAATAATAAAAGCATTCTTTATGGTGTTCGGATATCCGCACCTTGCGATTTTCTATCTCCTCTCTGATTCTCCACTCGCTCTTCGAACAGCCCGGCATGAAAATATATTAACTAGCCAAGAGTTCGATTTACATATCAGCTCCATATCTTCAAGTCCGGCACCGCCTTCCACTGGGTGTTCAGCGTCTCAAATATTGCGTTATATGCATCAGTTCTGAACTATGTCTTGGGTCAATAGTTGGGTTGCCCGGCTCCTGTGCTTGCCTCTTATGTTCCGCACGTTTGGCTAAGAGGGCAAAGGGAGAACCCCTGCGATTGTACTTCTGGCTTGCCCGGTCAAGTAC
Organism: Thinopyrum elongatum; assembly: GCA_011799875.1. NCBI lineage: Eukaryota > Viridiplantae > Streptophyta > Magnoliopsida > Poales > Poaceae > Thinopyrum > Thinopyrum elongatum. The sequence continues at coordinate 515,374,762 of CM022299.1, forward strand.
CTCGGGAGGAGAAAGCCGAAAACTAACCGTCATAGTAAGCGTGAACTGGTCAGCGATCCGATGATGAGGTTTGACTCCAAAAATCATTGGCGATTTCGCCGTGTCACATGAAGGGTTCGTCTTAACACAAACCATGTGATTGGAAAGGGTAGGCGTTGACCCCCAAGTACATCACAATACACCGGGGGCTAGTCCTTAGCCCCCACAGTCAAGCTCCTAAGGCTATGTGAAAGCAATAAAACCAAATAGCCCAATTGCCTGGTTTCGCTCGCACACTACCGCCTCTGGGTACTAAGACATTGGCTAAGAGTAATAGTGCAGAGACAAAACACCCCTCGTGATATTCTCCTGGGGGCTAAAGCCGACGACTGGTAGCGTTCAGAATAAACATACGACCGCACAGGAGTCAAAATCAAATCATGACAATATAAAATATGTCAGGCGGATGCATAATAAAGCATAAGGTCCACTTGGTACAAACTTAATACAATCACTCAAACATTACATCTTTCGAACACTGGCCCTCTATCGCCCACGCGCCATTCATCACCTATGCAAAGTACTGCTCAGGGCGGCGATGCTCCTTTCCCTTGGGCGGAGGACCAGTGGCTATTGGGTTAATCTTCGGCCAATGTACCATGGTCTTCGCAAATACAAGCCTCGCCCCCTCAAGGCACGCTGAGCGCTTCATGACGCCAATCCGGAGCGACGCCTCCTGCAGCTTCTGCCCAAGGCCGAAGTAGGTGTCCAGAATGGGCTCAGCAGGCCACAGACTGACACAGAGGTCCTTCACGGCCAGCTCGGACATCCGATGCATCTCCATCAGCTGCTTCATTTGATCGCTGAGGAGGGGAGGACGCTCGGACTCCAGAAACTGTGACCAGAAGAGCTGCTGCGTAGAGTCCTTCTCGAGAGTAGTGTAGTGCTTCGCCGCGGCCGCCACTTCCTTCGGAAGTTCGGCGAAGGCGCCTGCGGAGCGCCAGACCCGCGTCAGCAGGGCGAACCTGTTGCCCCCAAACACACTCTGCAGTAAGTATTTCTTACCATTTGCAATTTGCTCGACTTTACGGAGCTCCTCCCGGACACCTCGCGATTCGGTCCTGGCCTCCTGGAGCTCCTTCTCCGCCTTGGATAGCCGGGAGGATCGCTCCTCCTGTTCCTTCTCAAGGGCCTCCAGCTTCTTAGCGGCATCTTGGAGCTCCACTTGGACTTCGGTTACTCGAGCCTCATGTTGATCAGCAGCAAGCTTGGTATTCTCGAGCCCAGCCACCGCCTCGTCAGCGGCCATTTTCTTCGTGGCCGCCTCTGCCTCGGCTTTCTTCAGGGCCTCCTTCAAGCCCTCGACCTCAGCGGCGGCAGCTGCAGGATCATCATGATAAAGGATTAGCATACAGTTCGGATCGTCAATATCCGGCATCAAGCAAATACACAGCTTATCAAAGGGCTTACCTTGCTCCTCGTCAAGCCATTTGTTGACAAGTTCAAGCTCTTTATCGGAAAGCTTGAGCTTCCGATCCATTTCCTCCAGTGCCACGGCATTAGCAGCCATGGCCACGGAAGATGCCTGCGTCAGCAAAAGAAATGTCGAGATTATTACTCGGCCTGCTGAACTTGATCCTCTGCAGGATTCTCCGAAGTCCTTGCAGAGTCTCGGGGGCTGCGATGTACACGGCCTACCTAAACTAAAGATTACAACCGCTCTATGAGAAAGGAACATTACTTGACTTACCTCAAAGCCTGTCAGAAGGCCTTGAATAGCACCGTTCAGTCCGGATTGGACGGACCGAACACCTTGCATGAACGCACTCATAAGAGTGTGGTGCCCATCAACGATGGCGGAGTTGTTCACTAACTCCTCCAGCGCATCTGGCCAGCCAGCCACCGCCCGTTTGGAGGTGTTCGGTGCTGGCGTTGGCTCCCCGACCCCTTCTCCACCGGAAGGGGGAGCCTGTGCCATCGAGGGCCTTGGGGGCTCGGAAGCGGGCGGCTGAGGGGGTCCGGATGGTCCAGACTCCCTCCCCGTGGTAGCCAGGAGGGAAGCATCCCCCTGGTATTCAATGACCGAGGCGTCGGCCTCGGCCATGGTGGCATCGACCTCCTCCCTCGTGTTCGGAGGAGAAGGGGTCTTTGGTGACACCACCTCCCCGGCTTCTTCGGGGATTGGAGGGGGTGCCGAGCGTGAGTCACTGTTCGCCAGTTCGGCGGGCAGGGACGTCCCCGAAGAGGTCTCCTCGGCGGGGTGGCCACGCGGAGGGCTGTACCATTAGAAAAACAATCAATCTACGTTCTAACAGGGACTACTAAAAGCATAAAGCAATTGAAAATGTCACAGTATGTACCTGGCCGCTTGGGGCTTGACCCTGGGTTCCTTCTCCGGAACATTTTCGGATGCTTCGGACTCCTCGTCGGAGTCCGAGCTGTCGAACAGGACCAGCTTGGGCCGGCACTGTCTCTTCCAGGCCTGAGGAGGTTGAACCTCCTCGACGTCGCTGGACGCCGCCCTCTTCTTCGAGTGCGAGGAGGCGCTTTCCTCCTCATCCTTGTCCTCCTCCTATGTGGACTGGGCCGTGGTGTCTCCGGACCTGCTGTCCGGACGGGCTTTGCGACGGAGGCCCTCTCGGGCCTCCTGTACCTCCGTCTTCTTGCCCTTCTTGTCGGGCGCCTTGTAGGGCACCACGACCAACAGCTTCTCAAGCTGCTAGAATCGGGGCCCCTCTAGCAGCGGTGCTGGGCTGCTGATCTTCTCGGCCTTGGCAAGCCAGCCCTGCAAAATCCACATAAAGAGGTTCGGATCAAATTGTGTGGTGCTCATATTCGGATTTATGATAAGACAAGTGTCACTCACCTTCCTCGGAGGGTTCACGGCATCGATGCCGATGTCCTCCCCCTCGACCGGCCACTCCTTCTGCGGTTTGAATAGCAGACTCCACACCTTCTTGTGGGTCGTGCCGAAGAGGTGCTGCACGATGGCCGGATCTTTGGGGTCATACTCCCACATCGTCTTGGCCCTCTCCTGGCAAGGGAGGAATCGGCGATGGAGCATGACCTGAATCACGTCGACCAGCTTTGTGCCATTCTCCATGACGCTGACGACGCGCTTCTGCAGCGCCTTCAAATCATCAGCGGATCCCCAGTCCGGGCTCTTGTTGATCCATGAGGCCAGCCTGGTAGGGGGTCCAAATCTGAATGCGGGAGCCGCCGCCCAGCCGGCTCCCCGTGGCTCAGTGATATAGAACCACTCTTTTTGTCACATTCTGACGATATCGATGAAGTGGCCCTTTGGCCACTGGACCCGCGTCAGTTTGCTGATCATGGCCCCGCCACAATCCGCCTGCTCGTCGCTAACTACCTTGGGCTTGACGTTGAACACCTTTAGCCACAGGCCGAAGTGTGGCTGGACTCGGAGGAAGGCTTCGCAGAAGATAATAAAGGACGAGATGTGGAGAAGGGAGTTGGGGGCTAGATCATGAAAATCTAGCCCGTAGAAGAACATCAGCCCCCGCACAAAGGGGTGCAGAGGAAATCCTAGCCCCCTAAGGAAATGGGGAAGAAAAATGACCCTTTCGCCCGGCTTGGGCGTAGGGATGATCTGGCCCTCTTCGGGGGGCCGATGAGCAACATCGACCGACAAATAGCCGGCCTGCTTCAGCTGTACGATGTCGTCATCGGTGACGGTGGAGGCTTCCCACTTCCCATTGGTGCTGGAACCGGCCATGGTCGAAGGAGACGGGACGGGATTTGCTGTGGAAGCAGAGAAAAGGGGCGCTGGAGCTCTGAGGATCTGCGTGAGCGAGAGGTGGAAGAGGGCGTGCTGACTATGGTAGCTCCCCCCTTTATAGACTATTGACAGGCCTGGGGTTCCTTTTTCCGCGCCGTTGACTTCTCCACTTCCCGATATACCCACAGCGTTATGTGCGGGGAGGGGAATCGAAATCATTAACCATATCCCCCGAAAGGCGGGACACGATCTCCACCTTGTGGGGACGTGCCAAACGTGGCGTCAGCCTCGAGCTGCGCTTCGAGAAATAGTAACTGCTCGGTATTATGGCCGGAGGCGACTCTTCGTTGAAAGAGAAAAAGTTGTCAGATGAAGGCACTATTTACACTTGAACGGTTTTTTGTTATTGCCTTCGCTGTTAAGTAAAACTGCCGTTTCATATTCCGGACATCACTTGGTTCCAAACGTGGGCAAAACATACTGAAGAACTCGCCTCGCAAGCCAAACACTGATTGGGTGAGCGGATGCCGGATACAAGCCTTGGCGTTGGAGGCAAGTTCGGGGGCTACTGAGGGAGTCATGGAATAAGGGGTCCTCGGGGCGACGGCCCATTGAACATGGGCCGGACTGGTGGAGCTGTATAGTGACAGGAGATCTATGAAGCTGTGGTGTGCCCTCGAAGTCAAGAAGGCGCAGGATCTCTTTAATCCCTTATTGCAATCTATCTTCGGTAACCCTAACCCTACCGGTGTCTATATAAACCGAGGGTTTTTAGTCTTTAGGGCTAGAGCTACATTCATCACCTCATCGCCTTAGGGTTTAGCTCATGCTGATCTCGAGGTAGATCTACTCTGTAAACCATACAATACATCCAATATAATCAAGCAGAGCATAGGGTATTACCTCTTCGAGAGGGCCCGAACCTGGGTAAACACTGTGTTCGTCGTCCCTTGTTCCCCATTGATCCTAGATCCACAGCTCGGGACCCCCTACCCCGAGGTCTGCCGGTTCTGACACCGACAACAAGCTACTCCAACAAGATATAAGTGAAGATCAAGCGAGTAGTTAAGTAAATAGGTAGCTATGTGAGGACTTTCTTATTTAAGAACTTTCAGATATAAGTATTTTATTAAAACAGCAAGCAAAACAAAAACTAAATGACATTCCAAGAATAGTACAACTCATGTGAAGAAGCAAAAACTTAGGCTCAACCGATACTAACCGATAGTTGTTGATGAAGAAAGGTGGGATGCCTACCGGGGCATCCCCAAGCTTAGATGCTTGATACTTCTTGAAATAATATCTTGGTATGCCTTGGGCATCCCCAAGCTTGAGCTTTTGTGTCTCCTTAATTCCTTTTATATCACGGTTTCCCTAAATCTTAAAAACTTCATCCACACAAAACTCAACAAGAACTCGTGAGATAAGTTAGTGTAAATCAATGCAATAACCTTATCATTCTCTATGGTAGCAAATCACTAAAATTATTATTTAACATTGCATACTAAATTACTCTGCATATTTAATACTCCTATCCTCAAATAGAATACTTAAACAAGCAAACATGTGCAAACAATGCAAACATAACAGCAATCTGTCTAAACAGAACAGTCTGTAAAGGGTGAAAAAGTACCCATACTTATTTAACTCAAAAAATTCTGAAATTTTACCAAACTGTAGAAAATTTATCATATCTTATTGTGCAAAAACTTTCAGCATTTTATCACATTCTGACTTTTCTCGGGAATTTTTGCAACAGCGATAAACTTTCTGTTTTGAAACAGAAACTCATATACTTGCAAACTAAGCATGGTAAAGGCTATCCTTGCCACTTTTATTGAAATAAAAGATGCAAAACATTATCTAAATAACAGAAAGAAAATCCAACTAAAATAAAATGATGCTCCAAGCAAAACACATATCATGTGACGAATAAAAATATGGTCCCAAGTGAGGTTACCGATAATGTTGAAGACGAAAGAGGGGATGCCTTCCGGGGCATCCCCAAGCTTAGTTGCTTGGATATTCCTTGAATATTACCTTGGAGTGCCTTGGGAATACCCAAGATTAGGTTCTTGTCACTCCTTATTCTCCTCATATCGATATCTCACCCAAAACTTGAAAACATCAATCACACAAAACTTAATGGAACTTCGTGAGATGGGTTAGTATGATAAAGACAAATAATTCACTTTGGTACTGTCAAGCTAAGATTCATAATTGTTCTCACACAATGCCTACTGTACTCTACAATTTCCACAATTTATATTAAGCAATATAAGCCATAGAAACCATAAAACAAGCAAACTACGCATTGCAAACAGAATCTGTCAAAAACAGAACAGTACGTAAAGATCTGAATTAAGGTCAAACTTCTGTAACTCCAAAAATTCTGAAAAATTAGGACAACGTAGAAAATTTTTATATCCATAAAATTTAAAAATTTCAGAATTTTCCATGTTCCAGTAAAAGATAGGAATTTATGTACTGGACGCAAAAGTTTATGTTTTTGCACAGAATCAAGTCAACTATCATCCACACTATCCCAAAGGCTTCACTTGGTACTTTATTGAAACAAAAGCTATAAAACATGATTACTACAGTAGCCTAATCATGTGAGAACACAAAAACAGTAGATAAAAGTGTTGGGTTGTCTCCCAACAAGCGCTTTTCTTTAATGCCTTTTTAGCTAGGCATGAAGATTTCAATGATGCTCACATAAAAGATAAGAATTGAAACATAAAGAGAGCATCATGAAGCATATAATTAGCACATTTAAGCCTAACCCACTTCCTATGCATAGGGATTTTGTGAGCAAACAATTTATGGGAACAATAATCAACTAGCATAGGAAGGCAAAACAAGTGCAACTTCAAAACTTTCAACATAAAGAGAGGAAACTTGATATTATTGAAATATGTAGAAGCATATATTCCTCTCTCATAATAATTTTCAGTAGCATCATGAATTAATTCAACAATATAACTATCATATAAAGCATTCTTTTCATGATCCACATACATAAAAGTTTTATTACTCTCCACATAAGCAAATTTATTCTCATGAATAGTAGTGGGAGCAAATTCAACAAAATAACTATCATGTGATTGAAAATTCAAATCATGATGACAAGTTTCATGGTTATCATTATTCTTTATAGCATACATGTCATCACCATAATCATCATAGATAGCAACTTTGTTATCATAGTCAATTGAAACCTCTTCCAAAACAGTGGATTCATCACTAAATAAAGTCATGACCTCTCCAAATCCACTTTTATCATTATAGCAATAAGATTCAACACCCTCCAAAATAGTGGGATCATTACTTCCTAGAGTTGACACTCTTCCAAACCCACTTTCATCAATATAATAATCATAAATAGGAGGCATGCTTTCATCATAGTAAATATTCTCATCAAAACTCGGGGGACTAAAAATATCTTCTTCATCAAACATAGCATCCCCAAGCTTGTAGCTTTGCATATCATTAACAAGATGGATATTCAAAGAATTCATACTAACAACATTGCAATCATGCTCATCATTCAAATATATTATGCCAAACATTTTTTTGAATTCTTCCTCTATCAATTGAGCACAATTTTCCGATCCATCATTTTCAAGAAAGACATGATAAAGACGAATAATATGAGGCCACCTCAATTCCATTTTTTTTGTAGTTTTCCTTTATAAACCAAACTAGTGATAAAACAAGAAAATAAAAGATTCAATTGCAAGATCTAAAGATATACCTTCAAGCACTCACCTCCCTGGCAACGGCGCTAGAAAAAAGCTTGATATCTACTACACAACTTGTTCTTGTAGACTCGTGTTGGGCCTCCAAGCGCAGAGTTTTGTAGGACAGTAGCAAATTTCCCTCAAGTGGAGGACCTAAGGTTTATCATTCCGTGGGAGGCATAGGATGAAGATGGTCTCTCTCTAACAACCCTGCGACCAAATAATAAAAAGTCTCTTGTGTCCCCAACACACCAAATACAATGGTAATTTGTATAGGTGCACTAGTTCGGTGAAGAGATGGTGATACAAGCGTAGTAATGATAGTAGATATTGATTTTTGTAATAGGAACAATAAAAAGCAGCAAGGTAGCAATTGATAAAATGGAGCACAAACGGTATTGCAATGCTTGAAAATGAGGCCTAGGGTCCGTACTTTCGCTAGTGCAATCTCTCAACAATGCTAATATAATTGGATCATATAACCATCCCTCAACGTGCGATGAAGAATCACTCCAAAGTTCTTATCTATTGGAGAACATAAGAAGAAATTGTTTGTAGGGTACGAAACCACCTCAAAGCTATTCTTTCCGATCAATCTATCCTAGAGTTCGTACTAAAATAACACCAAGCTATTCTTTTCGATCGATCTAACCAAGAGTTCGTACTAAAATAACACCATATGATACACATCAACCAACTCTAATGTCACCTAGATACTCCAATGTCACTGCGAGTATCCGTGAGTTGATTATACGATATGCATCAAACAATTTCAGATTCATAATACTCAATCCAACACAAAGAACCTCAAAGAGTGCCCCAAGATTTCTACCAGAGAAACAAAGACAAGAACGTCCATCAACCCCTATGCATAGATTACCCCAATGTCACCTTGGGAATCCGCGAGTTGAGTGCCAAAACATATATCAAGTGAATCAATATGATACCCCATTGTCACCACGGGTATTCACAGCAAGACATACATAAAGTGTTCTCAAATCCATAAAAGTATTCAATCCGATAAAAATGAAATCTCAAATGGAAAACTTAATTCACAACAAGATAGAGAGGGGAAAACACCATATGATCCAACTATATTAACAAAGCCCGCGATACATCAAGATCGTGACATCTCAAGAACACGAGAGAGAGAGAGAGAGAGAGATTAAACACATAGCTACTGGTACAAAACCTCAGCCCCGAGGATGGACTACTCCCTCCTCATCATGGTGGCCGCCGGGATGATGAAGATGGCCACCGGTGATTATTTCCCCCTTCGGCAGGGTGCCGGGACGGGGTCTAGATTGGTTTTTCATGGCTACAGAGGCTTGTGGCGGCGGAACTTCTGATCTAGGGTTATTTCTGATGGTTTCTCTATTTATAGGATTTTTCAGCATTGGAATCACGCGAAGATGGGCCTCAAGTTGAACATAACCCACCGGGGCAAGCCAGGCGAAGATGGGCCTCAAGGTGAACACAACCCACCAGGGCAAGCCAAGCCCTCTAGCGCGCCCTGGTGGGTTGTGCCCTCCTCGTGGCTCTTCTGGCCCTCCCACGAAGCTTCTAGTGCCTCTTTTGTTCCAAAAAAATTGTCAAAAAGTTTCGTTGCATTTGGAGAACTTTTATTTCTGCACAAAAAACAACACCACGGTAGTTCTGCTGAAAACAGTGTTAGTCCAGGTTAGTTCCATCCAAATCATACCAAAACCATATAAAATTGTTGTAAACATGGCATGAATACTTCATAAATTATAGATACGTTGGAGACGTATTAGCATCCCCAAGCTTAATTCCTACTCGTCCTCGAGTAGGTAAATGATAAAAGGATAAATTTATGAAGTGTGAATGCTAGCAAATTGCATAAGTTTGATCAATGATAATTTTAGTCACTTCTCCTAGCATCATAACGGCAATTCTTTCTCATAAAACTTCTCATGTTAAAGTAGCAACCAATTCACATGTTAAGGTTCAAACAATGAATTCTCTTGAAACTCAACAACCTATATTCTTAGTCACCAAACAATTCCAATTCAACTTATTCAACAGAGTCTAAGTAAGAGCTCCACATACTCAATCATCATATAGTCTTCTATGATTGCTAGTACTCAAAGCATACTCTTAGAACAAATGGCATCCATCAAACACAGAGAAAGATAGGGGCTTAATGTTTTGCCTCCCAACTCATTTATCATAGAGATAATTGTCAACAATAAAAATTCATGATCAAATATATTTGACTGGTCATATGTGCCTAGATCTTTCCCCACCACATGATGCTTGCCAACTAGAGAATAATTGAGGTTGAAATGAGAATGCATACTATTGACTCTTGCATAAAAGTAAATACTGAAAAGTAAAAGATATGCCCTTCGCAGAGGGAAGCAGAGGTTGTCATGCACTTTTTATTTTTGGATGCCCAAGCTCTTAATGCAAAGGAACGTCATGTTATATTGCCCGTTATGATAGCAACCTTTATTATGTAGTATGTTGCTTTTATTACTTTGCCATCACAAGTTCATACAACGCTCAATTTTCCCTTACAATAAAAGATCAAACATATTTAGGAGCAATTTTTATTGCTTTATGCACCGATGACAACTTACTTGAAGGATCTTATTCAATCCATATGTAGGTATGGTGGACACTCATGGCAAGAAACTGGGTTTAAGGGTTTTTGGTTGCACAAGTAGTATCTCTACTTAGTACGAATTTTTGGCTAGCAAAAGATCCTAGGCAAACACCACATGTTGGAGGATCCATGAAAATATAACTTCTATGCAAATATACACAACCATAACTCATTACGTTGTCTTCCTTATCCAACTTCAACTAATTTGCTCAAGTTTGAAAATAATTAATGGGTATTCACAATCATAGAAGATGTCCAAGATAATATATTTCTATGTGAAAGTTCTCTTCCTTATACTAATCATTCATGAATTGCTTGTATGACCAATATTGTGATTGTCAAGCTTCAAAAGATTTCACTTTCTAAACCCAATGTGAAGCTACCACTAGGCATGATATGGACATATAATTTCAACTTCATGATATTAAATTCATTCAACAATTTACTCATAGGATATAAGTGAAGCACAAGAGTAAATGACAAGTGAGGGAGTCATGGACTAAGGGGTCCTCGGGGTGACGGCCCATTGAGCATGGGTCGGACTGGTGGAGCCGTATAGTGACAGGAGATCTATGAAGCCGTGGTGTGCCCTCCAAGTCAAGAAGGCGCAGGATCTCTTTAATCCCTTATTGTAATCTATATTCAGTAGCCCTAACCCTACCGTTGTCTATATAAACCGAGGGTTTTTAGTCTTTAGGGATAGATCTACATTCATCACCTCATCGCCTTAGGGTTTAGCTCATGCTGTTCTCGAGGTAGATCTACTCTATAAACCATACAATACATCCAATATAATCAAGCAGGACGTAGGGTATTACCTCTTCGAGACGGCCCGAACCTGGGTAAACATTGTGTTCGTCGTCCCTTGTTCCCCATCGATCCTAGATCCAGATCTCGGGACCCCCTACCCCAAGGTCTGCCGGTTCTGACACCGACATTGGTGCTTTCATTGAGAGTTCCGCTGTGGGGTCGCCCGAGGGATCGATGGCTCACCTGATCATAGGAGAAGGCATCAGATCTGGGGGCTTCTTCGTCCCCGGCCAACTCTTCGCGTTCGGCAGCATCGTGCTGCACGCCGACCCAACTGGCCGTCTGGGTCAGATCGACACCTTCGCACCCGAAAACCGAATTTGATTCGGTGGTCTGGAATACGTTGCGGACACGCGGGGCGATCTGGTCTTCACCGGATTCACTTCCCCCTCCCGCACCCTCGCCATGCCCGCTCTGGAGTCCTCCTCCGATCCGATCTGTAGATCGGCCCCAACAGCTTCGAGCCAGGAGAGCTCCGCTTCAAGCGGAGGCCAGACTCCGCCTTCGCCCGGACCCATCATGACCGCGGAGGACCTATCCTCGACCTTCAAGGCAGAATCAGGAGGCAGAAGCCAAGAGTCAATCTCGTCCGAACCTTCCCTTCACGATGCTCGCTCGGCCTTGAGCCCTTACGACAAAGCGGCAGCCAATGGCCAGGGGTCACCCCCGGCCCAAAGCAGCTCGATCTCAAACCCCGACGGGGAAGCCACACGCAAGGACCAAAGCCCATCCTTGACCTCCAGTGATGATCTGGACCCCTTCAAGGATCTGGCTCCGCACCCCAAGCTTAATGCGGCCAGCGGAAACCAAGGACTATCCAGGGCACTGACTGCCCCCACCCCGTTACAATGAAATTCGGCCCGGAGCCCTCAAGTTTGGCGACCCTCGCAATGTTAAACGAGGCGCTAGACAGAATCCAGAAAATGACCATCGAGGAGGACCTGCCCTCCACCTTCAATCATCAACCCTTCGAGGCGTATCATAGGGAATTTTGCGTCCCATCCACCACCCACTTGGTAGCCACTATCGATGATTTAACCGATATGCTAGACCATAATTCGGAGAATGCCGAATACATGGACGAGAAGGGCGGAGCCACGGCCAATACCGACGTTGTCCTCCCCCCCCCCCCCCCCCCCCCCCCCCCCCCATCACTGGCCACTGGTCGGCCACATCCACCTACGATATCTACATGATGGACACCCCCAAGGACGGCGATGGCACTCCTAATCAGGATCGAGGCAAGCCCAGAGACAAGCCGCCCAAACGCCAAAAATAGCGCCGTCGATCAAAGACACGTTGAAGCCATGCGAGCAACATGGACTCTGCGGAGAACGGCGCCGTAAATAATACGGATGACCTCGTCGGAGACGCAGCAAACGAACATCATCAGGATGACCCCGCGGGGCAGGAGGACCCGCTCAATTCAAAAAAACCCCGATGACTCCGAGGATAGCAACTACCTCCCACTCTCTGAAGAGGAGGTCAGTCTCAGGGATGACGATTTCATCGTCCCCGAATACCCTTTGGAGCAGGAACGGTTCAAATGGAGGCTTTTAGCCACCGCTCGCAGCCTAAAGAAACAAAAACGCAAAATCAAGGCCGAACAGGACGCCCTCAACGACCGATGGACTAAAGTCCTAGCTGCCGAAGAAGGGTACGGCCGCGAACAGCCAACCAAAAGTTATCCCAAGCGAAGACCACTGCCGCAATTCAACGACGAGGCTATAGAGCCAACACGTCCGACATACACAAGCGCCAAATAGCCAGATCGCCCCCCTAGAGGGCGGGACAGAGAAGCTGACGAGGCCGAACCCCCAGCCGGCCCACCTCGCCATTACGGCAAGGATCAAGTGCGGCCCACTTACTAGTACGTCCTCCGCCATGACCTAGACACTCGGGGAGGCCGTACCAGGTCCATCTACGGACCCAGAGAAGACCCGCCCGCTCACCGGGAAGGATACTATGATCGGCTAAACCAAAACGATAGAATCCGGGAGCAGCAGCAGACTCGGAGGGCCGAACACCTCCGACACGATGTAGCCCGAGTTCGGGGCGCCGCACACCCCCTGTGCTTCATAGAGAGGGTAATGCAACACCAGTTCCCGGAAGGCTTCAAGCCTGTGAACATCGAATCATACGACGGAACCACAGATCCAGCCGTATGGATAGAGGATTTCCTCCTCCACATTCACATGGTGCGAGGAGACGACCTCCACGCCCTCAAATATTTGCCGCTAAAGCTTAAATGTCCAGCTCGACACTGGTTGAACAGCCTTCTCGAAGACTCTATAGGCTGCTGGGAAGAGCTTGAGGACGCCTTTCGAGCAAACTTTCAGGGCACCTACTCCGGCCTCCGGATGCTGATGACCTAAATCACATCACACAACAGCCCGGAGAATCTGGCTGACAATTTTGGAACTGATTCCTGACCAAGAAAAACCAGATTGTCGACTGTCCGGATGCCGAAGCCTTGGCCGCCTTCAAGCATAGTGTCAAGGACGAATGGCTGGTAAGGCAGCTCGGCCAGGACAAACCAAGAACTATGGCAGCCCTTACTTCTCTCATGACCCGCTTTTGCGCGGGCAAAGACAGTTGGCTCGCTCGCAAAACACCAACCCCGACACACCCGGTACCTCCGAGGTTCGGGACGGAAATGGAAAGCCCCGACGTAGCAAGAATAAACGTCGCCACAATGACGGCAAGGGCGAGGATATGGTAGTAAATGCCGGATTCCGAAACCAGAAGTCCGGAACCCGAAAGAAAGCCCCTAAAGGCAACAGTGATGGCCCGTCCAGACTGGACACAATTGTGGACAGGCCTTGTCAGATCCACGGCACATCAGAGAAGCCCGCCAACCACTCCAACCGAAACTGTTGGGTGATCAAACAGGCCGGCAAACTCACAGCTGAAGACTCGGGCAAAAGCCCATGAAGCGAGGACGATGATGAGCCCCGCAGGCCAAATACTGGAGGCCAGAAATCCTTCCCCTCCGAGGTCATGATGGTAAACATGATCTATGCAACCCACATACCAAAGAAGGAGAGGAAGCGAGCGCTACGAGACGTGTATTCCGTCAAGACAGTAGTGCCAAACTTCAACCCATGGTCAGCCTGCCCGATCATGTTCGATCGCAGGGACCATCCGACCAGCATACGCCATGGAGGCTCCGCAGCCTTAGTACTCGACCCCATCATCGATGGATTCCACCTCACTAGAGTCCTCATGGACGAAGGTAGCAGCCTCAATCTAATATATGAAGATACAGTGAGGAAAATGGGGATCGATCCGTCAAGGATCAAACCCAGTGCTACTTCTTGAGTTTGCGTTGGTTTTTCCCATGAAGAGGAAAGGGTGATGCAGCACAGTAGAGATAAGTATTTCCCTCAGTTAAGAACCAAGGTATCAATCCAGTAGGAGAAGAATGCACAAATCACCAACACCTGCACAAACAATCAAACACTTGCACCCAACACGTTAAAGGGTTGTCAATCCCTTCACGGTCACTTGCAAAGGTGAGATCTGATAGAGATAGATAAACAAAAGATAAAATATTTTTGGATTTTTTTGGTATATAGATCTGAAAATAAAAGATTGCAAAATAGTAGATCGGAAAGTAATATGATGGAAAATAGACCCGGGGGCCATAGGTTTCACTAGAGGCTTCTCTCATGAAGGCAAATAATACGGTGGGTGAACAAATTACAGTCGAGCAATTGATAGAAAAGCGCAAAGTTATGACGATATCCAAGGCAATGATTATGCAATATAGGCATCACGTCCGTGTCAAGTAGACCGACTCCTGCCTGCATCTACTACTATTACTCCACACATCGACCGCTATCCAGCATGCATCTAGAGTATTAAGTTCATAAAGAACGGAGTAACGCCTTAAGTAAGATGACATGATGTAGAGGAATAAACTCAAGCAACATGACGTAAACCCCATCTTTTTATCCTCGATGGCAACAATACAATACGTGCCTCGCTACCCCTACTTTGTCACTGGGTGAAGACACCGCAAGATTGAACCCAAAGCTAAGCACTTCTCCCATTGCAAGAAAAACCAATCTAGTTGGCCAAACCAAACCGATAATTCAAAGAGAAATTCAAAGATATCAAATCATGCATATAAGAATTCAGAGAAGATTCAAATAATATTCATAGATAAGCTGATCATAAATCCAAAATTCATCGGATCTCGACAAACACACCGCAAAAGAAGATTACATCAGATAGATCTCCAAGAACATCGAGGAGAACATGGTATTGAGAATCAAAGAGAGAGAGAAGAAGCCATCTAGCTACTAGCTATGGACCCGTAGGTCTGAGGTAAACTACTCACGCTTCATCGAAAGGGCAATGGTGTTGATGTAGATGCCCTCCGTGATCGAATCCCCCTCCGGCAGGATGCCGAAAAAGGCCCCAAGATGGGATCTCAAGGGAATAGAAGGTTGCGGCGGTGGAGAAGTGTTTTCGTGGATGCCTTTGGTGGTTCTGGAATATATGTGAATATATAGGAGGAAGACCTAGGTCAGGAAGTCACCGAGGGGCCCACAAGGTAGGGGGCGCCCCCCCCCCCTAGGGCGCGCCCTCCACCCTTGTCGCCGCCTCGTGGCTCTTCTGACTTGGACTCCAAGTCCCCTGGGTGTCTTCTGGTCCAAGAAAAATCATCGCGAAGTTTTATTCCATTTGGTATTCCTTTTCTGCGAGGCTCAAAAACAAGGAAAAAACAGAAACTGGCACTGGGCTCTAGGTTAGTAAGTTAGTCCCAAAAATAATATAAAATAGCATATTAATGCATATAGAACATCCAAAACAGATAATATAATAGCATGGAACAATCAAAAATTATAGATACATTGGAGACGTATCAAGCATCCCCAAGCTTAATTCCTGCTCGTCCTCGAGTAGGTAAATGATAAAAACAGATTTTTTGATGTGGAATGCTACCTAACATATTTATCCATGTAATTTTCTTTATTGTGGCATGAATGTTCAGATCCATAAGATTCAAAACAAAAGTTTAATATTGACATAAAAACGATAATACTTCAAGCATACTAATAAAGCAATCATGTCTTCTCAAAATAACATGGCCAAAGAAAGCTATCCCTACAAAATCATATAGTCTAGCTATGCTTCATATTCATCACACAAAATATTTAAATCATGCACAACCCTGATGACAAGCCAAGCAATTGTTTCATACTTTTAATGTTCTCAAACCTTTTCAACTTTCACGCAATACATGAGCGTGAGCCATGGACATAGCACTATAGGTGGAATAGAATATGATGGTTGTGGAGAAGACAAAAAGAAGGAGATAGTCTCACATCAACTAGGCGTATCCACGGGCTATGGAGATGCCCATCAATAGATATCAATGTGAGTGAGTAGGGATTGCCATGCAACGGATGCACTAGAGCTATAAGTTTATGAAAGCTCAAAAAGAAACTAAGTGGGTGTGCATCCAACTTGCTTGCTCACGAAGACCTAGGGCAATTTGAGGAAGCCCATCGTTGGAATATACAAGCCAAGTTCTATAATGAAAAATTCCCACTAGTATATGAAAGTGACAACATAGGAGACTCACTATCATGAAGATCATGGTGCTACTTTGAAGCACAAGTGTGGAAAAGGATTGTAACATTGCCCCTTCTCTCTTTTCTCTCATTTTTTTTCGTCCAGAGTCTCATCCCGACTTGTGGGGGAATCATAGCCTCCATCATCCTTTCCTCACATGGGACAATGCTCTAAAAAATGGTGATCATCACACTTTTATTTACTTACAACTCAAGAATTACAACTCGATACCTAGAACAAAATATGACTCTATATGAATGCCTCCGGCGGTGTACCGGGATGTGCAATGATTCAAGAGTGACAGTTATAAAAATTATGAACGGTGGCTTTGCCACAAATACTATGTCAACTACATGATCATGCAAAGCAATATGACAATGATGAAGCGTGTCATAATAAACGAAACGGTGGAAAGTTGCATGGCAATATATCTCGGAATGGCTATGGAAATGCCATAGTAGGTAGGTATGGTGGCTGTTTTGAGGAAGGTATATGGTGGGTGTAATGCACCGTCGAAAGTTGCGCGGTACTAGAGAGGCTAGCAATGGTGGAAGGGTGAGAGTGCGTATAATCCATGGACTCAACATTAGTCATAAAGAACTCACATACTTATTGCAAAAATCAATTAGTTATCGAAACAAAGTACTATGTGCATGCTCCTAGGGGGATAGATTGGTAGGAAAAGACCATCTCAACCTGATCAAGAAAAGACCACGTTTACTTGTCCTTTTGGAACCTATGCTTATAGACGTATGCCTTTTGGTTTATGCAATGCACCTGCTACCTTTCAAAGATGTATGACTGCTATATTCTCTGACTTTTGTGAAAAGATTGTTGAGGTTTTCATGGATGATTTCTCCGTTTACGGAACTTCTTTTGATGATTGCTTAAGCAACCTTGATCGAGTTTTGCAGAGATGTGAAGAAACTAATCTTGTCTTGAATTGGGAGAAGTGCCACTTTATGGTTAATGAAGGTATTGTCTTGGGGCAAAATTTCTGAAAGAGGTATTGAAGTTGATAAAGCTAAAGTAGATGCTATTGAAAAGATGTCGTGTCCTAAAGATATCTAAGGTATAAGAAGTTTCCTTGGTCATGCTGGTTTCTATAGGAGGTTTATTAAAGACTTCTCTAAAATTTCTAGGCCTCTCACCAATCTCTTGCAAAAAGATGTTCCTTTTGTTTTTGATGATGATTGTGTAGAAGCATTTGAAATACTTAAGAAAGCCTTGATTTTAGCACCTATTATTCAATCGCCTAATTGGAATTTACCCTTTGAAATTATGTGTGATGCTAGTGATTATGCTGTAGGTGATGTTCTAGGGCAAAGAGTTGATAAGAAATTAAATGTGATTCATTATGCTAGTAAAACTCTAGACAGTGCCCAGAGAAATTATGCTACTACTGAAAAAGAATTTTTAGCAGTTGTTTTTGCTTGTGATAAGTTCAGATCTTATATTGTTGATTCCAAAGTAACTGTTCATACTGATCATGCTACTATTAAATATCTTATGGAAAAAAAAGATGCTAAACCTAGACTTATTAGATGGGTTCTCTTGTTACAAGAATTTGATTTGCATATTATTGATTAAAAGGGAGCTGAGAACCCCGTTGCAGACAACTTGTCTAGGTTAGAAAATGTTCTTGATGACCCACTACCTATTGATGATAGCTTTCCTGATGAACAATTAGCTGTCATAAATGCTTCTCGTAATACTCCATGGTATGCTGATTATGCTAATTACATTGTTGCTAAATTTATACCAACTAGTTTCACATACCAGCAAAAGAAAAAGTTTTTCTATGATTTAAGACATTACTTTTGGCATGACCCACACCTTTATAAAGAAGGAGTAGATGGTGTTATTAGACATTGTGTACCTGAGCATGAACAGGAACAGATCCTACGCAAGTGCCACTCCGAGTCTTACGGAGGACACCACACTGGAGATAGAACTGCACAAAAGGTATTGCAATATGGTTTTTATTGGCCTACTCTCTTCAAGGATGCTCGTAAGTTTGTCTTGTCTTGTGATGAATGCTAGAGAATTGGTAATATTAGTAGACGTCAGGAAATGCCTATGAATTATTCACTTGTTATTGAACCATTCGATGTTTGGGGCTTTGATTATATGGGACCCTTTCCTTCCTCTAATGGGTATACACATATTTTAGTTGCTGTTGATTACGTAACTAAGTGGGTAGAAGCTATTCCAACTAGTAGTGCTGATCATAACAGTTCTATTAAGATGCTTAAAGAAGTTATTTTTCCAAGGTTTGGAGTCCCTAGATATTTGATGGCTGATGGTGTTTCACATTTTGTTCATGGTGCCTTCCGTAAATTGCTTGCTAAGTATGATGTTAACCATAGAATTGCATCTCCATATCATCCTCAGTCTAGTGGTCAAGTAGAATTGAGCAATAGAGAGATTAAATTGATTTTGCAAAAGACTGTTAATAGATCTAGAAAGAATTGGTCTAAGAAACTTGATGATGCATTATGGGCTTATAGAACTGCTTATAAGAATCCTATGGGTATGTCTCCGTATAAAATGGTTTATGGAAAAGCTTGTCACTTACCTCTTGAACTAGAACATAAGGTTTATTGGGTAATCAAAGAGCTCAACTAGGATTTCAAACTTGCCGGTGAGAAGAGGTTATTTGACATAAGCTCGCTTGATGAATGGAGAACCCAAGCCTATGAGAATGCCAAGTTGTTTAAAGAAAAAGTTAAAAGATGGCATGACAAAAGGATACAAAAGCGTGAGTTTAATGTAGGTGATCATGTTTTGCTATACAACTCTCGTTTAAGATTTTTTGCAGGAAAGCTTCTCTCTAAATGGGAAGGTCCTTATATTATCGAGGAGGTCTATCGTTCCGGTGCCATAAAAATCAACAACGCCGAAGGCACAAGTCCGAAGGTGGTAAACGGCCAAAGAATCAAACATTATATCTCAGGTACTCCCATAAATGTTGAGACCAATATAATTGACACCGTAACACCGGAGGAGTACATAAGGGACACTTTCCAGAATGTTTCAGACTCCGAAAAGCAATAGGTATGTGGTACGGTAAGTAAACCGACTCCAAAACATTTCCAATGATAATTTTTCTCCATTTTGGAATATTTAAAAAATTAGGAAAATTAAAAGTAGTCCGAAAGAGACACGAGGAGACCACAAGGGTGGAGGGCGCGCCCTACCCCCCCTGGGCGCACCCCCCGACCTTGTGGCCACCTCGTGTGCCCTCCGGACTCTGTTTTCTTACACAATACTTCTTTTGGTCTGTAAAGATTCACTATATAATCTCCCAAAGGTTTTGACCACCGTACCATGGCAAAATCCCCTGTTTTTGTTTCGAGCTGTTTTTCTGACAGATCTAGATCACCATGACGTCTCCAAGCGCCCCCAAGGACAGGTTTTTCGAGAAGGTCATCAACCCTTACCTTGCGGAGGTGCTGCAACACCCTCAAACCATTGAGATGCGTGAGGGGGTGCTGCACATCCGCGATGTTGAGGGACCAAAGAAGACCGGAAGCGTGGAGACAAGACTCGAAGCAATGGAGCAACAAGTTTTCAATTGCCAAGGGATGGTGGAACATGGACTCAACACCAATCACATGATGATCGCAGAGTTCACCAACAATCACAAGCTAGATGCCAAGAACATCGGGGAGGCCATCTTCAAGCTTCACGAGAAAATCGAGCACCTCCAGGCCCAGATCTATGACCTGCAAAACCAAAACGGTGAGTATGAATATAGATTCAAGAGGATGAGTTTGGCTGCAGATTTGAGGATCCCGGAGATTCGTTCATCCTTCTACGATGGTGAGCCTATGCCCTGGAAGATGGACGACAAGCCTACATCATCAACAACCCCAACATCACCACCTTCGAAGAAAGAGACATAAATACATGGGTATGGGCACTCCCCTTGGCAACTACCAAGCTTGGGGGAGGTGCCCTGGTATCGTATCACCATCACACCTTTACTTTTATCGTTTTTCTTAGTTCGATCCTTTTGGTTATATCTTGATCTAGTAGAATAAAGTTTTAGTATGATCTAGCTTTGAGCTTTGTTTCGAGTATGATCTAGCTTTGAGCTTTGTTTCGATCTCTATCTATGTAATCGAGCCCGTGAGTTATATATAATAAAGAGTAGTTTTGGGTTGAGGGCTTTGCTTTCTTGCTATGATCTTGAGGGAATAAAATAAAGAATAAAAAGAAATAAAAAGATCATTTATTGATTTCATGGAGAGTAATGACTTCACATATAAAGAGTATGTTGAATAAAATTTGTTGGAAGTTGACAAACATAGTTTTGGTCATTGTTGCAATTAATAGGAAGTAATAAAGAAAGAGAGGCTTCACATATAAATATACTATCTTGGACATTGTCGGTGCAACAAACCCTGGGTCTGTTGCCCGGACTATGCACTGGCACGAGAAGAAGATTACAACACCAAGGCTGTGCCAAGATACAAGAGATCAAGATCTTCGAAGAAGCAACATGCAGATTGAGAGGACCAAGGCCAAAACAGAGAAGCAAGATACCACCAGAAGAAAAGCCTCCCTTGCCGGGCAGGCGGGCCTGGCAAGGACAAGGAATCCCCCGGAAGAAAACATTCAAGACGTCCCAGCAAGGCCTGCCAGGACTCGCGAAGACAGAGCCACCTCACCAAGCCATCTCACCACGACCGACGTCATTAATCAATGCGATGTCAAGCCGCAAAGTGAGTAAGTGGCAGCCATTCGCCACATGGCAGCCTCTTCCCACAGATAATACCTACAGGTGACACCCGTCCTACGACATGTCGAGCAAGCAAGCATGGAGCTGGCAAGACAAGCCCGGCAAGGCTTGCCGGGCAAGCAACGATGTGACGTTGAGCGGTGCATTTAATGCGCCCTGTCAGCCTGCAGATTAGGTATGATAGCACTGTTTGCTATCTTATCAGTGCATAATGACTATTTTTCCATTGTGGTGACCCCTTGATCTATAAAAGGAGGCCCATGGCAACCGTAGAAGGGGTTGGAAACTTGAACACCCACACCCTCATACGCGCGTAGCCACTGCCTCTCCTAAGACGAGCCTGCCGGGTAAGTGTACTACGCCCCACCGCCACTTTTCCACCATCAATCCAACAAAGCAGGAGTAGGGTTTTACGCCTCGCGGCGGCCCGAACTTGGGTAAAATTGCCTGTGTGATCTCTACCGCGCTGCCCCACGTTCTTCTGCTCTTTGTGAAACGCGACATCCCCCCTGCCGAACCAGCAAGGGGCCCTTGGCCCCATAGGTGGCCGTGGTTTCCCACGACATCTTTGGCGCGCCAGGTAGGGGGATCGCTTGCGCGAACCTGAAAGTGTGTACAGCACGTCATCTTCATCGCCATCCTCGTCTTCGGTGGCGCCGTCGACCATGGCGCCCAAGAAGAAACCCAGTGCTGCTGCTCACCCGTCCACCTCGAAGGCGCCGCCGCCCGCAGCCACCAATGCTACGGGGGACACAGAGGCGCACGAGAATGTGGGAGCCACTGGGGATGTGGTCGGAGCAGGCGGCACCGTCACCACTTCCCCCGCGGTCGAAGCAGGAGCAGGAGACACCGGAGGAGAGCACCATCAGCAACACCCCGATGGCCAAGCTCCACGAGGTACGGGTGAAGGGGCTACTCCATCCACACCCCTTCCCCTCGCCGACGGGCACAGCTGCAGCAATGGCGCTCGGTCCGGGGCGAATCGCCGCCCTCCGGCCGCCCCCACCACGGGAGCGACCGCAGTACGTGCACCTCCCCCGGGACGAGTCGACCAAGCCGATGCGCCTAGTGGAGCCGCTGACCCTCAAGCGCCTTCACCGCGCCACCATGCCATCCAGGTGGCCGCCCTGCAACAGCGGGGACGTGGTGCTATCACTGCTGGCACAGTCAGGAGCCGAGCAACGGTGCGATCTGCGTCATCATCACCCATACCAAGTACCGCTACGGAGGCCATGGCGCGGGCTCAACTGTTGTTGAGGTTTCCGCCAGCGGCTGAGCAGATGGACGAGTGGCGTGCCACCATCCAAAGCCTACTTGGCTTTGCCGAGGCTGGGGGCTCGCAGCGAGCTGGCCTGCCACGGCCTCCCCAAGCGACGACGACGGCTCGTGCTGCTGGTCATACGGAAGGGGCCACCCCCACGGTACAATCCCCGCCAGGGCAGTCAGCGCGAGCGCAGCGGAATCAAGAACCTGATGGTGTCTCGACGGCCTCTTCTGACCCTCGAGCGCGTCCAAGCCGGCAGCGTGCCCCAGAGGACCGACGTAGGGGAGACACGTGTGTTGTCGTTGAACAACGCCGCGGTGACCACCGCTGGACCAATGGGTGCGACGGTCCTGACATCGACGAGCCTGCGCTCGATATTGGTGGGTGCCTACCTTTCGAGCTTGGGTGCCCTGCCTTTACTCGTGAGCTGCGGCAAGTCCGTTGGTCGTCCGTCCGCACGTTCAAGCCAGAGATACCCGAGAAGTATGATGGGAGGCTAAACCCGGCAGAGTTTCTGAGCATCTACACCATCGCTGTTCAAGCTGCCGGGGGAAGAGATGAGAAGGTATTCGCCAACTACTTCCCTTTGACTCTCAAGTCCAATGTGAGGTCTTGGCTGATGCACCTGCCGGAGAACTCCATTTCGTCATGGGCTGATTTGTGCCATGAGTTCATTGGCGCCTTCACGAGCGGCCATCAAGAACCAGGTCGGCCCAGCGATCTGCAGCTTCTCTAGCAGAAAGAAGGAGAGACCCTCTGGAAGTATTTACAGAGATTCAGCAGAGTCCACAGAAACATCCCAAATATTCATCCAGCAGCTTTGATAGCCGCCTTTCAGTCCAATGTGCGCAACCGGAGGATTCGTTCCAAGATGAATGTACGGTTGCCCAAGACTGTGAAAGAGCTTTACACCTTGGTGGATAAGTGTGCACGGATGGAGGAGGGAAGAAAGCTGCCCGGAGAGGAGGATTGCATCAATATCGATTCAGAGGATGATGACGAGTCCACTAGCCAGAAGAAGAGCAAGAAGCGCAATAAGAAGCGCAAGGATAAGGCAGTAATGACCGTTGAAGGATCAGGTATCCCTAGTACCGGCAAGAAGGTTAAAGCCGAAGCCCCCAGCAAGGAAGCTGTCATGTGCTCTGACTGCCGGGAGGCCGCGGCTGCCGAGAAGGCCAGGAAAGGTGATGGGCCATACTACAAGATCCATCGGACTAAGGGCCACGACCTTCAAGAGTGTTATCAGGTTGAGCAGCTTGTCAAGAGACAGAAAGCAGAGTATGAGAAGCATGATAAGGAAAAGGGATAGAATGTTGCCGGCGGTAAGGGTCGAGGCGGTGAAGTAAATCACCTCGGCAGACCTCTTCGGAACAAAGGGAAACCTGCCAGGGATCGAGAGAAGGAAGCCTGCGATGATGACAGTGATGGAGGGGATGAAGAGGAAACCAGTGAGCAGGAGTTCCAGAAGGCCACTGACGCCCTGTGCATTGACGGGGGTGCGTCCCTGCACACCTCTCACCGCCAACTCAAACGGTGGGCGCGTGAGGTCAATGTCGTGGAACCAGCGCCAGGGGCCCGGAAACCACTCAAATGGTCACGCACGCCCATCATTTTTTACGAAGAGGATCATCCTGACCGCACCACCGCGGTAGGATGTTTGCCATTGTTGGTCTCACCAACAATCCGCAACCTCAAGGTCACAAAGATACTGGTGGACGGCGGGGCCGAGTTGAATCTGATTTCCCCAAAGGTTATCAGCAAGCTTCAGATAGCAGAGGATGAGTTGAAGGTCACCGGCACGTTTCAAGGAGTTAATCCCGGCAGGAGTCATCCTAAGGGAAAGATCACATTGCCTGTGACGTTTGGGGGAGAGCTGAACTACCGGACTGAAAAGATTGTGTTTGATGTGGTCGACCTCCCCTTGCTGTACAATGGAATCCTTGGACGCCCAGCCCTGGCTAAGTTCATGGCGGCATCCCACTATGCCTACAACATCTTGAAGATGACAGTGCCAGTTGGAGTCATTTCTGTCCCATCAGATGAGAAAGACGCAATCATTTGCGTGGACAAGATGTACCGGGATGCTGTCGCAGCAGAGGCAGCGGCAGCAGCAGTCCCCGCCAAGGAGAACAGAGGGAACAAGAAGGATAGTAAGGGCTTCGGCAAGGAATTCAGGAAGCGCGCCTCTCCGAAGTGCGTTGCGCCTGTTGATGACTTGCCGAAGAGTTCCAACAGCAAGAGATCCAAGGTTGCTGCTCCACAAGTGAAGAAGGTCCCGGTAGGGCTGGCTGGCATTGATGGAACTTTCACCATCAGCGCCACCCTCGATGACAAATAGGAAAGCGCGCTCGTTGCCTTCCTGCGGGCGAATATCGATGTGTTTGCTTGGCAACCATCTGATATCCCTGGTGTTCCCAGGGAGGTAATCGAGCACCACCTTGCTGTCTGCCCACATGCCCGACCTGTCAAGCAGAAAGTCCGGAAGCAGGCCTTGGAAAGGCAGCAATTTATTACGGAGGAGATCAAGAAACTTGAGGCAGCTGGTTTGGTCAGAGGAGTGCTACATCCAACATGGTTAGCAAATCCAGTGGTTGTTCGGAAGGCTAATGGGAAATGGAGGCTTTGCATAGATTTCACAGATCTCAACAAGGCTTGCCCGAAGGACCCATTTCCCTTGCCGCGCATCAACCAGATTGTGGATTCCACTTCAGGCTGTGATTTGCTCTCCTTTTTGGATGCATATTCTGGGTATCATCAAATCTTCATGTCCAAGGAAGACGAAGAGAAGACCTCAATCATCACCCCGTGGGGTACATACTGTTTTATCCGCATGCCTTTCAAGGGCAGTCCAGGTTGGTTTTAAGCCATAGCTACACAAAAACATTGAGGCTTATATGGATGATATTATGGTCAAGACCAAGGACAGAGCAACCCTTATCTAGGATTTGGAGGAGACATTTACCAATTTGCGCAAGATCAACTTGAAGCTCAACCCGGAGGAATGTGTATTTGGTGTTCCCTCCGGCAAGCTGCTCGGGTACTTTGTATCCCATCGGGGGATCGAAGCCAACCCCGATAAGATCCAGGCTATCGAATAGATCCAAGCACCAAAGACAGTCAAAGATGTGAGGCGTTTGATAGGATGCGTCGCCGTGCTAAGCAGATTCATTTCCAAGTCTGCCGAGCGCGCCTTGCCATTCTTCAAAACCTTGAAGAAGGCAGGGCCCATGAAGTGGACCCCGGAAGCAGATACGGCTTTGCAAGAGTTGAAGGCCTACCTATACACTATGCCCACCTTGGTTGCACCCAAACCTCAAGAGCTGTTGCTGTTATGCCTGGCAGCAACCAACCAAGTGGTTAGTGCATCCTTGGTGGCACAGCGGGAAGTGGACGAAACAGAGAGTGAGCAAGGACCGGCAGAGTCAGATGGGAATCAGGACAGAGATGAGCACGGCAACGAGGGCAACCCCAAGGACATGGCAAGGAAAAAAGTGGTGCAGCGCCCAGTGTACTTCGTCAGCTCCCTGCTACAGGGGGCTAGATCGAGGTACTCTGGTGTCCAAAAATTGATCTTTGGCCTCATCATGGCCTCAAGGAAACTGCACCACTATTTCCAAGCCCATGAGATCAAGGTTGTCACTCGCTTCCCGTTGCAAAGGATACTCCGGAACCCTGAGGCTACTGGCAGAATAGTGGACTGGGCTTTGGAGTTATCCAGTTTTGGTCTGAAGTTTGAGAGCACATCAACAATCCAAAGCAGGGCATTGGCAGAGTTTATTGCAGAATGGACGCCAACCCCTGACGAGAAAATACCAGAAACAACCATCCCCGGCAAGGAGGCGCCCCAAGAATGGATTATATATTTTGATGGTGCCTTTTCCCTACAAGGTGTAGGGGCTGGCGTGCTTCTCGTCGCTCCCTCCGGGGAACACTTGAAGTACGTCATCCAGATGCATTTTGCCCGGGAAGAGGCAACCAACAATACAGCAGAGTATGAAGGGCTCCTTGTCGGGCTCAGGATTGCCGCAGAGTTGGGAATCAAGAAACTGATTATTCGAGGAGACTCACAGCTTGTGGTGAGACAAGTCAACAAGGATTACCAAAGTCCATTGATGAAGGCATACATTGAGGAAGTGAGAAGATTGGAGGAGCGCTTTGACAGGTTGCAAACAGAGCACATACCTCGTGCGGAAAATAGCATAGCTGATCACCTGTCAAAGTGTGCTGCGCAAAAACTTCCTGTGGAACCAGGAACTTTTGTGCTCCATCTTACTTAGCCCTCCGTATCCCCAGCAACAATGGCCCGGAAAAGGAGAAAGATGGACTCCAGTAAGCCTCTCCCAGTAGAGTCGTCCGCTCATGGCAGGGACCCTACCGTAAACAACTCCTCGCAACTTGCCGGACCGCACCCTCCAGTCGGACCCATGGTCCCTGTGAACGAGGAATGTGCCCCCGCAGTTGAGGAGATGCCGCTAGTCCTTGTTGCTGAGCCCCAGGCTCCAACTTGGGCAAGGCACATAGTCCACTTTCTCCAAACCGGAGAACTCCCCAATGACCAAGATGAGGCTGAAAGAGTAGCCCGGAGGGCAAGTATGTACCAGTTTGTCGATGACACTCTGTACAGAAGGAGGCCCAATGGTGTGAAATTGAAGTGCATCTGCTGGGAAGAAGGGAAGGACCTGCTGGCTGAGATACACAAAGGCATGTGCGGCTCCCACATTGGATCAAGGGCATTGGTTGGGAAAGCATTCTGGCAAGGATTCTATTGGCCCACAGCCCTCCAAGATGCGGTTGAGCTAGTCACCAAATGTGTGTTGGGGAACGCAGTATTTCAAAAATTTACCTACGATCACGCAAGATCTATCTATGTGATGCATAGCAACGAGCGGGGAGAGTGTGTCCACGTACCATCGTAGACCGAAAGCGGAAGCGTTTAGTAACGCGGTTGATGTAGTCGAACGTCTTCGCGATCCAACCGATCAAGTACCGAACGCACGGCACCTCCACGATCTGCACACGTACAGCTCGATGATGTCCCTCGAACTCTTGATCCAGCTGAGGTCGAGGGAGAGTTTCGTCAGCACGATGGCGTGGTGATGGTGATGATGGAGTGATTCCGGCAGGGCTTCGCCTAAGCTCTCCGAAAATATGACCGAGGTGGAAATCTGTGGAGGGGGGCACCGCACACGGCTAAGACAAATCTTGGTGTCCTCTAGGGTGCCCCCCTTCCCATGTATATAAAGGAGGGAGGGGGAGGGGCAGCCGGCCCAAAGGGGGGGCGCACCAAGGTGTGGAGTCCTACTAGGACTCCCTAGTCCTTGTAGGATTCCATCTCCCATACGGAGTAGGAAAGGGGGAAAGGAGAGGGAGAAGGAAAGAGGGGCTGCGCCCCCTCCCCTAGTCCAATTCGGTTTGGGCAAGGGGGCGCGTGCCTCCTCACGTGGCCTGCCTCTCCTTTTCCCGTATGGCCCAGAAAGGCCCATTACTTCTCCCGGTGAATTCCCGTAACTCCCCGGTACTCCGAAAAATACCCGAATCACTCGGAACCTTTCCGGTGTCCGAATATAGCCCTCCAATATATGAATCTTTACCTCTCGACTATTGTGAGACTCCTCGTCATGTCCGTGATCTCATCCGGGACTCCGAACAAACTTCGGTCATCAAATCACATAACTCATAATACAAATCGTCATCGAACGTTAAGCGTGCGGACCCTACGGGTTCGAGAACTATGTAGACATGACCGAGACACATCTCCGGTCAATAACCAATAGCGGAACCTGGATGCTCATATTGGCTCCTACATATTCTATGAAGATCTTTATCGGTCAAACCGCATAACAACATACGTTGTTCCCTTTGTCATCGGTATGTTACTTGCCCGAGATTTGATCGTCGGTATCATCATACCTAGTTCAATCTCGTTACCGGCAAGTCTCTTTACTCGTTCCGTAATGCATCATCCCGTAACTAACTCATTAGTCACATTGCTTGCAAGGCTTCATATGATGTGCATTACCGAGAGGGCCCAGAGATACCTCTCCGACAATCGGAGTGACAAATCCTAATCTTGATCTATGCCAACTCAACAAACACCATCGGAGACACCTGTAGAGCATCTTTATAATCACCCAGTTACGTTGTGACGTTTGATAGCACACTAAGTGTTCCTCCGGTATTCGGGAGTTGCATAATCTCATAGTCAGAGGAACATGTATAAGTCATGAAGAAAGCTATAGAAATAAACTTAACGATCATTATGCTAAGCTAACGGATGGGTCTTGTCCATCACATCATTCTCCTAATGATGTGATCCCATTCATCAAATGACAACACATGTCTATGGTTAGGAAACTTAACCATCTTTGATTAACGAGCTAGTCTAGTAGAGGCTTACTAGGGACTCGGTGTTTTGTCTATGTATTCACACATGTATTAAGTTTCCGGTTAATACAATTCTAGCATGAATAATAAACATTTATCATGATATAAGGAAATATAAATAACAACTTTATTATTGCCTCTAGGGCATATTTCCTTCAATGTGAAGCCTGTCAGTTCCATTCCAAGAAAATCCACCTGCCTGCCCAAGCTCTTCAGACAATCCCTTTGCCATGGCCATTTTCGTTCTGGGGGCTCGATATCCTCGGCCCTTTCCCCCGAGCAATCGGGGGCTTTGAATTCTTGTTCGTTGCTATCGACAAGTTCACAAAGTGGCCGGAAGTTGCTGCCGTGAGAAAGGTGACTGCTCAATCAGCTATCAAGTTCTTGAAAGATTTGGTGTGTCATTTCGGAATCCCGGCAAGGATTATTACCGACAACGGCACCCAATTCACGAGCCGCGCCTTCATGCAATATGTTAATGCCCTCGGAAGCAAGGTCTCGTTTGCCTCTGTCGCACATCCCAGAAGCAACGGACAAGCTGAGAGGGCAAATGCTGAAGTGCTGCGGGGACTCAAAACAAGAACCTTTGATACGCTGCAGAAGCACGGCAGGCGGTGGATTAATGAGCTGCCGGTAGTTCTATGGTCCCTCAGAACGACACCAAATCGAGCTACCGTGCAGACTCCTTTTTCCCTGGTCTATGGGGCAGAAGCAGTTATCCCCATGGAACTCATTTACGGGTCGCCTCGAGTGCTTGCCTACGACGAAGTAGCGCAAGATCAGCACCGGCGTGACAACGCTGTGCTACTCAAGGAGAACCGTCTCCGGGCTGCTATGCGTGCTGCACGCTATCAGCAAGCCCTGCATCACTATCATAGCCGCAGGGTTCATGCCCGGTGTTTAGAGGAGGGCGACCTTGTCCTTAGGCGTGTTCAGTTCGCCAAGGGTACAAACAAGTTGACGCCGAAGTGGGAAGGCCCTTACCGGGTAGTACGAGTCACCAGACCTGGTGCAGTCCGTCTGGAGACCGGAGATGGCATTTAATTGCAAAACTCATGGAATATTGAGCATCTCCGTAAGTTCTACCCATAAGTCGCGGCTGTCGGGCCCTGCCCGGCAGCCACCCTTTTGTACAGGCCTTGTCTCAGTTGCATGTAACCCCTTGTACAAAGCCAGGCGATGACCCTGAGCACCAGAGAAATAAACGAAGCGCTGGGGGGCCCCCGACCAAGTTGCATGCATGCATAAACATTTCAAGAGCATCTGCATAAGCATTTCATGAGCATTTGCATACGCATATAGATAGGGTCACATCCTGCATCATTCTCATCTGCATAAAGCTGCAGGTTCCTGCCGTGAACTTGGTTTCTGCAAGAAGATGGGGAGATAAACCAGCGCTGCAATCCCCGGCAAGCCAAACAGATAAGTTCTACCTCTTGTCCATAAGTGTTCTATAAGCTAAAACTTGTGCATAAGAAAACCCCACCACTCTTCGAAACTTAGGTGCTCCCATCCTTGGCTCGAACGTTGCTTCGGCCAGGATGGTCGTAGTGGCCTTTGATGAAAAGAAGTTGGTGGGGGGCTGGTCCCTCTATTCCTTGCCCGGTAGGCTTAGTTCTCCGACAACGAAAAAAGGGTACCGGCAGGATAGACTGCCGGGGAAAACTCGTTTATTTAAAATAAAGAGGCATTTCACCTCTGCGTGGACATATACATGCACGAGTTCTCGGCAAGGTTCATCTTTTTCATTGATATGCTGGTCATACAAGTACAAACCATACAGAACACAGACATGGACTCGAGAGATTACATTATTTGAACTAAAATTTGGCAAGTGCCGGCAAGTTTAAGATTGAAAAAAGATAAGTGCCCTGTAATCTCCTCTTTTCTTTTTCCCTCCACCAGGCACTGCGGTGGAAGGAGGAAAAGACGAGAAAAGGCACCCAAGAAGGAGCCCATCCTGGTCCCGTCGCGACCCACGCTGGCACGGCCTGACAAGACCGGGAGTGGCGAGGCTGCGAAGGAGGAGAGCGGGAGCAGGACAGCGTTCCCCTAGGCGCCACCTCCAGGACCAGCAAGAAGCCCCGGCTTGGGCCTCGGTGGAGTCATCCACCAAAGCTCAGCCGGAAGACTGTTGGAGGGGAAGCGAAGGCACCAAGGGAACATCCCTTCCCGGCTATCACCCAAGGAGGCCGGTGATGGTGGTGCCGGGAAGGGAGGGGAAGAGCGGAAAGACGAGGCGGCAGGTCCCCGGTCGGAGGCGAAGGCATCCACGCCATCGTACTCCGACCTGACCCTCCACCACCCGCCTTCTCCGCCTTCCCTTGTTTCCTCCCCGTCACCATCGCTTTTGGGGAGCGCCGGGAACCCAACCCGGCGCCGTCCCCGGAGAGACGGCAAGCGACCAAGATGGCCAGGGGGCTCGGAGCGCGCCACTCCCCGCCTTGGCGGGCAGGAAGGCGCGCCCCTCGTCGACATCATCCCCATGGCTCCCGGATGGGGCAGTGCTGGGTTTACCAATGATTCCCAGCCCTGCCTCTCAGGCACGCCCCGGAGACGACGAGGACCCGATCAACAGGACCACAAGTGGTGGTAGCCCGGAGCTGGACACCGCACCATCCAATGAGCGGCCAACCGTAGCAAAAGAGGCAAGCATTTCCCCGCAACGGGGAAGCTTGGTATCTCCTGCGCCATGGGCGGCTCGTCCACGACGACTTCTCCGAGCATAGACCAGGTTCACTCCCCAAGCGCCAACACCAACACTTGACAACTCTAGACACAAGCTGGAGCCCGGAGCTTGGCCCCGGGCTCTTCTCTTCGACATGGCCAACAAAAATCAGAAGACCGGGGATAGAGGATGCGGAGATGGATGGATCAGCTCTCCCTCCGCCCCTCCTTTTATAGGCAGGGCGAGGAGGGGAGCCGCTCCCTCAACGAGCGACCGCCGCCTTCCTCCGCCAATTCAAGAAGGC
The DNA here is from genome assembly GCA_011799875.1 of Thinopyrum elongatum. Lineage (NCBI taxonomy): Eukaryota > Viridiplantae > Streptophyta > Magnoliopsida > Poales > Poaceae > Thinopyrum > Thinopyrum elongatum. Next base: position 515,406,615 of record CM022299.1, read on the forward strand.
CGGGCCCTTGCCCTGGTGCTCTCCCACGCCACGCGCCTCCGTCACCTACCCCGTCCGATGCATGCGGCATACGTGGCTGGGGATAAGGGCGTGGTGGGAAGAGTGAATTGGCAGTTTCTACCCCGTGCGTTAAAGTCATTCACGAACCATTTCAAAGATGGCCCCATCACGATTGGCTTTACGCGACGCGCGGGAAAACCGGAAACTAGCACAGAATCAAGACTAATGAAGAAGCTAAGAGGACTCCAAGAGACCAGCCTCTTCAGCACCCCTGCCTATGCACTAATTAGGACCTACCCCGACGACGCTCGGCAGCGCGATCGGGGCAGGCCCGGGAGCTTTTGTCGGTGCAACAAACCCTGGGTCTATTGCCTGGACTGTGCACAAGCACGAGAACAAGATTACAACACCAAGGCCATGCCAAGATACAAGAGATCAAGATCTTCGAAGAACCAACATGCAGATTGAGAGGACCAAGGCCAAAACAGAGAAGCAAGATACCACCAGAAGAAAGCGTCCCTTGTCGGGCAGGCGAGCCTGGCAAGGACAAGGACTCCCCCGGAAGAAAACATTCAAGACGTCCCGGCAGGGCCTGCCGGGACTCGCGAAGACAGAGCCACCTCACCAAGCCATCTCACCACGACCCACATCGTTAATCAATGCGGTGTCAAGCCGCAAAGTGAGTAAGTGGCAGCCATTCGCCACATGGCATCCTCTTCCCATAGATAATACCTACAGGTGACACCCGTCCTGCGACGTGTCAAGCAAGCAGGCATGGAGCTGGCAAGACAAGCCCGACAAGGCTTGCCGGGCAAGCAACGATGTGACGTTGAGCGGTGCATTTAATGCGCCCTGTCAGCCTGCAGATTAGGTATGATAGCACTGTTTGCTATCTTATCAGTGCATAATGACTGTTTTGCCATTGTGGTGACCCCTTGATCTATAAAAGGAGGCCCATGGCAACCGTAGAAGGGGTTGGAAACTTGAACACCCACACCCTCATACGCGCGTAGCCACTGCCTCTCCTAAGGCGAGCCTGCCGGGCAAGTGTACTACGCCCCACCACCACTTTTCCACCATCAATCCACCAAAGCAGGAGTAGCGTTTTACGCCTCGCGGCGGCCCGAACCTGGGTAAAATTGCCTGTGTGATCTCTGCCGCGCTGCCCCACGTTCTTCTGCTCTTTGTGCAACGCGACATCCCCCCTGCCGAACCAGCAAGGGGCCCTTGGCCCCATAGGTGGTCGTGGTTTCCCACGACAGACATCTTTTGTAATTGTGAGCACTCATTAAAATATGGCATGCTAAGAAGTTGATGTTGGACAAGGAAGACAACGTAATGGGTTATGTTTTCTTATATCCAAATAGAAGTTATATTGTCATGGATCCTCCAACATATTGAGCTTGCCTTTCCCTCTCATGCTAGCCAAATTCTTTGCACCAAGTAGAGATACTACTTGTGCTTTCAAACATCCCTAAACCTAGTTTTGCCATGAGAGTCCACCATACCTACCTATGGATTGAGTAAGATCCTTCAAGTAACTTGTCATCGGTGCAAGCAATAAAAATTGCTCTCTAAATATGTATGATCTATTAGTGTGAAGAAAATAAGCTTTATACGAACTTGTGATATGGAAGAAATAAAAGCGATGGACTGCATAATAAAGGTCTTTATCACAAGCGGCAATATAAAGTGACGTTCTTTTGCATTAAGATTTTGTGCATCCAACCATAAAAGTGCATGACAACCTCTGCTTCCCTCTACGAATGGCCTATCTTTTTATTTTTAACTTCTACCCTTATACAAGAGTCAAGGTGATCTTCACCTTTCCTTTGTACACTTTTTCCTTTGGCAAGCACTATGTGTTGGAGAGATCCAGATATATATATTCCCTCGGATGTAGGTTATCATAAAGTATTATTGTTGACATTACCCTTGAGGTAAAAAGTTGGGAGGCGAAACTATAAGCCCCTATCTTTCTCTGTGTCCGATAGAAGCTTTGAACCCATAAGTATCACGTGAGTGTTAGCAATTGTGAAAGACTAAATGATAGTTGAGTATGTGGACTTGGTAAAAAGCTCTTATATTGACTCTTTCTGATGTTATGATAAATTGCAATTGCTTCAATGACTGAGATCATAGTTTGTTAGTTTTCAATGAAGTTTTTGATTCATACTTTACATTGTGAATGAATTGTTACTTTAGCATAAGAAATTATACGACAATATATGTTGTTGTTCTAAGGATGATCATGATGCCCTCATGTCCGTATTTTATTTTATCGACACCTCTATCTCTAAACATGTGGACATATTTTTCGATATCGGCTTTCGCTTGAGGACAAGCGAGGTCTAAGCTTGGGGGAGTTGATACGTCCATTTTGCATCATGCTTTTATATCAATATTTATTGCATTATGGGCTGTTATTACACATTATGGCACATTACTTATGCCTTTTCTCTTTTATTTTACAAGGTTTACATGAAGAGGGAGAATGCCGGCAGCTAGAATTCTGGGCTGGAAAAGGAGCAAATATTAGAGACCTATTCTGCACAACTCCAAAAGTCCTAAAACTTCACGGAGAGTCATTTTGGATTTAATAAAAAATATTGGGTGAAGAATGTACCAGAGGGGGGCCACCTGCCATCCACAAGGGTGGAGGGCGCGCCCTACCCCCCTGGGCGCGCCCCCCGTCCTTGTGGGCCACCTGGCAGGCCCCCGACGCCCATCTTCTGCTATATGGTGTGTTTTGACCCGGAAAAAATAATAAGGAAGCTTTCGGGTCGAAGCGCCGCTGTCTCGAGGCGGAACTTGGGCAGAACCAATCTAGGACTCCAGCGGAGCTGTTCTGCCGGGGAAACATCCCTCCGGGAGGGGGAAATCATCGCCATCGTCATCACCATCGATCCTCTCATCGAGAGGGGGTCAATCTTCATCAACATATTCACCAGCACCATCTCCTCTCAAACGCTAGTTCATCTCTTGTATCCGATCTTTGTCTCAAAACCTCAGATTGGTACCTGTGGGTTGCTAGTAGTGTTGATTACTCCTTGTAGTTGATGCTAGTTGGTTTATTCAGTGGAAGATCATTTGTTCAGATCCTTAATGATAATTAATACTCCTCTGATTATGAACATGAATATGCTTTGTGAGTAGTTACGTTTGTTCCTGAGGACATGGGAGAAGTCTTGTTATAAGTAATCATGTGAATTTGGTATTCGTTCGATATTTTGATGAGATGTATGTTGTCTTTCCTCTAGTGGTGTTATGTGAACGTCGACTACATGACACTTCACCATGATTTGGGCCTAGGGGAAGGCATTGGGAAGTAATAAGTAGATGATGGGTTGCTAGAGTGATAGAAGCTTAAACCCTAGTTTATGTGTTGCTTCGTAAGGGGCTGATTTGGATCCATATGTTTCATGATATGGTTAGATTTATCTTAATTCTTCTTTCATAGTTGCGGATGCTTGCGAGAGGGGTTAATCATAAGTGGGAGGCTTGTCCAAGGAAGGGCAGCACCCAAGCACAGGTCCACCCACATATCAAATTATCAAAGTAACGAACGTGAATCATATGAGCATGATGAAAACTAACTTGACAATAATTCCCATGTGTCCTCGGGAGCGCTTTGCTTTATATAAGAGTTCGTCCAGGCTTGTCCTTTGCTACAAAAAGGATTGGGCCACCTTGCTGCACCTTGTTTACTTTTTTTACTTGTTATCCGTTATGAATTATCTTATCACACAACTATCTGTTACCGATAATTTCAGTGCTTACAGAGAATACCTTGCTGAAAACCGCTTGTCATTTCCTTCTACTCCTCATTGGGTTCGACACTCTTACTTATCGAAAGGACTACGATAGATCCTTGTCGGTAATCAATGTTCATGAGAGCTTCAGGCTGACAGGTGTTGATGCTTTTGTTGGACAAAAGCTCACAAAATGGAATGATGAGATGGTGATGCAGTTTTAATTACTCCACATCACACTTTTACCCAGATGGAAGAATTGTGTGGATGACTGAGGGCACTAGATACCAGTCATCAATCTCTGAGTGGACTGCTCTTATCAATGCCCTAGAAGAAGGAGAAAATGATATTGAAGTATATGGAAAGCCCAGGATGGATCACAACACTATGGCACACATGTACAAGACCATTCCTGATGAGGCTTTGGAAACACACAAGTTTAGCTCCATATACTTTCTGCTTGCTGGTCTGGCCACCATAAACTATATCTTGAGGCATACCTTGTTGCCTAAATCTAGAGATGAGAGGATGATTCGTGGCCACTCCATCAACCTGCTCCACTTGTTTGATATTCCACATAAATTCAAAGTCATGAGCCTGATTGTAGAGACAATCAAAAGGACTGCTGCTGATCAGAAGAGGTCATGTGGATATGCACCACACATCCAGATGCTTATCAACTCCAAGGTTGGTATAGACACATATCTGCTTGACAGAGAGCACCTTCCTCTTCGGTCAGAATTTGAAGATAATGGAGTGGTAATGGATGCTTCACATCCAACTTCAGTTGAGGCCCAAGAGAAGGCAGAGGCAGCAAAAGTAGCCAAAGCAGAAAATGCACCCAATGCTTCAATAGTAAATCTCAAATCAAAGCAAGACCAATTGACATATCTGCTAGAAGCAACTCTGAGGATTGAGCGAAGTCTGGCCAACTTAGCCAAGAACCAGGAGAGCCTAGAGCGGATAGTTGAGGACAAAATGTATAATCTTGATGTCAAGGTCACAGAGATACAATCTATTGTGGAGAAGCTGAGAGATGATGCTGAGGATAGAGATGACAGACCTACCACTGACAGATTCCAGATAGTGCCTAGGGCACAAAGGTCATCAGATGTGCCAGTAGCAGACACCAGGACTACACACTCTGCACCTGCCGCCACTGCTACAGTGCCACCCCCAGTGTCAACTCCACCAGCTCAACAGACATCAGCCGAGTCATTTGCAGAAGCAGTTCTCTCAACGCCATCTATGCACACCAGAGCAACAAGCCAGAAGACCCCTTCAGGAGCTCCCGGAGATCGTGCCTAGAATGTCGTATAGTACTATACTTTTTCAAGCTTTTGGTAACTTTTTGCCAAAGGGGGAGAAAATGTATAGATCATAGGCTTCGAGAGAGTGTGTGTCTCGTTCTTTTGCTCGTTGGTTTTATTTGCCAGTTGTTACTTCATCCATTTGGTTTGTGCTACTTATTGTCTTATGCTCGTGAGATACTTTGTGTGGTTATGTGATTGATCATACTATGCTTAATGTGTGATCTATGCCTATTTCTATGATTATTTGTGTATGATCATTCACTTATGTATTTGGTGATGTGTGCATGTTATTTCACTCTTATCATTTTGTGCGCTCCACCAAGATGTATGTGACATGGAAGAGTGACCCATGATCCTAATTGATTGTGCATTTGCATTCAAACGCAAATTTTAAATAATGCACAAATTTAGGGGGGAGCTCTTGCTTATCACATACTTCTCAAAGCGACGATGTATTTCATTCATTTTATCATTTGTCGAAGCTTTGATCTATATGTTGTCATCAATTACCAAAAAGGGGGAGATTGAAAGTGCAACTAATCCATAACAACATATAGCTCATTGAACTAATATCCATTCAAGATAAATATTTTAGGAAGTTCAATGAATGGCATGGCATGGACTAGAGATGTGGACCCCTCAAAATGCTAAGGACAAATATTGGCAAAAGCTTAAGACTCTTCATCTTTATTTTAGTGATCCAAGATCACATTGAGTCCATAGGAAAGCCAACACTATTAAAAGGGGATGAGGTGTTGCTTAATGGCTTGCTTGCTCAAATGCTTAGTGATATTGCTCCAAAACCCTCAGCCACTTTCTCCATCCAAATATGTCAAAATCCTAAACTCCAACTCGGCCCCACCGATTCTTTCCATCCGGATCCACCGAGTTCATATGACATAGCCATAGCCAGAAACCCTAACAGTTCGGTCTCACCGAGATGGCCTTGCCAACACTGTTTGACTTGTTGCATTTATTTCGGTCTCACCGAGTTATGCAATCGGTCTCATCGAGTTGGCTTGACAAATTCTCTGTTGCCTTATTGCTTCACTTCGGTCTCACTGAGTTGATGCAATCGGCACCATTGAGATGATGTTTGCCCTAAGCCCTAGTACATCGGTCCCACCGAGATGCTCCAGTCGGTTCCACCGAGATTCCTAACGTTCATATTTTTGAACATATCGGTGCCACCGAGTTTAACTATTCGGTCCCACCGAGATGAGTTAAATGTGTGTGATGGTTGGATTTTTGTGGAGGCTATATATACCCCTCCGCCCCCTTTTCCATGTGTGGGAGAGCCATCAGAACGTGCCTACACTTCCACCATACATTTTTTGAGAGAGAACCACCTACTCATGTGTTGAGATCAAGATATTTCAATCCTACCACAATAATCTTGATTTCTAGCCTTCCCCAAGTTGCTTTCCACTCAAATCATCTTTCCACCATAGCCAAATCTGAGAGAGAGAGAGAGAGAGAGAGAGTTGAGTGTTGGGGAGACTATCACTTGAAGCACAAGAGCAAGGAGTTCATCATCAACACACCATCTATTACCTTTTGAAGTGTGATGTCTCCTAGATTGGTTAGGTGTCGCTTGGGAGCCTCCATCAAGATATGGAGTTGAACCAAGAAGTTTGTAAGGGCAAGGAGATCGCCTACTTCGTGAAGATCTGCCCGAGTGAGGCAAGTCCTTCGTGGGCGATGGCCATGGTGGGATAGACAAGGTTGCTTCTTCGTGGACCCTTCGTGGGTGGAGCTCTCCGTGGACTCGCGCAGCCATTACCCTTCGTGGGTTGAAGTCTCCATCAACGTGGACGTACGATAGCACCACCTATCGGAACCACGCCAAAAATCTCCGTTTCTCCATTGCGTTTGCCTTCTCCAAACCTTTCCCTTTACCTTCATATGCAATGTTTTACTTTCCGCTGCTATACTCTTAGAATTGCATGTGTAGGTTGATTGTTTGACTTGTGCTAATTGCTAAAATCTGCCCACGACTAAAATTGGGAAAATGATAGATTTTTATTTGGTCAAGTAGTCTAATCACCCCCCCCCCCTCTAGACATCCTTTCGATCCTACACACACTGATCATGCTGCTATTAAATATCTCATGGAAAAGAAAGATGCGAAACCTAGGTTAATTAGGTGGGTGCTATTGTTACAAGAATTTGACTTGCATATCATTGATAGAAAAGGAGCTGAGAATCCCATAGCTGATAATCTGTCTAGGATGGAAAATGTTCTTGATGACCCACTGCCTATTAATGATAGCTTTTCTGACGAACAATTAGCTGTTATAAATGCTTCTCGTAATACTCCTTGGTATGGAGACTATGCCAATTACATTGTTGCTAAATATATACCACCTAGTTTCACATACCAACAAAAGAAAAAGTTCTTCTTTGATTTAAGACATTACTTCTGGGATGACCCACATCTTTATAAAGAAGGAGTAGATGGTATTATTAGACATTGTATACCTGAGCATGAACAGGAACAAATCCTACGGAAGTGTCACTCCGAGGCTTACGGAGGACACCATGCGGGAGATAGAACTACACACAAGGTATTACAATCTGGTTTTTATTGGCCTATTCTTTTCAAAGATGCACGTAAGCTTGTTCTATCTTGCGATGAATATCAAAGAATTGGTAATATTGGTAGACGTCAGGAAATGCCTATGAACTATTCACTTGTTATTGAACCATTTGATGTTTGGGGATTTGATTATATGGGACATTTTCCTTCCTCCAATAGGTATACTCATATTTTAGTTGTTGTTGATTATGTTACTAAGTGGGTAGAAGCTATTCCAACTAGTAGTGCTGATCACAACACTTCTATTAAAATGCTTAAAGAAGTTATTTTCCCGAGGTTTGGAGTCCCTAGATATTTATTGACAGACGGTGGTTCACACTTCATTCATGGTGCTTTCCGTAAACTTCTTGCTAAATATGATGTTAACCATAGAATTGCATCTCCTTATCATCCTCAGTCTAGTGGTCAAGTAGAATTAAGTAATAGGGAAATAAAGCTGATCTTGCAAAACACTGTCAACAGATCTAGGAAGAATTGGTCTAAGAAACTTGACGATGCATTATGGGCTTATAGAACTGCTTATAAAAATCCTATGGGTATGTCCCCATATAAAATGGTTTATGGAAAAGCATGTCGTTTACCTCTTGAATTAGAACATAAAGCTTATTGGGCAATTAAAGAGCTCAACTATGATTTTAAACTTGCCGGTGAAAAGAGGTTATTTGATATTAGCTCACTTGATGAATGGAGAACCCAAGCCTATGAAAATGCTAAACTGTTTAAAGAAAAGGTTAAAAGATGTCATGACAAAAGAATACAAAAGCGGGAATTTAGTGTAGGTGACCAAGTCTTGCTATACAATTCTCGTTTAAGTTTTTTTTGCAGGAAAACTTCTCTCCAAATGGGAAGGACCTTACATTATCGAAGAAGTTTATCGGTCCGGTGCTATCAAGATCAACAACGCCGAAGGCACCAACCCAAAGGTGGTGAATGGACAAAGAATTAAGCATTATATCTCAGGTACGCCTATAAATATTGAGACTAATATTATTCATTTCATAACACCGGAGGAGTACATAAAGGAAACTTTTCGAAACGCTCCAGAACCCTGAAAAGTAATAGGTATGTGATACGGTAAGTAAACCGACTCCAAAAGTTTCATAAAAGCAATTTTACTCCGTTTTTGAATATTTAGGAAAATAATTAGCCTAGAAAGCGCACAAGCAGGCGACAAGCCTGGGGGGCGCGCCCTACCCCCCTGGGCGCGCCTCCCGAGCTTGTGGAGCCGTCGTGCGCCGTCCGGACTCTGTTTTCTTCCAGATTATTTGTTTTGCATGGTAAAAATTCATTATATAATCTCCTGGAGGTTTTGACCACCGTATTGCGACAATATCCTCTGTTCTGGTTTCGTGCTATTTTTTCTGGTAGATCTGAAAGTATGTCGTCTCAAGACTCAGATGGGGAGAGCTTCTTATCACACTATGTTTCAAATCCAAGGATCTATGGGGATATAGAGCCCTATGGATGGTCCACGGAGGAGGAGCAAGAGGCCAACTTAAAGGAAACGGAAGACACGAGCTCGGATGAAGACGATGTCCCTCTACCTCAACTAGGAGATATGCACGTGGAGTTCAAGAAGTCGAACCTCCCAAACACAGTAAACAAATCTAAGATCCAATTTATCCCGTCATGTTTTCTGCAGGAAAGCAAGCAGGCATTATGTAAAAAGGTATTGAAGCTTGAGCAAGAAGTCAATGACTTGAGGGAGGAAAATTTCATCCTCAAACATAAGCTGGAGAAGCTCACCACTTCACCACCATCACCATCACCGAAGGAGACTTGAGTACACAGGTATGGGCACTCCCCTTGGCTTGTGACAAGCTTGGGGAGGTGCCCCGATATCGTATCACCATCACATCCTTATCATTATCATCTATCTTAGTTTGATCCTTTTGGTTAAATCATGATCTAGTAGAATAAAAGTTTTAGTATGATCTAGTCTTTAAGTTTTTGCTTTGTGATCTATCTATGTAATCGAGTATGAGAGCTATATAATAAATATTAGTTTTGAGTTGAGTATTTTGCTTTCTTGCTTTGATCTTAAAGATGAAAGAGAATAAAGAAAATAAAATATTATATATAATCTTATGGAGAGTGATGACTTCACATATAAGAAGTATAATGCATGAAATTTGTTGAAAGTTAACAAACATGGTATTGGTCATTGTTGCAATTAATGAGAAGTAATAAAGAAAGAGAGGTTTCACATATAAATACACTATCTTGGACATCTTTTATGATTGTGAGCACTCATTAAAATATTATATGCTAATAAGTTGATGTTAGACAAGGAAGACAACATAATGAGTTATGTTTTCTTATATCCTAATAGAAGTTATATTGTCATGGATCTTCCAACATGTGGAGCTTGCTTTCTATCCCATGCTAGCCAAAAATTCCGCACCAAGTAGAGATACTACTTGTGCATCCAGAATCTTTAAACCCAGTTTTGTCATAAGAGTCCACTATACCTACCTATGGATTGAGTAAGATCCTTCAAGTAAGTTGTCATCGGTGCAAATAAAAATTGCTCTCTAAATATGTATGATCTTTTAATGTGAGGAAAATAAGCTTTGTACGAACTTGTGATGGGGAAGAAATAAAAGCGACGGACTGCATAATAAAAGTCGCTATCACAAGTGGCAATATAAAGTGACGTTCCTTTGCATTAAGGTTTTGTGCATCCAAATAAAAAGCGCATGACAACCTCTTCTTCCCTCCGCGAAGGACCTATCTCTTATTTTAATTACCTATCTTTACACAAGAGTCATGGCGATCTTCACCATTCCTTTTATTTTTCTCTTTTTGGCAAGCATCATGTGTTGGGAAAAGATCTAGGCACACATATCCAGTCGGATGTAGGTGATCATGAGTTATTATCGTTGACATTACCCTTGAGGTAAATGGTTGGGAGGCAAAATTATAAGCCCCTATCTTTCTATATGTCTGACAGAATCTTTGGTCTCACAAGTATCACGTGAGTGTTAGCAATTGTGAAAGACTAAATGATGGTTGAGTATGTGAACTTGCTAAATAAAAGCTCTTACATAGACTCTTTCTGACCTTATAACAAATTACAATTGCATCAATGACTAAGATCATAGTTTGTTAGTTTTCAATGAAGTTTATGGTTCATACTTTACCTTGTGAATGAACTATCACTTTAGTATGAGAAGTTATATGACAATATATTGTTGTTCTAATTATAATCATGATTCCCTCATGTCCATATTTTATTTTATCGACACCTCTATCTCTAAACATGTGGTCATGATTATCGATTTTGGCTTTCGCTTGAGGACAAGCGAGGTCTAAGCTGGGGGGAGTTGATACGTTCATTTTGCATCATGTTTTTATGTTGATATTTATTGCATTCTGGCTAGTTATTACACTTTATGATGCAATTCTCATGCCTTTTCTCTCTTATTTTGCAAGATTCACATGAAGAGGGAGAATGCCGGCAGTTAGAACTCTGGACCGGAAAGGAGCAACTCTGAGATCCCTATTCTGCACAACTCCAAATGTCCTGAAACTTTACGGAGAATTGTTTTGGAATATATATAAAATATTGGGCGAAGAAATACTAGGAGGGGACCCACCAGGTGGCCACAGGCCTTGGGGGCGCGCCCCCTGAGCTTGTGGGCCCCCTGGCCAGCCTCCGGTGCCCATCTTCTACTATATGAAGTGTTTTTACCTCAAAAAAATAAATAGAAGACTTTCGGGACGAAGCGCCGCCGTCTCGAGGCGGAACCTGGGCAGAAGCAATCTAGGTCTCCGGTAGAGCGATTCCGCCGGGGAAACTTCCCTCCGGGAGGGGGAAATCGAAGCCGTCGTCATCACCAATGATCCTCTCATCGTGGGAGGACCAATCTTCATCAACATCTTCACCAGCACCATCTCATCTCAAACCCTAGTTCATCTAAGTAATCATGTGAATTTTGTATTCGTTTGATATTTTGATGAGATGTATGTTGTCTTTCCTCTAGTAGTGTTATGTGAACGTCAATTATGTGACACTTCACCATGATTTGGGTCTAGGGGAAGGCATTGAGAAGTAGCAAGTAGATGATGGGTTGTTAGAGTGACAGAAGTTTAAACCCTAGTTTATGCGTTGCTTCGTAAGGGGCTGATTTGGATCCACATGTTTAATGCTATGGTTAGATTTATATTAATTCTTCTTTCGTAGTTGCGGATGCTTGCGAGAGGGGTTAATCATAAGTGGGAGGCTTGTCCAAGTAAGGACAACACCCAAGCATCGGTCCACCCACACATCAAATTATCAAAGTAGCGAACGCGAATCATATGAGCATGATGAAAACTAACTTGATGATAATTCCCATGTGTCCTCGGGAGCGCTTTGCTTTATATAAGAGTTCGTTCAGGCTTGTCCTTCGCTATAGAAAGGATTGGGCCACCTTGCTGCACCTTTGATACACTTGTACTTGTTACCCGTTACGAATTACCTTGCTACCAAACTATTTGTTACCCATAATTTCAGTGCTTGCAGAGAATATCTTGCTGAAAACTGCTTGTCATTTCCTTCTGCTCCTTGTTGGGTTTGACACTCTTACTTATCGAAAGGACTATGATTGATCCCCTATACTTGTGGGTCATCATTGTCGGGCCCCTTCTCTGCCCGACAAACTATCGCGCCGCCGCATCGGCACCGAACCCGCACGCCCGCCAGTCAGACATGAAATCAGTCGGATCCGGTTGGTCAGTGCCGAAGGGATCACCGCTCTTCGTCTGGACATGGATAAGAGTACTTGATGCGCATCGGTCTAATGCGGTGTGGAGGAAGGACGATGCCCTCGTCGTCGGACCTGGTCTTCTACCACAGCTGAGCTGCGTCGAGCATAGTCCACCCCCCCCCCCCCCCGCGCGCGCACACACAAGATTAGGCCTTCTCTTCGTGTCTCCCTTCCCCATTTTGTAATTGCCCATGCGTTGCAACGGTGGCATAAATATTTTGTGCTTCAGAAACAATTGTGTCAAATATAGTAGTATATCTTTAGGATCCTTGTACACAACAAGCAATATTCCCCTCCCCAATCATAACTTATTTGCAAGATATTCCATCAAATAAATCTAGGTTTCAAAGCTCAAGAAAATCAACAAAACGTTGTCCTTATTTAAACCTAGCTAGCAAGCTAGCTACATATGAAAAATGGAGTACATATAGTACAAATAATTTAATACATGACAAATTAGGTTATTGTTTGAACTTGTAAGTAGAATATAAAATGGATTATTGTAGAATTCACTTGCGAACTCTTGTCATTTGTGTTGGGACATCAAAAAAGCATTATTTTTAAGTAGAAACTTCGAGAGAATGATACTTCTCATGATGACATATGAACTTTTTCAGAGAGATAATATGATGACCATAGTATGAATTCATGGCTGCACGAGTGCCTGTCTATGTCGAAGCAAGATAATTTACCATGAACAACAACATTAATCCTCATGTCAGCATGAGAGGGCACGTCCTGCACGCTGCAAGGCAATAAAGAGTCTACAATTTGAGAAGCTCTAACAATTGGAGAACATGCAGAAGCTAGCCTTAAGATGGCTCACCTTCATCCCAGCCAGGAATTCTTCCGGTTAAATAAAGAGTAGAACAACTACGTCCAGATGTCCTGGATCAGCACACACATCCTAATTAACTCACCCATTTTAATGTCCTGCAAATTCACCGGTAAATATATCAACACACGTAAATAGTTACGGTTATTCTCGAAATTACTTTATCACACACAACGCAATGCATGCATGGGATGGAAAAGGGGGAACATGGAACTTGGGGGAAATATAATGAATCAAACTACAGAACAATGTGAAGCTGGTGTTGGAGAGCTTCTTCTTCCCTTCCTTCGTCCACTGGTGACACATGGGGTAGGTGTCCGCCACTCCTTCCTGGCATCACCACCCAAAACAACGGTATAGCAGGAGAAAAAAGATCAATCAAGAAACTCAAGTAACAAGGCATCGATCTTTTGCTGAAGGAACGTAACAGTGAAACTATATGTGCAGTAGGACGGCTGAGATGTGCATCACGAGGCGGGGCTGATGCACAAGCGCAACACGGCCTTGTTGAAGCCAGTGAGAGACCAAAGGTCGGCTGCGGTGGGGAGTTGGGTGCCACCGCGTCAGCGATCAGGTCCAACGCATCGCAACGGCACCTCCTGCACCTGCGCTGCGTGCAAGCATAGTCTACATCCGCCCACGTCCGCGAGCTCGCGCAGACACACCTCGAACCCGAGCCCGGCGGCAACCTGCATCACCGTGCGCCCCTGCGCGTCCTCAGGTTTAGTTGGCAAGGAAAAGGCAGGTAGAAAGCTTAATTACTGTGTCTGACTCATGATACTTCTCTTTGAGTATTTCAACAATGTTATAGCACTGATCCTTATATCTTTCTTTAGCAATACTGAAATCCTCACGAACCTTAGGAATTCAGATTTGTGTAACAAGCAGGCCAATTATAGGAGATAACATAACATGGACTGAAGAAATTAGCAGAATACAAAGGGGAATTTTAAAAGGAAAAATCAGTGTAACACATACTGTATTTTATCTATCTGACTATTCAAGTAAGAGTAGAACTTATATTTCTCGTTGTACTCCTGCAAATAATCTGTGTACCTGAAAATAAATATAATCAGTTTGTTGCATGTGTGAACACAAATTAAGACTACAACAACAATGTACCCCAGGTCCCCACACAGCAAGCAATCAGCAACACACAGAAAGCCAGCCGCCCAAAACATATCACACACACACACGAAAAGGCTGGGTCATCACGCCAAAACATTGTGAAGTGAGGAGGTTTGCATCAACAAGAGAATAATAAGAGGGATTAGGTTCCTAATACTAAACAGGATAGCGGTCTGACCTTGACCCGCGGTCCATCGAATGAACACACAAAAGGACCAAGCTTTAATCAAACAAATTATCTGCGTGAGCGTTCTCACAGAAATAGCAGCAGCACACCACACATCTTCTGCTCAAATCAACAGCTGAAGCCTCTCACGAAAAAATGGTAATCAGTATAAAATCCCCCATCCCATCTAAAGCCTGTCTTATCTCTCAATCTCTCACAGCCGACCTCCTCCCAATCTCCCGCGCACACAGCAGCAGCAGACACTGCCAGACTCCAAAGGGAGACGAGCACCGGAACGATGCCTTAGACCTCACCCTCGCTCGAATCGCTTCCTCGGCTCCTTCCTCCGTCCGGGAGGACTGGGCAGGCGGCGGCGGCGTGGCCATTCGGGTCGAATGCAGAGGAAAGCGAGGCCACGTTAGTTTTTTTTCTTTTTTCTTTCCTTTGATTAGGCTTGCATGTGTTTTTTTTCCTTTGATTTGCCGTATGTGTGTTCAGTTACCGGTTTGGCCGCTGGTCCGCTTGGAAAAGAATCGGCGGAAATCAGGAGGAGGTTCGATTCGATTGAAAAAAATTGGGACGACCGGACAATGCGATGGTGTGGAGATCGAGGGAGTTGTGAGTGAACGAGCGATCGACCTACGGACTCCCGAGTAGAGATTGGAAAGTAAATATCGATTGAAGGTGGCGAGATCCTTTGTTCGGCGGAACAAAACGAAACCAAACGAACGATGTACAGACGTACCATCACCGCCGCAGACTCCTCTTTTAGAGATAAAGATCCGTGACGATTGAATTACTTGGCAAAACCACAAAAACGGTCTAGAAAAAACAGGCAGTGGGACGAAGCAAAGAAGCAGAGGAAGTAAACGTGAGGAGGCAGTAACGGGAGAGGAAATCTTTATTTTTAATCTTCTGTTGGTTTTTAGGAAGGTGATCTTAGATATGAAGGTAAGAAAATTATGATGCAATTTTTGAATCCTTAATTACCCAAGAATTGAATTAGCACCTACCAAAGAAAGCACGAGAATTATTGCGGGATATAAAAACCAAGCGGAGTATTAAAGGGAATTACTTCGGTTTTAGTGGGAGGGTGAAAAAACTAATGTGTAGGAGTGATGGTGGGAGCTGAGACAAAAAAAACCAGACGAAAGTGAGATAAAAATAACCGTGGAGGGGAGACTACCAAGTGAGACATTAGGAGTAGAGATATAATAGTTCTGTTTATTAAAAAGTTCACACAAAAAAAGTTCACGAATTTTGAAAAAGTCCATGATTTTGAAGAAAAAAATGAATTCAAAAAAGTTCATGGTGATTTTGAAAAACAAGTTCATGGATATCAAAAGAGCTCACTGATTTTGAAAACAAATAGTTAACAAATTTGGAAAAAAATCACAGATTTTAAAAAGTTGATTAATTTTGAAAGAAAATCAAGAATTTGAAAAGTTCATCAAATTTAAAAAAAATCACAGATTTTGAAAAAAAAAGTTCATAAAAAAAGTTGCAAAACTTTAAAAAATCACAAATTTGAAAAATGTTCATGAAATTTGAAAAAGTTCACGAAGTCATAAAAAGATTCACAAATTTTAGAAATGGTTCATGAATATAAAATAGTTTTGAATTAAAAAATCATGCATTTGAAAAAATAAAGAAAACTTGGAAAAAGAAAAAAATAAAAAGGAAAGGAAAAGAAAAAGGAAACATAAAGTAGAAAACCAAAGAAAAAACCGGCCAAAGAAAACCAAAAGAACAGGAAAACCAGAGTCTTTTTTTGGTGTTACGTTTCAGGCACAACACAGAAGAAAAAAGATATAGCTAAACACAACATGAGAGAGGTCTACCATTTGGTTGTCGCGTTCGATACTGAAACCGTGAGGTTCGTTTCAGGGTTCTAGTCTTCACACGCACCTATTTTTGAAAGTCGAAAAAGAATTAATGAGCCGAGACCAGGACAGAGGAGGCGGGGTGGTGTTCGCCGGTTTGTACAGTATAGCCTGTAAGCGCCAAATAGGAATTGGGAGTTGTCAATCTATTATGGTTGTAAAATTTGAATGAAGCTCAACTCCCACTGTGGATAGTCTAACAACCGAACGTGCCCTGAACTAAATACTGAGAATATATTTTTTTACGGGGATAATCTTTATGATAATCTTTATGGTTCTAGTCTTCACACGCACCTATTTTTGAAAGTTGAAAAAGAATTAATGAGCCGAGACCAGGACAGAGGAGGCGGGGTGGTGTTCGCCGGTTTGTACAGTATAGCCTGTAAGCGCCAAATAGGAATTGGGAGTTGTCAATCTATTATGGTTGTAAAATTTGAATGAAGCTCAACCCCTTTTCAGTCAAATGTGGAATAGACATTCCCTCAAACTTCTCAAAAGATAATCTTTATGGTATTCTTCATGCTGCATATATACTACTCCCTCTGTTTCATAATATAAGAGTATTCTACTGATAAAAACGCTCTTATATGATGGGTATTTTTGGTTGTGCATATGTTCCAATTTCATGCTTACCGAATCCCATATTCTCAGTATTTCCCCCGTAAAAAAATATATTCTCAGTATTTAGTTCAGGGCACGTTCGGTTGTTAGACTATCCACAGTGGGAGTAAGACTACCCACAGTAAGAGTAACATAGGTAGTAACATCATACATATTTAGATAAAATAGATGATGTGACAAGCAATAAATGAAGAAAGAGAGGCATATGGTAAGGCCTCTTCCAATGCACCGGTGCTTATAAGCACATTAAAAACTTTAGCAACTAAAGCCCCCAATGCATAGGTGCTTACTTGTTGGTGCTAAGCACCCTTCATTTAATGAATTTGCAACTAAAGTTCTTCATGCATTGGTGGGTTTCTTCCATTTAAGTGTTTTGCCTAGGTTCTCGCGCTTGGCATTGTTTCTTCCTGGGGTCATCACACTCATCTCTCTCCTCTTAATTACCTTGCCACATTAGATTTTTTGCCTACATGGCAGCCTTAGCACCCGTACAAGGTGGAGCATTGGGAGGGGCCTAACATAGCTAGTTACCAGTAATATGAGTAACATCACACGTATCAACACAAGATGAGTCTATAGCCTAATAAATGAAGTGTTGCATGTTACCACACATATGTTACTTCCCACTATAGAGGTAGTAACATAGACTAGTAACATGCCTATGTTACTAGTCTAAGTTACTCCCCATTGTGGCTAGTCTAACATAGGTGGTAACATCACACATCTCTAGGCAAAACAGATGATGTGGCGAGTAATTAATGAGAAAAGAGAGGCATGTGGTAACAAAGCTAGTTACGGTAACATCACACATAAAGACAAGATAAGCTTACAACCTAATAAATAAGGTGTTGTATGACACCACACATATGTTACTCCCCACTATAGAGATAGTAACATTGCCTAGAAACATATGTTACTAGTCTAAGTTACTACCCATTGTGACTAGTCTAGTGTGCCCAGAGTCCTTGGGAGAGCGCCGACTTCCTCGGCCTTCTCCCGGACAAGCTCCCACGTGTCTTGGACATGCCGGATCTCCGTCATGGCTCCGCCCACAGCCATACGGATAACAAACTTGCCGTCCACCACGAAGTGCGTCATGAAAGCCCGCCCGCTACCGTTCACCGCCACGAGGAGCCTACGGTTCAAGCCATCAACGGCATCGTCGTCGCCCTCGTGCCTTGGACGGAGGCGGAAGGTCACGAGGGAGAACCTCGTCGGCGCTACCACCTCGAACTGCCCGTCGGCCTCCAGCGCCTGCTCGAACCACATGGCCATGTCGACGTGCCGCCGTACGTACGCCCGCATGCCCACCCCGCCGTAGCGGCGCAGGACCACCCACAGCTTCATGGCGCGGAAGGGCCGCGACAGCGCGATCTGCCAGTCCTTGTAGTCGACCACGCCTGCGCCTGCACTTTCTTCCGTGACGTTGCTGAGGTACTCTGGGTTGGTGGACAGCGCGGAGGTGAGTGCCGCCGGGCTCGCCACCCACAGGCAGCAGCAGTCCATGTTGGTGAGGAACCACTTGTGCGGGTTCATGCTCACCGAGTCCGCGAGCTCGGCGCCGTCGATGTGATGCTGAAACTCGGGGCAGATCAGGGCGCTGCCGGCGTACGCGGCGTCGACGTGCAGCCATATGCCGTGCCTCCGCGCCAGCTCGCCGAGGTCCCGCACCGGGTCGACCGCGCCGAGCCCGGTCGTGCCGACCGTGGCGCACAGGTACAGCGGCACGAGCCCGCTGGCCACGTCGGCCTCCACCGCGTCGCGGACGCTATCCGCGGTGAGGCCGTAGCCCGACGCCGCCGTCGTTGGGATGATGCGGAAGTTGGACCACGGGATCCCTACGATCCTCGCGCCCTTCTGGAACGTGCAGTGGCTCTGGTCCGAGGCGTAGACAACCAGCCTCATGATGCCCTCGTGGCCGAGCCTGCTCAGCGCACGATCGCGCGCGGCCGCGAGCGTGCACACCACAGCCTCGCAGGTGCTCCCGTGCAGCACGCCGCCGCCGCGGCCGGAGAAGAGGAAGCGGTCGGGGAGGCCCACCAGCTTGCCCATCCAGTCCACCACGGAGCTCTCGAGCTCGGTCGCGGCCGGCGAGGCGACCCGCATGAACGGCACAATGTTGAGCCCGGTGGAGAGCATCTCGCCGGCGAACCCGGCCGTGCTCGCGTTCATCGGGAAGTAGCCGAAGAAGTTGGGGCTCTGCCAGTGGGTCAGTGTCGGAACGATGTGAGTGCGTACCTCCTCCAGTATCACGTCCATGGGCTCACCGTTCTCGGGCGGCGCGTCGGGTAGAAGCGCGCGGAGGCACCCTGGCAAGGCCTGGGGCTGGACCGGATACGTCTCGACGTCGCGGTAGTAGTCGGCGAGGAAGTTGATCACGGCGCGCGACTCCCCGGCGAAGGTCTCGGGGTCCAGTGACGACAGCGCGTCAAATGGTGCTCCGCCCGTCGCCATGGTCTGTATCAGCCCTTGCTAAATCCGCGCGCCGGGTTCGCGTACACGTGAGAAGGAAACGGCCGGGTTGCTACTTTGCGATTGGGCTCAGGCCTTTGGCAATGGTTATACTGTAGTGTGCGCATCGTACTTATATATCCTCGTAGTTTTCCCCGTAATAAGTTCGCCAAAAAACACTTACCGTCTGTGAAAAGACGTACGTTAGGCGTGTGTGCGTATTATACATGCATGATCTGGTTGTCGGGCTGGTCTGGTGGTTGTATGTATAGATACCCTACTTGTCGTATAGCTAGAGCACAGATCATGTTACCAACAACCAACCAGATCGTCGCCATTGTAAATTGTTCGGCTGCTTCACCTATTTTCATACTGCGAGGATCCATCCTCCTTGCCTCCTTGGTATATGAATTAAACATGTCCTAGGAATACAACCACCATATAACTATACAATATAGTCCGTAGCAGCTAACACGTGTGCGGGAAATGCACTTGTGCGGACACGCCACTGCAGGCAGGGTGGTAGTCTAATTGTACCGCCAGTTCTTCACGAACACGGGTGATGCATTTCCTCGTGGCTTAGTTGTCAGGGAGCAGATTCAATCACGCTGATTCACAGTTGTCGTTGCCTTCAATGGGGTTACCGTTTACATGAAAGCAGCATGCGCGCTCATTATGGAGGCAAGTTAATGGGGCAGATATCTCATATCTGTCCGGAGCAGACATTTCCTACTTGGTCTAATTAGGCTGTGGCACAATGAAAGTATCCAGCTGATCTCGGGTCCCATTGCATCTGAATTGAAAAAAAATGCAAAAAGTCAAAACAAATTGTACTCCCTCCATTTTTATATACAAGGCCACTATCAAAATTACAATTTGCAGTTATACAAGGGCACTAACACTAATCGAGACAAAATTGATGATGTTTGCCTCGTACTAACAAAGAAGGACATTAATTATCTCTTGCATGCATGTGGGTGTGAGAAGGTTAGCTTGCATGCACCTCATTAATCAACTAAAAGGAGTGAGAGCATTGGCTTGTTGTGGGTGGAACAGAAAAATATGCATTAATTAACACGACAAACAAGAAGACAAGCTAGCTTGCAATATTGGCTTGAGCACACATTTGCTTTTGCCTTGGTACCTGTAATATGAGTTTGTGGCCTTGTATACAAAAATGGAGGGAGTAATTTCTTTTAAACAAATACTCCCTCCGCCCCAAAATAAGTGTCTCAACTTTATACTAACTTTAGTATAAAGTTGTACTAAGGTTGAGACACTTATTTTGGGACAGAGGGAGTATGACCTAGCGTAATACTCGTGTGAAAAGTTTCGCAAAGAAATGACTTCCATGGTATTCTGGGCGAAAACACTCAATATATTATACAAGTTGATATTCACATCGTTTTGGACTTCCAATTTTTTTTTCCCAAGAATACCACGGAAGTCTTTCGTCCGTGAAACTTTTCACATGAGTATTGCGCTAGGCCACGTTTGTTAAAAAAAGGTTCCAATTTTTTTGAATCTTTCATTTTTTTTAAATGCTTTTCCAGTTTGGATGCATTGGCGCCCAAGTTTCAAAGGTCATGCCGGTGCCACCAACGATATTGCTGATTTTATCAACCGGGAAGTTGTGGAAGTGCAAAGAGTTACCCTTCTTCGTAGGGAGCTCGCTTGCGAATTCGTACTTCTACGACAAATCCACATGCTTGCTTCCTTTTAGACACACGGAGACAGGGGACATTGCCACATGGATGAATAAATATTGCATGTTGATTCCTTAAGAGGGAATGGGTTGTTGTATTAGGTGTACCATATACTAGAATTGTGAATTAAACGCAAACGGCTTTCATCTCGTGACGACACGTTCCAGAGGAAGTGGCGGTCTTACATAAAACTATTCATGAGCTTCACTCTAAGAAACTTGACGGAGTTATATATCTTTAAAGTGGACTTTGAGAAAGTTTATGGTAAAGTGAAATGACCTTTCTTGCAACAAGCTCTTCACATGAAGGGATTGGCTATGTTCGCATCAGCGGGTGGAGAGCTTTGTCCAACGTGGCAGCGTTGGGGTTAAAGTTAATGATTGCATCGGTCATTATTTTCAAACTTGGAAGGGGTTGTGACATGGGGTCCTATGTCGCCAATTCTCTTCAACATCGTTCAGATATGCTTGCAGTCCTCATTGTAAGGGCTAAGGAGGATGGGCAGGCTGGTAGCCTAATTCCACATTTTGTGGATTGTGGTGTGTCAATTCTTTAGTATGGAGATGACACTATCATTGTTGAGAGATCTTTTGCTTTGTATGCGCCAAAGAAGTAGAGAGTTGTTATAAGCAACTATTCGGTTCTGAGGTGGGCCCATTTTCATCTAGTTATCTTGGGATGCCATTCATCATCATAAACTTACTGATAAAGAGTGGAAGATCATCGAAGGCAGGTTCCAAAAAAAAAGCTCATCAGTTTGAAGGACAAGCTAATGTCCTATGGTGGATGTTCGGTCCTTATCAATGCAATTCTCAGAAGCATATCTATGCTTATGATATTATTCTTCAGAATACGAAAAAAGGTGTTGAAAAAGGCTGGATTACTACATGTCCATATTCTTCCGGCAATGCGACGAGCATAAATGGAAGTACCAGATAGCTAAGTGTGACATTTTGTGTAGGCCAAATGATCAAGGGGTTTGGGAATTGAGAACCTCAAATTACGAACAAGTGCTTACTCATTAAATGGTTGTACAAGTTGCTAACATAGGAAAGTGTTTGGGTGGAGTTATTCCAAAACAAATAACTTCATTCCAAGTGTGGCAAAACGCACTGTTGTTAAAAAGCTTGATGAAGGTCAAGTCCACGTTCTTTAATACAGATTTTTTTTCTCGGTCGGTGATGGTCGCACAATGAGTTTTTGGAAGACACCTGGCTTGAATATACCCCATTAGCGCTTCAATACCAGTCTTTATTTATTTTTGAATTTGTACCCAAGTCTTTATAATATTGTGCAACGGAAAGAGGCATCAACCGTTTCTGTTCTTGGGGCGAGTCCCTTGAACATCCAGTTTCGTAGGGCACCGACATGGATAAGTGGATTATTTAGCTTCACTTAGTACATAGGTTGATGGCGGTGAACCTAACACATGAACGTGATGTTTTCTGCTGGCGGTTTACCTCTATTGGTGTCTTTTCAGTCAAATCCATGCATGCGGACATTATCAATACAAGGCCCGTCTTGTCTTCCGTAAGAATCACATTTGTTGTTTTCATGTGGTTCCCAAATGTGGTGTGTTGGGGCGCAGGTGTGGGGGGAGGGGGGGGGGGGGGGGGGGGGGGGGGGGGGGGGGGGGGCGGGGGTAATTCTTCAAACAATAATTTGGCAAAAGTGAAAAGATTGTTGTTTTCTGACTAGGAGAAAACAAATCATCATCTCACAACCTTGTTTCTATATTTCCTTCCTACCTGGTTTGCCTTTCAAATTCAATCAATCTATTTGAAATTAGAAGATAAAGTCTATTATCAAATGTCTGTTTAAATGAGAGTTATCTTGTGTGCAGGCTACGCATTTCGTTCAAAGTATCAACTTTGATGTTGCAAGGCTTTAAAGTGAAAGCTGCTAAGACATGCTTCATGCTGACACCAACAACATATTCCAGGCTCATCGTTCACGTTCCCTTGCCACATAAAGAAACTAGTGATAGTTCCGCAAAAAACAAAGGGGAAAAAGAAACTAGTGATAGACACTAAAACTAAAAAGTATTATGCCACAAAGTTGAAATCCTGAGTAGGTTAGTGTCAGGAAATAACTATTCCAAGAGAGCTTGGCACAAATTTACATCGACCGTTAACCAGATCTGCAATCATGTAACAAACTGTCAACCTGAAACCAACGGTAATCATTCATCTCGGAAAAGAAAAAAAAAAGAAAAAACCCTCAACGGTAATCAAACTTCATGGGCTAGTGCTATACGATCATTCACAAAGCGTTCCTTGTTCTGCTCTGAATGAAAGGCTGCAGTGATGGTTCTCTTCCTAAGTAGTCAGTTATGATCTCAAGAGGATCTTTCGAGCCTCCTGGAGCCAGTACCTGAAATGAATGCAAAAGCGTTTGTGAACAACATGAATATACGATCAAATAACACGCCTAGAAGAGCATCATTTCATTTACTACCTTATTTCTAAACCTCAACCCTGCATGCTGATTTAGCAAGTCGTCTTTAAATTTCGTCGCGAATAGATCAGCAGCAAAGACCTGCATGCACAAATCTATATCATTCTCTATCATTTCAGAACATATGATGGAGAAGTAACAGGCCTCTAGAGTAGTGTTCGCTCAGACCTCGCTCCATATGTAACTGTAGCACACAGCATCATAGCCAACAGCAATACGAGGAAAACATGAAGCTGGGCTGGTCCCTTCCAACAAAGGTATCCCCAGCATTACCTGAAAAAAAAAGAGCATTTCACCCTCAGTGGTCATAAGTAACGTAAAAGTGAATTGAAATCGTTTAGAATGTACCTTTGGATGAAGATCTTTGATCAATTCATCGATGTCCACATTCTCGCTTGTATGTATTATCTGATCAACAAGGCCTGGTAAAACCAAAGGTGCAGATCAAAACTAGCGAACAAGAAGGCTACCCTACAGTATATAATACTCCCTCCGTCCCGAATTAGTTGCCTTAGATTTGTCTAGATACGGATGTATCTAGACAAACAAATGTAAGACAACTAATTTGGGACGGATGTAATATTTGTCGTAATCAATGAAATAACAAGAAGGCTACTAGGTTGGTAGTGACTGCTGAATTAACAAGTAACGGTGAGAAAATATTTACTTTTCAGAGAATAGATGGAAAAAAAGGAAATTGGACTGGATTTATGATGTTCAAATAGCAGAATGCCTAATGGGTGCAAAATTAGAACATATTGTTACTCGACTCAAGAAGGGTAGGTGACGGGGACAATGAAATGTCAGAGAAGTCCTGGTGATGTTAACAAAATATATCGGCATCTTGCTATTTTGTAGGAGTATCAGAGCTAGACAGTATTTTCAGGACGATTATTCTCATTCCCCATGCTTACAGAATAAAAAAATGACTCACACAAAAGGATCTCTTGCTTCAGTTTCAGGCCAGCAAACATGTCACGCCTTCTTTTCAGTGACTGGCAAGCTTCAGTAGTGACAGACTTTGTGATGTCCTACAATGATGAGAACAGAAGGCTTCAAGTACTAGTTGGCACAAGCTTCAACAGATTAACAAGAACTTGTTAAAGTTTTTTTTTGGTTCGTCATCAAATTCGCTTTTTCAAAAAAAAAAGTCATAGCAACCAGCTCATATAGTACTATTTTTTTAACATTAGGATTCTTGAGTCATGCAAAGAAGCAAACATTGTTTCTTATCTATGAATTCGGTAGCTGTAGTTCCATTGCCTAGAATAACTCGATTGCCTTAATATTTCATACAGGTTACACGCTAGAACCAGTTCTTTTACGTTTTTATTCTTGTTCCTGGCAATACATAGAGTTCGAAGATAGTTTCAGTACAAAAACATCAAGTGCTGTTTTTCATCACCTGATAGAAGCCGGACATCATTTTCAGGGAAATGTTCTCGTAACACCTGTGATGACAATGTTATGTTTACATGCAAGAAATGGCATCTTCCAAAATTATACAGAAGTGTTGGCATGTTACTGACGAAAAAGAAATATGCCAACCAGTTCTCGAGTAACAGGCTTGGAATTTCAGCAAAGTCCCCCTCCAGACGGAGACTTGAAAATCTAGAAAAGGTGGCCCTGTTCGATATATGATGAACCTGCAGGATATTGAAACAATTAGTACAGTGATTTCTATTTAATATTGAACATATGAGTAGATAAATTGTCAATCTGGTATTGATCAGAGCCATCTTTCTCCTCTCAAAGGAAAATTTAAAGACACTTCACTGACGATTTGAATATTTCTGGTTTAAGAATTTGACTGGAAAAACATGCAAGGAAAAGTTGAGGTTAGTCTACCACGTGGCTGAATTCATGAAATATCCTCACAACTTCGGGGAACCGCAGCAATGCTGAATTCCCATCAAACTCTTTCGGACATTGAGATAATAAGACTGCAACCGGAACCTGTCACAAAAAATACCGAATTAACATAATGAAATAATTCATCATTGAAGTAGACTCCAGGTGTACTTTCCGTTGATTATAGGTATTTCAGACATCATTAGAGAAACCAGCCTGTAACAGTTCAACTGCCCAAAGTGTTTAATTAACTGTGCTACAGTAAGAAAAATCACATTACAAGGTTCACTCACAATCCTTTCAAACAAGTGAGCAGACAAGAAAATCACGTTGAAATTACAATAGCAAATATACAGATTTTCTGAGTTACCTTACGTGAACCATTAGAACACATGCATCCATTCTGAAGTGCCACAACACAGGTGTGGTCATATTTTCCTTCCCTGTAAAGGGAAAAAAAAGGCAAGTTAGCGATTAAATTACCTTGTTTGCTGGACAAGTTCATGTGCTTTTGACTTGTGTGTCTTGTGCTGCGTTATCAGTTCATTATTTCTTGCATGGGCTTTCAATCTACATTTGCTGAGATAATTTTTCTCTTGAAAATGTATGTTTGAAACCTAGGACAATTGGTCTCCCTCGGTTGCACATCTATGATAAACCGTGCAATAGATATATAAGACAGGAAGCAGCTTTCCCAATATTTCTAAAATGAGAAATTGCCGGTTGACTTTAGTGTTTGTATTCAATTAAACTTTATAAAATAGCATCCTGAGGCCACTAGATTTATTACGACTCCCATGGGCGGAGCCACACCAAGATATGGGTGTACAGATGTACACCCACTAATTTTGGCTCTCACTGTGAGAATGTGTAGCTGCAAGCTTAATGAAAGCATTTAGCACATATTAGTCTTCAATTAACCAAGATAACACTAATCTTCATCTCTGTACACCCATTCCTCTAAACCTGACTCCGCCACTGCAACTCCACCACTAAGCATAGAAAACAAACCTGGAAAAGATATCAAGAAAAAAGTAACCCAAAAGATCACTTGAACTTGCATCCCAAACAGAGAAGAGACGAACTGTATCATGCCAAACCTCCACATCCTTAATTTCTTCAAATCGTAGCGCTGCCAGAGAAAACATGGGAAATGTGCTCATATATTTAATGGATAGCTGTGTTGCAGTGTTTAATGGGTAAAATCCTACCAAATAGATCCTGGAACATCTTCAGCATTCCTGATATGACCAGCTTAACAGGGAAATATCGTTTAATTTCACCAATGTCAAGATCAACCTTGTGCTGTTCGCCTCTTTTCATGTAGTATAATAAATCTTCCATGCCAAATTGAGCATCTCCTACCTCCTTCATCTGAAATTAGAAGACCGGGAAAGGGATTCAACTGATTAATTAAAAGAGCATGATCAGTGACAAAAATAGAATAGACCCAAAAAGAGAGCTTTGTACAAACCTTCAGTTCTTTGAGTATGGTCAGCTCTCTGTTAGCTAGATCACTTAACTGTTCTGACATTTCCTCCAAAAATTCTAACACCTGTAGCGGAAAACCCTTTAGAACATGTGGGGTTAACTTGGTGGTATACACAGATGCAAGTGAACATGAGAAGAGATGCCTAAAACGCCATCTTGTTGGCAAGCTCAGTAGCTCAGACTTGGCATGGAAGAATACATTCACAAGGCACAGTTAGCTAAACTGTACACTTTCAAGCAGATTTAACAACAGGAAAGCACAAACCTTCCTCGATGTCATTGGCATTCTTGGTTCAGTAGCAAAATCAGAATAGTTGGAGTACCCAAGCAATCTCGCAAGCCTGTGTCTTATCTGAACCTGAATATAAAAAACTGTAAGTTGTCAGTTCCATGGCTCCAGCCTACAATGAAATTATGCGCAATAGATGAATTTATACCCATTTTCAATCATTCAATGGTTATTTCAAGCATTTTTAGTAAGTCTAAATAACTCTGGGTCATTATAGCCTAAGAAGCTCACTATCAACTAATCAAGCATAACTAGTGCAATTACCACATGTTAAAAGAAAAATAAGGAAATTCCTATTTCAAAGAGCTAGAACGATGCAAGCCAAGACAATTAAGAAATGCAGTGTAGAACTGAATGATGCTGTGACCTATGAGATGAAGTGAAATTGGTAATCAAAAGATACCAGTTTATGAAGTTAAAGATGCAGTTGGGCACATGGGGATACCAATTTTTCTAGGATGGCTACGTTCTGTTTTCCACCTTTCTGGCCATAAGCAACAGCGATCTGCTTCCTGGTAGTGCCAACCTTGGAAACAGTACAGAAACAAACAAAAAAAATTAGCAGCTGGTGCATAGAACAAACATGGCTCTAGTGCAAAAGAACCCTACGTAAGTACTCCACAGAATATAGCATCAAGGTGCTAAGTAACCGTTCACAGTGACACCAACCAAATGTACAGGTGCATGATAAGCAGAAATGTGGAACTGACCTTGCAATGCTCAAGAATTGGAGTGACATGGTAACCTGTCAACAGAATCTTGCGCTTTCCATCTGTTTCTTCCAGATCCTAAGTTAAACGGTAATAGTTAAACATAATCAGGAAGAAATGCCATGATTGTTCTTTGTCTTCACTTCACACTTTTGTCCAACCATGAAGACAGAAAATAGTAACATATTATTTCAACATCCCAAAGTCAGCACGTCATACTTCCAAAAGGTGCACTCATATAAGCACAATGTTGGAAGCGTGAAGCATGATGTTGAACCCTCTGAAAAGTTTTACCTTCCCTGGCTCACCTTTAAGAACACAAGAGGCATTCCATCTAACTCTTCCTCGCTTAATAGAAGAAATTTGGTGAAATCATTCATGTTTTGAATATACTTCAAATTTAAGTCATCGATGAGAGATTTCAACTTCTCCATTTCTTTCTTCTTGGTTTGAGTTAGTTTTGCTCCGTTGCGTTCAAACTCTCTTACCTGTCACCATAATGAGAGAAGTCAGCAATCGCATACTAACTGGGTCAAGCAGTTAGCCACACTGCCTGTATGCAGGCACTATATAGTCTCTATCCTTAAAAGGAATCATAATTAGCCTAATTTAACTTCAGCTTTGATCTAACATCAACAAAGAACTGAGATTAGTCCTGTGTGCCAACAATAATTGCAGAGATTAAATCGAGTAGATGCAACAGCACATAAGATGAATAGATGCAATGAGTATCTAACAAGAATACTCAAAGTATAAGCTGTCCATCAACAATACTCAGAAAAACATGGACAAATTGATCCTAACAAGAAGATAGACATCATTCAGAGTCTTGGAGATGACCCCACAAATATAAATATGCAGATGCCAGTCAGAACACGAGATTATGTATGAGGCTAGTTTCACATGTGGTGTCACGAATATTGTACCAGGCACTGGACAAATCTTGTTGCTTCCGGACCTATTCTTTCACCTCTCTCCGTGAAAGCCTTTACAACACGGTACACATCCTCACGCTGCCTGGTCACCTTGCAGGAAATAACAGGATTCTTACACTAGGGGTTCAACAGTAATATATTGGATTACAAAGGTGAATAACAGGGAATTCAGTTTCTTTTAAGAATGTTCATTTCTAGTCATATATGTCCATATGACTTATACAACGGCAAAAAGGCTGGACTGCTGGGGCGATATTTATATATTAGAGATGCTCACTGAACTGGGCAAACAGTTTGAGTATCATCGCTTCATAGACATCAGGTTGAGAACCAGCATGCATAATATCCCGGGTTTTTTTTTAGCAAAAGAGAGGCTACCCTCTCCGATTTTCATTATAGAAAACTATATGTCTTAAGACACTACTACGAACAGGAAATAAAATTCACGATCATTACAGACCAGGAGGCACGACGGCCCCAACCAGCCACCATTGCTACTGATCATGCAAGATCAAAAGAACCCCAGAAGGCCAGCACAGCTGGGTTGTTGGGATCGTGCTTTATATATAAAGCGGGGCGAAAGCCTTTTTCGGTAAACCCTTCAGGGGCACAAAATATGGTCTAGAGTCTAAGCCCATCAGGGGGGAGATAACGACCACCTAACTCTATCCGCTGCATAATTTCCCGTTGTTTTCAATAGTAAATAAACGCCTGTTTGGGAAACGTATAATGACCCAGAGTTATGTCCAACAAGTGATATAATAAAACTAAGTAACAATGCACCTGCACAGTAGAAAGTGGGAATCCAATCGCTTCTCTGCTTCAGCACTGGCCCTGCATATATCTTCGGATGGTGACACCATCCTTGGGAGCACAGCAGCTTGAACCAGAGGAAACTGCTGAGCATCTAATTCTGCCAACGGTGCAATTGCATTAGCGAAGTTGACCTGCAACGAAACACATCATGTAGCCAGCAATAACAGGGTGATGTTTCTTGAGTACATAGTGTATGAATATCAAGCTTGCATGCAGCAAGATTTAGGTTATTTTATTTTATCTGCATAGGCACCTGTGTATCTACGAGACATGGCGCAATAACGACATGATGCCTACTCATGTACGGCAATCAGGTTCTGTGCACGGAATGGAAATAAAAAACCATGCCAAGCCTTTGACATTGAAGTGGCATTCCATAAAACAGGCTGCTGATAAAAATGAACGCCTAGCCATAAAACAGCCTGCTGATAAAAATGCAGTGGCATCACATTGTTGCATTGCATACTTACCTTATCTAGGGGAACTGCGGCCACGGCATCATATGTTTCCTTCGACTTAGCAATAATCCGGTCAGCCAATCTCTTGATCTCCGCTGCTGAGAGGTTGACCTGCGCACTAAACCCTTGAAGCTCTGCAACCAACCAAGACATTAACTACTCAGAAACCACACCAGTAAATATCCATGTCACTCTAACAGCCAAATTCCCCAAATCAGAATTTCCTGAGTCTCAGCCGTCGATTTCGCACGGCAAAATGGCGAAATAAACACGACATATGCTACATTGCTGTGCAATCGAACAGAAACGCCGTAGTTCTGCGCGGCTCGAGCAACACCAAAGCAACTACACGGGCTCGTCCTCTATTCAAAATCCCCGAGGGTTTCGCGGTGCTCACCTTGCCGCTTCCTCCGGCGGTGGGCGGCGACGGCGGAGAAGGCGAGGTTGAGGCCGACGGCGACGAGCGCCGCCGCGCCGGCCACGGCTACCACGCGCCTCTCCTTCCTCCGGGGAGACATCCGGCGGGGCCTCCGCTTCTAGAAGGTTCCGGGGAAGGAAGGGGGCGAAGCAGCTGAGCGAGGGAAGAGATGAGAGAGGGGGAGACGTTTCGGTGGCGGAATGGGCGAGACCCCGACGCGAGCGAGCGGAGGTCACGAGGGCACTCGAGGCGGCCGTTGGATCCCACATCGACGGCTGGATTCACTACACGTTTCTTTTTGGGCGGCGTAGACTGAACCGAGGTAGGCCTCGGCAAAAAGGCCAGGCCAGGCCCGGTGGGGATACCGTCGTTGAGGCCCACGCAAGAGGCAGGCGCTCCGCGTGGCGAGAGGCAAGCAAGCAGCTCGTTTCGTTTAGTTTGTCTAAAAAAAAAAAAAACCTCGTTTCGTTGAGTACCACCTCGCCGAGCGAGGAGGGGACGGAGGGCGCTGAGGATACAAATAGAGAGGCAGGGCACACCTTCAACTCATACCTTTCTCGGCCTTTTGGCTAAGATCAAGTGTAATATCTGTTTGTATTAGCTTAATATCTGATATGTGGGGTATATCCTCACAATGATATTAAATTTATTTTTTATGAGGAGGGTACACCGGCCCTTCAGGTGTCGTCCGTGTCTTGCACTACCGCACGGGCTGGCGCACCCCAACAAAACAAATTCAATGTTTCACTGCCATTCAGCTTGGGTAAAGTGGTCTGCCGTCTCACCGTTGTACTGTGTGGTTTGTATGTCCTGTTAAGGCAAATTTGACAATTTTGACCTGTGGACGAAAACATTTTACAAAATGAACTGGTTTGAAAAAAAATTCATTCAGCTGACCGTTTTGAGTGGCGTCCGACACGAAGACGCCGCACCCTACGAGGCCCACATCGAGCAGTGCAGCGCCTTCGAACTAACCCGGCTGGGGAGAGTTAGCGTATCAGATTGTTTGGTTCTGTGTAGGTCCCTGCAGCGTTGGTCTCTCGATCAGATTGTTCAATTTAAACGGATGTCGTTTGCACGCCGTCACGGCCCGGTCCTGCAGAGTGATGCACGATGCAATCTCGCTGGCCAGGTTGTAAGCCAAGGAAGTGTGAAGAGCAAGCAAACATGAAGCTGGCGTTTGTGGTCGTTGGGCACACCGCACACCAATGCCCATAAGACAAGAACGATTGTCAATTTCTTGCTAGATATTAAGACTGCTAGCCATGTTGCACGCGGCGCCCGCGCCTGATGATGTTTTGTATGTGGTGAAAGTAGGTTTATGGGTTGATCCCTTTGTTCGTCGATTGTTACTATACAACGGAATTTCAAAATAAAAAGTGGCAACATATGAACCCAAACTTGACACTATAACTCCCATGCATTGCTTCTGGTTTCATATAATGGCTTACTCTCAGAAAAGAGAAAAGTCCACGTTACAACTTTAAACTTGTCACTCGGTTTAAGAATCAACCCTCAACTTCAAAACAAGTTATCTTACACCCTAAACTTTGCAACCCGTCCAAGATTCAACCCCCTGCTCGCATTACCCCGGTTTTGACCGCATTGACCGGGGACTCAACACTGCCACATCAGCAGTTGACCCCTAATTACAGACAGGACCCACCCCAAAAAAACTCTCTACTCTCACCGGCCGGTAACAGCAAACAAGCAGCCCCCTCCACCGACCACTCCCCACCGGCCACCACCCATTGCCCCTCCCCCGACCATTCCCTGCCGGCCATAAACTAGCTCCCCTCCCCCAACCACTCCCCATCGGCCAATATCAAGCGTCGGCGGACGACAACGCGTGGAACTTGCCGTGACAATGAGGTTAGAGCTGATAGCAATGGTGGCCATGACCCCATAACTTCACCTCATTCATTCCTATTGGTGGCGGCCTTGAGCGCCATAGCCATGGCGGATGAGAATTGTGGCTCGGATAAGGCGGAGGGAGTCAGGGAGAACTCCACGTTGGTGCCAAGAATCCGAACATGAGAAGTATGTGATTGTTTTCTTATATATATATATTTCAACAGTCTGAATTGTACATGTGTTTTTTGGTAAAGTATAATCATAGTATGCATTTGCATAAACTTATGTTTTATGTTCAGATCTGGAATATTCATGTCCAAAGATGGGAAATACATTTGCGAAAAAAATACATTTTCTTGGTGTTCATGTTAAAAAGGAGGGATGTAAAGCGCCAACCGAAATATCTGAAGTTATCTCAGAGTGTAAACATATATAAAGTTAAGGTATATTGTGAAAAGCTGGAGAAACACAGATAGGTACCTACAAAATATGTAAAAGTAAATATTTTAAAAACATATATATTATGTTTCCTAAAATAACATATTTGAGCATGACCTCTCGTACTCATGAACTCTTTCTGGCAACTCGTTGTCGAACTGCACGAGGAGGCCACCATGGAGCCGAACAAGGTTGTTGTCTAGCTGTTGTTTGCCCTCGATATTAATTAGTGTCTTTGTAGAATTTTTAGTTTTTCATGGCAACAATTGGCCATTCAGCTAGTAGTTAATTAAGTCCGGAAGGGTAAGAAATATCTGGATTCGCAACCTCGAGCTGCAAGAAGCCCCAAATATAATCTCATTCGAAATAAAATAGGGGCTCTAAACATGAGAAAGATTTGCCGTGGGAGGAGAGTATGACAAGATAACAGGGTTCGAACAACATTTTTTTTACATAGGGTAGCAATGCAAATTTGAAACTTAAAGGGTATCAACCCTAACGCGTGCGTGCCTCCCCCCCCCCCCCCCCCCCACCCCCCCCCCCCCCCCCCCCCCCCCCCCCCCCCCCCCCCCACCATACACACAGAGAGAGAGAGAGCGCCAACACTTTTTTACATGGAGAGAACCGGCAACTAGCCTGAGAATTTGCAGGTAAAAAACAAGCATGAGTAAGCTCACGTACTGGCGGCCAGGAGTAACTCAGGCACGTAGAGGCCTAACCAAAAAGGTCATCGAGGCCCATACAAGAGGTTGGCCACATCGTTCGCACTCTACAAGGCCTAGAAACTTTGTTTAGTACCACCTCGTGAGGCGATGTGGGGACGGGAGGGCGAGGAGGATACAAATAGATGGGAATGCCACAATGCAATCCCTCAATATGTGGATTGCTCCGAATCAATAATTATAGTGAAGCAAGTTAAGTTTTGCATCTTGTGCTAAGGATATTAATTCTTACAACAACATATTCTGCCTCCTTTCTTAGTGTAATATAAAGGCAAATCTTTGTGTATCCGAGGCGGAATCTGCTGTTGCAAATCTTGCTTTGATGTCCTTAGCTCATGAAGCAAAACTCAATTGGATCACATGAATTTGCTACTTCAGATTTTGCTTTGAAGTCCTAGCACTACGTACAGGGTGGAGCTACTTCACCGGGGGGCAGTGCCCCTTGACTTGGAGAGAGTTGTGAAAGTTTTTTTGCACCCCCACCCCACCCCAACCCCCACCCCAAAATCTTCAATATTTCCAACCCCCATCTCTAACACGCAAATCACACAAAAGCTTGACATGTAAAAAATGTTCATGCTAGAAGGTTCCCAACCATTTTTTTCCTTTAATATAATGCCTTTGAATATTTTGATGGTCAATTTTTATCATCAACACTTTCTTTTTTTTAAAGCAACAACCCGGCTTTATAAATGAAGTTAAACATGGCAAAGCAAGCCATACAACCAAAGTATCTAACAGTTCAATGTTCACAACAATACCACAATGCACAGCTACCAACAACAAAATGGCTCGCATGCCACAGATAAAACAGCGAGACTAACAAAGGCAACAACTAGATCGACGTTGATGATAACGAGGTAGTAGACTCTCGGATCTTGTTCTTATTGCATCCACGACACGCGGAGGCTGGGTTGTCAAATTCATTAAGAGTGGCCCGTAAATTGAAAGACGCAGACTGGGTACCAGGATGCAAGAGACGCTCTCCTCGCGCGCACATGTAGGCATTGAAGCGAAAGTTGCTGAGGGATGGAGACGTGGCCCTCTGCATGCCCCGGTCAAACTTAGTGCCCGTGTACGTAGACATTGATATCGTTGGAGCGTTGGTCCAAGGAGACAAGGCAACTCAATCGATCTCCCATTAGATGTTACACTATTAAAGATGTCAAAGAAACAAAAACCAAGATGGAACTTGTAGTTTAACCTATTGTTGTTTTTCTATTATATGAAAAAAAAAGCCGTTGAATATGTTTGTTGTTCCAAGGAGGTGACGCTTTGGGTTACCGTGGGCGCCAAACATTTGGGTACAATTATGCCGCGAGAGTAACGATTTTTTTTGTAACCAAGTGATAACCCACAAGTATAGAGGATCGCAACAGTTTTCAAGGATAGAGTATTCAACCCAAATTTATTGATTCGACACAAGGGGAGCCAAAAAATATTTATAAGTATTAGCAGTTGAGTTGTCAATTCGACCACACCTGGAGATTAAATATCTGCAGCAAGGTGATCAGTAGCACAGTAATATAATAGTTTTGATAGTAGTAGTAACGATAGCAATGGTAACGGTAACATCAGTAACAGTTTTGTAGCAGTTGTAACAGTAGCAATAACAATAGTAACTTAGCAAGAACAATATATGGAAAACTCGTAGGCATTGGATTGATGAATTCGTTGGATGATATACATCATATAACAGTCATAACCTAGGGCGACACAGAACTAGCTCCAGTTCATAAATATAATGTAGGCATCTATTCCGTAAATAGTCATACGTGTTTATGGAAAAGAACTTGCATGACATCTTTCGTCCTACCCTCCCGTGGCAGCGGGGTCCATAAGGAAACTAAGGGATATTAAGGCCTCCTTTTAATAGAGAACCGGAACAAAGCATTAACACATAGTGAATACATGAACTCCTCAAACTACGGTCATCACCGGAAAGTATCCCAATTACCGTCACCCTGGGGTCTACGGATCATAACACGTAATAGGTGCATATGACTTGCAAGATCGGATCTAGAACATAGATATAATGGTGAAAACATAAACGGTTCAGATCTGAAATCATGGCACTCGGGCCCTAGTGACAAGCATTAAGCATGGCAAAGTCATAGCAACATCAATCTCAGAACATAGTGGATACTAGAGATCAAGCCCTAACAAAAGTAACTCGATTACATGATGAATCTCATCCAACTCTTCACCGACCAGCGAGCCTACGAAGGAATTACTCACTCCCGGTGGGGAGCATCATGGAATTGGTGACGAAGGAGGGTTGGTGATGACGAAGACAGAAGATTCCCCTCTCCGGGGCCCCAAACGGGCTCAAGATCTGGCCTCCCGATGAAGAACAGGAGGTGACGGCGGCTCCATATCGTGAAACGCGATAAAACTTCCTCTCCTATTTTTTTCTCCGAAAATAGGAATTTATAGTGTTGGAATTAGGGTCAGCGGAGCCCCGAGGGCCCCACAACCCACCAGGGCGCGCCTGGAGGGGGTGGCGCGCCCTGGTGTCTTGTGGGCAACCAGGGCACCCCCTCCGGTGGTTCTTGGTTTCAATATTTTTTATATATTCTGAAATAATTCTTCAAAAAGTTTCGTCCAATTCCGAGAACTTTTATTTCTGCACAAAAACAACACCATGGTAGTTCTGCTGAAAACAGCGTCAGTCCGGGTTAGTTTCATTCAAATCATGCAAATTAGAGTCCAAAACAAGAGCAAAAGCATTAGGAAAAGTAGATACGACAGAGACGTATCAACTCCCCCAATCTTAACTCATTGCTTGTCCTCAAGCCATTCAGTTGACAAACTGAAAGTGATAAAGAAAAACTTTTACGAACTCTTTTGTTCTTGTTTACATATATATGCTTAAGTAGCACCCAGGTTTTCAGCAAAGATCATGACTAACCATGTCAACAATAAGTCTTAAAAATTATATTAACTCATATCAATGGCATAAGCAACTAGCGAGCAATAATAAAATATCTCAAATGCAAACACTTTGTCAAAACAATCATGATATAATATGACAACATTGGTATCTCGCTAGCCCTTTCTGAGACCGCAAAACATAAATGCAGAGCACCTCCAAAGTTCAAGCAGCGACTAAACATTGTAATTCATGGTAGAAAAGATCCAGTCATGATGCATTCAACATTAACTATACACAATGCATGAGAATGACAATAGTGCTCTCAGGTCTGGCGCTTGTTTGAGAAGGTGATGACTCAACATAAAATTAAATAGATAGTCCTTACGCAGAGGGAAGCAGGGATTTGCAGAGGTGCCAGAGCTCAAAGCTTAAATCAGAGATAAATAAAATTTTGGGAGGTGCACCCTTCCTGTCAACGTTACGACCAAGAGTTATCAATATATTCCATGCTAAACACATTAGCGGCAGTTCCCAAGCGGTAAAAGTAAATGTTTATTCCCCCTCCACCAACAAACACAATCCATGGCTAGCCGAATCCACGGGTACCGTCCATACCAACAACAGTCCTGGGAGAGTTTTATTTAATTATTTGTATTTTTTTATTTCGGGACTGGGCATCCCTATTACCGGCCCCTCTCGTGCAAGGACGAGTGAATAAACACTCATCATGAGAATAACCCGCTTAGCATGGAAGATACTGACCACCCCCTGTCGCGTCCAGGCACACAAAACAGATGTTCATTTGAAATTTTAGATGTGACACATGCAAATTTACTTGGAACGGCAGAGTAATACCGCATATAGGTAGATATAGTGGACTCATCTGGAATAAATTGGTTTAAGGATTTTGATGCACAAGCAGTATTGTCGCTTAGTACAGGCGAAGGCTAGCAAATAGGTTGAGAATCGGCCAGCTAGAGAGCAAAAACGGTCATGAACATGCGTTATGCATAATCAACATTGAATACTAGCATGAGTAGGATATGAACACCATGAACATAAATATCGTAGAGGCTATGTTGGTTTTGATTCAATTACATGTATGAACATGTGCCAAGTCAAGCCACTTGAAACATTCAGAGGAGGATACCATATCATTATACTACATCACAATCATTTTAATGCATGTTGACATCCAAGATAAATCATTATCCACTCCTAGCTACTTAAGCATGGCATGAGCAACTATAATCTCTAATTGTCATTGCAAACATGTTTGATCATAATATGCTGAATCATGGATACTGAGTTAAACATATTTACAAAAACAAAAACAAGTTGAGTTCATACCCACTTCTCTCCGCCACAGTCACTTCATCAAATATCGTCATTATTGCCTTTCACTTACACGACCGAATGATATGAAAATAATAATAATGCAAAAGTGTCGTCGACTAAGCTAGAATCTGCAACATTTTATTCAAAAGGAGAAGACAAGGTAATATGGGCTCTGTGTTAGATCAACAGTAATGCATATAAGAGCCACTCAACATTTTCATCGTGGTCTTCTCCTTGGTACGACTCAATAAAAAGAAAAGAAATTCAGAGAAACACACTGAAATATTTTTGGAGTTTTTAGTTTTTTCTTGAAGAAAGCAAATTAAAGAAGGAAAAACAAAAACGAGAAAAACTATTTACACGGGAAAGCTCCTAACAAGCAAAAGAAGAATCGAGAAATCTTTTTGGGTTTTCTTTTAATACTACAACTAATTAAACTAGAAAGAAAAACCGAAAAAAAGCAAGAAATATTTTTGGATTTTCTCAAGTTTTTTTTAAAACACACAAGAAGAAAGCGAGAAAATAAATTTAGCATGTATAATACAATGAAAAAGTGTGAACACCGACAATTGGAATGAAATGTGTGAACATGAATATAATGTCGGTGGAAATACGTACTCCCCCAAGCTTAGGCTTTTGGCCTAGCTTGGTAATCACCAGCCGCGGCCTGAATAGTAGTCAGAGTGATAGCTCATGGATGCCCTTGGTGCGGTCTCCTCAACCCGTCGGGCAGCCTCGACCGCCGCGTTGTACTCGCGGACCTCGCTCTCGAGAACTTAATTGAAAAGACCACGATGTCGCCTAGAGGGGGGTGAATAGGTGTTTTAAAAACTTCTATGGATTTGGCTTTATCCTGATGCGGAAATAAACTTAAGCGGATACTTTTCAAGCACAAATCCTAAATATACTAGGCTCAACTAAGTGCACCAACAACTTAATGTAAATGAGGTGAACACAACAAGGATACTAACAAGCACAAGTAAGTTACACAAACTTACTTGAGCAAAATCACAAGATATGTAAGTGTATGACACAAGTTAGCAATTCACACTAAACACAAGATATATCAATAGTGGCAAGTATGAATTTTGGGATATAAAGTGTAGGCCTAAATAATCTCTTCAAGGAAATAGCCAACACAATATAATGAGGACAACAATATATAGTGAATGCAAGGTCAAGAGACCAAAGTAAACCACAAGTAAGGAGATAGGGTTAGGGATAACCAAAGCCACGGAGATGAGGATGTATCCCGATGTTCACTTCCTTTGAGGGAAGCTAGTCACCGTTTGGAGAGGTGGATGTTACCACGAAGGCACACCAACGCCACGAAGACTCACCCTATTCTCCTTGAGATATCACCATGAAGGTGATTCCCAACCATTAGTGGTAGACCTTGAGGCGGCCTCCAAACCTTCACAAACTTTTCGGGGGACAAATCACAAGTTGATTCCTCACCGGAGCACTCCTACCGCCTAGGAGTCTCCAACCTCCAAGAGTAACAAGATCAAGGGGGAAATGCTCAAGACTTGCTCAAATCACAAATTGCTTTGGACAAAAGAGAGAGGAGGAGTGCGTGTATGCTTGGATGAAATCCCTCTCAAGAACTCTCCCAAATCTCTTCGGGGTCTAGCACGAGAAGACTCAAATCCCTCTCTCTCTCAAATCCCACCAAAAGCAACTAATGCTATGGAGGGATGGGAGAGGAGAGGAACAATGGAGGAGGTCAACAAATGAACCCTAGATCCATGGGATAGTTTTCCCCCAAATGGATTGGAGTTTTGAGGCTTGGGGGAGGAGGATAGAGCTCAAAAGAATGGGAAAATCTCAGATCCAAAAGCCCTGCCTCGATGGGGAAGAAGGGTACCTTATATAGTGCCCCACGAAATCTGCCCGTTATGCACAGAAAAACGCAACCCGGAACTTCTGGGCATGCCCGAAACTTCCGGGCTCCCGATTGGGCACATATGTGCAAACTCTCTGGTTAGCCCGGAACCTACCCGGAACTTCTGGCCCCCGGAACTTCTGGGAAGGCCCGGAACTCCCGGGCTCCCTTCGGCCAGAAGTATGGAAACTTTCTGTTTAGCCCGGAACTTTTCCCGGAACCTGCCCGGAACTTCCGGCCCCCAGAACTTCCGGGCTGCCCGGAACTTCCGCCCCCGCAGAAAACAGCCAGCATACCGAAAGTAAAACATGCACAACTTTTTCATACAGACTCCGATTTTGATGATCTTGGGCTCGTTTTGAAGCTATGGAAAAGCTACAGGTTCTCACATAGAGAAACAACCAAGATAAACCAAAATGGAGGGTGCAAAGTATGCAAAGTTTAGATCATATATTTTGGGGAACCTAGTTGGCTATGGATTTATTTGGTATATGGGATAGGAGTGGAATTGTGTATGGAAGATGTTGACTTGAGCAAATCCATCATGCACCCCTTTGATCCCCTCTTAATTGTAACACCCCCAGAGGTTACGCCACAGTAATCACTTTTGATAATGACAAGTCAGCATGTTTTAATAGTGCATGATTATCATTAGCATCATATTGCATTTCAACTCCTAAGTCAAAATTCAAATTTAAATGAAAGTGGAAAATAAAAGTTGCAAAACTAAAATGTTCAATAAATAGCAAATATTACAGAGACTGTTATAAAATTATAATCAACAATTAATAAATTAACTAAGTGACTCTAACAGTAGGAAAACAGAGTTGGTTAATACCTTTTTATTTAAATAAAATCCATATGAAAACATTTGGCCCCAAAACCATTTTATACCAGGGTTGGATATTGCACTGATGTTATAAGGGCAAGTGCCATATTTTACAAAAGTCATTTGGAGTAAAAATAAAAGACAAAACAGAAAAGAAAAGAAAAAACAGAGAAAGAGAAATAAAGAAAAGAAAAAGGCCCACAGCACTGGGCCTAACTGGCCACAGTGCCCGGCCCAGCCCGCGCAGCG
Organism: Thinopyrum elongatum; assembly: GCA_011799875.1. NCBI lineage: Eukaryota > Viridiplantae > Streptophyta > Magnoliopsida > Poales > Poaceae > Thinopyrum > Thinopyrum elongatum. The sequence goes on from CM022299.1 coordinate 515,447,435, forward strand.
CCGCCTCCCTCCTCCCGCACTGCTCATGTCGCGCGCTGTCGAGCACCTGGCGCGCGCAGCCAGGCCCCCCCTCCGAGCGGTCGACAGCGCGTCGCGCTCGCCGGGGAGGATAAAGAGCTTCTCCCGCACCCCCTGGCTCTCCCTCGCTCACTCTCTCTCGCTCTCCTTCACCTCCCCATCTCACCCGAGCGCCACCGCCGCCATGGCTCCGGCGTAGCCACGGCCACCGTGCCCTTCTAGTCGCCTCTCCGTGTCCACGAGCTTCGCCGGCCTCGGCTACGCCATCTACACAGACGCGTTGGAGCCGGGAGCCACCGCTACGCCTGCGACGCCGTCATCTTCAACCTTCGGCCGCCGGTGATCGCCGCCTCGATTCGTCGCCGTCCGTCCTCCCCAGGCCCACCTTAGCACATCTGCAGGCTCTACGTGAGCACCCCGTCCTCCTCCCTCTCTCCCTGCGCTCTCCCCGTAGCCGTAGACGCCGCCCCCTTCTTGCCCGAACGCGCCGCCGCGGAACACGTCGACGGCGTGCTCCCGGCGACCTTTGGGCCCCGTGCCCGTGCACAGTGTACTCCCCGCATCACATAGGGCCTCGCCGCGCTATTTGTTCGCTCGCCCGCGCGTTGTTTCGCTGTTCCCGAGCCGCACCCGAAGCCGCCGCCGCCCACCGTCGTCGTGCTGCTCTGTCCAGGCCTCCCCTGCCGCCGTGCACCCCACCACCGGACGCGGCTCTGTCTGCTCGTTCCAGAGAGCTAAAGAGCGCGCGAAATGGTGCCCCGTAGCTTGATTCCGGGCTCGCCGGAGTTGTCACCGCGCTCGGGCTCGCCGGAGTAGCTCCGGCGGCCGGCGCTGACTTGGCCCTGGTGGGTCCCACCCCTGTGCTACTGACTGTGGGCCCCCGCGGGCCCCTGTTGACTCGTTGACTTGAGTCAACGCTGACTGGGCAGCTCCAGTCACTGACCTGCGGGCCCCAGCGCCTAATTAACCCTAAATCAAATTTTAAACTAATTGTAATTAGTATAAGAAACTGACAGGTGGGTCCCGCTAGATGATTAGGATTAGATTAGTTAATTTAACTCTGTTAATTAGTCCAGTCACTGACCAGTGGGACCCACTGGTCAGATTTGACCCTGGTCAGCCGACCGTTGACTGCTGACATCAGCATTACGTCACGATGACGTCACCCTGTACTGTTCTGGATAATGTTGATTTAATTAAATCCAGAAATTCCAGAAATTAATAAAAACTTTAGAAAAGCATATCTTTTAATCCGTAACTCCGATGAAAATAATTTATATATGAAAATTGATCAGAAAAATCCCACGAATCCGAATATGCCCTCCTTTCATCTGTCACATGCTCCTAGCATGATGAATATGGAACTTCCCTCTCCGGATCGTCTGTCCGATAAATCCAAAGACCCGGGAAATATCGTCAGATATTCCCCCGCTCCGTCTGATACGTGTAGTACGGCGTTAGACTACCCCTAGCACTGCGTATTGCCATGTCATGCATCGTGTTGCATCTGTTTGCTTGTATTTATTGTTTTCCTCCCCCTCTTCTCTCTTGTTAGACCCCGATGCAGTTCCCGGTACCGACGCAGCTCCGGAGCCCGACGACACCACTGACGACCTTGCCCTTGCCGCCGAGCAACCAGGCAAGCACCTCCCCTTGAGCATACCGATATCGCCTATTCTTTCTCTCTCATGCTTGCATTAGAATTGCTGCTACTACTGCTTTACCTATTCTGATGCATAGCCTGTTTATTATAACCTGCTGTTGATAATTACCTGCAGAACCTAACCTGCTTAGTATAGGCTGGGTAGAGACCTATCAGTGACCCCACTAATCCCGACTGCCCCGCTGGATTATCAGAAGACCCGATCAACGGGATTGAAGACCAGGCCCCGGCACCGCACATCACCCCCCCTTAGTTGTAACGACACTTCAGCGTTACTATCGAGTGCCGAGGGTGAAACCTCTTGTAGCACTTCTGATGTTAACTCTGTAGAGTAGCTATTTGGTCGTGGTCATCGAGGGTGATTCCTCCCTCTCCACTTCCGTTACGACCTTGTCGTGCAACACATCAAGTGTGAACCCATCGAGGGTGATTCCTCCTACGTTCACCTTGACAGTTACATCGAGTGGGTATCCATCGAGGGTGATACCTCGGATTCCCTTGATGTTACGGACACACGGATACTTGGGCTTTACACTGTTACTTGGAAAGGCGGGTCGACCCTGAGGGGTACCCGCGTGTGATGTGAAGACGGGTTGCCTGTATGGTGCCCGAGTGATGAATACGAGGCGTGGCCGGGCATTCTTGGCCCTTGCCGCAAGTCCTCGAGACGGGGCGACGGGGTCACATCGATCGTGAGTCTCTGCTCGTTACCGCACCCCCAAGGTACTAACGATTTGGATATTTGATTCGAGTGGGCCTCTGGCCCGATAGCACTAACCATCACGTGGGCATTGTATGGGCGTTCTGCATCGTATGCATCAGCCGAAAGCTCTGTCAGACGTCTAGTTCAGCAGTGCGGCATGGAGTGATTGGCGCCATTCACGACAGAGGTGGTGCTTGGATCTGAGCCATGTGCGCAACGACCCGGAGGGCGAGGGGCGATGGCCCAAGACCCCCTTGCGCTTAGGATGTAGACCGGCGGGGACCTCTCTGCTGAGATCTAGGTAGGGCTGCGGTGTGTCGTTTGGCCGAGGTCGGGCATGACCCGGAAAAGTGTGTCTGGTCGGAGTTAAGCGAGCGTGGTGGGTAAGTTGGTGCACCCCTGCAGGGAAGAACTAATCTATGCATAGTCGGATCCTCGGTAACGGACACTCGGAGTTGTATCCCGATCGATACAGCTAGAACTTGAGATGAGACCTGGATATGAGGCTCTGGGATTGCTTCTCGCAGGGAGTCGAGAAGGGATCTCAGGACGAGGTTGATGACTGTATGGCTCTGGGATTGGTTTCTCGCAGGGAGTCGAGAAAGGATCTCTGGGTGAGGTTGAGACTTAATGATACTGCTACATTATATTGTACTGTTCTACTCTCTTCTATTGCTGCAAGACCTCTGAAGATGCTAGTCTTCGATAGGACTAGGCCTTCTCTCTATTCTGGCATTTCTGCAGCCCAGTCCACATATACAGCCTTATTTTGATAATGTTGCATATGTAGTGTAGATCCTTGCTTGCTGAGTACTCACGGTTGCTTTGCTTTCTTTTTCCCCCATATCCATTTGATGCAACTAGATGACGGAGCCCCGGATACAGCTGCCCCGCCAATGATCGCTACTACTACCCCGAGGGTGGATTCTACTACGAGTTGACTGACGACCAGGAGTAGGATCGGAGGGTCCCAGGCAGGAGGCCTGCGCCTTTCGATCGTAGCTTTTGTTTTGCCCCGCCTTCTAGGGGTCTTTCTGTGTTTTCTTTTATATCTGTACTCAGATATCTGATGCTTCCGCTGACGCTTGTATGCGAGCTTATGTATTCGAGCCCTCGAGGCCCCTGGCTTGTAATATAAAGCTTGTATGACTTTATTTATGTTTTAGAGTTGTGTTGTGGTATCTTCCCGTGAGTCCTTAGGCTTGATCGTGTGCATTTGCGTGTATGATTAGTGCACGATTGAGCTGGGGGCGTCACATTAATAGTGCGGGATCCCTATAACTCAAGAATCATAAAAGAGCTACACTACATAGCTATCGAGAATCCATTCTTGAGTGTATATGTTTCTTCGGTGGTCATCACTCCACAACACTAACGCCAAAGGAACTAATACCTTTGACTCGAGCCTTTCACTTGAACTTGATGGTGATGTTTCTTCTTAGCTCAAGTTAAAGGCAAGACATTGGTGATGTCTTCAAGTAGCTCTCCCATGCACAATGTGGGAATCTTTGCTTTGTATTCATCTTCACTTGTCCATCAGGTGATCATCCACAAGCTTCAAGCATGTAATCCTTCGGGATGGTTATGTTGAACTTGCCCTTGTCAACCATGATCATGAACACTTGATGTCATCCTCTCATGGACACTTGGAATCTTTCTCTCGATGTGAGCCCATGAGAATAAACCTAACCCTCATAAACATAGGCAACACATAGCATGGGTTAGTACACAAAATGCAATTGTCAATTTCTTATCATACCACAAGATCCTATGTGATGCATCATTTGCACTTGTGTGTTGACCATTTAAAGTTTGATTCTTTGGTCTTTATCTTGGTCAGCCTTTGTCTTTACTCCATGCTTAATATTGATGTCTTGAAGGCCATATTGAATTCTTCACTATGCTTCATTTCTTCAAGACATGATTACCCATATCTCAATTATCATATGACCATATAGAATTTATCCATGAATACCATATTGGTCATCATTTGTTCTTCTTCATGCTCCATCACAATATCTTGAGAGGCACAATGAAATATTCACATGAATTACTTGCTTCAAGAAATAATCATCCATGCCTCAATATATGAGCTCATCATGATCCTATCTTCAAGTCATATGTAGAGTTCTTCTCTTTAATCATTCTCTCAAGAATATGATCCATCATGGCTCACCCCATAAGCCTACGCATGAAGACCTCTGAGATCCTTCAATGAACTCCATATAGACCACATCTTGTTCGTCACATGGAATTCATCTTGATCATATTTGATTCAATCATTGAAAGATCATGGATGTCGCCTAGAGGGGGGGGGGGTGAATAGGCGCTTTAAAATAATTATGGTTTAGGCTTGAACAAATGCGGAATAAACCTAACGGTTAATTTGTCAAGCACAAAACCTACAATAACTAGGCTCACCTATGTGCACCAGCAACTTATGCTAAGCAAGATAAACTACTAGGTGATAGCAAGATATATGACAAGAAACAATATGGCTATCACAAAGTAAAGTGCATAAGTAAAGGGCTCGGGTAAGAGATAACTGAGGCACGCGGAGACGACGATGTATCCCGAAGTTCACACCCTTGCGGATGCTAATCTCCGTTTGGAGCGGTGTGGAGGCACAATGCTCCCCAAGAAGCCACTAGGGCCACCGTAATCTCCTCACGCCCTCGCACAATGCAAGATGCCGTGATTCCACTAAGGGACCCTTGAGGGCGGTCACCGAACCCGTACAAATGGCAACCCTTGGGGGCGGTCACCGAACCCGTACACTTTGGCAACCCTTGGGGGTGGTCACCGGAACCCGTCAAATTGCTCGGGGCGATCTCCACAACCTAATTGGAGACCCCGACGCTTGCTCGGAGCTTTACACCACAATGATTAAGCTCCGAACACCAACAACCTTCTAGGGCGCCCAAGCACCCAAGAGGAACAAGCTCAAGGGTACCAAGCACCCAAGAGTAATAAGATACTCAACTTCACTTCCACGTATCACCGTGGAGAACTCAAACCGATGCACCAAATGCAATGGCAAGGGCACACAGAGTGCCCAAGTCCTTCTCTCCCAAATCCCACCGAAGCAACTAATGCTAGGGAGGAAAATGAGAGGAAGAAAAAGAAGGAGAACACCAAGAACTCCAAGATCTAGATCCAAGGGGTTCCCCTCACATAGAGGAGAAAGTGATTGGTGGAAATGTGGGTCTAAATCTCCTCTCTCTTTTCCCCCCAAAACTAGCAAGAATCCATGGAGGGATTGAGAGAAAGCAAGCTCGAAGAAGGTCAACAATGGGGGAAGAACAAGAGCTCAAAAGGGTTAGACTCAATGGGGAAGAAGGCCTCCTTTTATAGGAGGGGAAAAATCCAACCGTTATCACCTCACTCAGCCCGCGCGACGCGGTACTACCGCTGCAGGGTGCGGTACTACCGCTTGCGCGGTAGTGACCAGATGAGGGCCTGTTGCACAGGGCAACGAGCGGTAGAACCGCCAGAGCGGTACTACCGCGCGCCCCTACGGTACTACCGTAAGGCAGGCATCAACTGGTACAGAAAATGCACGGAAGTAAAAAATTACTTCCATGACTACTTCCGCTGAGTTTGGGACGTGCGAAAATCCGACACGGTACTACCGCTCGAAGGGACCGGTACTACCGCATAGGGGCGGAAGTAAAAAATTACTTCCGCGCCTACTTCCGTGCGCGCCAGCGTTCTGGGCTAGAGGCAGCGGTACTACCGCTCGCGAGGAGCGGTACTACCGCACATTGCGGTACTACCGCTTCCCTGAGCGGTACTACCGCGGACCCCTGCGGTACAACTGCTCCCTTGAGCAGTACTACCGCACGCCACGGAAGCTATAGCACTTGGAAGCCTTCATCTCACAGCGAAAGACAATAGAAGGATACAATAAAACCAGAACTGCCATAACTTCTGGAAATGAGCTCCGAATTGAGCAAACTCAAGCTTGTTGGATAGAAGACAACGAGTAGCATCAAAACAGCGACTGGTTATATTAAGAAGAGGCAGGGGAGGTATGCCTAGCTTATAGAGGAGTGAAACCTCCAACAGAGAAGAACCGGCATAACCTCCAACATCAAAAACTTCATAGAAGATGCAAGTGAACTCCGTTTTCGATGAACTCGAGTTTGTCATCAAGATGACCAAAAGCTCTAAGACTCACAAGGAGAACCAAACAAGAACCAATAAAGATGATGCAAGGATGCGATGGTTTGAGCTCTCTACGAACGATACGATCAAGCTACTCATCGAGAGCCCCCCTTGATAGTACGACAATCGATCCTATAACCCGGTCTCCCAACTACCACCATGAGACCGGTAAAAGAGAAAACCTATCAAGGGCAAACCTTTGCCTTGCACAAAGTCCACTTGAGCTAGATGATGACGATCTTGACTTCCTCAAGTTGGACCACCTTTCTTGATTGCGTTGGCTCGGTGAAGACTAGTTGATTGCTCCCCCATACTCCACTATGGGTGAGCCACTCTTTGGCTCATCTTCACAAGTCCATTGCCACCACAATGGACAGAAACTTCAAGCATATGATCTCTTCGTGATGATCCACTTGAACTTGCACACCGCAACCTAACCCCATAAAGAACTCTCACAAAGACCATGGGTTAGTACACAAAGCGTAATTGACAATGCTTACCATACCATGGGATCGCTTGATCCCTCTCGGTACATCTTCTACGCTTTGTGTGTTGATCAACTTGATTCACTCTTGACTTAGTCTTGATCAACCTTGAACCTTTCCAACTCTCTTCATTTGGATGATGCCTTGAAGGTAAGCATGAACGATCACACAATCTTCTTCTTCAAGACATTCTTGCAATAAGCTCAACTCTCACATGACCAATCTTTGGATAATTCCTTAATAGCACCTTGGTCAACACATAAACTCCTTGAAACCAACACATGGACTTCAAGAAAAACCTATGGACAGATCCTTCAAATATAACTCAGTGCAACCATTAGTCCATAGAGATTGTCATCAATTACCAAAACCAAACATGGGGGCACCACATGTTCTTTCAATCATTGAGCTCAATCTTGATGCGCAACTATATGTATATGGCAATCATTCCGAATCCATTCAATATCCTTCTTGCATCGCCCAAGAAACAAGCCTTCATATATAACTTGATGCCAATCAAGTCTCAATGCATATATTTGTGTTGATGGATTTCATCCTTCAATTCGTCCAGTATTCTTCATGCATTGCAAATGGAACTTTCCTTCACATGTATATCTTAATGCAAACATTAGTCCATAAGGATTGTCATTAATTACCAAAACCACACATGGGGACTACATGTACTTTCAGTAATATCTTCTTTTGCTGTGATAATCAAAGAGAGCAGGCGCAGGCAAAACAACAGGTACAATGGGTTCTTTATTGAACCTCAAGTTGTAAGTATAATTAGTGATTGTGCCCTTAATGAACTTATGGCGCTTCATGGCCTCAAAGTCTAAGTACTGGGTAGGTAGAGTGGGATCGTTAGGCCAAGGTGACACACCCAACTCCTTAGCTACACGGGAAGCATAAATCCCACCATAAAAGCGACCACTAACAGCGTTGTGTTGCAATCTCCGTGCAACGATCGCTCCAAGATTATAACATTTAATTCCTGTCAGAGCAGTGCGTATGAGGCTCAAGTCAGGGGCACACAGTGTGCTACAATCTTGCTTGCCCATGATACATTTGCCATTAAAGAGTGCAAAGTAGTGAATTGAAGGAAAATGAATACTTTTTATTCTTGCTTGAGTCACTCCTCTATCCTCACCATAACAGAGACTAGTCAAAAATGACTTATACTCAGATCTTGGTGGCTCGTCCAGTGAACCCCAATATGGATTTTACAAGCAACACAGAAATCTTCTAGAGGCATGGTGAAAGCATTATTATAGAGGTTAAATGAAACTCTAGACTCACGAGGATAAAATTTGAATTTGTTAGTAAACGTCTTTGTGAGGTTGAGATGTTGGATGCACTTATCTTCGATAAAGGGAGTGAGCTCGGTGTTGTGAACATATTGCTCAAATTCTTCCTTGATACCTGCACCCACCATGAACGTATTACATGGCCAAAGGCACGATTTAGTGTCGGCGTCCCGCGTCGAGCTTGCACTTGGTTCAACATAAGATTGTCGAACCGAGCTTCCGCTTGATGATGCCTCAGAGGACCTCCTCCTTGAAGAACTCCTAAAGAATTGCATTTTTATTAGCGAACAATTTCTGAAAAAATTTGGGACACAGAATTTTTGTCAACAAAACTTCACAAGATTGATAGCAACTACTCATATGGATGTCTAGAGGCTACATTAAGCATTCAAACTACTTGGGACTCCAAGAATTCAACATGCAAGCCCATTTACAGCAGCACCAAGAGTAGCTCATTATTCAAAATATAAACCACTAAAGCAAAAACTAATTGGAGCAATGGAGGAGTCACATACCAAGTAGCAATCCCCCAAAACAGTTTCGGAAACGGAGCTTCGAGCAAAGAGATCGAAATCCACGGGTTTGAGAGCAAGAACACGAGAGAGAGAGAGAGAGAGAGAGAGAGAGCTATGGTGATTTTTTTTTCTGGAGGTAGGAGATGACATGGGCTAAAGGGATAAGTGAGAGGGGCCACGTGGGGCCCACAACCCACCAGGGTGTGCCTGGTGTGGCTGGCGTGCCCTGGTGTCTTGTGGGCACCAGGGGCACCCCCCTGATGTTATTTGTACCAGAAATTCAGAAATATTCAGAAAAAAATCGTATCAAAATTTCAGGGCTTCATGAGAACTTATATTTTTGGGTCATTTTTTTATTGCATGGAAAATTCAGAAAACATGATAAACATGTCATTTTATTTTATCTAACTAAGAAAAACAGAAAACAAAAGGTAGGGACAGAAAGTGGTGCCTACTAAATTCATCAACTTCATACCTCTCAAAAATGATCCATTAATAAGGTTGATCAAATCTTATTAACAACCACTTAGCATGAAACCGAAGAACTTTCGTAAAACACTAAGTTACCTCGACGGGGATATGCATATCCCCAACAACAAGTATGTCATATTTCTTTTTGGCAGTAGATAGAGGTAGTTGAAAACTTCCAATAGTGAGTGTTGGAGGTTTTTCAATAACATTAATACCATTCACTTGGAACTGTTGCTTCGGAAAATGCACTGTATGCTCATTACCATTGATATGAAAAGTGACCTAGCTTTTATTGCAATCGATAACAGCCCCTGCAGTATTCAAAAAGGGTCTACCAAGGATAATCGAAATGTTTTCGTCCTCGGGCATCTCAAGTATTACAAAGTCTGTTAAGATAGTAACATTTGCAACAACAACGGGCACATCCTCACAAATACCAATAGGTATGGCAGTTGATTTGTCAGCCATTTGCAAAGATATTTCAGTAGGTGTGAGTTTATTCAAATCAAGTCTTTTATACAAAGAGAAAGGCATAACACTAACACCAACTCCCAAATCACATAAAGCAGTTTTGACATAATTTCTTTTGATGGAGCAAGGTATAGTTCGTACTCTAGGATCTCCAAGTTTTTAGGCACTCCATCCTTAAAAGAATAATTAGTAAGCATGATAGAAATTTTAGCTTCAGGTATTTTTCTTTTATTAGTGATGATGTCTTTCATGTATTTTGCATAAGGGGCCATCTTTAAAATATCAGTCAAGCGAGTACGCAAAAAGACTGGCATAAGCATTTCAGCAAAGCGTTCAAATTCTTCATCATCTTTTTTCTTAGAAGGTTTAGGTAGAAAGGCATGGGTTTTTGAACCCATGGCTCTCTTTCTTTACCATGTTTTCTAGCCACAAAGTCTCTTTTATCGTAACGTTTATTTTTAGGTTGTGGGTTATCAAGATCAACAACAGGTTCTATTTCAACATCATTATCTGGTTCTTTATTATTGTCTGGTTGGGTGTCTTCATGAACATCATCATTATCATTTTCAATATCACTAGGTGAATGTTCACTACTAGATTGAGTTTCAGCATCAGAAATAGAGACATCATTGTTATCTTCAGAAGGTTTTTCTTTCTCAGGTTCACATCAGTGTTAATTCTTTGAGAGTCTTGTTCAATTCTTTTAGGGTGTCCCTCAGGATAAAGTGGTTCCTGAGTCATTTTGCCTCCTCTAGTTGCTACTCTAACAGCAAAATCATTCATATTATTATTCATTTCACTAAGCAACTCTCTTTGAGATTTAGCAACTTGTTCTAACTGGGTTTGAACCATAGAGGCATGTTTTCCTACACCTCTAATATCATTAGTGATTCTAAATAACAAGTCACTCAAGCGAGCAATCATATCAGAGTTTTGTTTTAATTGTTTCATAACATTGGCATTAAAGTGATCTTGTTTTCTAATGTAGCTGTCAAATTCATATAGGCATTGACTAGGATGTTTATTGTAAGGGATGTCACCTTCATCAAACTTTAATAAAGAATTTACCACTACCACCTTGGAGGTGGTGTGTCAAGACCATGTATTTCTTCAATAGGTGGTAAATTCTTAACATCCTCAGCTTTAATACCCTTTTCCTTCATGCATTTCTTTGCCTCTTGCATATCTTCAGGATTGAGAAATAAAATACCCCTCTTCTTTGGAGTGGGTTTAGGCGGTGGTTCAGGAAGTGTCCAGTCATCATAATTCTTTAATATATTATTCAATAATTCCTCAACTTGTTCAGCAGTTCGTTCCCTGAAAACACAACCAGCACAACTATCTAGGAAGTCCCTGGAAGCATCGGTTAGTCCATTATAGAAGATATCAAGTATTTCATTTTTCTTAAGAGGATGATCAAGCAAAGCATTAAGCAATTGGAGAAGCCTCCCCCAAGCTTGTGGGAGACTCTCTTCTTCAATTTGCACAAAGTTAAATATTTCCTGTAAGGCAGCTTGTTTCTTATGAGCAGGAAAATATTTTTCAGAGAAGTAGTAAATCATATCCTGGGGACTACGCACACAACCAGGAGCAAGAGTGTTGTACCGTATCTTAGCATCACCCTTTAATGAGAACGGAAATAATTTGAGGATATAGTAATAGCGAATTTTCTCATCATGAGCAAAAAGGGTGGCTATATCATTTAATTTAGTAAGATGTGCCACTACAGTTTCAGTTTCATAGCCATGGAAAGGATCAGAATCAACCAAAGTAATTAACTCTGGGTCGATAGAGAATTCATAATCCTTATCGGTAACAAAGATAGGTGAAGTAGCACACTTAGGATCACATTTCATTCTAGCATTCAAAGATTTTTCTTTCAGTTTGCATAATAATTTCTTAAGATCATCTCTATCTTTGCAAGCAAGAAAGTCTCTAGCTACCTCCTCATCCATAACATAACCCTCAGGTATCTTAGGCAATTCAAATCTAGGAGAGCTAGGTCTAATAGGTGTTTCATAATTCTCAGTTTCAAAGACTTCATCAGTTTCAGCATTCTCAATATCTTTAGCTCTTGCAATTTGTTCATCAAAAAATTCACCTAGTGGCACATTGTCATCAAGCATGGTACTAGCATCATCATAAGCATCATCCATAGCAGAAGTAGCATCATCAATAACTTGTGACATATCAGGATTAATAGCATGTGGTGGTGTTGCAAGTTTACTCAAAACAGAAGGTGAATCAAATGCAGAGTGTGATGGCAAATCCTTACCTCCCCTCGTCTTATAGGGAACGATCTTGGTTTTGCTATCCTTCAAATTCTTCATAGTGATAAATATATATAAATCCCAAGTGACTCAACAAATATAGCTATGCTCCCCAGAACGGCGCCAGAAAAAAGTCTTGATAACCCACAAGTATAGGGGATCGCAACAGTTTTCGAGGGTAGAGTATTCAACCCAAATTTATTGATTCAACACAAGGGGAGCCAAAGAATATTTGTAAGTATTAGCAGTTGAGTTATCAATTCAACCACAACTGGAGATTAAATATCTGTAGCAAGGTGATCAGTAGCACAGTAATATGATAGTTTTGATAGTAGTAGTAACGATAGCAGTGGTAACATTAACAACAGTAACAGTTTTGTAGCAGTTGTAACAGTAGCAATAGCAATAGTAACTTAGCAAGAACAATATGTGGAAAACTCGTAGGCATTGGATCGGTGAATTCGTTGGATGATATTCATCATATAACAGTCATAACCTAGAGCGACACAGAACTAGCTCCAGTTCATAAATATAATGTAGGCATGTATTCCGTAAAAAGTCATACGTGCTTATGGAAAAGAACTTGCATGGCATCTTTCGTCCTACCCTCCCGTGGCAGCGGGGTCCATAAGGAAACTAAGGGATATTAAGGCCTCCTTTTAATAGAGAACCGGAACAAAGCATTAACACATAGTGAATACATGAACTCCGCAAACTACGGTCATCACCGGAAAGTATCCCAATTACCGTCACCCTGGGGTCTACGGATCATAACACGTAATAGGTGCATATGACTTGCAAGATCAGATCTAGAACATAGATATAATGGTGAAAACATAAACACTTCAGATCTAAAATCATGGCACTCGGGCCCTAGTGACGAGCATTAAGCATGGCAAAGTCATAGTAACATCAATCTCAGAACATAGTGGATACTAGGGATCAAGCCCTAACAAAACTAACTCAATTACATGATGAATCTCATCCAACTCCTCACCGACCAGCGAGCCTACGAAGAAATTACTCACTCCCGGTGGGGAGCATCATGGAATTGGCAATGAAGGAGGGTTAGTGATGACGAAGACCGAAGTTTCCCATCTCCGGAGCCCCAAACAGGCTCCAGATCTGGCCTCGCGATGAAGAACAAGAGGTGGTGGCGGCTCCATATCGTGAAACGTGATAAAACTTCCTCTCCTATTTTTTTCTCCGAAAATAGGAATTTATAGTGTTGGAATTAGGGTCAGCGGAGCCCCGAGGGCTCCACAACCCACCAGGGCGCGCCTGGAGGGGGTGGCGCGCCCTGGTAGGGCACCCCCTCTGGTGGTTCTTGGTTCCAATATTTTTTATATTTTTTGAAATAATTCTCCAAAAAGTTTCATCCAATTCTGAGAACTTTTATTTCCGCACAAAAACAACACCATGGTAGTTCTGCTGAAAACAACGTCAGTCCGGGTTAGTTATATTCAAATCATGCAAATTAGAGTCCAAAGCAAGAGCAAAAGCGTTAGGAAAAGTAGATACGATGAAGACGTATCACCAAGGGTGTGTTGTAACACAAACAACTAAACTCTATTCTCTTCTTAATTAATAGACGAGGCAAATCTTTTAACTCGGCCTGAAAGAAAAAGGTTTGATGTAAAATTATGACAATTGTGCACTGCAACTGCTGTCGGTTAGAGGATCTACAACCGGGCGCCCTATATCCATCTCAAACGTCCGGGCATGTCGTCCGGTCACAAAAAACCGACCCAATCGGAGCTCTCAAACGGGCCTCAAACGCTCGGGCTGACCGGCACCCCTCATATCCGTCCCGAATGTGGGGCAGATATGAGGCGGCTCGGGCACGCCAGGGCGCGTCCGCCATGTCAGCCCGGCCCACCGCTGGCCCACCCCGACCCCACAAAATCCCCCGTCCGCAAGAAACCCTATCTCACTCCGCTCCGCTCCCCGACGCACCCATTTCCCCAATCCATCCTATCCCTAGCGGCGGCGAGCATGTCTAGCATCAGCAGCCACTTCGACGATAGCTCCGAAGACGAGGAGGAATTGGCGCTCCGTATCGCGCTCGAGCAGCTCCGTGTCCGGTGTGATGCCACCTGTCACCCGTCGCCGTAGCGCCGACGCCGGCCACTGCTCCGCGCGGGCAGCGGTGGGTTCTAGTGCCCGCTCCGCCAACACCGCGGATGCGGATTCCAGAGTCGGAGGCATGTGCCGCCCACCGTGGGAGGCAGAGGGCAAGGGAGATGGGGGGCGGGTCCGACGTAGCTGCGCAGTCCGCCCGCCGTCGCCGCGTGATGCTAGTACCCGATGATGAGGACCGTCTCCTCGAGTGGGTGTGCTATCGGTCACTTACTGGGGCGGAGACGAAGGCCCAACGGCTCCGGAGGATCAACGCCAAGCAGCTCCGGCTTGGCATTGAGCAATCTGAGCAAGAGGCAGCGGAGGCAGCGGCGAGGGTGGCCAAGCTCAAGCGCAAGCAAGACGACATCGTCCAGCGCTTGCAAGGCTACATCGTCATCTCCGATTCCTCCTCCGACGACGGGTCTGACGGCTCCAACATGGACCCACCTCCTGCCATGGACTCCTACACCTGCATCGGCAACCGGAAGGGCAAAAGGCCGGTGAGAAAGTGGTGAAGCTCGCCCTCTCCTGTTTATAATCTAGTTCTAGTATGTAGTTACAATGTGCCGGATCATTGAACTGTGTGACTTATGCCCGTTTGGTGATCTTTTGGTGATGTATATGTGAGTTATGCCCGTTTGGTACCAGTTTATATGTTTGTTTCCTGTCGATTTTGATTGTTTGGTGATCTACGTACTAGTTGCATGAATTTGTATGGATATAGGGTTCGGAATATGAGATACGCGGGTGTGGAGGCGCGGATTAGAGAGTGCCCGGTCAGTGTCCGCGGGCGTGCCCGGACGCGTCCGCGAACATATAGGGGGGAGGATTTGCCAAGTCCGGCCGTAGATGCTCTTACAATCAGGAGGTGTCGTGAGGGTGGCCGACCGATCGGCCGGCCAATTATCACAGTGCATTCGTGGGTATACCCACCCACCCCTAGAGACGCTGTCTGCAAGAGATGAAGTTGGACTCGATCTCTAACAACATCATTGCCGAAACTTTGGATTGCTCCTTTGTGGACAATTTTGTATTCCTTCGGGCTGGTGGCACCAGAGGGGGCATCCTCATTGCCGTCTCCTCCAATCACTACATGATTACCCCGCAGTCGCTGTTACAAGGGACTTTCTCTATGTCCGCCTTGATCACCGACCTATGCTACAATTCGTCCTGGCTGCTGACAGGGGTCTACGGCCCACAATCCGATGAGGACAAATTCACCTTCCTGAATGAGATCAGACACATCAAGACCTTAGCCCCACCTGAATGGGTTGTGTTTGGATATTTTAATCTTATTAGCCGTGCATCTGAGAAGAGCAACCGCAATATCAACCTCCACATGATCCGTGCCTTTCAAGCAGCCATTGATGATCTCCAATTAAAGGAATTGCCGCTCATCGGACGCTGCTTTACTTGGTCCAACGAGAGACTGAATTCTACCCTAACCAAGATCGACAAAATCCTTTTCACTGAGGAATGGGAATCAAAATTCCCTGACTTCCAGCTTCTACCGGGATCAACCGACATCTCGGACCATTGTCCTCTTATCATGAAGAAGTTTCAAGTGCGCCGTTTCTCTGGATTCCAGTTTGAGGCCTGGTGGCCAAAAGAGGCTGGTTTCAGTGAGGCTATCTCCCAGGCTTGGTCAAAGCAACTACACACAAATGACTGCATTAGAAAGCTACACATCAAGCTAACTAGAACAGCCAAAGCCCTCAAGAAGTGGAGTAAAAGCCTGATCAAAGAGAGAAGACTCTGCTCTGCAATTGCTTCCGAGGTCATTTTGCAGCTAGACATCACAATGGAGAGCAGGCCGCTAACCCAACAGGAGCTTGACTTGTGTGCTTTGCTAAAGGGCAGGCTCCTTGCCCTTGCTGCCATACAGAGAATAAGATGGAGGCAAAGGTCAAGACTTGTTTGGATTAGAGTTGGCGACGCGAGCACCAAGTTGTTCCACCTTCGTGCCAACGGCAGAAGAAGGAAGAATCATATTCCCTTCCTTCACCATGGTGGCCACGTTGCTTCTGATCACGAGGACAAGGCAGTAGTACTAAAATAGCACTTCACCTCTCTGCTAGGTCAACAGGACAACGCCACCCGACAATTCAACTGGCCTAACCTTAATCTGCCATCTACAGACCTGAGGCACCTCGATCATCTGTTTGATTAGGATGAGCTTGGCATAGCTATTAAAGAAATGGCAGCGGAGAAGGCACCGGGCCCAGACAGTTTCATTGGGCTCTTCTTCAAAAGATGCTGGCACATGATTAAGGTGGATCTGCTCAATGCCCTCAACCAGCTTTCTGCCCTAAATGCTAAAAAATAGAACCTTCTGAACTCTGCCTTCATCGCCCTAATTCTGAAGAAAGATAATGCTCTCAGAGCTACTGGTTATCGCCCAATAAGCCTCTTGCACAGTGTTGCTAAGATCTTGGGAAAACTTCTTGCCAACAGACTGGCACCAGATATGCAACATCTTATCTCCATGAGCCAAAGTGCCTTCCTCAAGGGACGATCAATCCAAGACAATTTTTTGTATGTTCAAAATCTCATTCAGAGCTTGCATAGAGCCAAGAAAGGGGAAATCTTCCTGAAACTGGATATTGCCAAGGCTTTTGATTCCGTCAGATGGGACTATCTGCTTGAGGTGCTTCGACACATGGGATTCGGGCAGAGATGCCGTGACTTGATTACAACTGTGCTCTGTTCAACCTCCTCCAGAGTAATACTAAATGGTGACCCAGGGATGCCTATCTATCATCTATGCGGCCTCCGACAAGGCGACCCTCTCTCGCCTTTTTTGTTCCTGCTTGCTATTGAGCCACTACAACGCATTTTTGCATCTGCAACTAAAGTCGGGATCCTCAAACCTATTGCTCACAGATTGGCCTGTGTCTGAGTCAGTCTTTATGCCGATGATGCTGCTCTCTTTCTGAACCCGTGCAAGTCCGAGTTGATGGCCACACAAGCAATTCTGGAAGTCTTTGGGAAAATCACAGGTCTTTACACCAACTTCAGCAAGTCCCCGGCCTTCCCTATCTGTTGTGATGAGCTGACAACCAATGAAGTGCTCTCCGAGTTCGAGGGCAGCACTGACTCCTTTCCTTGCAAATATCTCAGGCTACCTCTCAGTCTTCATAACCTCAGGCGCGCCGGTTTGCAGATTCTGATTGACAAGATAGCTGCTAAGTTGGCAGGATGGAAAGGCAAGCTATTGATCAAAGCGGGAAGGTTAACGTTGATCAACTCCGTGCTTACTTCAGTTACCACCTACCTTTTGACCTTGTTCGCTCCTAGAAAGTGGCTGATCAAAAGGATCGACAAGCTAAGGAGGAGTTTTTTATGGAAAGGCAGTGAGGAGGAGGCGAAAGGTGGGAGCTGTGTAGTTAACTGGCAACTGGTTTGCTCGCCAAAAAAGTACGGTGGAATGGGCATAAAAAACCTCTCCTATTTTAGCAGAGCTCTATGACTGTGGTGGGCCTGGTTCGCGTGGCAACAACAACCTAGACCCTTGCTTGGCATGAAGCTCCCCTGCTCTGAAATGGATATGCAACTCTTCGACGCCTCAACCAACATTCACCTTGGAGATGGGCAAACTGCCAATTTTTGGAAGTCGAAGTGGCTAGATGGAGCAGCATCGAGAGACCTTGCACCCTCCCTGTTCAAGCTGGCATGCCGGAAAAATTACACAGTAGCCCAAGCTATGCATGACAGCAAGTGGATGAAGGGACTGGAACGACTCAACTACTATGATGAACTGCACTCCTTTCTGCTTCTTTGGGAGAAGATTCAGAACGTCAACTTATCTGAAGCCAGAGATACCATCGACTGGATCTGGATGAAGGACAAGAATTACACCGCCAAGTCCGCATACTCCTACCAGTTCATTGGCTCTGTCGCCAAACCTGAGGCTAACCTCATTTGGAGACTCAAGATTGACAGAAAGGTGTGGTTCTTCCTTTGGACTTTGGCTCAAAACAGACTACCAGCCACTGACAGGCTAAGAGCCCATGGAAGTGACCACAACGCGACGTGCTCTCTCTATCTCCAATTCCCTGAAATTGCACTACACCTCTTCAACACATGTCTTTTCTCCAAGGATGTTTGGAACCGACTACTGCTGGCACGACCCTTGTGTTACCTAACCCTGCCTGCTGACCTTCTGTCGATATCCCAATGGTGGAATGTGTGCTTCCAGAACACCAAAGCACAGGCCGCTACTGCTGCTTATTTTGCCTGGCACATTTGGAACGAGAGGAACAGGAGGGTATTCAACGCTAATTCTACCTCGGCGGCTGGTGTAACCTCTCTGATCAAAGTTGACCTTGACTTCCTGAGAGTAGCGCTGTAATTTTTCCTCTTTTGTACAGGCAACGCCCCTGGACAATTGCTCACCCTTGTGTATATTGCTAATCTTTAATGAAAAGGCAGAGCACCTGCCATTTGAGTAAAAAAACTCGGTTTCAAATTGAAACCTTGAAACTAGAGTCCGATCCAAAATCTACGGTCCATATCAATCATGTTCCGCCCGCTAGATTGCTTTGTGATCTTTTGCCAAAAGAAAAACCTTTATATTCCTTTTTCCCATAACCTCTACCAGCTCCAAGCTCCCAGTCTATCCCGAGCTAACACAGCCGTGACTGGTCAACTCCATGAGCTAGGTTAGTGTGGCAGAAAGACCTGCTAGCCTTCATATATTTGTTCCATGCTGATCACAGAATATTTGCTTCATACACCAGTTCAATTACGGTTTCACACTGTATTGAAATTTGTTCAGGAGTACTATCAGACAACTGTACGAGTAGAAGCACATTAGTGCTTGTTGAATAATGTTGTAAGAATCGCACCAGTCATAGAAAGGATCCAATGGCCTCATGGAGCTGAAGATGAGTTTTCATTGGAGACTTTTCTGTGATCCAGACAAAGGGTGATCCAGTCCGCACACCTCAGATCCAACGGCCCATGACCGAGTTTCTAAGTTTCCACTGGATATCAGTTTTCATTGGAGACTTTTTGTCTATGATATGCCTGCAGCACAGTGCAGTCCGAGACGGATCAAGACAAGGAGGCTAGCTATGAATGCTGGTTGGCAACCTGTCCCTTCTAGTCTTTGCTTCCCCCATGCAAAAAAAAAGTCTTTGCTTCCCCTGATTATGTACCCGTATATACTATCGGCGTGGCTAGACTTCAGCCAATTGAGAAAAAAAATTGGGGTCAATCGATTTTGTGAACCATCGGATGCGAAATTAACGACCCACAACCTTTCTTCAACCTCCCGGGCATTTCCTTCCTCCCCGCAGTTCGCGGCCAGTGGCGCTCCTGCGACCACCTCGCCGCCCTGCCCTCCCCTGAACCACCACCCACAGCCGGTCTTCCGCCGCCCCCGGCCGTTCCTCTAGCCCCCCTCGAGTTTTTTCTCAGCCGAAGCCCCACCACCACCCCCCAGCACCGACGTCCACCACTGCCCCACCCAGAACCCTAAGATAGATAATGGGGTGATGACGGCGAACCCCTTTCTTATCTTCAACGAGGCCCTTTCTTCTCCTTCCTTCGTTCAAAAATTGACTGACCCCGAATTCGAAAATCAGCTGACTGATACGTAGCTAAACTGATAGACTACACGTTCCTGCGTGCTGTTCACGGTGCCCACGCAACAACCGCAGGATAAGGGTAACTCCAACGCACGACCCCAAATGGTCCGGCCGCATCCGTTTCAGGGTAAATAGACACAAAACGCGGCCCAACGCGCGGGAGCAAACGGATAAATATCAGTTTTTGGTCCGCTTTTGACCCATTCCCGGCCCAAATTTTTGCCGCGCTTGCGTCGAAACGGACAACGCGCGTACGAGCGGGACGCGGTAGGATGAAAAGTATGTCTAGAGGGGGGTGATTAGACTACTTGACCAAATAAAACCTAACTTTTTCTCAATTTTAATTGTAGGCAGATTTTAGCAATTGAAGCAAGTCAAGTCACACCCTACACATGCAATTCTAAGAGTATAGCAGCAGAATGTAAGATATTGCACATGTAAGTAAAGGAAGGGTTTGGAGAAGGCAAATGCAATGGGGACACGAAGTTTTTGGCGTGGTTCCGATAGGTGGTGCTATCGTACGTTCACGTTGATAGAGACTTCAACCCACGATGGGTAACGGCTGCACGAGTCCACGGAGGGCTCCACCCACGAAGGGTCCATGAAGAATCAACCTTGCCTATCCCACCATGGCCATCATCCACGAAGGACTTTCCTCACTCGGGTAGACCTTCATGAAGTAGACGATCTCCTTGCCATTACAAACTTCTTGGTTCAACTCCACATCATGACGGAGGCTCCCAAGCGACACCTGACCAATCTAGGAGACAGCACTCTCCAAAAGGTAATAGATGGTGTGTTGATGATGAACTCCTTGCTCTTGTGCTTCAAATGATAGTCTCCCCAACACTCAACTCTCTCTTACAGATTTGGCTATTGTGAAAGAAGGATTTGAGAGGGAAGCAACTTGGGAAAGGCTAGAGGTCAAGGTTCAAGTGGTAGGAATGGAATTTCTTGATCTCAACACATGAGTAGGTGGTTCTCTCACAGAAAATGAATAGTGGAAGTGTAGGCACGTTCTAGTGGCTCTCTTACTGAGTAAGAGGGGGTGGAGTGGTATATATAGCCTCCATACAAAATCCAACCGTTACACACTTTTGACTCAACTGGGTGGCACCGATCAGAAATCCTGGTGGCACTGACTTGTGTACAAGATGTGAACGTTAGGAATCTCGGTGGGACCGACTGGAAACGTCTCGGAGGAGCCGATGTGCAATGGCAAAGGCAAGCCTCGTTTCGGTGGCACCGATTGCATCAAATCGGTAGGACTGAAGTGAAGCAATAAGGCAACAGGAAGGTTGGCAAGCCATCTCGGTGGGACCGATTGCAAAACTTGGTGAGACCAAAATATTTGCAACTGGTTACAAAAGGTTTGGCAGGCCATCTCGGTGGGACCGATTAGAACACTCGGTGAGACCGAAATGATTGCAATAAGTTACTGAGAGTTGGCACGCCATCTCGGTGGGACCGAGAACCATATGGACTCTGATCTGTTAGGGTTTGGCTGTGGCGGTATCTAGATGAACTCGGTGGGTCCGCATAGGGAAGTTTCGGTGGGACCGAGTTGGAATGTAGGGTTTTGGACAGATTTGGATAGAGAAGGTGGTTGAGGGTTTTGGAGCAATATCGCTAAGCACTTGAGCAAATAGATCATTATCAAAACCTCATCCCCTTTTAATTGTATTGGCTTTCCTATGGACTCAATGTGATCTTGGATCACTTAACCAAAAATGTAGAGTCTTGAGCTTTTGCCAATCCATGTCCTTAGCATTTTGAGGGGTCCACAATCACTAGTCCTTGCCATGCCAATCATTGAACTTCCTGAAATCTTTAACTTGAATGGATATTAGTTCAATGAGATACATGTTGTTACGAATTACCAAAACCACCCGGGGATTAGTTGCACTTTCAGACGCGCGTCCTTGTCCTCCACTGGCTCGCCCGTCGAGGACACAAACGCCCCTTTTTCTACCCCCAACCCCCCAGCCGCCCCCGCCCTAGCCGTCGCCGCCATTTTTCTCAGCCGCGTTGCTGTCCAGCACGGCCGCTAGCCCGCCCCTACCCTTGTCATAGCCCCCGTTTTCTCGGACCCCTCGTGCTGTCCACCCCCGGCCGCCTGATTTCAGCGCATCCGGCTGCCGGATTTGGAGCAGATCCGGTCGGATTTGAGCGCACCCGCCTGCCGGGGGCTGCGCCATGCCATGGACTGACCGGGTACTGGACCGCATAGCTCCGGCAACGCCCCCAGGCCGCATGCAGGTATTGCCTCCGCCTCTAGCCGCTCGGATCTATCCCGTCGCCGATTCGCCGGCAAATACACGAACGACCGTCGCCCAGGCTCGGTGCTGGCCCAAAGGCTCGTCAACGCACCATTGCCACTCATAAAGTGCGACGACTATCCATGAAAGGTCGTGCGCCGGAACATCCCGGATGGGTGTTCGTTAAGTGCAAAAATTATGGGGTATGTGCTAGTTTTAGCCTCATTTGTGCTCCCGGATTCGGCGCATTTTCGATAGCTCTTTGCTAATACTTAATTTTTTTTTGTATGATGGATGCAACTTTTGGTTTTGGGAAGAAGAATACATCGATCTAATTGATAGAAAGAAATTTGATAGATGTCCATACATTTGTTGCTAGAATAGAGGCTAGAGATGAGACTAGATGCAAAGAAGCAACGTCTACTCCTTTAGAATTGAAGAACAAAGAAGTATGTAAGAGCGAGAATCCGCAAATCAACAATGAAGGCATCGAGAAGGTACTAAGTCAACTTCTGAGAGCAGTTACGGAAGTTGGACATCTTTTAAAATGTCTACTTGTGATTCTTGTTTTCTTTGGTTTTACTATTCTAGTCAAGAATTGGTGAATGTACTCCAATGTATCAAAAAAACCGTTGATGACATAACATAAGAAATGAGGCCAAAAAATGTATGTGGACGGGATGGGGCCAAAATGTGGTTGCGCGTCAGCGAATCCCTGAAAACGGGCAGCCGTCACCGCATTGCCACCCTAAACAGACGAAATCCGGACAAAACGGACGTCCGTTTGGGGTGGTGCGTTGGAGTTGCCCTAAGGAATAGGACCCCATAGAGACAGCTAGCGAATCCATGTACGTAGCTTCCCTCCGTGGGTGTTTTATGCCAACTGATAAAAAGTGTTGGATTCCGGATCGGATGGTCCAGTTCAAACAGAGGCATGCCGGCCCGGTGCACATCGTACGCACGTACGTGGTCCATCCTGTTGAACCGTGACATATCTGTATTTATTACCGACTGATTCTCCTATCATCTCTAGCCTTGTATAGCTTGACTCCTAGAGATATTGTAGCGTTAGTTGGCTTGTCACGCAAGACATCACCTGTATATATTGTAACAGACTCCGATGAATACAATTGAGTTGCATCCTATAGTCTTCTACATGGTATCAGTTTTTTTTCCGATCCCCATCGCTTCCGCTCTAGGCCGCCGCCGCGCCCCACGCCGCCGCCACCTCCTCCTCTCCTACCGCCACCGCCGCTTCTCCCAAGCCGTCGCCGTCACCGCCGCACCCAAACCCTAACTCTCCCACGCCGCCGCCGCTGCTTCCTTCCCAAGCCACCGCCGCCGCTTCCCCAACCCTACCCATCTAAAACCCTAAACCCTCCTAGGCCGCCGCGCTACTTCTCCCCTCAGCCGCCGCCGCTTTTACCTAAGCCGCCGCCGCACCTTCACCATGGTTGGGTCCGCTTCCTCCCTCGATAGCTCCACCACCATTCTCGCCTTCACCTCCGATCGCCTCAACGAACTTCACATCAAAGACCATATCCCCGTCGTTCTCGAGCTCGACTCCCCATCCTACAACGCATGGCGTACCTACTTCGCGCTCCTTTTCCGCTCCTACCACATCATCAATCATGTTGATGGGAGCATCGACATCCGCGACATGAAAGGTGACGACGAGTGGCTGGCCATCGACGCATGCATCGTCAAGTGGCTGTTCCTCACGATCTCGCGAGGGCTCTTCGACATGGTGAACTGCCGCGACCCATCCGCGCACATCATCTGGACACGGCTTTGCGATCTCTTCCTCGACAATCAGCTCCAACGCCGCATGTTCCTCCAAGGGGAGTTTTTCACCATGCAGCAAAACGATCTCACGATTGACGAGTACTGCATCAAGCTGAAGGTCCTCTCCGATGAGCTTCGCGACGTCGGCATGGTGGTCGATGACTCCGTCCTCCTCACCAACCTCCGCCGCGGCCTCCACCCCGACCTTGGCCAGTCCGCCGCCAACCTCTCCCTCACCACCCCCTCCATTGCGAAGGCCATCACTTACCTGTGGATGGAGGAGAAACGCCTCCGTCACGCGGCCCGACAGGTACCTCATGCCGCGCTCCACGTCAGCACCATCGGGGGCCCCGCTGCCCCCCAGCCGCCTCCTCACGCGCCGGCTCCACCACCGCCAGCCGCCCCCGGCCGCGGCCGCCAAAAGAAACGGGGGGCCACGATGGGCGGGCCCGCAACCCGGGCTCCCAGCCCCGCCAGGCCGCCGCGCCCGCCGCTGCCCCGGCCTCGGCGCCCCCGCCTTGGCTCATGGGGTACAACCCCTGGACTGGGGTGGTTCACGCCTACTCAATGCCCCTCCCCCGGGCACCCGCTCCGGGCCTCCTTGGCCCTCGCCACTCATCAGGCTCTCCTGGCCGCACCGGGTGGTTCCGGCCCCGGCAGCCCTTCGGCGTACGGCGGGCCCACGGCCTACGGCGGCGCCATGCCGCTCCCTATGGTGCCGCACATGGCGGCTTCTCCTATGACCCGGCGCTCCTCGCCGCTCTCCACGCCGCCCCTTCCCCAAGCAACTACACCAGCGGTGGGGACTGGTACATGGACACGGGCGCCGCTGCTCATATGGCGTTGCACCCCGGTATCCTTTCTCATGCCTCTCCGTACCCCTTCTTCTCTCGCATCGTCATCGGTGATGGTTCCACCCTTCCCATCACCCACCACGGCGCGTCTTCCCTCCCCCTCCCATCATCATCATTACCTTTTAACAATGTTCTTGTGTCTCCGTCCTTAATCAAAAATTTATGTTCAGTTTGTACTCTTACTCGTGAACACCCTGTTACAGTTGAGTTTGACAAACATGGTTTTTCTCTTAAGGATGCTCACTCCCGGAAGGTTCTGCACCGATGTGATTCTCCCGGCGACCTCTATCCATGCGGTCCAACGACGAGCAGCGGTCCCGTCGCCCTTCATGCCAACGTCTCCCTCTGGCATGCTTGTCTTGGTCATCCCGGCGCCGATGTTCTTCATAAAGTTTTCCAGACTTTAACATTTTCATGTAATAAATCGGAGGCACACACTTGTCATGCCTGTCGCGTAGGAAAACACGTTCGTTTACCGTTTTCATCTTCATCATCAATTGCCACTTTTCCTTTTGATGTTATTCACTGTGATGTTTGGACATCTCCCGTGCCTAGCAATTCGGGTCTATCATATTACCTCGTGATTTTGGATGATTTTTCTCACTTCACTTGGACTTTTCTGTTACGCCGCAAATCCGACGTCGCCTCGACTCTCCATGCTTTTTACGCATATGTTGCCACCCATTTTCATCGCACCATTGCCCATCTCCAAACAGACAACGGAAAAGAATTTGATAACCTCGCTATTCGCACTCTTTTATCCACTCATGGCACCATTTTTCACCTCATGTCCATATACATCACAGCAAAACGGTCGTGCCGAACGTGTTCTTCGCACGCTCAATGAGAGTGTTCGTGCCTTGCTTTTCCATGCACACATGCCTGCCCGGTTTTGGCACTATGCTCTTGCCACCGCCACACTTCTTCTCAACATTCGGCCTTGCAAACCCCGCTGGAACTACACACCTCATCATCTCCTATTCGGGTCACCTCCGTCATATGATGATCTTCATGTTTTCGGTAGCCTTTGTTATCCTAACATCACAGCCACGGCACCACATAAGCTGGCGCCTCGTTCCCTTGCCTGTGTCTTTCTTGGGTACCAACCTAACACCAAAGGCTTCCGCTGCTACGACCCGGTGTCCCATCGTGTGCTCGTGTCCCGACATGTTTATTTTGATGAGGTTGTTTTTTTCTTTTCAGCAGGCATTGACGGGTTCCCTACCGTCTCCGGATGCTCCTCCTCGACGGATTAGTGGAGCCCTTGCGCTCCCTCCGCCACGTCGCTTGGGCGCGGCTGCGACCTCGTCGGACTCTTCATCCTCGGTCGCGGCCCCGCCGCCCTCGGCGTCCCGCTTGCTAGCTCAGGAGGAGCCGGCTGTCACGCCCAATATGCGATCCTATCTGAGAGGAACTCGAAGGTCCCACCAAGGATAGAGCCGCATATTGAAGACGCTTTGCAAGGTGGATATCATTACATCGTACCATATACAACACACTTGGGGATACATACAAAGGCATACAATTGCCACATGAATACATCAAACATCATACAGAAGAGCAACATCCGACTACGGATGAAACACAAACGAAAAACTCAAACGACATCCACCCTGCTAGCCCAGGCTGCCGACTAGGAACCTATCCCAAGATCGACAAAGAAGAAGAAGAAGAAGAACTCCAAAACAAGCAAGCATCGCTCTCACGTCATATCATCGCATTATCTGTACCTGCAACTATTGTTGTAGTAATCTGTGAGCCACGAGGACTCAGCAATCCCATTACCATGGGTATCAAGACTAGCAAAGCTTAATGGGTATGGAATGGATAAGTGGTGAGGTTGCAGCAAGCATTAAGCATTGTATGGTGGCTAACTTACAAGTACAAGAGTAAGAAGAGTTACTACGCATAACGGTCGCAACTAGTAATGATCAAGAAGTGATCCTGAACTACTTACGTTCAAACATAACCCCACCGTGTTCTCTTCTCGAACTCACTCGAAAAGAGACGGTCACGGTTACGCACGCGGTTGGTGTATTTTAATTCGGATCTGGTGTCAAGTTCTCTACAACCGGATATTATAAATTCCAATCTGCCACATAACCGCGGGCACGGCTTCCGAAAAGATTTAACCCTGCAGGGGTGTCCCAACTTAGTCCATCACAAACTCTCACGATCCGCGGAGGAAAATCCTCCATTCCGGGACAACCCGATCAATCTCGGAATCCCGGTTCACAAGACATTTTGAAAATGGTAAAACAAAACCAGCAAGACCTCCCGACGTGCCGACACCCTGATAGGAGCCGCTCGTATCTCGTCTCAGGCCACGATCGGATGGGACAAGCTACGAGTAAAACCAATCCTCGAGTTTCCCCATGGTGGCCCCGCAGGCTGCCCGGTTTGGACCAACACTCATGAGGAACACTGGCTCGGGTGGTTGATTAATTATCCTCGGGTACCGGTAAGTCCCTATGCAAGTTTTAGTTGTTATTAGGCAAATGGTAAAACCAAAGTTGGGCCTTGCTGGAAGAGTTTTATTCAAAGCGAACTGTCAAGGGGGGCCCATAAACCCCGACCGTGTTAGGAACGCAAAATCAAGGAACATAACATCGGTATGACGGAAACTAAGACGGAAAGAGTGGAACAAAACACCAAGCAAAAGTCCAAGCCTTCCACCCTTTACCAAGTATATAGATGCATTAATTAAATAAGAGATATTGTGATATCCCATGTTCCAACATGGAACAATCTGCAACTGCACCTGCAACTAGCAACGCTATAAGAGGGGCTGAGCAAAGCGGTAACATAGCCAAACAACGGTTTGCTGGGATGGTGAAATTGTTAGAGGCTTATCATGGCAATTTGTGAGGCTTGAAAAACAAGTGGTAGGTAGCGCGACATAGCGATAGCATCGAGACAACTAGCAAAGCAAAGATAGTAGTGGTATCCAGGGTAATGATCATCTTGCCTAAAATCTCGCTCGGAAGAAGATCGAGTCCATGAAGTAGACGAACCAACGTAGTCGAACGAATCCTCACAATCGCAACGGTACAGGAACTATCGAGAAGAAGCACAACCGGAAAGAAGCAAACAACATGATAAACAAACAACACATGAACAAGGCTTGATGCACAACCAAGTATGATGTATGTCCATTTTAATGAAGCATGGCATGGAAAAGAGCATGTTCTACATATAATTCTATCATGAATGCATATGAAGAATGTTACGAAAGGGTCTACGGTTCTACCGGAACGAGGGATACGCCAACGGGAAGGAATCGGTGGAGACAAGATGGATGTGGGCAAAATCTTGGTAAACCAAGCATGCCACTGGAAATATTGGATGATTTCGGTTGAAATCGATATAAAGATCATCGAAAACGGATGCACAGAGCTCAAACAGTGAGCAAAACAATATGCAATGCAGAACTGGCAATAACAGCAACATGGTACTTTAGATGCAACATTTAATTATGATGCAGAACTTAAACATGGAAACAAATGACATGGCATGATAGTGCATAGCCTCTACTACAAAACATGCTTACCGAACTATTTCTAAAACTCACTAGATCATCATCAAAACAGCATGGCAAAAGCACAAAAGATAACAGATTTCCAGACTTGGTAAAAAAATACTGGACATGGCAGAAAACAGATTCAGATTGCAATGTTTAGAGCTAATAAGCTATATGCTACAGTAACTTATCATGGCAAACAAGAACATGGCATTCATGTACTAAATGCACTTAACAAAAGTCCCTCACTGAACATGTTCCAGAAACACATAGATAAGATGATAGCATCAATGCAAAATGGCAGGTCATATAAGCAGTTTCAGACTTGTGAAATAACAAGGCATGGCATTAACAGATTTGAGTAGGTATGTTTGCAAGCTTGTTTCACTCACTACAAAATATATCATGGCATGAAATAAAAATTAGCAGCAAGTAGACATGATGTTGAACCTAACCATGTGCCAAACTACCACATAACATACATGGAAATAAATACCCAAAATGGCATAAATAACATGTTTACAAACTTGCCCAAATGATGAAATGGATGGCACAGATGGATTGCTGGGATTTTTCTAACCCAAAATGATATATAATATGCATATGTTACTGTAGAAAAATGCCCACAAATGTCATAAGTCAATTACTGCCTAAAATGGAAACAAACAGAAAAAGAAACAACCAGAAATGGAATGTACAGAATTGGACTCGCCCGAAATGGAAAGCAGGCTCTTTCCATGATTGGAAATCACTGGAATTAAATAAAAGGAAAAAGAAAAGAGGGGCTTTGGGGGATGACAGGTGGGCCCTGGCCCCTGTCTCGCTGACCAGTGGGTCCCACGGGGTCCACTTGGTAGTGACCGCGGCTGGGTTCAAAACAGAGGCGAACAGGGGAGGTGCCGGACGGCGACGGGCACGACGGCGAGGCTCGCCGGAGTTGCCTCCGGTGGCCAAATGGAGCGGCGGAGGGGTGCTACGGGATCGCCAGGCGATCCCGCACTCGCGGGTGCAGCTTGCCGCACCGGACGACGACGGAGGTGTCGTCGGCGACGAGCTACAGAGGCGGCGACACGGAGAAGAGCGCGACGCAGCGACGGGCCTAGCGCGACAGGCAAACGGCGGAGACGACCCTATGCGACGCAGCGGACACGATGGACATGCGCGGTTGGACTACGAGGGTCGAAGCACTCGCCGGAGACGAGGTCCGACGGCGGCGCGTACGGTGCTCGTGGCAAACAAAGAAAGACGACGCGCTCGTGGGGGAAAGGGAGATGAGGAGGTGCGCCTGCTCACCACGGGCACGGCGGTGCGCTTGGCTGGCCGGGAGAAGGTCGGAGGCGGCCGGAATCGTCGACGGAGCGGCGGCGACCGACGCGGAAGAAGACGTAGGGGACGGAGTCAAACTTGGCGTCCCTCGAGGCCGTAGAGCAAGAAGGGGACGTAGTCGACGTCGGGGAAGATGAAGCACAGGGTTGGCGAGGCGGAGGTCGACGGGGAGCACGCCGGCGACGAGGTCGTGTGCTCGGATGCGCTCGGGACGGTGGTGGAGCGGCGGATCTGGTGGTTCCCGCACCTGGCAACGGCGGCTAGAGGTAGAGGGGAACCCTAGGAAGATGAGGGACAAGGAGAGGGGGTTTAAAAGGGGCTAGGGCGATGGGACGGAGCTCGCACGCTCTCGGCACGGGGTCCCCATGGCGCTGGCGAGAGCTGGACGAAAAGGTGGGTGCGGGTGCGCTGTAGCCAGAGGCTGGCAGGTGGGACCGGATGGGCGACGTGGCAGGTGGCTAGCGGGGGATAGGCTCGGGCGCGGGTGAGAAAAGGCGAGAGAGGGAGTTGGCACGGCAGCTAGCTGGGCTGGCTGGCGCGGTGCTGGGCCGAGGCCATGCTGCTGCTGGACTGCGGCTGCTGCTGCTGCTGGGCTGAGTCTGCTGCTGCTCCTTTTCTTTTTCCAATTCCTTCAGACAGAAAAACAAAAGGAAAAAGGGCAGAGGCATAGGAGAGGGGTATGATATGTATAAAAATGTCCTCATGACCCTGGATTTAAGCACTATTTGAACAAATTGATTTGGACATTTTTAGATGTAGAAAAATAATTCAAGTTTGAATTAAATTCAAACTTGAGCCATTTTTTAACCCAACCAAAACAACTCCAAAATGGATGAAGTTTAGCAGAGAGGGTGTAGGCAAGGTGCAAGATTTATAGGGAACAAATGAACATTAATGGGGGGGAGGTGATAATGTCACTTGCAAAACATGAAAGAGAGAAGAAGGAAGGAGGTGATGATGCATGGGCATGGTTTGAGAGGGAGATGGCAAGGAATGATGCTCACAGACATCATAACAACAACACACCACATAAGGATGAATGAAATGCACATGGAAACAACATGATGATTACCACAAGGTATATGATTAGCATGCAAAATGACAAGAGGCAATGCAATATGACAATGATGGGCATGACAATGCAATATAGCCAAATGATGAACATGATGCAAGAAGCAAAATATGACAATGGCGCCCATCAAGATCATGGCAACAAACAATTGAAACACACAACGTCGACGAAATAAATGCAAGGTAACTAGAGCATCAGTCTCAGGGCATCACACCGGCTTCCCAGGCCTCACCGGCCTCTCACACCCCGGCTCAGGAGGAGCCGGCCTCCCTAGGTCCGGTGGTGCTCCCGGCCTTGCCCCCAGCCGGGCCTTCGGGGGTCTCATCACCGACCACGGCGTTGCCCTCAGCTGGGCTCCCGATGGCGTCGCCGACCCCCTCGCTGGCTCAGGAGGAGCCGGCCCTCTCGGCCCCGTTGGCGCCTTCGTCGCCGCCCACGGCCGGGCCCTTCGGTGCCTCTTCGGCAGCCCCTTCGGCCTCGCCGTCCGCGCCCTCTACTCCAACGCCCGTGGCCTCGCCCGCCTCTTCATCGTCGTCTGAGCTGCCGGTTGTGGCTCCTCGCCGCGGTCCACGCCCGCCTCCCCCGCCGCCTCATCACTCCATGGTGACGCGTGCCAAGGCCGGGGTGCATCAGCCAAACCCACGCTACCACAACCTCAGCGTCACGACCATCTCTCCAGTTCCGCGCTCGGTGCGTTCTGCGTTGACTGATCCACATTGGACCACCGCCATGCGCGCTGAGTATGATGCTCTTGTCGCCAATCGGACTTGGACCCTCGTTCCTCGACCTCCCGGGGCGAACGTCATCTCCGGCAAGTGGGTCTTTCATCATAAACTCCTTCCGAACGGTTCTCTCGACAGGTACAAGGCTCGCTGGGTCTTCCGTGGCTTTGCACAGCGTGCCGGCGTTGACTTCTCCGAGACTTTTTCTCCGGTTGTCAAACCCACCATGATCCGTGTTGTCCTCCAGCTGGCCGCCTCTCGTCACTGGCCCGTATATCAGCTCGACATCAACAACGCTTTCTTGTACGACCATCTTCAGGAGCGGGTTCTCTGTCAACAGCCGGCTGGGTTTGTTGACCCTCAGCGTCCGGATGACGTCTGCCTGTTGTCACGGTCGTTATACGGCCTCAAACAGGCTCCACGCGCATGGTACCAGCGCATCGCGGCATTCCTCGGCCTTCTCGGGTTTCGCAGCACCACGTCTGACACATCGTTGTTCGTGCTCCATCGGTCTGATCATGTGGCTATGCTCCTGCTGTACGTCGATGATATTGTCATCACTGCCTCCCGGGAGGATCTTCTTCGCGACATCATCGGTCGTCTTGGCTCGGAGTTTCGGCTGAAGGACCTAGGCGCGTTGCACTTCTTCCTCGGCATTAATGTGCGACGCGATGCCTCTGGGTTCTTCCTTCATCAGGGGCAATATGCTCTTGACCTCCTGGACCGTGCTGACATGACTGATTGCAAGCCGGCCGCCACGCCCGCTGAGGCCAAGCTGAAGCTCTCTGCCACCGCTGGACAGCTCGCTACTGACGCCGCCCTCTACTGCAACATCGTTGGTGCTCTTCAGTACCTTACGCTCACCAGACCAGACATTCAGTTTGCGGTGCAGCAAGTCTGCTTGCACATGCACTCGCCCCGTGATGTTCACTGGTCTCTGGTTAAGCGCATTCTTCGGTACATTCGCGGCACGCCGACCTACGGTATTCGCCTCCGCGCCTCCGCCTCGACTGAGCTCATTGCTTATACTGACGCGGATTGGGCTGGCTGTCCTGACACCCGACGTTCCATGTCTGGCTATTGTGTCTTCTTTGGTGACTCTCTTGTCTCATGGTCCTCTAAACGACAGCCTACTGTCTCCCGTTCGAGTGCTGAGGTTGAGTACCGGGCTGTTGCCAACGTGGTCGTGGAGACCTATTGGCTTCGTCACCTTCTTGGTGAGCTTCGGATTTCCCTTTCGAAGGCTACTGTGGTCTTCTGCGATAACGTGTCGGCCACCTACCTCGCGGCTATTCCGGTGCAGCACAAGCGCACCAAACACATTGAGCTGGATGTTCACTTTGTGCGCGAGAAGGTTCAGTTGGGTCAGCTTCGTGTTCTTCACGTACCGACTACCCAACAGTTCGCCGACATCATGGCCAAGGGGTTGCCAATTGCTGCATTCCAAGAGTTTCGTTCCAGTCTTTGCATCGCCGATGCCGACGCTTCGACTGCACGGGGGGGAGGGGTGTTGAACCGTGACATATCTGTATTTATTACCGACTGATTCTCCTATCATCTCGAGCCTTGTATAGCTTGACTCCTAGAGATATTGTAGGGTTAGTTGGCTTATCACACAAGACATCATCTGTATATATTGTAATAGACTCCGATGAATACAATTGAGTTGCATCCTATAGTCTTCTACACGTCCTCGTCCCCTGTACATACATCAGTGCACAACCGACCCTGCACATACCGCACGCGCATGCACGACGCAATCGCCCTGCTGCTGCTTGAGATACCGTGACGCGTGTGGGGCTCCGGCGCGCAGGGCAGGGAGTGTGAGACCGACGGCACGGGACAAAGTACAGCGGCGTGCATGCGGGGGCAGGCAGACGCGCGCGCACAGTGCACTGGCATCAGCATGGGCACACGCACGGACGGCGCCGAGTCGATCGATCGACACCATGACTCCAGACCATGAGGCCACCGGCTCTTCGACCGCGGGCACACTGTGTCGACACCCTACGCACACAGTACTCAGGTAGTCCTGCACTGCACATGCATGTGTTGATGAGGTGATCCAGCCACGTAGAGGGGTCTCCGGCACGTCCTATTCTTCGAGTCCTCGGTCCAGGAACAGACGCCCATACACAGTAGGACGGCCAGCCGGGCCTATCCATCCATTGGCCCTGTTTGGATCCATGGGTTAGAACTAGTTTGGGCTCAAATAGCCCTAAAGTATCCAAACATAAGGGCTAGTTTGAGCTAGTTGCATTTAACCCACCCAAAAAACTATCTCACCCAAGAGGTGCTAATAGGAGCTAGTTCTCCTAGTGCATTTATTGTCAATCTAACTCTGTCATCCAAACACCTCTTTGGCTAGAGTTAGTTTAGGGTTAGTCATGAGCTAGAAACTAATTCTAATCTCTAGCTAAGTTAAAGTATCCAAACAGGGCCATTGCAGTATACATCACGACAGCCACGTACTGTACGGAGTACCTACGTACTCGGGAATTGGGGCCTCGGGGGTACCAGCCGCCGACGTACTCGATCAGCTGCTCGCTCCGAAGCCTGTGGAACATGCACGCGACGGACACGATCGAGAGAACGAGCTGAGTGGTGGAGGCAACTAGCTTAATTACACGCCCATTTTCTAGACGGATCGATATGAAATATGTTATTTATTGCCAAATCGACGCCATGTGATGGACAAAAGACACAGGGAAACAACACAGAAAAACAGCATGGCTGCATGGGGGCGGGGTTCAGAGGGCAAAGTACACTGACCACATACACTGGCTGGCAAAGTGTAAGCTAATTAATTAACCTCAAAGCGGGCAAGGACAAAAGGATTTCCAGACCCCTTTGGCACCTGCCCTATCCCAAAAGAGAGAGCATTTGATCTCCGGGCCTAAAGAGTCCGCTAAGCACGAGCAAGATTCACCGCGCCGGAGGAACATGACAAATTGACAAGGTTGCTCGACCTCACGATCTCACCGGAACGGATTTTTCGCTGGCAAATGAAAGTGCATGCGCAGCAGGGCCACGTGTAAGGGTCAGTTCTTTTGGCAACTTTAAAAAATAAGTCGCCTCCTCCCTAGCTTTTCCTATAGCAGCCTTTTTTATTCATTGGGGCTTTTAAACTAGTTATGTGATAACTAATTTAAAAGTCTTAACAAATTCAGAACTTTATTTTTTAAGCTGGGAAAAAACAGCTTATTTTTTAAGCCGCCCAAAAGAACTGAACCTAAGTGTGGCCAACAGCCGAATCGGGATAAGCCTTTTGTAGCGCGAGCTTGATGCTGGGCAGGACACCAAAAAAGGGGGCGATCGTGTCAACTCAACCCGCACTAGCTATGTATGGACGCATGGTCCTGCTCTCATCTAGTAGTAGGAGCCTTGCCTTTGTGCCGCATGCATGGTCATGTTTATACGTCTACTAATGTAGCTAGGCCCGGCACTCTCTGGCGAATTACAACGACGGCTACAGACGCCTGCGTTCGTCAAATTTTACCAACACATAATTTTTTTTCGCACACGCTCAAGGGAGAAATCGGTTAAAATCGGACCGGGGATTGGCTTCTAGTGGGCAGTGGCATCGCGGTGCCTGCCCACAGCTGACGAGCGAGGTGAGAGATATAAAAAAGTAGTACTGGCTTCGCTTTCCCCTCCCTATCTACTGTAGAGACAGAGGCGAAATCAGAGGCGGCCTCGTTTCCCCGATCTGCCGCCGGCCAGGGCGGTGGTTCCCCTCCTCTCCGCTTGTCCCTCGGCGGCGGGAGAGGGTGGGAACCCCGTTCCTGTGTTTCCGGCTTGTAGATAGTAGGGCTGTAGGTCCTGGCGTCGCCGTTGTGGTGGGGGCGGCGGTGGCGTGGTGGAATAAAGTTGCTGGCAGCTCTCCCTCATCCCGGCGCGGCCTCGGGCGGAGCCGGCGAGCTGCTGGTGGTAGGTGCTCTCGGATCTTTCGATCCGGTGAGTTTTGTTGCTCGGGCCGAGGTCGTCGCGGCGGAGACGGCGGCTTTCGGTTGGAGCCTTTTGTCCCCTGTTTCTTCTTCGTCGCACCGGGGTGGGCTCCGGTCTCGATGGGGAGATTCTGGGGGAGCTGCGGTGCTGCTCCGGCGGGCTGCGTCGGCTGCTTTTGCCGCATGTACAGGAGCGTCTGGATCGATGGCTGTCCTTTGCTGCAGGGGCACCGTCTTCTTCCCCGTCTGCAGAGCGGTTTGCGTCCTCTCTTTCTTCTTCCTGTGGTGCTGGTGGAGGGCTGGCCGGCGTTGCCAGGGACGGAGTCCCGGCCGATGTCCCGGAACCGGATTTTAGCTTCCGTCCGTCGGGACGGACACTTGTGCGGCTACCAAAGCCTGTGATGGCGATGGCGTGTGCTGGCTGGACGCATTGCGTTCGTTTCCCTTCTGTTGCTGCAGGGGAGTGGAGGAGGAGGTGCTCGTTGCTGAAGCGGCTGTGGTCGGAGACGATGCCCTGTACAAACAGGGACCTGGAAGGGCCTC
Source organism: Thinopyrum elongatum (assembly GCA_011799875.1). Classification (NCBI taxonomy): domain Eukaryota; kingdom Viridiplantae; phylum Streptophyta; class Magnoliopsida; order Poales; family Poaceae; genus Thinopyrum; species Thinopyrum elongatum. The sequence continues at coordinate 515,483,244 of CM022299.1, forward strand.
GTTGTAATTTTTCTTTCTCTGGGGTTGTTTGTGCACGAGTGCTGGGTCAGCTGTGTTCGATGTTTCCAGTGGTGCTTGTGTGTGTCTGTCTGTACTGGATTTGATCTGGAATGCACTTGCACTTTCTCAAAAAAAAAAAAAGCTGACGAGAGAGGTTGGGTACATTGAGACAGAGACAGATCTTGCGCAGCACGTACGTGTTGCCATGGCAGCAGCATCGTGATCTACGGCGGTGGCCGGCCTCCGATGGGAACGTGACAGGTCAGCAAGGACTCCCGGCGTGCATGGATAGCCGCTTGGCGCGTGGCTGGCACGCGACTAAGGAAGCTTTTTTCAGAAAGAAAGAGGTGCAAACCGGGGAGGGAGGGACGGCCATCACAATCGGATCGGATCGAAATCGTGGCGGATTTGCGCTCCCATCAACGACGTCACCACACACGCGGACGATGTACGTGTGTGTATGTTCACAGGGATACAAAGGTGGATCAAGTTTCACCGCCTTCCTCCTGCCAGTGCCAGCGAGCGCGAGGATAAATAAATCGACGGCAGTGGGGGCGGCACGTAGACGTACACACGCACGCACCTGATGGTAACTTTCCGCCGCTTACTCACATGGATGCTGCATCGGTCCCTCTTCCATTGCCCATGCATGCTATGCCATGGGGGAACACGCGTGCCATGAGGGTAGACGACGGCACAAGGGCTCGTCCTGCATGCAGCAGCTGCAGCATGCAGTGCATGCACGTTCCGCGTCTGACAGTACGCCGTTGGCGTCTTGCACCGCCACCCGCCACCGATGGAGATGCCCGGGCCAGATCGGGTCCGCCGCCGTGCCCGGATTTGATCCTCGTCTCTATCTCTCTCCGTGGCAATTTGGATCGGGCGTCCCCCGGGTCTCTTTGCCCTGTGGTACTTTCCATCAGTGGCATTTGCATATCTGCTTGTTCATCTTCTTTAAGAATAACTCCAACGCGCCGACCCAAATAGACAGCGAATTTGTTCGCTTTTTGTTCGTTTGCATCAGTCTGGCAGACACCAACGTCCGCTTTCATGTTTGGGTCGACGCATGCGCCCAACGCTGGCCCGACCCATTTTGACGGCGCGTGAAAAAAACATTTTAAAAATAAAAACAAACATTAATTAAACATTAAAGCCGGCCACGAAGGCCGGCGATAGTCCACGCGTCCACATCTACATTAATTAACATTAAAAAAAGTTAACTACAAGGCGGCGTGCTGCCCTAGGCGTCCTCGTCGTCGGGGCCGATGAGGTCGATGAGTGTCGGCCGAGGGGAACGCCGTGTTCCAGACGACGTTGATGTCGGCGCCATTGTTCGAGGTACGCCGCCTCCTGCGCCGGCGTCGCCCCCATCCAGATCGGTGGGGCGCTGACCCACTCGCACACTACTCCCGTCCACGAGTAGCGCTCGACGGGGCCTGGCTCCGGCTCGGCCTTGACCGAAGATGGCGGGGCCACCGGCGGCATGACGCAGTCGCCTACCGCAGAGAGGGCCATGGCCTCCGCCATGGCCGCCTGGTACGCCGCCTCCTCTTCCTCCTCCTCCGCCACCCTACGCCGCTCGTGTTGGGGAACGTTGCATGGGAAACAAAAAATTTCCTATGCTCACCAAGATCAATATAGGAGATGAACATCTACGAGAGGAGAGATTGCATCTACATACCCTTGTAGATCGCTAAACGGAAGCGTTAAGAAACGCGGTTGATGTAGTCGAACGTCTTCGCGATCCAATCACGATCCGTCCCGCGAACTCCCGATCTAGTGCCGAACGGACGACACTTCCGTGTTGAACACACGTACGGCTTGACGACGCCTTCACCTCCTCGATTCAGCGAGCGATGGTGAAGTAGTAGCTTGAGTCCTCCGGCAGCACGACGGCGTGATGGCGGTGGTGGTGAAGAAATCTCAGCAGAGCTTCGCTAAGCACTACGAAGAAGAAGATGGCTATGAGGGAGAGAAGGGGCAGCGCCGTGACACGAATAGATCTATATGCGTGCGGCTGCCCTCTCTCCACCTCTCTATATATAGGGGGAAGGGAGAAGGAGGGGGCGCCCCTAGATCCCATCTAGGGGGCGGCGGCCAAGGCAGATGGGGGCGCCCCCTAGGGAAACCCTAGGGTGGCTTGCCCCCCAAGCCAGGTGGAGGGAACCCTAGAGGGGGCGCCCCACCTTTCCTGGTTACGTGAGATGGGGTGAGGGGGGCGCACAGCCCCTTAGTGGGCTGGTTTGCCCCCTCCCCTTTGGCCCATGAGGCCCCCAACACTTGCCGGGGCCCCCGAAACCCCTTTCGGTCATGCTGGTCATCACCCGGTACCCCCGGAACACTTCCGGACGCCAATACCCTTCGTCCAATTTATCAATATTCATCTCCGGACACTTCCGGAGTTCCTCGTCATGTCCGGGATCTCATCCGGGACTCCGAACAACCTTCGGTAACCACCATAACAACTCAACTATACTTATATCGTCACCAAACGTTAAGTATGTAGACCCTGCGGGTTCGAGAACTATGCAGACATGACCGAGACACCTCTATAGTCAATAACCAATAGCGGGACCTGGATGCCCATATTGGTTCCCACATATTCTATGAAGATCTTATCGGTTGAATCTCGATGTCAAGGATTCAGCTAATCCCGTATGTAGTTCCCTTTGTCTATCGGTATGTTACTTGCCCGAGATTCGATCGTCGGTATCTCCATACCTAGTTCAATCTCGTTACCGGCAAGTCCCTTTATTCGTTCCGTAATACAAGATCCTGTGGCTAACTCATTAGTCACATTGCTTGCAAGCTTCTTGTGATGTTGTATTACCGAGTGGGCCCTGAGATACCTCTCCGTCATACGGAGTGACAAATCCCAGTCTTGATCCATGCCAATTCAACAGACACCCTCGGAGATACCTGTAGAGCACCTTTATAGTCACCCAGTTACGTTGCGACGTTTGGTACACACAAGGTACTTCTCCGGTGTCAGTGAGTTGCATGATCTCATGGTCATAGGAACATATACTTGACATGCAGAAAACGATAGCAATAAACTTGATACGATCATATGCTATGTTCATAGTTTGGGTCTTGTCCATCACATCATTCTCCTAATGATGTGATCCCATTATCAAATGACAACTCATGTCTATGGCTAGGAAACCATAGCCATCTTTGATCAACGAGCTAGTCTAGTAGAGGCTCACTAGGGACACGTTGTTGTCTATGTATCCACACATGAATCTGAGTTTCCGATCAATACAATTCTAGCATGGATAATAAACGATTATCATGAACAGGGAAAAATGATAATAACCAATTTATTATTGCCTCTAGGGCATATTTCCAACAGTCTCCCACTTGCACTAGAGTCAATAATCTAGTTCACATCACCATGTGATTAACACCCAATGAGTTCTGGGGTTTGATCATGTTATGCTTGTGAGAGAGGTTTTAGTCAACCGGTCTACAACATTCAGATCCGCGTGTACTTCGCAAATCTCTATGTCATACTGTAGATGTTTCTACCACGCTCCACTTGGAGCTATTCCAAATGGCTGCTCCACTATACGTATCCGGTTTGCTACTGAGACTCATCCGGATTGGTGTTAAAGCTTGCATCGACGTAACCCTTTACGCCGAACTCTTTATCACCTCCATAACCGAGAAACATTTCCTTATTCCTCTAAGGATAATTTTGACCGCTGTCCAGTGATCCACTCCTAGATCACTCTTGTACCTCCTTGCCAGACACGTGGCAAGGCACACATCAGGTGCGGTACACAGCTTGGCATACCGTATCGAGCCTATGGCTGAGGCATAGGGGACGACATTCATCCTTTTTCTTTCTTCTACCGTGGTCGAGCTTTGAGTCTTACTCAACTTCACACCTTACAACTCAGGCAAGAACTACTTCTTTGACTGATCCATTTTGAACTCCTTCAAAATCATGTCAAGGTATGTGCTCTGTGAAAGTCTTATCAGGCGTCTTGATCTATCTCTATAGATCTTGTTGCCCAATATGTAAGCAGCTTTACCCAGGTCTTCCTTTGAAAAACTCCTTTCAAACAACCCTTTATGCTTTCTAGAAATTCTACATCATTTCCGATCAACAATATGTCATCCACATATACTTATCAGGAATGTTGTAGTGCTCCCACTCACTTTTTTGTAAATACAAGTTTCTTGCAAACTTTGTATAAACCCAAAAGCTTTGATCACCTCGTCAAAGCGTATATTCCAACTCAGAGATGCTTGCTCCAGTCCATAGAAGGATCACTGGAGCTTGCATATCTTTTAGCATCCTTAAGATCGACAAAACCTTCTGGTTGTATCACATACAACCTTTCCTCACTGAAACCGTCAAGGAAACTTTGTTTTGACATCCATCTGCCAGATTTCGTAATTGAAAATGCAGCAACTGCTAACATAATTCCAATAGACTTTAGCATCGCTATGAGTGAGAAAGTCTCATCATAGTCAACTCCTTGAACTTGTCGAATACTTCTTTGCGACAAGTCGAGCTTCATAAATGGTGACATTACCATCAGCGTCTGTCTTCTTCTTAAAGATCCATTTATTCTCAATGGCTTGCCAATCATCGGGCAAGTCCACCAAAGTCCATACTTTGTTCTCATACATGGATCCTATATCGGATTTCATGGCTCCTAGCCATTTGTTGGAATCCGGGCCCACCATCGCTTCTCCATAGCTCGTAGGTTCACCGTTGTCCAACAACGTGACCTCTAAGACAGGGCAACCGTACCACTCAGAAGTTGTACGTACCCTTGTCAACCTACTAGGTTCGACAGTAACTTGATCCGAAGCTTCATGATCATCATCATTAGCTTCCTCTTCAACTGAAGTAGGTGCCACAGAAACATCTTTCTGTGCCGCGCTACTCTCTGGTTGAAGTAAAGGTTCAACAACCTCATCAAGTTCTATCTTCCTCCCACTCAATTTTTTCGAGAGAAACTCTTTCTCGAGAAAGGACCCGTTCTTAGCGACAAACACTTTGCCCTCGGATCTGAGATAGAAAGTATACCCAACCGTCTCTTTTTGGTATCCTATGAAGACGCATTTGTCCGCTTTGGGTTCGAGCCTTTCCGGCTGAAGCCTTTTGACATAAGCATCGCAGCCCCAAACCTTAAGAAACGACAACTTAGGTTTCTTACCAAACCACAGTTCATACGGTGTCGTCTCCACATACTTAG